>OY292494.1:40000-623994 GCA_958496325.1 Nomophila noctuella
TCAAAATGTCAAAATGTCAAAATGTCAAAATGTGAAAATGTGAAAATGTCAAAATGTCAAAATGTCAAAATGTCAAAATGTCAAAATGTCAAAATGTAAAAATGTAAAAATGGTAAAAATGTTAGGTTACTAAAACCTAACCTAACCTAACCTTATCCATAAAAATGTAAAAATGTAAAAATGTAAAAATGTAAAAATGTAAAAATGGTAAAAATGTTAGGTTACTAAAACCTAACCTAACCTTACCTTATCCATAAAAAAGTAAAAATGTAAAAATGTAAAAATGTAAAATTGTAAAAATGTAAAAATGTAAAAATGGTAAAAATGTTAGGTTACTAAAACCTAACCTAACCTAACCTTATCCATAAAAATGTCAAAATGTCAAAATGTCAAAATGTCAAAATGTCAAAATGTCAAAATGTCAAAATGTCAAAATGTCAAAATGTCAAAATGTCAAAATGTAAAAATGTAAAAATGTAAAAATGTAAAACTGTAAAAATGTAAAAATGGTAAAAATGTTAGGTTACTAAAACCTAACCTAACCTAACCTTATCCATAAAAATGTTAAAATGGAAAAATGTAAAAATGGAAAAATGGTAAAAATGTTAGGTTACTAAAACCTAACCTAACCTAACCTTATCCATAAAAATGTAAAAATGTAAAAATGTAAAAATGTAAAAATGTAAAAATGTAAAAATGGTAAAAATGTTAGGTTACTAAAACCTAACCTAACCTTACCTTATCCATAAAAAAGTAAAAATGTAAAAATGTAAAAATGTAAAATTGTAAAAATGTAAAAATGTAAAAATGGTAAAAATGTTAGGTTACTAAAACCTAACCTAACCTAACCTTATCCATAAAAATGTCAAAATGTCAAAATGTCAAAATGTCAAAATGTCAAAATGTCAAAATGTCAAAATGTAAAAATGTAAAAATGTAAAACTGTAATATGTAAAAATGGTAAAAATGTTAGGTTACTAAAACCTAACCTAACCTAACCTTATCCATAAAAATGTAAAAATGTAAAAATGTAAAAATGTAAAAATGTAAAAATGGTAAAAATGTTAGGTTACTAAAACCTAACCTAACCTTACCTTATCCATAAAAAAGTAAAAATGTAAAAATGTAAAAATGTAAAATTGTAAAAATGTAAAAATGTAAAAATGGTAAAAATGTTAGGTTACTAAAACCTAACCTAACCTAACCTTATCCATAAAAATGTCAAAATGTCAAAATGTCAAAATGTCAAAATGTCAAAATGTCAAAATGTCAAAATGTCAAAATGTCAAAATGTCAAAATGTCAAAATGTCAAAATGTCAAAATGTCAAAATGTCAAAATGTAAAAATGGTAAAAATGTTAGGTTACTAAAACCTAACCTAACCTAACCTTATCCATAAAAATGTAAAAATGTAAAAATGTAAAAATGTAAAAATGTAAAAATGTAAAAATGTAAAAATGGTAAAAATGTAAGGTTACTAAAACCTAACCTAACCTTACCTTATCCATAAAAATGTAAAAATGTAAAAATGTAAAAATGTAAAAATGTAAAAATGTCAAAATGTCAAAATGTCAAAATGTCAAAATGTCAAAATGTCAAAATGTAAAAATGTAAAAATGTAAAAATGTAAAAATGTAAAAATGTAAAAATGTAAAAATGTTAAAATGTAAAAATGTCAAAATGTCAAAATGTCAAAATGTCAAAATGTCAAAATGTCAAAATGTCAAAATGTCAAAATGTCAAAATGTCAAAATGTGAAAATGTGAAAATGTCAAAATGTCAAAATGTCAAAATGTCAAAATGTAAAAATGTAAAAATGGTAAAAATGTTAGGTTACTAAAACCTAACCTAACCTAACCTTATCCATAAAAATGTAAAAATGTAAAAATGTAAAAATGTAAAAATGGTAAAAATGTTAGGTTACTAAAACCTAACCTAACCTTACCTTATCCATAAAAAAGTAAAAATGTAAAAATGTAAAAATGTAAAATTGTAAAAATGTAAAAATGTAAAAATGGTAAAAATGTTAGGTTACTAAAACCTAACCTAACCTAACCTTATCCATAAAAATGTAAAAATGTCAAAATGATAAAATGGTAAAAATGTTAGGTTACTAAAACCTAACCTAACCTTACCTTATCCATAAAAATGTTAAAATGGAAAAATGTAAAAATGGAAAAATGGTAAAAATGTTAGGTTACTAAAACCTAACCTAACCTAACCTTATCCATAAAAATGTAAAAATGTAAAAATGTAAAAATGTAAAAATGTAAAAATGTAAAAATGGTAAAAATGTTAGGTTACTAAAACCTAACCTAACCTTACCTTATCCATAAAAAAGTAAAAATGTAAAAATGTAAAAATGTAAAATTGTAAAAATGTAAAAATGTAAAAATGGTAAAAATGTTAGGTTACTAAAACCTAACCTAACCTAACCTTATCCATAAAAATGTCAAAATGTCAAAATGTCAAAATGTCAAAATGTCAAAATGTCAAAATGTAAAAATGTAAAAATGTGAAACTGTAATATGTAAAAATGGTAAAAATGTTAGGTTACTAAAACCTAACCTAACCTAACCTTATCCATAAAAATGTAAAAATGTAAAAATGTAAAACTGTAAAAATGTAAAAATGGTAAAAATGTTAGGTTACTAAAACCTAACCTAACCTAACCTTATCCATAAAAATGTAAAAATGTAAAAATGTAAAAATGTAAAAATGTAAAAATGTAAAAATGTAAAAATGGTAAAAATGTAAGGTTACTAAAACCTAACCTAACCTTACCTTATCCATAAAAATGTAAAAATGTAAAAATGTAAAAATGTAAAAATGTAAAAATGTCAAAATGTCAAAATGTCAAAATGTCAAAATGTCAAAATGTCAAAATGTAAAAATGTAAAAATGTAAAAATGTAAAAATGTAAAAATGTAAAAATGTAAAAATGTAAAAATGTAAAAATGTAAAAATGTCAAAATGTCAAAATGTCAAAATGTCAAAATGTCAAAATGTCAAAATGTCAAAATGTCAAAATGTCAAAATGTCAAAATGTCAAAATGTGAAAATGTGAAAATGTCAAAATGTCAAAATGTCAAAATGTCAAAATGTAAAAATGTAAAAATGGTAAAAATGTTAGGTTACTAAAACCTAACCTAACCTAACCTTATCCATAAAAATGTAAAAATGTAAAAATGTAAAAATGTAAAAATGGTAAAAATGTTAGGTTACTAAAACCTAACCTAACCTTACCTTATCCATAAAAAAGTAAAAATGTAAAAATGTAAAAATGTAAAATTGTAAAAATGTAAAAATGTAAAAATGGTAAAAATGTTAGGTTACTAAAACCTAACCTAACCTAACCTTATCCATAAAAATGTAAAAATGTCAAAATGATAAAATGGTAAAAATGTTAGGTTACTAAAACCTAACCTAACCTTACCTTATCCATAAAAATGTTAAAATGGAAAAATGTAAAAATGGAAAAATGGTAAAAATGTTAGGTTACTAAAACCTAACCTAACCTAACCTTATCCATAAAAATGTAAAAATGTAAAAATGTAAAAATGTAAAATTGTAAAAATGTAAAAATGTAAAAATGTAAAAATGTAAAAATGTAAAAATGTCAAAATGTCAAAATGTCAAAATGTCAAAATGTCAAAATGTCAAAATGTCAAAATGTCAAAATGTCAAAATGTCAAAATGTCAAAATGTGAAAATGTGAAAATGTCAAAATGTCAAAATGTCAAAATGTCAAAATGTCAAAATGTCAAAATGTAAAAATGTAAAAATGGTAAAAATGTTAGGTTACTAAAACCTAACCTAACCTAACCTTATCCATAAAAATGTAAAAATGTAAAAATGTAAAAATGTAAAAATGTAAAAATGGTAAAAATGTTAGGTTACTAAAACCTAACCTAACCTTACCTTATCCATAAAAAAGTAAAAATGTAAAAATGTAAAAATGTAAAATTGTAAAAATGTAAAAATGTAAAAATGGTAAAAATGTTAGGTTACTAAAACCTAACCTAACCTAACCTTATCCATAAAAATGTCAAAATGTCAAAATGTCAAAATGTCAAAATGTCAAAATGTCAAAATGTCAAAATGTCAAAATGTCAAAATGTCAAAATGTCAAAATGTAAAAATGTAAAAATGAAAAAATGTAAAACTGTAAAAATGTAAAAATGGTAAAAATGTTAGGTTACTAAAACCTAACCTAACCTAACCTTATCCATAAAAATGTTAAAATGGAAAAATGTAAAAATGGAAAAATGGTAAAAATGTTAGGTTACTAAAACCTAACCTAACCTAACCTTATCCATAAAAATGTAAAAATGTAAAAATGTAAAAATGTAAAAATGTAAAAATGTAAAAATGGTAAAAATGTTAGGTTACTAAAACCTAACCTAACCTTACCTTATCCATAAAAAAGTAAAAATGTAAAAATGTAAAAATGTAAAATTGTAAAAATGTAAAAATGTAAAAATGGTAAAAATGTTAGGTTACTAAAACCTAACCTAACCTAACCTTATCCATAAAAATGTCAAAATGTCAAAATGTCAAAATGTCAAAATGTCAAAATGTCAAAATGTCAAAATGTAAAAATGTAAAAATGTAAAACTGTAATATGTAAAAATGGTAAAAATGTTAGGTTACTAAAACCTAACCTAACCTAACCTTATCCATAAAAATGTAAAAATGTAAAAATGTAAAAATGTAAAAATGTAAAAATGGTAAAAATGTTAGGTTACTAAAACCTAACCTAACCTTACCTTATCCATAAAAAAGTAAAAATGTAAAAATGTAAAAATGTAAAATTGTAAAAATGTAAAAATGTAAAAATGGTAAAAATGTTAGGTTACTAAAACCTAACCTAACCTAACCTTATCCATAAAAATGTCAAAATGTCAAAATGTCAAAATGTCAAAATGTCAAAATGTCAAAATGTCAAAATGTCAAAATGTCAAAATGTCAAAATGTCAAAATGTCAAAATGTCAAAATGTCAAAATGTCAAAATGTCAAAATGTCAAAATGTCAAAATGTCAAAATGTAAAAATGGTAAAAATGTTAGGTTACTAAAACCTAACCTAACCTAACCTTATCCATAAAAATGTAAAAATGTAAAAATGTAAAAATGTAAAAATGTAAAAATGTAAAAATGTAAAAATGGTAAAAATGTAAGGTTACTAAAACCTAACCTAACCTTACCTTATCCATAAAAATGTAAAAATGTAAAAATGTAAAAATGTAAAATTGTAAAAATGTAAAAATGTAAAAATGTAAAAATGGTAAAAATGTTAGGTTACTAAAACCTAACCTAACCTAACCTTATCCATAAAAATGTAAAAATGTAAAAATGTCAAAATGTCAAAATGTCAAAATGTCAAAATGTCAAAATGTCAAAATGTAAAAATGTAAAAATGTAAAAATGTAAAAATGTAAAAATGTAAAAATGTAAAAATGTAAAAATGTAAAAATGTAAAAATGTCAAAATGTCAAAATGTCAAAATGTCAAAATGTCAAAATGTCAAAATGTCAAAATGTCAAAATGTCAAAATGTCAAAATGTCAAAATGTGAAAATGTGAAAATGTCAAAATGTCAAAATGTCAAAATGTCAAAATGTAAAAATGTAAAAATGGTAAAAATGTTAGGTTACTAAAACCTAACCTAACCTAACCTTATCCATAAAAATGTAAAAATGTAAAAATGTAAAAATGTAAAAATGGTAAAAATGTTAGGTTACTAAAACCTAACCTAACCTTACCTTATCCATAAAAAAGTAAAAATGTAAAAATGTAAAAATGTAAAATTGTAAAAATGTAAAAATGTAAAAATGGTAAAAATGTTAGGTTACTAAAACCTAACCTAACCTAACCTTATCCATAAAAATGTAAAAATGTCAAAATGATAAAATGGTAAAAATGTTAGGTTACTAAAACCTAACCTAACCTTACCTTATCCATAAAAATGTTAAAATGGAAAAATGTAAAAATGGAAAAATGGTAAAAATGTTAGGTTACTAAAACCTAACCTAACCTAACCTTATCCATAAAAATGTAAAAATGTAAAAATGTCAAAATGTCAAAATGTCAAAATGTCAAAATGTCAAAATGTCAAAATGTCAAAATGTAAAAATGTAAAAATGTAAAAATGTAAAAATGTAAAAATGTAAAAATGTAAAAATGTAAAAATGTAAAAATGTAAAAATGTAAAAATGTAAAAATGTCAAAATGTCAAAATGTCAAAATGTCAAAATGTCAAAATGTCAAAATGTCAAAATGTCAAAATGTCAAAATGTGAAAATGTGAAAATGTCAAAATGTCAAAATGTCAAAATGTCAAAATGTCAAAATGTCAAAATGTAAAAATGTAAAAATGGTAAAAATGTTAGGTTACTAAAACCTAACCTAACCTAACCTTATCCATAAAAATGTAAAAATGTAAAAATGTAAAAATGTAAAAATGTAAAAATGTAAAAATGTAAAAATGGTAAAAATGTTAGGTTACTAAAACCTAACCTAACCTTACCTTATCCATAAAAAAGTAAAAATGTAAAAATGTAAAAATGTAAAATTGTAAAAATGTAAAAATGTAAAAATGGTAAAAATGTTAGGTTACTAAAACCTAACCTAACCTAACCTTATCCATAAAAATGTCAAAATGTCAAAATGTCAAAATGTCAAAATGTCAAAATGTCAAAATGTCAAAATGTCAAAATGTCAAAATGTCAAAATGTCAAAATGTAAAAATGTAAAAATGTAAAAATGTAAAACTGTAAAAATGTAAAAATGGTAAAAATGTTAGGTTACTAAAACCTAACCTAACCTAACCTTATCCATAAAAATGTTAAAATGGAAAAATGTAAAAATGGAAAAATGGTAAAAATGTTAGGTTACTAAAACCTAACCTAACCTAACCTTATCCATAAAAATGTAAAAATGTAAAAATGTAAAAATGTAAAAATGTAAAAATGTAAAAATGGTAAAAATGTTAGGTTACTAAAACCTAACCTAACCTTACCTTATCCATAAAAAAGTAAAAATGTAAAAATGTAAAAATGTAAAATTGTAAAAATGTAAAAATGTAAAAATGGTAAAAATGTTAGGTTACTAAAACCTAACCTAACCTAACCTTATCCATAAAAATGTCAAAATGTCAAAATGTCAAAATGTCAAAATGTCAAAATGTCAAAATGTAAAAATGTAAAAATGTAAAACTGTAATATGTAAAAATGGTAAAAATGTTAGGTTACTAAAACCTAACCTAACCTAACCTTATCCATAAAAATGTAAAAATGTAAAAATGTAAAAATGTAAAAATGTAAAAATGGTAAAAATGTTAGGTTACTAAAACCTAACCTAACCTTACCTTATCCATAAAAAAGTAAAAATGTAAAAATGTAAAAATGTAAAATTGTAAAAATGTAAAAATGTAAAAATGGTAAAAATGTTAGGTTACTAAAACCTAACCTAACCTAACCTTATCCATAAAAATGTCAAAATGTCAAAATGTCAAAATGTCAAAATGTCAAAATGTCAAAATGTCAAAATGTCAAAATGTCAAAATGTCAAAATGTCAAAATGTCAAAATGTCAAAATGTCAAAATGTCAAAATGTCAAAATGTCAAAATGTCAAAATGTCAAAATGTCAAAATGTCAAAATGTAAAAATGGTAAAAATGTTAGGTTACTAAAACCTAACCTAACCTAACCTTATCCATAAAAATGTAAAAATGTAAAAATGTAAAAATGTAAAAATGTAAAAATGTAAAAATGTAAAAATGGTAAAAATGTAAGGTTACTAAAACCTAACCTAACCTTACCTTATCCATAAAAATGTAAAAATGTAAAAATGTAAAAATGTAAAATTGTAAAAATGTAAAAATGTAAAAATGTAAAAATGGTAAAAATGTTAGGTTACTAAAACCTAACCTAACCTAACCTTATCCATAAAAATGTAAAAATGTAAAAATGTCAAAATGTCAAAATGTCAAAATGTCAAAATGTCAAAATGTCAAAATGTAAAAATGTAAAAATGTAAAAATGTAAAAATGTAAAAATGTAAAAATGTAAAAATGTAAAAATGTAAAAATGTAAAAATGTCAAAATGTCAAAATGTCAAAATGTCAAAATGTCAAAATGTCAAAATGTCAAAATGTCAAAATGTCAAAATGTCAAAATGTGAAAATGTGAAAATGTCAAAATGTCAAAATGTCAAAATGTCAAAATGTAAAAATGTAAAAATGGTAAAAATGTTAGGTTACTAAAACCTAACCTAACCTAACCTTATCCATAAAAATGTAAAAATGTAAAAATGTAAAAATGTAAAAATGGTAAAAATGTTAGGTTACTAAAACCTAACCTAACCTTACCTTATCCATAAAAAAGTAAAAATGTAAAAATGTAAAAATGTAAAATTGTAAAAATGTAAAAATGTAAAAATGGTAAAAATGTTAGGTTACTAAAACCTAACCTAACCTAACCTTATCCATAAAAATGTAAAAATGTCAAAATGATAAAATGGTAAAAATGTTAGGTTACTAAAACCTAACCTAACCTTACCTTATCCATAAAAATGTTAAAATGGAAAAATGTAAAAATGGAAAAATGGTAAAAATGTTAGGTTACTAAAACCTAACCTAACCTAACCTTATCCATAAAAATGTAAAAATGTAAAAATGTAAAAATGTAAAAATGTAAAAATGTAAAAATGGTAAAAATGTTAGGTTACTAAAACCTAACCTAACCTTACCTTATCCATAAAAAAGTAAAAATGTAAAAATGTAAAAATGTAAAATTGTAAAAATGTAAAAATGTAAAAATGGTAAAAATGTTAGGTTACTAAAACCTAACCTAACCTAACCTTATCCATAAAAATGTCAAAATGTCAAAATGTCAAAATGTCAAAATGTCAAAATGTCAAAATGTAAAAATGTAAAAATGTGAAACTGTAATATGTAAAAATGGTAAAAATGTTAGGTTACTAAAACCTAACCTAACCTAACCTTATCCATAAAAATGTAAAAATGTAAAAATGTAAAACTGTAAAAATGTAAAAATGGTAAAAATGTTAGGTTACTAAAACCTAACCTAACCTAACCTTATCCATAAAAATGTAAAAATGTAAAAATGTAAAAATGTAAAAATGTAAAAATGGTAAAAATGTTAGGTTACTAAAACCTAACCTAACCTTACCTTATCCATAAAAAAGTAAAAATGTAAAAATGTAAAAATGTAAAATTGTAAAAATGTAAAAATGTAAAAATGGTAAAAATGTTAGGTTACTAAAACCTAACCTAACCTTACCTTATCCATAAAAATGTAAAAATGTAAAAATGTAAAAATGTAAAATTGTAAAAATGTAAAAATGTAAAAATGTAAAAATGGTAAAAATGTTAGGTTACTAAAACCTAACCTAACCTAACCTTATCCATAAAAATGTAAAAATGTAAAAATGTCAAAATGTCAAAATGTCAAAATGTCAAAATGTCAAAATGTCAAAATGTAAAAATGTAAAAATGTAAAAATGTAAAAATGTAAAAATGTAAAAATGTAAAAATGTAAAAATGTAAAAATGTAAAAATGTAAAAATGTAAAAATGTAAAAATGTCAAAATGTCAAAATGTCAAAATGTCAAAATGTCAAAATGTCAAAATGTCAAAATGTCAAAATGTCAAAATGTCAAAATGTGAAAATGTGAAAATGTCAAAATGTCAAAATGTCAAAATGTCAAAATGTCAAAATGTCAAAATGTAAAAATGTAAAAATGGTAAAAATGTTAGGTTACTAAAACCTAACCTAACCTAACCTTATCCATAAAAATGTAAAAATGTAAAAATGTAAAAATGTAAAAATGTAAAAATGGTAAAAATGTTAGGTTACTAAAACCTAACCTAACCTTACCTTATCCATAAAAAAGTAAAAATGTAAAAATGTAAAAATGTAAAATTGTAAAAATGTAAAAATGTAAAAATGGTAAAAATGTTAGGTTACTAAAACCTAACCTAACCTAACCTTATCCATAAAAATGTCAAAATGTCAAAATGTCAAAATGTCAAAATGTCAAAATGTCAAAATGTCAAAATGTCAAAATGTCAAAATGTCAAAATGTCAAAATGTAAAAATGTAAAAATGTAAAAATGTAAAACTGTAAAAATTTAAAAATGGTAAAAATGTTAGGTTACTAAAACCTAACCTAACCTAACCTTATCCATAAAAATGTTAAAATGGAAAAATGTAAAAATGGAAAAATGGTAAAAATGTTAGGTTACTAAAACCTAACCTAACCTAACCTTATCCATAAAAATGTAAAAATGTAAAAATGTAAAAATGTAAAAATGTAAAAATGTAAAAATGGTAAAAATGTTAGGTTACTAAAACCTAACCTAACCTTACCTTATCCATAAAAAAGTAAAAATGTAAAAATGTAAAAATGTAAAATTGTAAAAATGTAAAAATGTAAAAATGGTAAAAATGTTAGGTTACTAAAACCTAACCTAACCTAACCTTATCCATAAAAATGTCAAAATGTCAAAATGTCAAAATGTCAAAATGTCAAAATGTCAAAATGTAAAAATGTAAAAATGTAAAACTGTAATATGTAAAAATGGTAAAAATGTTAGGTTACTAAAACCTAACCTAACCTAACCTTATCCATAAAAATGTAAAAATGTAAAAATGTAAAAATGTAAAAATGTAAAAATGGTAAAAATGTTAGGTTACTAAAACCTAACCTAACCTTACCTTATCCATAAAAAAGTAAAAATGTAAAAATGTAAAAATGTAAAATTGTAAAAATGTAAAAATGTAAAAATGGTAAAAATGTTAGGTTACTAAAACCTAACCTAACCTAACCTTATCCATAAAAATGTCAAAATGTCAAAATGTCAAAATGTCAAAATGTCAAAATGTCAAAATGTCAAAATGTCAAAATGTCAAAATGTCAAAATGTCAAAATGTCAAAATGTCAAAATGTCAAAATGTCAAAATGTCAAAATGTCAAAATGTCAAAATGTCAAAATGTCAAAATGTCAAAATGTCAAAATGTAAAAATGGTAAAAATGTTAGGTTACTAAAACCTAACCTAACCTAACCTTATCCATAAAAATGTAAAAATGTAAAAATGTAAAAATGTAAAAATGTAAAAATGTAAAAATGTAAAAATGGTAAAAATGTAAGGTTACTAAAACCTAACCTAACCTTACCTTATCCATAAAAATGTAAAAATGTAAAAATGTAAAAATGTAAAATTGTAAAAATGTAAAAATGTAAAAATGTAAAAATGGTAAAAATGTTAGGTTACTAAAACCTAACCTAACCTAACCTTATCCATAAAAATGTAAAAATGTAAAAATGTCAAAATGTCAAAATGTCAAAATGTCAAAATGTCAAAATGTCAAAATGTAAAAATGTAAAAATGTAAAAATGTAAAAATGTAAAAATGTAAAAATGTAAAAATGTAAAAATGTAAAAATGTAAAAATGTCAAAATGTCAAAATGTCAAAATGTCAAAATGTCAAAATGTCAAAATGTCAAAATGTCAAAATGTCAAAATGTCAAAATGTGAAAATGTGAAAATGTCAAAATGTCAAAATGTCAAAATGTCAAAATGTAAAAATGTAAAAATGGTAAAAATGTTAGGTTACTAAAACCTAACCTAACCTAACCTTATCCATAAAAATGTAAAAATGTAAAAATGTAAAAATGTAAAAATGGTAAAAATGTTAGGTTACTAAAACCTAACCTAACCTTACCTTATCCATAAAAAAGTAAAAATGTAAAAATGTAAAAATGTAAAATTGTAAAAATGTAAAAATGTAAAAATGGTAAAAATGTTAGGTTACTAAAACCTAACCTAACCTAACCTTATCCATAAAAATGTAAAAATGTCAAAATGATAAAATGGTAAAAATGTTAGGTTACTAAAACCTAACCTAACCTTACCTTATCCATAAAAATGTTAAAATGGAAAAATGTAAAAATGGAAAAATGGTAAAAATGTTAGGTTACTAAAACCTAACCTAACCTAACCTTATCCATAAAAATGTAAAAATGTAAAAATGTAAAAATGTAAAAATGTAAAAATGGTAAAAATGTTAGGTTACTAAAACCTAACCTAACCTTACCTTATCCATAAAAAAGTAAAAATGTAAAAATGTAAAAATGTAAAATTGTAAAAATGTAAAAATGTAAAAATGGTAAAAATGTTAGGTTACTAAAACCTAACCTAACCTAACCTTATCCATAAAAATGTCAAAATGTCAAAATGTCAAAATGTCAAAATGTCAAAATGTCAAAATGTAAAAATGTAAAAATGTGAAACTGTAATATGTAAAAATGGTAAAAATGTTAGGTTACTAAAACCTAACCTAACCTAACCTTATCCATAAAAATGTAAAAATGTAAAAATGTAAAACTGTAAAAATGTAAAAATGGTAAAAATGTTAGGTTACTAAAACCTAACCTAACCTAACCTTATCCATAAAAATGTAAAAATGTAAAAATGTAAAAATGTAAAAATGTAAAAATGGTAAAAATGTTAGGTTACTAAAACCTAACCTAACCTTACCTTATCCATAAAAAAGTAAAAATGTAAAAATGTAAAAATGTAAAATTGTAAAAATGTAAAAATGTAAAAATGGTAAAAATGTTAGGTTACTAAAACCTAACCTAACCTTACCTTATCCATAAAAATGTAAAAATGTAAAAATGTAAAAATGTAAAATTGTAAAAATGTAAAAATGTAAAAATGTAAAAATGGTAAAAATGTTAGGTTACTAAAACCTAACCTAACCTAACCTTATCCATAAAAATGTAAAAATGTAAAAATGTCAAAATGTCAAAATGTCAAAATGTCAAAATGTCAAAATGTCAAAATGTAAAAATGTAAAAATGTAAAAATGTAAAAATGTAAAAATGTAAAAATGTAAAAATGTAAAAATGTAAAAATGTAAAAATGTAAAAATGTAAAAATGTCAAAATGTCAAAATGTCAAAATGTCAAAATGTCAAAATGTCAAAATGTCAAAATGTCAAAATGTCAAAATGTCAAAATGTGAAAATGTGAAAATGTCAAAATGTCAAAATGTCAAAATGTCAAAATGTCAAAATGTCAAAATGTAAAAATGTAAAAATGGTAAAAATGTTAGGTTACTAAAACCTAACCTAACCTAACCTTATCCATAAAAATGTAAAAATGTAAAAATGTAAAAATGTAAAAATGTAAAAATGGTAAAAATGTTAGGTTACTAAAACCTAACCTAACCTTACCTTATCCATAAAAAAGTAAAAATGTAAAAATGTAAAAATGTAAAATTGTAAAAATGTAAAAATGTAAAAATGGTAAAAATGTTAGGTTACTAAAACCTAACCTAACCTAACCTTATCCATAAAAATGTCAAAATGTCAAAATGTCAAAATGTCAAAATGTCAAAATGTCAAAATGTCAAAATGTCAAAATGTCAAAATGTCAAAATGTCAAAATGTAAAAATGTAAAAATGTAAAAATGTAAAACTGTAAAAATGTAAAAATGGTAAAAATGTTAGGTTACTAAAACCTAACCTAACCTAACCTTATCCATAAAAATGTTAAAATGGAAAAATGTAAAAATGGAAAAATGGTAAAAATGTTAGGTTACTAAAACCTAACCTAACCTAACCTTATCCATAAAAATGTAAAAATGTAAAAATGTAAAAATGTAAAAATGTAAAAATGTAAAAATGGTAAAAATGTTAGGTTACTAAAACCTAACCTAACCTTACCTTATCCATAAAAAAGTAAAAATGTAAAAATGTAAAAATGTAAAATTGTAAAAATGTAAAAATGTAAAAATGGTAAAAATGTTAGGTTACTAAAACCTAACCTAACCTAACCTTATCCATAAAAATGTCAAAATGTCAAAATGTCAAAATGTCAAAATGTCAAAATGTCAAAATGTCAAAATGTAAAAATGTAAAAATGTAAAACTGTAATATGTAAAAATGGTAAAAATGTTAGGTTACTAAAACCTAACCTAACCTAACCTTATCCATAAAAATGTAAAAATGTAAAAATGTAAAAATGTAAAAATGTAAAAATGGTAAAAATGTTAGGTTACTAAAACCTAACCTAACCTTACCTTATCCATAAAAAAGTAAAAATGTAAAAATGTAAAAATGTAAAATTGTAAAAATGTAAAAATGTAAAAATGGTAAAAATGTTAGGTTACTAAAACCTAACCTAACCTAACCTTATCCATAAAAATGTCAAAATGTCAAAATGTCAAAATGTCAAAATGTCAAAATGTCAAAATGTCAAAATGTCAAAATGTCAAAATGTCAAAATGTCAAAATGTCAAAATGTCAAAATGTCAAAATGTCAAAATGTAAAAATGGTAAAAATGTTAGGTTACTAAAACCTAACCTAACCTAACCTTATCCATAAAAATGTAAAAATGTAAAAATGTAAAAATGTAAAAATGTAAAAATGTAAAAATGTAAAAATGGTAAAAATGTAAGGTTACTAAAACCTAACCTAACCTTACCTTATCCATAAAAATGTAAAAATGTAAAAATGTAAAAATGTAAAAATGTAAAAATGTCAAAATGTCAAAATGTCAAAATGTCAAAATGTCAAAATGTCAAAATGTAAAAATGTAAAAATGTAAAAATGTAAAAATGTAAAAATGTAAAAATGTAAAAATGTAAAAATGTAAAAATGTCAAAATGTCAAAATGTCAAAATGTCAAAATGTCAAAATGTCAAAATGTCAAAATGTCAAAATGTCAAAATGTCAAAATGTGAAAATGTGAAAATGTCAAAATGTCAAAATGTCAAAATGTCAAAATGTAAAAATGTAAAAATGGTAAAAATGTTAGGTTACTAAAACCTAACCTAACCTAACCTTATCCATAAAAATGTAAAAATGTAAAAATGTAAAAATGTAAAAATGGTAAAAATGTTAGGTTACTAAAACCTAACCTAACCTTACCTTATCCATAAAAAAGTAAAAATGTAAAAATGTAAAAATGTAAAATTGTAAAAATGTAAAAATGTAAAAATGGTAAAAATGTTAGGTTACTAAAACCTAACCTAACCTAACCTTATCCATAAAAATGTAAAAATGTCAAAATGATAAAATGGTAAAAATGTTAGGTTACTAAAACCTAACCTAACCTTACCTTATCCATAAAAATGTTAAAATGGAAAAATGTAAAAATGGAAAAATGGTAAAAATGTTAGGTTACTAAAACCTAACCTAACCTAACCTTATCCATAAAAATGTAAAAATGTAAAAATGTAAAAATGTAAAAATGTAAAAATGTAAAAATGGTAAAAATGTTAGGTTACTAAAACCTAACCTAACCTTACCTTATCCATAAAAAAGTAAAAATGTAAAAATGTAAAAATGTAAAATTGTAAAAATGTAAAAATGTAAAAATGGTAAAAATGTTAGGTTACTAAAACCTAACCTAACCTAACCTTATCCATAAAAATGTCAAAATGTCAAAATGTCAAAATGTCAAAATGTCAAAATGTCAAAATGTAAAAATGTAAAAATGTGAAACTGTAATATGTAAAAATGGTAAAAATGTTAGGTTACTAAAACCTAACCTAACCTAACCTTATCCATAAAAATGTAAAAATGTAAAAATGTAAAAATGTAAAAATGTAAAAATGGTAAAAATGTTAGGTTACTAAAACCTAACCTAACCTTACCTTATCCATAAAAAAGTAAAAATGTAAAAATGTAAAAATGTAAAATTGTAAAAATGTAAAAATGTAAAAATGGTAAAAATGTTAGGTTACTAAAACCTAACCTAACCTTACCTTATCCATAAAAATGTAAAAATGTAAAAATGTAAAAATGTAAAATTGTAAAAATGTAAAAATGTAAAAATGTAAAAATGGTAAAAATGTTAGGTTACTAAAACCTAACCTAACCTAACCTTATCCATAAAAATGTAAAAATGTAAAAATGTCAAAATGTCAAAATGTCAAAATGTCAAAATGTCAAAATGTCAAAATGTAAAAATGTAAAAATGTAAAAATGTAAAAATGTAAAAATGTAAAAATGTAAAAATGTAAAAATGTAAAAATGTAAAAATGTAAAAATGTAAAAATGTCAAAATGTCAAAATGTCAAAATGTCAAAATGTCAAAATGTCAAAATGTCAAAATGTCAAAATGTCAAAATGTCAAAATGTGAAAATGTGAAAATGTCAAAATGTCAAAATGTCAAAATGTCAAAATGTCAAAATGTCAAAATGTAAAAATGTAAAAATGGTAAAAATGTTAGGTTACTAAAACCTAACCTAACCTAACCTTATCCATAAAAATGTAAAAATGTAAAAATGTAAAAATGTAAAAATGTAAAAATGGTAAAAATGTTAGGTTACTAAAACCTAACCTAACCTTACCTTATCCATAAAAAAGTAAAAATGTAAAAATGTAAAAATGTAAAATTGTAAAAATGTAAAAATGTAAAAATGGTAAAAATGTTAGGTTACTAAAACCTAACCTAACCTAACCTTATCCATAAAAATGTCAAAATGTCAAAATGTCAAAATGTCAAAATGTCAAAATGTCAAAATGTCAAAATGTCAAAATGTCAAAATGTCAAAATGTCAAAATGTAAAAATGTAAAAATGTAAAAATGTAAAACTGTAAAAATTTAAAAATGGTAAAAATGTTAGGTTACTAAAACCTAACCTAACCTAACCTTATCCATAAAAATGTTAAAATGGAAAAATGTAAAAATGGAAAAATGGTAAAAATGTTAGGTTACTAAAACCTAACCTAACCTAACCTTATCCATAAAAATGTAAAAATGTAAAAATGTAAAAATGTAAAAATGTAAAAATGTAAAAATGGTAAAAATGTTAGGTTACTAAAACCTAACCTAACCTTACCTTATCCATAAAAAAGTAAAAATGTAAAAATGTAAAAATGTAAAATTGTAAAAATGTAAAAATGTAAAAATGGTAAAAATGTTAGGTTACTAAAACCTAACCTAACCTAACCTTATCCATAAAAATGTCAAAATGTCAAAATGTCAAAATGTCAAAATGTCAAAATGTCAAAATGTAAAAATGTAAAAATGTAAAACTGTAATATGTAAAAATGGTAAAAATGTTAGGTTACTAAAACCTAACCTAACCTAACCTTATCCATAAAAATGTAAAAATGTAAAAATGTAAAAATGTAAAAATGTAAAAATGGTAAAAATGTTAGGTTACTAAAACCTAACCTAACCTTACCTTATCCATAAAAAAGTAAAAATGTAAAAATGTAAAAATGTAAAATTGTAAAAATGTAAAAATGTAAAAATGGTAAAAATGTTAGGTTACTAAAACCTAACCTAACCTAACCTTATCCATAAAAATGTCAAAATGTCAAAATGTCAAAATGTCAAAATGTCAAAATGTCAAAATGTCAAAATGTCAAAATGTCAAAATGTCAAAATGTCAAAATGTCAAAATGTCAAAATGTCAAAATGTCAAAATGTCAAAATGTCAAAATGTCAAAATGTCAAAATGTCAAAATGTCAAAATGTAAAAATGGTAAAAATGTTAGGTTACTAAAACCTAACCTAACCTAACCTTATCCATAAAAATGTAAAAATGTAAAAATGTAAAAATGTAAAAATGTAAAAATGTAAAAATGTAAAAATGGTAAAAATGTAAGGTTACTAAAACCTAACCTAACCTTACCTTATCCATAAAAATGTAAAAATGTAAAAATGTAAAAATGTAAAATTGTAAAAATGTAAAAATGTAAAAATGTAAAAATGGTAAAAATGTTAGGTTACTAAAACCTAACCTAACCTAACCTTATCCATAAAAATGTAAAAATGTAAAAATGTCAAAATGTCAAAATGTCAAAATGTCAAAATGTCAAAATGTCAAAATGTAAAAATGTAAAAATGTAAAAATGTAAAAATGTAAAAATGTAAAAATGTAAAAATGTAAAAATGTAAAAATGTAAAAATGTCAAAATGTCAAAATGTCAAAATGTCAAAATGTCAAAATGTCAAAATGTCAAAATGTCAAAATGTCAAAATGTCAAAATGTGAAAATGTGAAAATGTCAAAATGTCAAAATGTCAAAATGTCAAAATGTAAAAATGTAAAAATGGTAAAAATGTTAGGTTACTAAAACCTAACCTAACCTAACCTTATCCATAAAAATGTAAAAATGTAAAAATGTAAAAATGTAAAAATGGTAAAAATGTTAGGTTACTAAAACCTAACCTAACCTTACCTTATCCATAAAAAAGTAAAAATGTAAAAATGTAAAAATGTAAAATTGTAAAAATGTAAAAATGTAAAAATGGTAAAAATGTTAGGTTACTAAAACCTAACCTAACCTAACCTTATCCATAAAAATGTAAAAATGTCAAAATGATAAAATGGTAAAAATGTTAGGTTACTAAAACCTAACCTAACCTTACCTTATCCATAAAAATGTTAAAATGGAAAAATGTAAAAATGGAAAAATGGTAAAAATGTTAGGTTACTAAAACCTAACCTAACCTAACCTTATCCATAAAAATGTAAAAATGTAAAAATGTAAAAATGTAAAAATGTAAAAATGGTAAAAATGTTAGGTTACTAAAACCTAACCTAACCTTACCTTATCCATAAAAAAGTAAAAATGTAAAAATGTAAAAATGTAAAATTGTAAAAATGTAAAAATGTAAAAATGGTAAAAATGTTAGGTTACTAAAACCTAACCTAACCTAACCTTATCCATAAAAATGTCAAAATGTCAAAATGTCAAAATGTCAAAATGTCAAAATGTCAAAATGTAAAAATGTAAAAATGTGAAACTGTAATATGTAAAAATGGTAAAAATGTTAGGTTACTAAAACCTAACCTAACCTAACCTTATCCATAAAAATGTAAAAATGTAAAAATGTAAAACTGTAAAAATGTAAAAATGGTAAAAATGTTAGGTTACTAAAACCTAACCTAACCTAACCTTATCCATAAAAATGTAAAAATGTAAAAATGTAAAAATGTAAAAATGTAAAAATGGTAAAAATGTTAGGTTACTAAAACCTAACCTAACCTTACCTTATCCATAAAAAAGTAAAAATGTAAAAATGTAAAAATGTAAAATTGTAAAAATGTAAAAATGTAAAAATGGTAAAAATGTTAGGTTACTAAAACCTAACCTAACCTTACCTTATCCATAAAAATGTAAAAATGTAAAAATGTAAAAATGTAAAATTGTAAAAATGTAAAAATGTAAAAATGTAAAAATGGTAAAAATGTTAGGTTACTAAAACCTAACCTAACCTAACCTTATCCATAAAAATGTAAAAATGTAAAAATGTCAAAATGTCAAAATGTCAAAATGTCAAAATGTCAAAATGTCAAAATGTAAAAATGTAAAAATGTAAAAATGTAAAAATGTAAAAATGTAAAAATGTAAAAATGTAAAAATGTAAAAATGTAAAAATGTAAAAATGTAAAAATGTCAAAATGTCAAAATGTCAAAATGTCAAAATGTCAAAATGTCAAAATGTCAAAATGTCAAAATGTCAAAATGTCAAAATGTGAAAATGTGAAAATGTCAAAATGTCAAAATGTCAAAATGTCAAAATGTCAAAATGTCAAAATGTAAAAATGTAAAAATGGTAAAAATGTTAGGTTACTAAAACCTAACCTAACCTAACCTTATCCATAAAAATGTAAAAATGTAAAAATGTAAAAATGTAAAAATGTAAAAATGGTAAAAATGTTAGGTTACTAAAACCTAACCTAACCTTACCTTATCCATAAAAAAGTAAAAATGTAAAAATGTAAAAATGTAAAATTGTAAAAATGTAAAAATGTAAAAATGGTAAAAATGTTAGGTTACTAAAACCTAACCTAACCTAACCTTATCCATAAAAATGTCAAAATGTCAAAATGTCAAAATGTCAAAATGTCAAAATGTCAAAATGTCAAAATGTCAAAATGTCAAAATGTCAAAATGTCAAAATGTAAAAATGTAAAAATGTAAAAATGTAAAACTGTAAAAATGTAAAAATGGTAAAAATGTTAGGTTACTAAAACCTAACCTAACCTAACCTTATCCATAAAAATGTTAAAATGGAAAAATGTAAAAATGGAAAAATGGTAAAAATGTTAGGTTACTAAAACCTAACCTAACCTAACCTTATCCATAAAAATGTAAAAATGTAAAAATGTAAAAATGTAAAAATGTAAAAATGTAAAAATGGTAAAAATGTTAGGTTACTAAAACCTAACCTAACCTTACCTTATCCATAAAAAAGTAAAAATGTAAAAATGTAAAAATGTAAAATTGTAAAAATGTAAAAATGTAAAAATGGTAAAAATGTTAGGTTACTAAAACCTAACCTAACCTAACCTTATCCATAAAAATGTCAAAATGTCAAAATGTCAAAATGTCAAAATGTCAAAATGTCAAAATGTCAAAATGTAAAAATGTAAAAATGTAAAACTGTAATATGTAAAAATGGTAAAAATGTTAGGTTACTAAAACCTAACCTAACCTAACCTTATCCATAAAAATGTAAAAATGTAAAAATGTAAAAATGTAAAAATGTAAAAATGGTAAAAATGTTAGGTTACTAAAACCTAACCTAACCTTACCTTATCCATAAAAAAGTAAAAATGTAAAAATGTAAAAATGTAAAATTGTAAAAATGTAAAAATGTAAAAATGGTAAAAATGTTAGGTTACTAAAACCTAACCTAACCTAACCTTATCCATAAAAATGTCAAAATGTCAAAATGTCAAAATGTCAAAATGTCAAAATGTCAAAATGTCAAAATGTCAAAATGTCAAAATGTCAAAATGTCAAAATGTCAAAATGTCAAAATGTCAAAATGTCAAAATGTAAAAATGGTAAAAATGTTAGGTTACTAAAACCTAACCTAACCTAACCTTATCCATAAAAATGTAAAAATGTAAAAATGTAAAAATGTAAAAATGTAAAAATGTAAAAATGTAAAAATGGTAAAAATGTAAGGTTACTAAAACCTAACCTAACCTTACCTTATCCATAAAAATGTAAAAATGTAAAAATGTAAAAATGTAAAAATGTAAAAATGTCAAAATGTCAAAATGTCAAAATGTCAAAATGTCAAAATGTCAAAATGTAAAAATGTAAAAATGTAAAAATGTAAAAATGTAAAAATGTAAAAATGTAAAAATGTAAAAATGTAAAAATGTCAAAATGTCAAAATGTCAAAATGTCAAAATGTCAAAATGTCAAAATGTCAAAATGTCAAAATGTCAAAATGTCAAAATGTGAAAATGTGAAAATGTCAAAATGTCAAAATGTCAAAATGTCAAAATGTAAAAATGTAAAAATGGTAAAAATGTTAGGTTACTAAAACCTAACCTAACCTAACCTTATCCATAAAAATGTAAAAATGTAAAAATGTAAAAATGTAAAAATGGTAAAAATGTTAGGTTACTAAAACCTAACCTAACCTTACCTTATCCATAAAAAAGTAAAAATGTAAAAATGTAAAAATGTAAAATTGTAAAAATGTAAAAATGTAAAAATGGTAAAAATGTTAGGTTACTAAAACCTAACCTAACCTAACCTTATCCATAAAAATGTAAAAATGTCAAAATGATAAAATGGTAAAAATGTTAGGTTACTAAAACCTAACCTAACCTTACCTTATCCATAAAAATGTTAAAATGGAAAAATGTAAAAATGGAAAAATGGTAAAAATGTTAGGTTACTAAAACCTAACCTAACCTAACCTTATCCATAAAAATGTAAAAATGTAAAAATGTAAAAATGTAAAAATGTAAAAATGTAAAAATGGTAAAAATGTTAGGTTACTAAAACCTAACCTAACCTTACCTTATCCATAAAAAAGTAAAAATGTAAAAATGTAAAAATGTAAAATTGTAAAAATGTAAAAATGTAAAAATGGTAAAAATGTTAGGTTACTAAAACCTAACCTAACCTAACCTTATCCATAAAAATGTCAAAATGTCAAAATGTCAAAATGTCAAAATGTCAAAATGTCAAAATGTAAAAATGTAAAAATGTGAAACTGTAATATGTAAAAATGGTAAAAATGTTAGGTTACTAAAACCTAACCTAACCTAACCTTATCCATAAAAATGTAAAAATGTAAAAATGTAAAACTGTAAAAATGTAAAAATGGTAAAAATGTTAGGTTACTAAAACCTAACCTAACCTAACCTTATCCATAAAAATGTAAAAATGTAAAAATGTAAAAATGTAAAAATGTAAAAATGGTAAAAATGTTAGGTTACTAAAACCTAACCTAACCTTACCTTATCCATAAAAAAGTAAAAATGTAAAAATGTAAAAATGTAAAATTGTAAAAATGTAAAAATGTAAAAATGGTAAAAATGTTAGGTTACTAAAACCTAACCTAACCTTACCTTATCCATAAAAATGTAAAAATGTAAAAATGTAAAAATGTAAAATTGTAAAAATGTAAAAATGTAAAAATGTAAAAATGGTAAAAATGTTAGGTTACTAAAACCTAACCTAACCTAACCTTATCCATAAAAATGTAAAAATGTAAAAATGTCAAAATGTCAAAATGTCAAAATGTCAAAATGTCAAAATGTCAAAATGTAAAAATGTAAAAATGTAAAAATGTAAAAATGTAAAAATGTAAAAATGTAAAAATGTAAAAATGTAAAAATGTAAAAATGTAAAAATGTAAAAATGTCAAAATGTCAAAATGTCAAAATGTCAAAATGTCAAAATGTCAAAATGTCAAAATGTCAAAATGTCAAAATGTCAAAATGTGAAAATGTGAAAATGTCAAAATGTCAAAATGTCAAAATGTCAAAATGTCAAAATGTCAAAATGTAAAAATGTAAAAATGGTAAAAATGTTAGGTTACTAAAACCTAACCTAACCTAACCTTATCCATAAAAATGTAAAAATGTAAAAATGTAAAAATGTAAAAATGTAAAAATGGTAAAAATGTTAGGTTACTAAAACCTAACCTAACCTTACCTTATCCATAAAAAAGTAAAAATGTAAAAATGTAAAAATGTAAAATTGTAAAAATGTAAAAATGTAAAAATGGTAAAAATGTTAGGTTACTAAAACCTAACCTAACCTAACCTTATCCATAAAAATGTCAAAATGTCAAAATGTCAAAATGTCAAAATGTCAAAATGTCAAAATGTCAAAATGTCAAAATGTCAAAATGTCAAAATGTCAAAATGTAAAAATGTAAAAATGTAAAAATGTAAAACTGTAAAAATGTAAAAATGGTAAAAATGTTAGGTTACTAAAACCTAACCTAACCTAACCTTATCCATAAAAATGTTAAAATGGAAAAATGTAAAAATGGAAAAATGGTAAAAATGTTAGGTTACTAAAACCTAACCTAACCTAACCTTATCCATAAAAATGTAAAAATGTAAAAATGTAAAAATGTAAAAATGTAAAAATGTAAAAATGGTAAAAATGTTAGGTTACTAAAACCTAACCTAACCTTACCTTATCCATAAAAAAGTAAAAATGTAAAAATGTAAAAATGTAAAATTGTAAAAATGTAAAAATGTAAAAATGGTAAAAATGTTAGGTTACTAAAACCTAACCTAACCTAACCTTATCCATAAAAATGTCAAAATGTCAAAATGTCAAAATGTCAAAATGTCAAAATGTCAAAATGTCAAAATGTAAAAATGTAAAAATGTAAAACTGTAATATGTAAAAATGGTAAAAATGTTAGGTTACTAAAACCTAACCTAACCTAACCTTATCCATAAAAATGTAAAAATGTAAAAATGTAAAAATGTAAAAATGTAAAAATGGTAAAAATGTTAGGTTACTAAAACCTAACCTAACCTTACCTTATCCATAAAAAAGTAAAAATGTAAAAATGTAAAAATGTAAAATTGTAAAAATGTAAAAATGTAAAAATGGTAAAAATGTTAGGTTACTAAAACCTAACCTAACCTAACCTTATCCATAAAAATGTCAAAATGTCAAAATGTCAAAATGTCAAAATGTCAAAATGTCAAAATGTCAAAATGTCAAAATGTCAAAATGTCAAAATGTCAAAATGTCAAAATGTCAAAATGTCAAAATGTCAAAATGTAAAAATGGTAAAAATGTTAGGTTACTAAAACCTAACCTAACCTAACCTTATCCATAAAAATGTAAAAATGTAAAAATGTAAAAATGTAAAAATGTAAAAATGTAAAAATGTAAAAATGGTAAAAATGTAAGGTTACTAAAACCTAACCTAACCTTACCTTATCCATAAAAATGTAAAAATGTAAAAATGTAAAAATGTAAAAATGTAAAAATGTCAAAATGTCAAAATGTCAAAATGTCAAAATGTCAAAATGTCAAAATGTAAAAATGTAAAAATGTAAAAATGTAAAAATGTAAAAATGTAAAAATGTAAAAATGTAAAAATGTAAAAATGTCAAAATGTCAAAATGTCAAAATGTCAAAATGTCAAAATGTCAAAATGTCAAAATGTCAAAATGTCAAAATGTCAAAATGTGAAAATGTGAAAATGTCAAAATGTCAAAATGTCAAAATGTCAAAATGTAAAAATGTAAAAATGGTAAAAATGTTAGGTTACTAAAACCTAACCTAACCTAACCTTATCCATAAAAATGTAAAAATGTAAAAATGTAAAAATGTAAAAATGGTAAAAATGTTAGGTTACTAAAACCTAACCTAACCTTACCTTATCCATAAAAAAGTAAAAATGTAAAAATGTAAAAATGTAAAATTGTAAAAATGTAAAAATGTAAAAATGGTAAAAATGTTAGGTTACTAAAACCTAACCTAACCTAACCTTATCCATAAAAATGTAAAAATGTCAAAATGATAAAATGGTAAAAATGTTAGGTTACTAAAACCTAACCTAACCTTACCTTATCCATAAAAATGTTAAAATGGAAAAATGTAAAAATGGAAAAATGGTAAAAATGTTAGGTTACTAAAACCTAACCTAACCTAACCTTATCCATAAAAATGTAAAAATGTAAAAATGTAAAAATGTAAAAATGTAAAAATGTAAAAATGGTAAAAATGTTAGGTTACTAAAACCTAACCTAACCTTACCTTATCCATAAAAAAGTAAAAATGTAAAAATGTAAAAATGTAAAATTGTAAAAATGTAAAAATGTAAAAATGGTAAAAATGTTAGGTTACTAAAACCTAACCTAACCTAACCTTATCCATAAAAATGTCAAAATGTCAAAATGTCAAAATGTCAAAATGTCAAAATGTCAAAATGTAAAAATGTAAAAATGTGAAACTGTAATATGTAAAAATGGTAAAAATGTTAGGTTACTAAAACCTAACCTAACCTAACCTTATCCATAAAAATGTAAAAATGTAAAAATGTAAAACTGTAAAAATGTAAAAATGGTAAAAATGTTAGGTTACTAAAACCTAACCTAACCTAACCTTATCCATAAAAATGTTAAAATGGAAAAATGAAAAAATGGAAAAATGGTAAAAATTTTAGGTTACTAAAACCTTACCTAACCTTTGAAATATTTCAAATAAATTTCAGAAAAAGCCCCCCAAAATTTTTGTTTTTTGTTGTAGGTTTTACTCGCTCAAGGTAGCAACAATACACACGGCCACCACCAAATTTTTCAAAAACAACCCTTAATTTTCGATTTTTAACGATTTTTCAACTTTTGACTTAGAAAATTTACATAAAAAATTCTGAATTTTGGCTATTTTTCAAAATTCTTTCAGTGTACATCAAGGGACTAGGTCGCGGGACCCCGTCTACGTTGTTTTCGGCGCGCTCCTTGCCATAGTTCCTCTGATTTTTGCAAATTTTTCAAAATTTTTGTTCGAATTTTCAGTTCTTAATATTTTACAAAAAAAATTTGTACTACACTAGTCGTGCTTTTTGCAGCATTGAATAGGGCTCGGCGAGACCTTTGATCTGACACCTCGCCCGTCCACCTACGACAACGCGAAATTTGAAAAACGACCCCCCCACCCACCCATTCTTCACTGACCGGGTGGATTTAGGGCCATTTCGCTAACGCGTTGGGGTCTTTTACTTGAGATATTGGTTTTTTGACCATATCTCTTAGACTAAGTGACCGATTCTTTTGAATCCTTTTATTTTTTATTTTAATTGACCTTCCTGACTGTGCTCGTCCCCCAATATGTTTCTCGCGCACACTCCTATCAAGAGGACTGTCGCATTGGCCCCCGAAATGGAGTCGAGCAACGAGAAGGCGGGACCTTCTCGTGCTTCCCTCTCTCCGGCATGCGTCTCGGAGGTGAGACGTAGCATCGGAGAGTGGGAAAGCATCGACTCCAGGCCGTGCGCAACCAGCGCGCACGCCCACCCCAAGCCACCTGCAGCCCCCATGAAAACGAAGACCAAGTCGGTCAAATCTGCCGCCGCCGCACGTTCGGATACATTCGTAGTCTCACCAGGGCTGAGCACTGACACAGTGAAGTCCACCGACAAGGTGAGCCAGGCCAGACGGATCTTGCAAAGGGCCAAGACTCACATTAGTGAGTCTGGCAATTTGCGAAGAGACCTGAAGGCCGGGCTCACCTTGGCGGTGGAGGAACTGTATGCCCTGGTGAAATTTATAAAAACAGAAATAGGTATCTTTTTAGAACATTAAAACTTGATAACAAATATAAATAGATTTTAAGACCGTAGCTTTGTGTAGAACATATAAGAATGAAAATAAAATAGATAAGAAAAGAAAAGTACACATATAGGAACATTTGATTAAGATAAAATAAAGTAAAAGACATTAAAAGAAAAGAACATTAGCCATTTAAATAAAATTAACCCTTCAACAAACGGTTCAAAAAATCTGTAATAGAAACCCACAATCCTGGAATTATTATATCCGGGGACCAGAGCCTTTTATAATAAAAAAAAAACCTAACTTGGTCCGGTAAAAGTTAGGTTAAACCAAACTTGGTCCGGTAAAAGTTAGGTTAAACTCAACCTTGTCCGGTAAAATATACGTTAAACCTGACCTTGTCCGGTAAAAAATAGGTAAAACTCAACTTTGTCCAGTAAAAGTTAGGTTAACTTCAACCTTGTCCGGTAAAAAATACGTTCAACCTTAGTTTGTCCGGTAAAAGTTAGGCCAAACTCAACTTTGTCCGGTAAAAGTTAGGTTAACTTCAACCTTGTCCGGTAAAAAATACGTTAAACCTTACCTTGTCCGGTAAAAGTTAGGTCCGCTCCGGCGTAGACGGCCGGGCCGGAGGAGGCGCGCTCATCTGCGTCTTCTCTAGGCCTGTGTTGGGTGACCTGCGCGGGGGGGTAGCTCCCCAACCCGCGCATTGCACTAGGTCACCCGAGCCATGTCTGGGGACCACCTAGTTTCCCGGGTGGTCCTCCCTAGGCGCCAGCCCCGGCCTACCGCATCAGGTCGGGGCGCTCGAAGGACGGGTCGAACATAAGCCGCCCACCTGGCGGCTGGCAGCGACCCGTCCTGATGCGAGCAAAAGGGGGAACTGGAGGGGTTTAGTGGGTAGTGGGCGCTTATTCTGAGTGCCCGAGCCCCACACACGGTCGCAGGCTTAGCTAGCCCGCGGCGTCATGGTGCGCTAATGCATTACCCTCCACAAAAAAAAAAAAGACTATTTCTTTTGAAATATTTTAACTTTACTTTTTATATTTATTGACATAGCCCGGTCCCTATAATGTCGGTCTCACGCACCCCCGACAAGAGCACGGGCGCTACGGCCCCCCCAACGGAGTTGAGCAGCGAGAAGGCGGGACCTTCTCGTTCCTCCCTCTCCTCGGCATGCGCCTCGAACGTGAGACGTAGCATCGGAGAGTGGGAGTTTCTCGACTCCAGGCCGTGCGCATCTATCGCGCACGCCCACGCCAAGTAATCTGCGACTACCACTCGCTCTAAGACCAATCCGACCAAGCTTGCCGCAGCCACCCGCAGGGTTTCCTCGGAAACCGTTGTGGTTTCACCAGGACTGAGGACTGAAACAGCGAAGCCCGCCGACGGGGTGAGTCAGGCCAGGAGGATCCTGCAAAGGACCAAGACTCACATTAGTGAGTCTGGCAATTTGCGGCGAGACCTAAAGGCCGAACTTACCTCGGCGGTGGAGGAGCTGTACGCCCTGGTGAAGAACGCGTACAGGCATAACGTGCCGCTTGCCTCCCAGGCGGCCGCAGAACCGGGGCCAGTAGACGGAGCGCAGCTTGCCGTGCCGGACCTGGAAAATAAAGAGGATGACATTATTGCTTTAGTAAGAGAGCAGTGTACATAAATTGACCAAGTGGGTGAGGAATTGCGGCAGTTGAGGGAGACATCAAGACCCGGCCAGCAGGCCATACTATGAGGGGGAGAAGATGTAACCCTCCCCCCAAGAAAAGGAAGACGCCGGCCGCAACCCGACCAGCTGCAAGTGTCGCCGGGCCGTCTACAGCCGCGGCTGTAGCGCCCATGGAGGTTGTGGAGGAGGTGGTGTAAAACTAAATATGCCAGCACACCACCACTCCTCCATCCTCCAGGTCAACCTCAACCACTGCCGCTCGGCCCAAGACCTTTTCTTCCAGGTTATGGCTTAGTGGTAGTGCGATGTTGGTATCCTGTCCGAGCCGTACTACGTCCCCGACCATTGGTTTGGGGACCTAGACGGACTCGTCGCCGTCATCCCGCGTCGGAATTTGGTCGTCCCTCTCTCGCTGTTAGAGAGGGGGTCGGGGTATGTGGCAGCAGCGTGGGGAAACCGGGCTGTTGTGGCCACCTATTTTTCCTCCAGTCACACGCTCTGGGAGTTCGAGAATTACCTCGACTCCCTGGGAGCTGTGCTTGGGCACCTGGCGTCGCGTCAGGTCCACCTAAAGGGGAACCTTAACGCCAAGTCGGTGGTCAGGGGAAACCCGGCCTCCACCGCTAAGGGAGAGCTCCTCCACGAGTGGGCTGTCGCGCAAGGTCTGACCATCCTAAATAGGGGGTCAGAACATACCTGTGTGCGGCAGCTGGGCGGTTCGGTGGTGGACGTAACGTTCGCCACCCAACCTTTAGCTACGCGGGTCCAGGAGTGGAGGCGACAGTCCTCTTAAAGGGAGTGTGCGCGAAAAAACATCGTGGGGGACGAGCACAGTCAATATAGTCAATATAATAAAAAATAAAAAGATTCAAAAGAATCTGTCACTTAATCTATGAGATTCGGTCAAAAAACCAAAATCCCTTATAAAAGATATCAACGCGTTGGCGAAATCGTACTTTTCCCACCTCGGTAGAAAACACTTTCAAATTTTAAATTTCGCGTTTTCGTAGGTGGACGGGCGAGTGAACAGATCAAAGGTCTCGCCAGGCCCTATTCAACGGTGCAAAAAACACGCCTAGTGTATTACAAAAAATTTTTAAAGTAAAATACAAAATGAAAATTCGAAAAAAAAATTGGAAAAATTCGAAAAAATCAGAGGAACTATGGCATGGAGCGCGCCGAAAACAACGTAGACGGGGTCCCGCGACCTAGTCCCTTGATGTAAACTGAAATTTTTTTTGAAAAATAGCCCAAATTACGTCAATACAGTTTTTTATCCTAAAAAGGTCTGGTCCAGGTCAAAAAAAGGTAGGGAGGGTCGTCTACCTGCTCCTAAAAAGGTCTGGCTCGGGTCCAAAAAGGCTAGCGAGGGTCTACCTGCTCCTAAAAAGGTCTGGTCCGGGTCAAAAAAAGGTAGGGAGGGTCGTCTACCTGCTCCTAAAAAGGTCTGGCTCGGGTCCAAAAAGGGTAGCGAGGGTCTACCTGCTCCTAAAAAGGTCTGGTGAGGGTCAAAAAAAGGTAGGGAGGGTCGTCTACCTGCTCCTAAAAAGGTCTGGCTCGGGTCCAAAAAGGGTAGCGAGGGTCTACCTGCTCCTAAAAAGGTCTGGTGAGGGTCAAAAAAAGGTAGGGAGGGTCGTCTACCTGCTCCTAAAAAGGTCTGGCTCGGGTCCAAAAAGGAAAGCGAGGGTCTACCTGCTCCTAAAAAGGTCTGGTGAGGGTCAAAAAAAGGTAGGGAGGGTCGTCTACCTGCTCCTAAAAAGGTCTAGCTCGGGTCCAAAAAGGGTAGCGAGGGTCTACCTGCTCCTAAAAAGGTCTGGTGAGGGTCAAAAAAAGGAAGGGAGGGTCGTCTACCTGCTCCTAAAAAGGTCTGGCTCGGGTCCAAAAAGGAAAGCGAGGGTCTACCTGCTCCTAAAAAGGTCTGGTGAGGGTCAAAAAAAGGTAGGGAGGGTCGTCTACCTGCTCCTAAAAAGGTCTGGCTCGGGTCCAAAAAGGGTAGCGAGGGTCTACCTGCTCCTAAAAAGGTCTGGTAAGGGTCAAAAAAAGGTAGGGAGGGTCGTCTACCTGCTCCTAAAAAGGTCTGGCTCGGGTCCAAAAAGGGTAGTGAGGGTCTACCTGCTCCTAAAAAGGTCTGGTGAGGGTCAAAAAAAGGTAGGGAGGGTCGTCTACCTGCTCCTAAAAAGGTCTGGCTCGGGTCCAAAAAGGAAAGCGAGGGTCTACCTGCTCCTAAAAAGGTCTGGTGAGGGTCAAAAAAAGGTAGGGAGGGTCGTCTACCTGCTCCTAAAAAGGTCTAGCTCGGGTCCAAAAAGGGTAGCGAGGGTCTACCTGCTCCTAAAAAGGTCTGGTGAGGGTCAAAAAAAGGTAGGGTGGGTCGTCTACCTGCTCCTAAAAAGGTCTGGCTCGGGTCCAAAAAGGAAAGCGAGGGTCTACCTGCTCCTAAAAAGGTCTGGTGAGGGTCAAAAAAAGGTAGGGTGGGTCGTCTACCTGCTCCTAAAAAGGTCTAGCTCGGGTCCAAAAAGGGTAGCGAGGGTCTACCTGCTCCTAAAAAGGTCTGGTGAGGGTCAAAAAAAGGTAGGGAGGGTCGTCTACCTGCTCCTAAAAAGATCTGGCTCGGGTCCAAAAAGGAAAGCGAGGGTCTGCCTGCTCCTAAAAAGGTCTGGTGAGGGTCAAAAAAAGGTAGGGAGGGTCGTCTACCTGCTCCTAAAAAGGTCTAGCGAGGGTCCAAAAAGGGTAGCGAGGGTCTACCTGCTCCTAAAAAGGTCTGGTGAGGGTCAAAAAAAGGTAGGGAGGGTCGTCTACCTGCTCCTAAAAAGGTCTGGCTCGGGTCCAAAAAGGAAAGCGAGGGTCTACCTGCTCCTAAAAAGGTCTGGTGAGGGTCAAAAAAAGGTAGGGAGGGTCGTCTACCTGCTCCTAAAAAGGTCTAGCTCGGGTCCAAAAAGGGTAGCGAGGGTCTACCTGCTCCTAAAAAGGTCTGGTGAGGGTCAAAAAAAGGTAGGGAGGGTCGTCTACCTGCTCCTAAAAAGGTCTGGCTCGGGTCCAAAAAGGGTAGCGAGGGTCTACCTGCTCCTAAAAAGGTCTGGTGAGGGTCAAAAAAAGGTAGGGAGGGTCGTGTACCTGCTCCTAAAAAGGTCTGGCTCGGGTCCAAAAAGGGTAGCGAGGGTCTACCTGCTCCTAAAAAGGTCTGGTGAGGGTCAGAAAAAGGTAGGGAGGGTCGTCTACCTGCTCCTAAAAAGGTCTGGCTCGGGTCCAAAAAGGGTAGCGAGGGTCTACCTGCTCCTAAAAAGGTCTGGTGAGGGTCAAAAAAAGGTAGGGAGGGTCGTCTACCTGCTCCTAAAAAGGTCTGGCTCGGGTCCAAAAAGGGTAGCGAGGGTCTACCTGCTCCTAAAAAGGTCTGGTGAGGGTCACAAAAAGGTAGGGTGGGTCGTCTACCTGCTCCTAAAAAGGTCTGGCTCGGGTCCAAAAAGGAAAGCGAGGGTCTACCTGCTCCTAAAAAGGTCTGGTGAGGGTCAAAAAAAGGTAGGGAGGGTCGTCTACCTGCTCCTAAAAAGGTCTAGCTCGGGTCCAAAAAGGGTAGCGAGGGTCTACCTGCTCCTAAAAAGGTCTGGTGAGGGTCAAAAAAAGGTAGGGAGGGTCGTCTACCTGCTCCTAAAAAGGTCTAGCTCGGGTCCAAAAAGGGTAGCGAGGGTCTACCTGCTCCTAAAAAGGTCTGGTGAGGGTCAAAAAAAGGAAGGGAGGGTCGTCTACCTGCTCCTAAAAAGGTCTGGCTCGGGTCCAAAAAGGAAAGCGAGGGTCTACCTGCTCCTAAAAAGGTCTGGTGAGGGTCAAAAAAAGGTAGGGAGGGTCGTCTACCTGCTCCTAAAAAGGTCTAGCTCGGGTCCAAAAAGGGTAGCGAGGGTCTACCTGCTCCTAAAAAGGTCTGGTGAGGGTCAAAAAAAGGTAGGGAGGGTCGTCTACCTGCTCCTAAAAAGGTCTGGCTCGGGTCCAAAAAGGGTAGCGAGGGTCTACCTGCTCCTAAAAAGGTCTGGTAAGGGTCAAAAAAAGGTAGGGAGGGTCGTCTACCTGCTCCTAAAGAGGTCTGGCTCGGGTCCAAAAAGGGTAGTGAGGGTCTACCTGCTCCTAAAAAGGTCTGGTGAGGGTCAAAAAAAGGTAGGGAGGGTCGTCTACCTGCTCCTAAAAAGGTCTGGCGAGGGTCCAAAAAGGAAAGCGAGGGTCTACCTGCTCCTAAAAAGGTCTGGTGAGGGTCAAAAAAAGGTAGGGAGGGTCGTCTACCTGCTCCTAAAAAGGTCTAGCTCGGGTCCAAAAAGGGTAGCGAGGGTCTACCTGCTCCTAAAAAGGTCTGGTGAGGGTCAAAAAAAGGTAGGGTGGGTCGTCTACCTGCTCCTAAAAAGGTCTGGCTCGGGTCCAAAAAGGAAAGCGAGGGTCTACCTGCTCCTAAAAAGGTCTGGTGAGGGTCAAAAAAAGGTAGGGAGGGTCGTCTACCTGCTCCTAAAAAGGTCTAGCTCGGGTCCAAAAAGGGTAGCGAGGGTCTACCTGCTCCTAAAAAGGTCTGGTGAGGGTTAAAAAAAGGTAGGGAGGGTCGTCTACCTGCTCCTAAAAAGGTCTGGCTCGGGTCCAAAAAGGGTAGCGAGGGTCTACCTGCTCCTAAAAAGGTCTGGTGAGGGTCAAAAAAAGGTAGGGAGGGTCGTCTACCTGCTCCTAAAAAGATCTGGCTCGGGTCCAAAAAGGAAAGCGAGGGTCTGCCTGCTCCTAAAAAGGTCTGGTGAGGGTCAAAAAAAGGTAGGGAGGGTCGTCTACCTGCTCCTAAAAAGGTCTAGCGAGGGTCCAAAAAGGGTAGCGAGGGTCTACCTGCTCCTAAAAAGGTCTGGTGAGGGTCAAAAAAAGGTAGGGAGGGTCGTCTACCTGCTCCTAAAAAGGTCTGGCTCGGGTCCAAAAAGGAAAGCGAGGGTCTACCTGCTCCTAAAAAGGTCTGGTGAGGGTCAAAAAAAGGTAGGGAGGGTCGTCTACCTGCTCCTAAAAAGGTCTAGCTCGGGTCCAAAAAGGGTAGCGAGGGTCTACCTGCTCCTAAAAAGGTCTGGTGAGGGTCAAAAAAAGGTAGGGAGGGTCGTCTACCTGCTCCTTAAAAGGTCTGGCTCGGGTCCAAAAAGGGTAGCGAGGGTCTACCTGCTCCTAAAAAGGTCTGGTGAGGGTCAAAAAAAGGTAGGGAGGGTCGTGTACCTGCTCCTAAAAAGGTCTGGCTCGGGTCCAAAAAGGGTAGCGAGGGTCTACCTGCTCCTAAAAAGGTCTGGTGAGGGTCAAAAAAAGGTAGGGAGGGTCGTCTACCTGCTCCTAAAAAGGTCTGGCTCGGGTCCAAAAAGGGTAGCGAGGGTCTACCTGCTCCTAAAAAGGTCTGGTGAGGGTCAAAAAAAGGTAGGGAGGGTCGTCTACCTGCTCCTAAAAAGGTCTGGCTCGGGTCCAAAAAGGGTAGCGAGGGTCTACCTGCTCCTAAAAAGGTCTGGTGAGGGTCAAAAAAAGGTAGGGAGGGTCGTCTACCTGCTCCTAAAAAGGTCTGGCTCGGGTCCAAAAAGGGTAGCGAGGGTCTACCTGCTCCTAAAAAGGTCTGGTGAGGGTCAAAAAAAGGTAGAGAGGGTCGTCTACCTGCTCTTAAAAAGGTCTGGCTCGGGTGAAAAAAGGGTAGCGAGGGTCTACCTGCTCCTAAAAAGGTCTGGTGAGGGTCAAAAAAAGGTAGGGAGGGTCGTCTACCTGCTCCTAAAAAGGTCTGGCGAGGGTCCAAAAAGGGAAGCGAGGGTCTACCTGCTCCTAAAAAGGTCTGGTGAGGGTCACAAAAAGGTAGGGAGGGTCGTCTACCTGCTCCTAAAAAGGTCTAGCTCGGGTCCAAAAAGGGTAGCGAGGGTCTACCTGCTCCTAAAAAGGTCTGGTGAGGGTCAAAAAAAGGTAGGGAGGGTCGTCTACCTGCTCCTAAAAAGGTCTGGCTCGGGTCCAAAAAGGAAAGCGAGGGTCTACCTGCTCCTAAAAAGGTCTGGTGAGGGTCAAAAAAAGGTAGGGAGGGTCGTCTACCTGCTCCTAAAAAGGTCTAGCTCGGGTCCAAAAAGGGTAGCGAGGGTCTACCTGCTCCTAAAAAGGTCTGGTGAGGGTCAAAAAAAGGTAGGGAGGGTCGTCTACCTGCTCCTAAAAAGGTCTGGCTCGGGTCCAAAAAGGGTAGCAAGGGTCTACCTGCTCCTAAAAAGGTCTGGTGAGGGTCAAAAAAAGGTAGGGAGGGTCGTCTACCTGCTCCTAAAAAGGTCTGGCTCGGGTCCAAAAAGGGTAGCGAGGGTCTACCTGCTCCTAAAAAGGTCTGGTGAGGGTCAAAAAAAGGTAGGGAGGGTCGTCTACCTGCTCCTAAAAAGGTCTGGCTCGGGTCCAAAAAGGAAAGCGAGGGTCTACCTGCTCCTAAAAAGGTCTGGTGAGGGTCAAAAAAAGGTAGGGAGGGTCGTCTACCTGCTCCTAAAAAGGTCTGGCTCGGGTCCAAAAAGGGTAGCGAGGGTCTACCTGCTCCTAAAAAAGTCTGGTGAGGGTCAAAAAAAGGTAAAGAGGGTCGTCTACCTGCTCCTAAAAAGGTCTGGCTCGGGTCCAAAAAGGAAAGCGAGGGTCTACCTGCTCCTAAAAAGGTCTGGTGAGGGTCAAAAAAAGGTAGGGAGGGTCGTCTACCTGCTCCTAAAAAGGTCTAGCTCGGGTCCAAAAAGGGTAGCGAGGGTCTACCTGCTCCTAAAAAGGTCTGGTGAGGGTCAAAAAAAGGTAGGGAGGGTCGTCTACCTGCTCCTAAAAAGGTCTGGCTCGGGTCCAAAAAGGAAAGCGAGGGTCTACCTGCTCCTAAAAAGGTCTGGTGAGGGTCAAAAAAAGGTAGGGAGGGTCGTCTACCTGCTCCTAAAAAGGTCTGGCTCGGGTCCAAAAAGGGTAGCGAGGGTCTACCTGCTCCTAAAAAGGTCTGGTGAGGGTCAAAAAAAGGTAGGGAGGGTCGTCTACCTGCTCCTAAAAAGGTCTGGCTCGGGTCCAAAAAGGAAAGCGAGGGTCTACCTGCTCCTAAAAAGGTCTGGTGAGGGTCAAAAAAAGGTAGGGAGGGTCGTCTACCTGCTCCTAAAAAGGTCTCGCTCGGGTCCAAAAAGGGTAGCGAGGGTCTACCTGCTCCTAAAAAGGTCTGGTGAGGGTCAAAAAAAGGTAGGGAGGGTAGTCTACCTGCTCCTAAAAAGGTCTGGCTCGGGTCCAAAAAGGAAAGCGAGGGTCTACCTGCTCCTAAAAAGGTCTGGTGAGGGTCAAAAAAAGGTAGGGAGGGTCGTCTACCTGCTCCTAAAAAGGTCTAGCTCGGGTCCAAAAAGGGTAGCGAGGGTCTACCTGCTCCTAAAAAGGTCTGGTGAGGGTAAAAAAAAGGTAGGGAGGGTCGTCTACCTGCTCCTAAAAAGGTCTGGCTCGGGTCCAAAAAGGGTAGCGAGAGTCTACCTGCTCCTAAAAAGGTCTGGTGAGGGTCAAAAAAAGGTAGGGAGGGTCGTCTACCTGCTCCTAAAAAGGTCTAGCTCGGGTCCAAAAAGGGTAGCGAGGGTCTACCTGCTCCTAAAAAGGTCTGGTGAGGGTCAAAAAAAGGTAGGGAGGGTCGTCTACCTGCTCCAAAAAAGGTCTGGCTCGGGTCCAAAAAGGGTAGCGAGGGTCAACCTGTTTCTAAAAAGGTCTGGTGAGGGTCAAAAAAAGGTAGGGAGGGTCGTCTACCTGCTCCTAAAAAGGTCTAGCTCGGGTCCAAAAAGGGTAGCGAGGGTCTACCTGCTCCTAAAAAGGTCTGGTGAGGGTCAAAAAAAGGTAGGGAGGGTCGTCTACCTGCTCCTAAAAAGGTCTAGCTCGGGTCCAAAAAGGGTAGCGAGGGTCTACCTGCTCCTAAAAAGGTCTGGTGAGGGTCAAAAAAAGGTAGGGAGGGTCGACTACCTGCTCCTAAAAAGGTCTAGCTCGGGTCCAAAAAGGGTAGCGAGGGTCTACCTGCTCCTAAAAAGGTCTGGTGAGGGTCAAAAAAAGGTAGGGAGGGTCGTCTACCTGCTCCTAAAAAGGTCTGGCTCGGGTCCAAAAAGGGTAGCGAGGGTCTACCTGCTCCTAAAAAGGTCTGGTGAGGGTCAAAAAAAGGTAGGGAGGGTCGTCTACCTGCTCCTAAAAAGGTCTGGCTCGGGTCCAAAAAGGGTAGCGAGGGTCTACCTGCTCCTAAAAAGGTCTGGCTCGGGTCCAAAAAGGGTAGCGAGGGTCTACCTGCTCCTAAAAAGGTCTGGTGAGGGTCAAAAAAAGGTAGGGAGGGTCGTCTACCTGCTCCTAAAAAGGTCTGGCTCGGGTCCAAAAAGGGTAGCGAGGGTCTACCTGCTCCTAAAAATGTCTGGTGAGGGTCAAAAAAAGGTAGGGAGGGTCGTCTTCCTGCTCCTAAAAAGGTCTGGCTCGGGTCCAAAAAGGGTAGCGAGGGTCTACCTGCTCCTAAAAAGGTCTGGTCCGGGTCAAAAAAAGGTAGGGAGGGTCGTCTACCTGCTCCTAAAAAGGTCCGGCTCGGGTCCAAAAAGGGTAGCGAGGGTCTACCTGCTCCTAAAAAGGTCTGGTGAGGGTCAAAAAAAGGTAGGGAGGGTCGTCTACCTGCTCCTAAAAAGGTCTGGCTCGGGTCCAAAAAGGTCTGGCTCGGGTCCAAAAAGGTGTGGCTCGGGTCCAAAAAGGGTAGCGAGGGTCTACCTGCTCCTAAAAAGGTTTGGTCCGGGTCAAAAAAAGGTAGGGAGGGTCGTCTACCTGCTCCTAAAAAGGTCTGGCTCGGGTCCAAAAAGGGTAGCGAGGGTCTACCTGCTCCTAAAAAGGTCTGGTGAGGGTCAAAAAAAGGTAGGGAGGGTCGTCTACCTGCTCCTAAAAAGGTCTGGCTCGGGTCCAAAAAGGTCTGGCTCGGGTCCAAAAAGGTCTGGCTCGGGTCCAAAAAGGGTAGCGAGGGTCTACCTGCTCCTAAAAAGGTCTGGTCCGGGTCAAAAAAAGGTAGGGAGGGTCGTCTACCTGCTCCTAAAAAGGTCTGGCTCGGGTCCAAAAAGGTCTGGCTCGGGTCCACCTGCTCCTAAAAAGGTCTGGTCCGGGTCAAAAAAAGGTAGGGAGGGTCGTCTACCTGCTCCTAAAAAGGTCTGGCTCGGGTCCAAAAAGGTCTGGCTCGGGTCCAAAAAGGGTAGCGAGGGTCTACCTGCTCCTAAAAAGGTCTGGTCCGGGTCAAAAAAAGGTAGGGAGGGTCGTCTACCTGCTCCTAAAAAGGTCTGGCTCGGGTCCAAAAAGGGTAGCGAGGGTCTACCTGCTCCTAAAAAGGTCTGGTCCGGGTCAAAAAAAGGTAGGGAGGGTCGTCTACCTGCTCCTAAAAAGGTCTGGCTCGGGTCCAAAAAGGTCTGGCTCGGGTCCAAAAAGGGTAGCGAGGGTCTCCCTGCTCCTAAAAAGGTCTGGTCCGGGTCAAAAAAAGGTAGGGAGGGTCGTCTACCTGCTCCTAAAAAGGTCTGGCTCGGGTCCAAAAAGGTCTGGCTCGGGTCCACCTGCTCCTAAAAAGGTCTGGTCCGGGTCAAAAAAAGGTAGGGAGGGTCGTCTACCTGCTCCTAAAAAGGTCTGGCTCGGGTCCAAAAAGGGTAGCGAGGGTCTACCTGCTCCTAAAAAGGTCTGGTCCGGGTCAAAAAAAGGAAGAGAGGGTCGTCTACCTGCTCCTAAAAAGGTGTGGTTCGGGTCCAAAAAGGGTAGCGAGGGTCTACCTGCTCCTAAAAAGGTCTGGTCCGGGTCCAAAAAAGGTAGGGAGGGTCGTCTACCTGCTCCTAAAAAGGTCTGGCTCGGTTCCAAAAAGGTCTGGCTCGGGCCCAAAAAGGGTAGCGAGGGTCTACCTGCTCCTAAAAAGGTCTGGTCCGGTTCAAAAAAAGGTAAAGAGGGTCGTCTACCTGCTCCTAAAAAGGTCTGGCTCGGGTCCAAAAAGGTCTGGCTCGGGTCCAAAAAGGGTAGCGAGGGTCTACCTGCTCCTAAAAAGGTCTGGTCCGGGTCAAAAAAAGGTAGGGAGGGTCGTCTACCTGCTCCTAAAAAGGTCTGGCTCGGGTCCAAAAAGGTCTGGCTCGGGTCCAAAAAGGGTAGCGAGGGTCTACCTGCTCCTAAAAAGGTCTGGTCCGGGTCAAAAAAAGGTAGGGAGGGTCGTCTACCTGCTCCTAAAAAGGTCTGGCTCGGGTCCAAAAAGGTCTGGCTCGGGTCCACCTGCTCCTAAAAAGGTCTGGTCCGGGTCAAAAAAAGGTAGGGAGGGTCGTCTACCTGCTCCTAAAAAGGTCTGGCTTGGGTCCAAAAAGGGTATCGAGGGTCTACTTGCTCCTAAAAAGGTCTGGTCCGGGTCAAAAAAAGGTAGGGAGGGTCGTCTACCTGCTCCTAAAAAGGTCTGGCTCGGGTCCAAAAAGGTCTGGCTCGGGTCCAAAAAGGGTAGCGAGGGTCTACCTGCTCCTAAAAAGGTCTGGTCCGGGTCAAAAAAAGGTAGGGAGGGTCGTCTACCTGCTCCTAAAAAGGTCTGGCTCGGGTCCAAAAAGGTCTGGCTCGGGTCCACCTGCTCCTAAAAAGGTCTGGTCCGGGTCAAAAAAAGGTAGGGAGGGTCGTCTACCTGCTCTTAAAAAGGTCTGGCTTGGGTCCAAAAAGGTTTTCGAGGGTCTACCTGCTCCTAAAAAGGTCTGGTCCGGGTCAAAAAAAGGTAGGGAGGGTCGTCTACCTGCTCCTTAAAAGGTCTGGCTCGGGTCCAAAAAGGTCTGGCTCGGGTCCAAAAAGGGTAGCGAGGGTCTACCTGCTCCTAAAAAGGTCTGGTCCGGGTCAAAAAAAGGTAGGGAGGGTCGTCTACCTGCTCCTAAAAAGGTCTGGCTCGGGTCCAAAAAGGTCTGGCTCGGGTCCACCTGCTCCTAAAAAGGTCTGGTCCGGGTCAAAAAAAGGTAGGGAGGGTCGTCTACCTGCTCCTAAAAAGGTCTGGCTCGGGTCCAAAAAGGTCTGGCTCGGGTCCAAAAAGGGTAGCGAGGGTCTACCTGCTCCTAAAAAGGTCTGGTCCGGGTCAAAAAAAGGTAGGGAGGGTCGTCTACCTGCTCCTAAAAAGGTCTGGCTCGGGTCCAAAAAGGGTAGCGAGGGTCTACCTGCTCCTAAAAAGGTCTGGTCCGGGTCAAAAAAAGGTAGGGAGGGTCGTCTACCTGCTCCTAAAAAGGTCTGGCTCGGGTCCAAAAAGGTCTGGCTCGGGTCCGAAAAGGGTAGCGAGGGTCTACCTGCTCCTAAAAAGGTCTGGTCCGGGTCAAAAAAAGGTAGGGAGGGTCGTCTACCAAACTCAAACTCAAACTCAAAATATACTTTATTCATGTAGGCCTCTGCAAGGCACTTATAAATCGTCATACATTTTTAGCACAAAGGAATGACTCGACCACCGACTTCGTAAAGCAGTCATCTACCGAGAAGAAGCGGCAAGAAACTCGATAGTTGCTCTTTTCAATCGCCAAATAATTACAATAGTTTGTCCATACCATAAGTTAACATACTTGTACTAGGTCATACAGTTACGTCTTTCAAGTATATAATTAAAAATATATTTATCATGAATAGATTGAGTCCCAGTCGACCAGTCTCCAAAGGCGGCACCTGTTCACAAGTATGACGTATGTGTCAGTCAGCCATCATCTCACTCAACCATTTTAGAGGGAATGAAATGACCCGCCACATAGCGCCACCACCCCAGAGACATTACAGTGAGCATGAGTACTAGGACCCAGGCCATCCAACCATCAAATGGAATAACAAAATTTAAAGTAAAACTACACTATATGACCCAGTCTAGGTACATACTCTTTATAAAATTTATACATATAAACAAACAGAACAACATTTTACTTAACATACAAACTTGTCTAATAAATAATAAAATAATTTAGAACAATACTATTCTACATTAGTTACATGTCCACATTGCATAAATAATAATAAATAAAATAATATAAGCGTGAGAAGATATGGCAAGAAAACTAGCACATCAGTAGCTACAGCCCTCCATCGTTCAGGTAGTCTTCAACTCTATAATACCCTTTTTTCATTAAACTAGATTTAATATAAGACTTAAACTGATGTAAGGGTAGGTTAACAATATCTAGAGGTAATTTATTAAATAATTTAATGCTTAATCCAATGAAGGAATTTCCAATCTTTTGAAGTCTAATGTTTGGGATAGCAAGCTTATGCCTATTTCTTGTATTAAATCTATGACAATCCGACTTTTTTGAGAACTGTTCGAGATTTTTCCGAACATACATAACACAATCAAGAATGAATTGTGATGGTACAGTTAAAATATTTATGTCTTTAAATACTTCCCTTAAAGAGTCGCGAGTTTTGAGACCATAAATAGCACGGATAGCTCTTTTCTGCAGTATAAATATATTGTTGATGTCAGAAGCCGAGCCCCACAAAAGCATCCCATAGGACATGATACTGTGGAAGTAACTAAAGTAAACTAACCTAGCTGTTTCCACATCAGTCAGATTTCTAATTTTTCTCACTGCATACGCAGCTGAACTAAGTCTACCCGTTAAAGCAGTGAGATGAGGGCCCCACTGCAATTTAGAATCAAGTGTTATTCCCAGAAACACTGTCGAGTTGACAATTTCAACAGCTTCCCCATTAATGGTAATATTGGGAATAACGTTTCGAACATTAGGCATTGTAAATTGAACACATTTCGTTTTCTTGGTATTCAATGACAAATTATTAACAGTAAACCATTGTAAAATATGCGAGACCGAATTACTCACATCGTCAAATACATTTTTATGTCTGTCAACTTTGAATATAAGAGAAGTGTCATCAGCGAATAAAACAGTTTCGCAAAGGCTTTCTGTGAAATATGGAAGGTCATTAATATAAATTAGAAAAAGCAAAGGCCCTAATATCGAGCCTTGGGGGACCCCCATTATTAGAGGAGCTCCTGTTGAGTCTACCTCATTTATATTGACTCTTTGAATTCTGTTAGATAGATATGACTGTATAAGATTCAGCGAGTTGATAGTGATTCCATAATGCCGCAACTTCATCAACAATGTCTGATGATCAACGCAATCGAATGCTTTCGATAAATCGCAAAAAATACCTATAGCATCTTGCTTATTTTCCCAAGCGTTAAAAATGTGTTTAATGAGTGCTACTCCCGCATCGGTGGTGGATTTACCCTTAGTGAACCCATACTGATTGACAAAAAAAAAAAATTTTAATCGGGAGGATGGATTTAAATTGTCGTCAGCATGGAATCCAGTGATTAATAAATGCAAACCGCGATTTTCGGAAAAAGATCGAAATATAAACCCCGATACTGTAAGTGTGGTGTGCCGGAGTTACTTCACTGACAATTCTTCGAGTGTCAATAATAGTGCGAATTCGGGGGTAGATGCAGATACATCGGCCCAAGCCGGTTCAAGTAGACGACGCCGCGCACCGCCAGTTCGCTTGTGACCACGGCTGTAGCATCACAGCCGAAACGTCAAGCAGTAAGTACTCAGGTACTTATAAAAATAATATCGCGTTTAGTCCCGTTGTAATGTTAAATAAAAATTGAAATTGGTCTGAAATTGGATGGGTCACTTTTTTCTCCTGATTTAAATAATGGTATTATTTTACTATGTTTCATTAAATTTGGAAATTGCCCATGGTCAACACATTGATTAAATATAACGGCTAAATAGGGCGCCATGGAGTGAATAATATTTTTTATGATATCCATGGAAATTCCCCATAAGTCTTCAGTTTTTTTCATGTTTAGATCTTTGAAAGTTTTATAAATGGTTTCAGGGTTAATATGTGTAAAACTAAAGGTGGTTGTGCACTCATCCACACTAGATTTGAGAAGGGATTGAGCAAGATGTGGGCTAGATTTTAATTTACTAGTAGTCATGACTGGTATCTCAGAGAAGAAAGATTCAAATGCATTGGCCACATCAACATCAGAATCGTGGCTAATACCTCCTATATTTAAAGAGAACTTGCTGTCTCGTGTTTTATTTTTACAAGTCTCTTTGTTAATTATTTTCCAAGTAGCTTTACTTTTATTATTGGCATTCTTTATTTTATCTTTGATTTGATTAGATTTAGCTATTGCGCAAACTTTTTTAAACAATTTGGAATATTCTTTTACGTATTCTGCAATAGCAGGGTCATTTGAATTTGCTTTTAAATCGTATAGTTCAAATAACCTCCTTCTACTTCTATAAATGCCAGGAGTAGCCCAGTCACTAAATTTAGCTTTATTTCTATTGACTGTAATAGTTTTTTTAGTAAAGATGCTGGTGAACTCTTTTTCTATAATGTTAAATAGGTTTTCGTATAATTCGTGTCCATTTTTATTAACGTCTAACTGTATCCGGGACAATTTACTGTCAACACGTTCTTTAAATTGTTGTCTACGGTTGGCAGTAACAGGCCTACAAACAATCGTCGATGGAGGAAGGGCAAAACGGTACTCAAATAAGGCCAACTGGCCGCTGTGGTCTGAATTAATAAAATTAATGATACGTTTTTCTAAAATATTTTCATTACAAAAAATATTATCTAAACATGTGGCTGATGTAGGTGTTACTCGCGTTGGTTCAACAAAAAGCGGGTGCAAATCAAAAGATTGGAAAAGATTGAGAAACCTACCTGAGTTCTGTGTGATCAAAATGTTAATATTAAAGTCACCACACACGATTATCTTCTTACTGGAGGTGCATAATCGTCGTAACACATCCTCCATAACAATCTCAAATTCATTATAATTAGACGATGGAGGTCTGTAAACACATACAACAATGTGCCGCCCTACCTCTACACACGCAATTTCAATAGTTCGTTCCACGGAGAGCGAGACGACATCTTTACGTTCTTTACATTCTATCAAATTTTTCAATAATATTAGTGACCCACCCCTTATAGCCGTTGCTCTCGTGAACGAACTACCGATCTTATAATTGTTTACGTTCAAAATTAATTCATGCTGTTTTAACCAATGTTCAGTAATGCAAAGAATGTCAATATTCTGATCATTTAAATACAATTCTAGTTCAAGTTCCTTGCCAGTCAAACCTTGTATATTCTGATGAATAAGATAAAAACAATTGTTATTTTTATTACGCTCATTACCTGCCCTAAACTTGCTAGAGTGATCCTCTATTGTCTCAAAATTAAATTTAAATGATTATTTGGAACAATTTCCAAAGATTTTTTATGTAAAATATTATTAATATTGAACGCTAACAAAGTAGCTATGTCAGATTTAATTTTATAAGGCAAATAAAACATTTTGCCAGTCACTGTAAATTTATAATCAATAAATTTGTTTGTGTCAAAAAACACAAACTTGTCGCTATGACTAAATGTAAAATTGTATAAAGAAGTATTCAATGTATGAATACTGTTATTTTGTTCATCTGTATAACACCTGGAAAAGGGAAAGGCACATAAAATAAATTTTTCTACAGCTATTTGAGACAAAGATGAAAGTGAATTAATTATCTCCCTTTTGCAGATGTTCAGTCCATTGCCAATCATTAACACAATGATTGCGTTACTATCAAAATTATTAGATTTTATTTTATTTACAATTTGCTCTATATGAGCACCTGGCATACAATAATTTATAATTTTATTGTCTAATTTATTATTTAGTAAGGGCCCATAGCCGACACCAAAGCCATCAGAGAACACATACACATCCTTATTGTCCTGTGAAATATTATTACACATTTTTATGGAAGAATCTATTTTACTTGATAAATCTAACAAGTGCGGTTGATTGCTATCAACATTGTGCTCATTGTCATTACACATTTTGAAAGAAGAATCTAATTTACTTGATAAATCTAACAAGAGCGGTTGATTGCTATCAACAGCGTGCTCATTGTCATTACCCTGGTTTACAAGTTTTTCCAAGGCTAACACTTGCTCTCTTATTTGGACTGTTGCAGCAGAGTATTTGTTTGTCATAACTTCTAATGACCTCTGCAACTTTGAGCATTCAAAATGGAGCTCCTGAGTTTCAATCTTATGCCGTAACCTACTATCTTTCAATTTATTACTATAAAGTTCTAAACTGTCCACTAAGTCTGCACGTTGCTTTCTTAAACTTATATTTTTTTTAAAACGTTTCTGTAAATTAACTAACTTTTCAGTTTTCTTAATAAATTTTGTGATTTTACAATATTTTTTAAACTTATTTTTCCTAAAAAGCCTGCTCCTAAAAAGGTCTGGTCCGGGTCAAAAAAAGGTAGGGAGGGTCGTCTACCTGCTCCTTAAAAGGTCTGGCTCGGGTCCAAAAAGGTCTGGCTCGGGTCCACCTGCTCCTAAAAAGGTCTGGTCCGGGTCAAAAAAAGGTAGGGAGGGTCGTCTACCTGCTCCTAAAAAGGTCTGGCTCGGGCCCAAAAGGGTAGCGAGGGTCTACCTGCTCCTAAAAAGGTCTGGTCCGGGTCAAAAAAAGGTAAAGAGGGTCGTCTACCTGTTCCTAAAAAGGTCTGGCTCGGGTCCAAAAAGGGTAGCGAGGGTCTACCTGCTCCTAAAAAGGTCTGGTCCGGGTCAAAAAAAGGTAGGGAGGGTCGTCTACCTGCTCCTAAAAAGGTCTGGCTCGGGTCCAAAAAGGGTAGTGAGGGTCTACCTGCTCCTAAAAAGGTCTGGTCCGGGTCAAAAAAAGGTAGGGAGGGTCGTCTACCTGCTCCTAAAAAGGTCTGGCTCGGGCCCAAAAGGGTAGCGAGGGTCTACCTGCTCCTAAAAAGGTCTGGTCCGGGTCAAAAAAAGGTAAAGAGGGTCGTCTACCTGTTCCTAAAAAGGTCTGGCTCGGGTCCAAAAAGGGTAGCGAGGGTCTACCTGCTCCTAAAAAGGTCTGGTCCGGGTCAAAAAAAGGTAGGGAGGGTCGTCTACCTGCTCCTAAAAAGGTCTGGCTCGGGTCCAAAAAGGTCTGGCTCGGGTCCAAAAAGGTCTGGCTCGGGTCCAAAAAGGGTAGCGAGGGTCTACCTGCTCCTAAAAAGGTCTGGTCCGGGTCAAAAAAAGGTAGGGAGGGTCGTCTACCTGCTCCTAAAAAGGTCTGGCTCGGGTCCAAAATGGGTATCGAGGGTCTACCTGCTCCTAAAAAGGTTTGGTCCGGGTCAAAAAAAGGTAGGGAGGGTCGTCTACCTGCTCCTAAAAAGGTCTGGCTCGGGTCCAAAAAGGTCTGGCTCGGGTCCAAAAAGGGTAGCGAGGGTCTACCTGCTCCTAAAAAGGTCTGGTCCGGGTCAAAAAAAGGTAGGGAGGGTCGTCTACCTGCTCCTAAAAAGGTCTGGCTCGGGTCCAAAAAGGTCTGGCTCGGGCCCAAAAAGGGTAGCGAGGGTCTACCTGCTCCTAAAAAGGTCTGGTCCGGGTCAAAAAAAGGTAGGGAGGGTCGTCTACCTGCTCCTAAAAAGGTCTGGCTCGGGTCAAAAAAGGTCTGGCTCGGGTCCACCTGCTCCTAAAAAGGTCTGGTCCGGGTCAAAAAAAGGTAGGGAGGGTCGTCTACCTGCTCCTAAAAAGGTCTGGCTCGGGTCCAAAAAGGTCTGGCTCGGGTCCAAAAAGGGTAGCGAGGGTCTACCTGCTCCTAAAAAGGTCTGGCTCGGGTCCAAAAAGGTCTGGCTCGGGTCCAAAAAAGTCTGGCTCGGGTCCAAAAAGGGTAGCGAGGGTCTACCTGCTCCTAAAAAGGTCTGGTCCGGGTCAAAAAAAGGTAGGGAGGGTCGTCTACCTGCTCCTAAAAAGGTCTGGCTCGGGTCCAAAAAGGGTATCGAGGGTCTACCTGCTCCTTAAAATGTATGGTCCGGGTCAAAAAAAGGTAGGGAGGGTCGTCTACCTGCTCCTAAAAAGGTCTGGCTCGGGTCCAAAAAGGTCTCGCTCGGGTCCAAAAAGGGTAGCGAGGGTCTACCTGCTCCTAAAAAGGTCTGGTCCGGGTCAAAAAAAGGTAGGGAGGGTCGTCTACCTGCTCCTAAAAAGGTCTGGCTTGGGTCCAAAAAGGTCTGGCTCGGGTCCACCTGCTCCAAAAAGGTCTGGTCCGGGTCAAAAAAAGGTAGGGAGGGTCGTCTACCTGCTCCTAAAAAGGTCTGGCTTGGGTCCAAAAAGGGTATCGAGGGTCTACCTGCTCCTAAAAAGGTCTGGTCCGGGTCAAAAAAAGGTAGGGAGGGTCGTCTACCTGCTCCTAAAAAGGTCTGGCTCGGGTCCAAAAAGGTCTGGCTCGGGCCCAAAAAGGGTAGCGAGGGTCTACCTGCTCCTAAAAAGGTCTGGTCCGGGTCAAAAAAAGGTAAAGAGGGTCGTCTACCTGCTCCTAAAAAGGTCTGGCTCGGGTCCAAAAAGGTCTGGCTCGGGTCCAAAAAGGGTAGCGAGGGTCTACCTGCTCCTAAAAAGGTCTGGTCCGGGTCAAAAAAAGGTAGGGAGGGTCGTCTACCTGCTCCTAAAAAGGTCTGGCTCGGGTCCAAAAAGGGTAGGGAGGGTCGTCTACCTGCTCCTAAAAAGGTCTGGCTCGGGTCCAAAAAGGTCTGGCTCGGGTCCAAAAAGGGTAGCGAGGGTCTACCTGCTCCTAAAAAGGTCTGGTCCGGGTCAAAAAAAGGTAGGGAGGGTCGTCTACCTGCTCCTAAAAAGGTCTGGCTCGGGTCTAAAAAGGTCTGGCTCGGGTCCAAAAAGGGTAGCGAGGGTCTACCTGCTCCTAAAAAGGTCTGGTCCGGGTCAAAAAAAGGTAGGGAGGGTCGTCTACCTGCTCCTAAAAAGGTCTGGCTCGGGTCCAAAAAGGTCTGGCTCGGGTCCACCTGCTCCTAAAAAGGTCTGGTCCGGGTCAAAAAAAGGTAGGGAGGGTCGTCTACCTGCTCCTAAAAAGGTCTGGCTTGGGTCCAAAAAGGGTATCGAGGGTCTACCTGCTCCTAAAAAGGTCTGGTCCGGGTCAAAAAAAGGTAGGGAGGGTCGTCTACCTGCTCCTAAAAAGGTCTGGCTCGGGTCCAAAAAGGTCTGGCTCGGGCCCAAAAAGGGTAGCGAGGGTCTACCTGCTCCTAAAAAGGTCTGGTCCGGGTCAAAAAAAGGTAGGGAGGGTCGTCTACCTGCTCCTAAAAAGGTCTGGCTCGGGTCCAAAAAGGGTAGGGAGGGTCGTCTACCTGCTCCTAAAAAGGTCTGGCTCGGGTCCAAAAAGGTCTGGCTCGGGTCCAAAAAGGGTAGCGAGGGTCTACCTGCTCCTAAAAAGGTCTGGTCCGGGTCAAAAAAAGGTAGGGAGGGTCGTCTACCTGCTCCTAAAAAGGTCTGGCTTGGGTCCAAAAAGGGTATCGAGGGTCTACCTGCTCCTAAAAAGGTCTGGTCCGGGTCAAAAAAAGGTAGGGAGGGTCGTCTACCTGCTCCTAAAAAGGTCTGGCTCGGGTCCAAAAAGGTCTGGCTCGGGTCCAAAAAGGGTAGCGAGGGTCTACCTGCTCCTAAAAAGGTCTGGTCCGGGTCAAAAAAAGGTAGGGAGGGTCGTCTACCTGCTCCTAAAAAGGTCTGGCTCGGGTCCAAAAAGGTCTGGCTCGGGTCCACCTGCTCCTAAAAAGGTCTGGTCCGGGTCAAAAAAAGGTAGGGAGGGTCGTCTACCTGCTCCTAAAAAGGTCTGGCTCGGGTCCAAAAAGGTCTGGCTCGGGTCCAAAAAGGGTAGCGAGGGTCTACCTGCTCCTAAAAAGGTCTGGTCCGGTACAAAAAAATGTAGGGAGGGTCGTCTACCTGCTCCTAAAAAGGTCTGGCTCGGGTCCAAAAAGGGTAGCGAGGGTCTACCTGCTCCTAAAAAGGTCTGGTCCGGGTCAAAAAAAGGTAGGGAGGGTCGTCTACCTGCTCCTAAAAAGGTCTGGCTCGGGTCCAAAAAGGGTAGCGAGGGTCTTCCTGCTCCTTAAAAGGTCTAGTGAGGGTCAAAAAAAGGTAGGGAGGGTCGTCTACCTGCTCCTAAAAAGGTCTGGCTCGGGTCCAAAAAGGTCTGGCTCGGGTCCAAAAAGGTCTGGCTCGGGCCCAAAAAGGGTAGCGAGGGTCTACCTGCTCCTAAAAAGGTCTGGTCCGGGTCAAAAAAAGGTAGGGAGGGTCGTCTACCTGCTCCTAAAAAGGTCTGGCTCGGGTCCAAAAAGGGTAGGGAGGGTCGTCTACCTGCTCCTAAAAAGGTCTGGCTCGGGTCCAAAAAGGTCTGGCTCGGGTCCAAAAAGGGTAGCGAGGGTCTACCTGCTCCTAAAAAGGTCTGGTCCGGGTCAAAAAAAGGTAGGGAGGGTCGTCTACCTGCTCCTAAAAAGGTCTGGCTTGGGTCCAAAAAGGGTATCGAGGGTCTACCTGCTCCTAAAAAGGTCTGGTCCGGGTCAAAAAAAGGTAGGGAGGGTCGTCTACCTGCTCCTAAAAAGGTCTGGCTCGGGTCCAAAAAGGTCTGGCTCGGGTCCAAAAAGGGTAGCGAGTTTCTACCTGCTCCTAAAAAGGTCTGGTCCGGGTCAAAAAAAGGTAGGGAGGGTCGTCTACCTGCTCCTAAAAAGGTCTGGCTCGGGTCCAAAAAGGTCTGGCTCGGGTCCACCTGCTCCTAAAAAGGTCTGGTCCGGGTCAAAAAAAGGTAGGGAGGGTCGTCTACCTGCTCCTAAAAAGGTCTGGCTCGGGTCCAAAAAGGTCTGGCTCGGGTCCAAAAAGGGTAGCGAGGGTCTACCTGCTCCTAAAAAGGTCTGGTCCGGTACAAAAAAATGTAGGGAGGGTCGTCTACCTGCTCCTAAAAAGGTCTGGCTCGGGTCCAAAAAGGGTAGCGAGGGTCTACCTGCTCCTAAAAAGGTCTGGTCCGGGTCAAAAAAAGGTAGGGAGGGTCGTCTACCTGCTCCTAAAAAGGTCTGGCTCGGGTCCAAAAAGGGTAGCGAGGGTCTTCCTGCTCCTTAAAAGGTCTAGTGAGGGTCAAAAAAAGGTAGGGAGGGTCGTCTACCTGCTCCTAAAAAGGTCTGGCTCGGGTCCAAAAAGGTCTGGCTCGGGTCCAAAAAGGTCTGGCTCGGGCCCAAAAAGGGTAGCGAGGGTCTACCTGCTCCTAAAAAGGTCTGGTCCGGGTCAAAAAAAGGTAGGGAGGGTCGTCTACCTGCTCCTAAAAAGGTCTGGCTCGGGTCCAAAAAGGGTAGGGAGGGTCGTCTACCTGCTCCTAAAAAGGTCTGGCTCGGGTCCAAAAAGGTCTGGCTCGGGTCCAAAAAGGGTAGCGAGGGTCTACCTGCTCCTAAAAAGGTCTGGTCCGGGTCAAAAAAAGGTAGGGAGGGTCGTCTACCTGCTCCTAAAAAGGTCTGGCTTGGGTCCAAAAAGGGTATCGAGGGTCTACCTGCTCCTAAAAAGGTCTGGTCCGGGTCAAAAAAAGGTAGGGAGGGTCGTCTACCTGCTCCTAAAAAGGTCTGGCTCGGGTCCAAAAAGGTCTGGCTCGGGTCCAAAAAGGGTAGCGAGTTTCTACCTGCTCCTAAAATGGTCTGGTCCGGGTCAAAAAAAGGTAGGGAGGGTCGTCTACCTGCTCCTAAAAAGGTCTGGCTCGGGTCCAAAAAGGTCTGGCTCGGGTCCACCTGCTCCTAAAAAGGTCTGGTCCGGGTCAAAAAAAGGTAGGGAGGGTCGTCTACCTGCTCCTAAAAAGGTCTGGCTCGGGTCCTAAAAGGGTAGCGAGGGTCTTCCTGCTCCTTAAAAGGTCTAGTGAGGGTCAAAAAAAGGTAGGGAGGGTCGTCTACCTGCTCCTAAAAAGGTCTGGCTCGGGTCCAAAAAGGTCTGGCTCGGGTCCAAAAAGGTCTGGCTCGGGTCCAAAAAGGGTAGCGAGGGTCTACCTGCTCCTAAAAAGGTCTGGTCCGGGTCAAAAAAAGGTAGGGATGGTCGCCTACCTGCTCCTAAAAAGGTCTGGCTCGGGTCCAAAAAGGTCTGGCTCGGGTTCAAAAAGGGTAGCGAGGGTCTACCTGCTCCTAAAAAGGTCTGGTCCGGGTCAAAAAAAGGTAAAGAGGGTCGTCTACCTGCTCCTAAAAAGGTCTGGCTCGGGTCCAAAAAGGTCTGGCTCGGGTCCAAAAAGGGTAGCGAGGGTCTACCTGCTCCTAAAAAGGTCTGGTCCGGGTCCAAAAAGGGTAGGGAGGGTCTACCTGCTCCTAAAAAGTTTTGGCTCGGGTCCAAAAAGGGTAGGGAGGGTCTACATGCTCCTAAAAAGGTCTGGTCCGGGTCAAAAAAAGGTAGGGAGGGTCGTCTTTCTGCTCCTAAAAAGGTCTTGCGAGGGTCCAAAAAGGGTAGCGAGGGTCTACCTGCTCCTAAAAAGGTCTGGTCAGGGTCAAAAAAAGGTAGGGAGGGTCGTCTACCTGCTCCTAAAAAGGTCTGGTCCGGGTCAAAAAAAGGTAGGCAGGGTCTACCTGCTCCTGAACAGGTCTGGCTCGGGTCCAAAAAGGGTAGGGAGGGTCTACCTGCTCCTAAAAAGGTCTGGCTCGGGTCCAAAAAGGGTAGGGAGGGTCAACTTGCTCCTAAAAAGGTCTGGTCTGGGTCCAAAAAAGGTAGGGAGGGTCGTCTACCTGCTACTTAAAAGGTCTGGCTCGGGTCCAAAAAGGGTTGGGAGGTTCTACCTGCTCCTAAAAAGGTCTAGTCCGGGTCAAAAAAAGGTAAGGAGGGTCGTCTACCTGCTCCTAAAAAGGTCTGGCTCGGGTCCAAAAAGGTCTGGCTCGGGTCCACCTGCTCCTTAAAAGGTCTGGTCCGGGTCAAAAAAAGGTAGGGAGGGTCGTCTACCTGCTCCTAAAAAGGTCTGGCTTGGGTCCAAAAAGGGTATCGAGGGTCTACCTGCTCCTAAAAAGGTCTGGTCCGGGTCAAAAAAAGGTAGGGAGGGTCGTCTACCTGCTCCTAAAAAGGTCTGGCTCGGGTCCAAAAAGGTCTGGCTCGGGCCAAAAAAGGGTAGCGAGGGTCTACCTGCTCCTAAAAAGGTCTGGTCCGGGTCAAAAAAAGGTAAAGAGGGTCGTCTACCTGCTCCTAAAAAGGTCTGGCTCGGGTCCAAAAAGGTCTGGCTCGGGTCCAAAAAGGGTAGCGAGGGTCTACCTGCTCCTAAAAAGGTCTGGTCCGGGTCAAAAAAAGGTAGGGAGGGTCGTCTACCTGCTCCTAAAAAGGTCTGGCTCGGGTCCAAAAAGGTCTGGCTCGGGTCCAAAAAGGGTAGCGAGGGTCTACCTGCTCCTAAAAAGGTCTGGTCCGGGTCAAAAAAAGGTAGGGAGGGTCGTCTACCTGCTCCTAAAAAGGTCTGGCTCGGGTCCAAAAAGGTCTGGCTCGGGTCCACCTGCTCCTAAAAAGGTCTGGTCCGGGTCAAAAAAAGGTAGGGAGGGTCGTCTACCTGCTCCTAAAAAGGTCTGGCTTGGGTCCAAAAAGGGTATCGAGGGTCTACTTGCTCCTAAAAAGGTCTGGTCCGGGTCAAAAAAAGGTAGGGAGGGTCGTCTACCTGCTCCTAAAAAGGTCTGGCTCGGGTCCAAAAAGGTCTGGCTCGGGTCCAAAAAGGGTAGCGAGGGTCTACCTGCTCCTAAAAAGGTCTGGTCCGGGTCAAAAAAATGTAGAGAAGGTCGTCTACCTGCTCCTAAAAAGGTCTGGCTCGGGTCCAAAAAGGGTAGCGAGGGTCTACCTGCTCCTAAAAAGGTCTGGTCCGGGTCAAAAAAATGTAGAGAGGGTCGTCTACCTGCTCCTAAAAAGGTCTGGCTCGGGTCCAAAAAGGGTAGCGAGGGTCTACCTGCTCCTAAAAAGGTCTGGTCCGGGTCAAAAAAAGGTAGGGAGGGTCGTCTACCTGCTCCTAAAAAGGTCTGGCTCGGGTCCAAAAAGGGTAGCGAGGGTCTTCCTGCTCCTTAAAAGGTCTGGTGAGGGTCAAAAAAAGGTAGGGAGGGTCGTCTACCTGCTCCTAAAAAGGTCTGGCTCGGGTCCAAAAAGGTCTGGCTCGGGTCCAAAAAGGTCTGGCTCGGGTCCAAAAAGGGTAGCGAGGGTCTACCTGCTCCTAAAAAGGTCTGGTCCGGGTCAAAAAAAGGTAGGGATGGTCGCCTACCTGCTCCTAAAAAGGTCTGGCTCGGGTCCAAAAAGGGTATCGAGGGTCTACCTGCTCCTAAAAAGGTCTGGTCCGGGTCAAAAAAAAGTAAGGGAGGGTCGTCTACCTGCTCCTAAAAAGGTCTGGCTCGGGTCCAAAAAGGTCTGGCTCGGGTCCAAAAAGGGTAGCGAGGGTCTACCTGCTCCTAAAAAGGTCTGGTCCGGGTCAAAAAAAGGTAGGGAGGTTCGTCTACCTGCTCCTAAAAAGGTCTGGCTCGGGTCCAAAAAGGGTATCGAGGGTCTACCTGCTCCTAAAAAGGTTTGGTCCGGGTCAAAAAAAGGTAAAGAGGGTCGTCTACCTGCTCCTAAAAAGGTCTGGCTCGGGTCCAAAAAGGTCTGGCTCGGGTCCACCTGCTCCTAAAAAGGTCTGGTCCGGGTCAAAAAAAGGTAGGGAGGGTCGTCTACCTGCTCCTAAAAAGGTCTGGCTCGGGTCCAAAAAGGTCTGGCTCGGGCCCAAAAAGGGTAGCGAGGGTCTACCTGCTCCTAAAAAGGTCTGGTCCGGGTCAAAAAAAGGTAGGGAGGGTCGTCTACCTGCTCCTAAAAAGGTCTGGCTCGGGTCCAAAAAGGGTAGCGAGGGTCTACCTGCTCCTAAAAAGGTCTGGTCAGGGTCAAAAAAAGGTAGGGAGTGTCGTCTACTTGCTCCTAAAAAGGTCTGGTCCGGGTCAAAAAAAGGTAGGGAGGGTCGTCTACCTGCTCCTAAAAAGGTCTGGCTCGGGTCCAAAAAGGTCTGGCTCGGGTCCAAAAAGGGTAGCGAGGGTCTACCTGCTCCTAAAAAGGTCTGGTCCGGGTCAAAAAAATGTAGAGAAGGTCGTCTACCTGCTCCTAAAAAGGTCTGGCTCGGGTCCAAAAAGGGTAGCGAGGGTCTACCTGCTCCTAAAAAGGTCTGGTCCGGGTCAAAAAAATGTAGAGAGGGTCGTCTACCTGCTCCTAAAAAGGTCTGGCTCGGGTCCAAAAAGGGTAGCGAGGGTCTACCTGCTCCTAAAAAGGTCTGGTCCGGGTCAAAAAAAGGTAGGGAGGGTCGTCTACCTGCTCCTAAAAAGGTCTGGCTCGGGTCCAAAAAGGGTAGCGAGGGTCTTCCTGCTCCTTAAAAGGTCTGGTGAGGGTCAAAAAAAGGTAGGGAGGGTCGTCTACCTGCTCCTAAAAAGGTCTGGCTCGGGTCCAAAAAGGTCTGGCTCGGGTCCAAAAAGGTCTGGCTCGGGTCCAAAAAGGGTAGCGAGGGTCTACCTGCTCCTAAAAAGGTCTGGTCCGGGTCAAAAAAAGGTAGGGATGGTCGCCTACCTGCTCCTAAAAAGGTCTGGCTCGGGTCCAAAAAGGGTATCGAGGGTCTACCTGCTCCTAAAAAGGTCTGGTCCGGGTCAAAAAAAAGTAAGGGAGGGTCGTCTACCTGCTCCTAAAAAGGTCTGGCTCGGGTCCAAAAAGGTCTGGCTCGGGTCCAAAAAGGGTAGCGAGGGTCTACCTGCTCCTAAAAAGGTCTGGTCCGGGTCAAAAAAAGGTAGGGAGGTTCGTCTACCTGCTCCTAAAAAGGTCTGGCTCGGGTCCAAAAAGGGTATCGAGGGTCTACCTGCTCCTAAAAAGGTTTGGTCCGGGTCAAAAAAAGGTAAAGAGGGTCGTCTACCTGCTCCTAAAAAGGTCTGGCTCGGGTCCAAAAAGGTCTGGCTCGGGTCCACCTGCTCCTAAAAAGGTCTGGTCCGGGTCAAAAAAAGGTAGGGAGGGTCGTCTACCTGCTCCTAAAAAGGTCTGGCTCGGGTCCAAAAAGGTCTGGCTCGGGCCCAAAAAGGGTAGCGAGGGTCTACCTGCTCCTAAAAAGGTCTGGTCCGGGTCAAAAAAAGGTAGGGAGGGTCGTCTACCTGCTCCTAAAAAGGTCTGGCTCGGGTCCAAAAAGGGTAGCGAGGGTCTACCTGCTCCTAAAAAGGTCTGGTCAGGGTCAAAAAAAGGTAGGGAGTGTCGTCTACCTGCTCCTAAAAAGGTCTGGTCCGGGTCAAAAAAAGGTAGGCAGGGTCTACCTGCTCCTAAACAGGTCTGGCTCGGGTCCAAAAAGGGTAGGGAGGGTCTACCTGCTCCTAAAAAGGTCTGGCGAGGGTCCAAAAAGGGTAGCGAGGGTCCACCTGCTCCTAAAAAGGTCTGGTCCGGGTCAAAAAAAGGTAGGGAGGGTCGTCTACCTGCTCCTAAAAAGGTCTTGCGAGGGTCCAAAAAGGGTAACGAGGGTCTACCTGCTCCTAAAAAGGTCTGGTCAGGGTCAAAAAAAGGTAGGGAGGGTCGTCCACCTGCTCCTAAAAAGGTCTGGTCCGGGTCAAAAAAAGGTAGGCAGGGTCTACCTGCTCCTAAACAGGTCTGGCTCGGGTCCAAAAAGGTCTGGCTCGGGTCCAAAATTGGTAGCGAGGGTCTACCTGCTCCTAAAAAGGTCTGGTCCGGGTCAAAAAAGGTAGGGAGGTTCGTCTACCTGCTCCTAAAAAGGTCTGGCTCGGGTCCAAAAAGGGTATCGAGGGTCTACCTGCTCCTAAAAAGGTTTGGTCCGGGTCAAAAAAAGGTAAAGAGGGTCGTCTACCTGCTCCTAAAAAGGTCTGCATCGGGTCCAAAAAGGTCTGGCTCGGGTCCACCTGCTCCTAAAAAGGTCTGGTCCGGGTCAAAAAAAGGTAGGGAGGGTCGTCTACCTGCTCCTAAAAAGGTCTGGCTCGGGTCCAAAAAGGTCTGGCTCGGGCCCAAAAAGGGTAGCGAGGGTCTACCTGCTCCTAAAAAGGTCTGGTCCGGGTCAAAAAAAGGTAGGGAGGGTCGTCTACCTGCTCCTAAAAAGGTCTGGCTCGGGTCCAAAAAGGTCTGGCTCGGGTCCACCTGCTCCTAAAAAGGTCTGGTCCGGGTCAAAAAAAGGTAGGGAGGGTCGTCTACCTGCTCCTAAAAAGGTCTGGCTCGGGTCCAAAAAGGTCTGGCTCGGGTCCAAAAAGGGTAGCGAGGGTCTACCTGCTCCTAAAAAGGTCTGGCTCGGGTCCAAAAAGGTCTGGCTCGGGTCCAAAAAAGTCTGGCTCGGGTCCAAAAAGGGTAGCGAGGGTCTACCTGCTCCTAAAAAGGTCTGGTCCGGGTCAAAAAAAGGTAGGGAGGGTCGTCTACCTGCTCCTAAAAAGGTCTGGCTCGGGTCCAAAAAGGGTATCGAAGGTCTACCTGCTCCTTAAAATGTATGGTCCGGGTCAAAAAAAGGTAGGGAGGGTCGTCTACCTGCTCCTAAAAAGGTCTGGCTCGGGTCCAAAAAGGTCTGGCTCGGGTCCAAAAAGGGTAGCAAGGGTCTACCTGCTCCTAAAAAGGTTTGGTCCGGGTCAAAAAAAGGTAGGGAGGGTCGTCTACCTGCTCCTAAAAAGGTCTGGCTCGGGTCCAAAAAGGTCTGGCTCGGGTCCACCTGCTCCTAAAAAGGTCTGGTCCGGGTCAAAAAAAGGTAGGGAGGGTCGTCTACCTGCTCCTAAAAAGGTCTGGCTTGGGTCCAAAAAGGGTATCGAGGGTCTACCTGCTCCTAAAAAGGTCTGGCTTGGGTCCAAAAAGGGTATCGAGGGTCTACCTGCTCCTAAAAAGGTCTGGTCCGGGTCAAAAAAAGGTAGGGAGGGTCGTCTACCTGCTCCTAAAAAGGTCTGGCTCGGGTCCAAAAAGGTCTGGCTAGGGCCCAAAAAGGGTAGCGAGGGTCTACCTGCTCCTAAAAAGGTCTGGTCCGGGTCAAAAAAAGGTAAAGAAGGTCGTCTACCTGCTCCTAAAAAGGTCTGGCTCGGGTCCAAAAAGGTCTGGCTCGGGTCCAAAAAGGGTAGCGAGGGTCTACCTGCTCCTAAAAAGGTCTGGTCCGGGTCAAAAAAAGGTAGGGATGGTCGTCTACCTGCTCCTAAAAAGGTCTGGCTCGGGTCCAAAAAGGTCTGGCTCGGGTCCAAAAAGGGTAGCGAGGGTCTACCTGCTCCTAAAAAGGTCTGGTCCGGGTCAAAAAAAGGTAGGGAGGGTCGTCTACCTGCTCCTAAAAAGGTCTGGCTCGGGTCCAAAAAGGGTATCGAGGGTCTACCTGCTCCTAAAAAGGTCTGGTCCGGGTCAAAAAAAGGTAGGGAGGGTCGTCTACCTGCTCCTAAAAAGGTCTGGCTCGGGTCCAAAAAGGGTAGCGAGGGTCTACCTGCTCCTAAAAAGGTCTGGTCCGGGTCAAAAAAAGGTAGGGAGGGTCGTCTACCTGCTCCTAAAAAGGTCTGGCTCGGGTCCAAAAAGGTCTGGCTCGGGTCCACCTGCTCCTAAAAAGGTCTGGTCCGGGTCAAAAAAAGGTAGGGAGGGTCGTCTACCTGCTCCTAAAAAAGTCTGGCTTGGGTCCAAAAAGGGTATCGAGGGTCTACCTGCTCCTAAAAAGGTCTGGTCCGGGTCGAAAAAAGGTAGGGAGGGTCGTCTACCTGCTCCTAAAAAGGTCTGGCTCGGGTCCAAAAAGGTCTGGCTCGGGTCCAAAAAGGGTAGCGAGGGTCTACCTGCTCCTAAAAAGGTCTGGTCCGGGTCAAAAAAAGGTCTGGCTCGGGTCCAAAAAGGGTAGCGAGGGTCTACCTGCTCCTAAAAAGGTCTGGTCCGGGTCAAAAAAAGGTAGGGAGGGTCGTCTACCTGCTCCTAAAAAGGTCTGGCTCGGGTCCAAAAAGGTCTGGCTCGGGTCCACCTGCTCCTAAAAAGGTCTGGTCCGGGTCAAAAAAAGGTAGGGAGGGTCGTCTACCTGCTCCTAAAAAGGTCTGGCTCGGGTCCAAAAAGGTCTGGCTCGGGTCCAAAAAGGGTAGCGAGGGTCTACCTGCTCCTAAAAAGGTCTGGTCCGGGTCAAAAAAAGGTAGGGAGGGTCGTCTACCTGCTCCTAAAAAGGTCTGGCTCGGGTCCAAAAAGGGTAGCGAGGGTCTACCTGCTCCTAAAAAGGTCTGGTCCGGGTCCAAAAAAGGTAGGGAGGGTCGTCTACCTGCTCCTAAAAAGGTCTGGCTCGGGTCCAAAAAGGGTGGCGAGGGTCTACCTGCTCCTAAAAAGGTCTGGTGAGGGTCAAAAAAAGGTAGGGAGGGTCGTCTACCTGCTCCTAAAAAGGTCTGGCTCGGGTCCAAAAAGGTCTGGCTCGGGTCCAAAAAGGGTAGCGAGGGTCTACCTGCTCCTAAAAAGGTCTGGTCCGGGTCAAAAAAAGGTAGGGAGGGTCGTCTACCTGCTCCTAAAAAGGTCTGGTCCGGGTCAAAAAAAGGTAGGGAGGGTCGTCTACCTGCTCCTAAAAAGGTCTGGCTCGGGTCCAAAAAGGTCTGGCTCGGGTCCGAAAAGGGTAGCGAGGGTCTACCTGCTCCTAAAAAGGTCTGGTCCGGGTCAAAAAAAGGTAGGGAGGGTCGTCTACCTGCTCCTAAAAAGGTCTGGTCCGGGTCAAAAAAAGGTAGGGAGGGTCGTCTACCTGCTCCTTAAAAGGTCTGGCTCGGGTCCAAAAAGGTCTGGCTCGGGTCCACCTGCTCCTAAAAAGGTCTGGTCCGGGTCAAAAAAAGGTAGGGAGGGTCGTCTACCTGCTCCTAAAAAGGTCTGGCTCGGGCCCAAAAGGGTAGCGAAGGTCTACCTGCTCCTAAAAAGGTCTGGTCCGGGTCAAAAAAAGGTAAAGAGGGTCGTCTACCTGTTCCTAAAAAGGTCTGGCTCGGGTCCAAAAAGGGTAGCGAGGGTCTACCTGCTCCTAAAAAGGTCTGGTCCGGGTCAAAAAAAGGTAGGGAGGGTCGTCTACCTGCTCCTAAAAAGGTCTGGCTCAGGTCCAAAAAGGGTAGTGAGGGTCTACCTGCTCCTAAAAAGGTCTGGTCCGGGTCAAAAAAAGGTAGGGAGGGTCGTCTACCTGCTCCTAAAAAGGTCTGGCTCGGGTCCAAAAAGGGTAGGGAGGGTCTACCTGCTCCTAAAAAGGTCTGGCTCGGGTCCAAAAAGGGTAGGGAGGGTCAACTTGCTCCTAAAAAGGTCTGGTCTGGGTCCAAAAAAGGTAGGGAGGGTCGTCTACCTGCTACTTAAAAGGTCTGGCTCGGGTCCAAAAAGGGTTGGGAGGTTCTACCTGCTCCTAAAAAGGTCTAGTCCGGGTCAAAAAAAGGTAAGGAGGGTCGTCTACCTGCTCCTAAAAAGGTCTGGCTCGGGTCCAAAAAGGTCTGGCTCGGGTCCACCTGCTCCTTAAAAGGTCTGGTCCGGGTCAAAAAAAGGTAGGGAGGGTCGTCTACCTGCTCCTAAAAAGGTCTGGCTTGGGTCCAAAAAGGGTATCGAGGGTCTACCTGCTCCTAAAAAGGTCTGGTCCGGGTCAAAAAAAGGTAGGGAGGGTCGTCTACCTGCTCCTAAAAAGGTCTGGCTCGGGTCCAAAAAGGTCTGGCTCGGGCCAAAAAAGGGTAGCGAGGGTCTACCTGCTCCTAAAAAGGTCTGGTCCGGGTCAAAAAAAGGTAAAGAGGGTCGTCTACCTGCTCCTAAAAAGGTCTGGCTCGGGTCCAAAAAGGTCTGGCTCGGGTCCAAAAAGGGTAGCGAGGGTCTACCTGCTCCTAAAAAGGTCTGGTCCGGGTCAAAAAAAGGTAGGGAGGGTCGTCTACCTGCTCCTAAAAAGGTCTGGCTCGGGTCCAAAAAGGTCTGGCTCGGGTCCAAAAAGGGTAGCGAGGGTCTACCTGCTCCTAAAAAGGTCTGGTCCGGGTCAAAAAAAGGAAGGGAGGGTCGTCTACCTGCTCCTAAAAAGGTCTGGCTCGGGTCCAAAAAGGTCTGGCTCGGGTCCACCTGCTCCTAAAAAGGTCTGGTCCGGGTCAAAAAAAGGTAGGGAGGGTCGTCTACCTGCTCCTAAAAAGGTCTGGCTTGGGTCCAAAAAGGGTATCGAGGGTCTACTTGCTCCTAAAAAGGTCTGGTCCGGGTCAAAAAAAGGTAGGGAGGGTCGTCTACCTGCTCCTAAAAAGGTCTGGCTCGGGTCCAAAAAGGTCTGGCTCGGGTCCAAAAAGGGTAGCGAGGGTCTACCTGCTCCTAAAAAGGTCTGGTCCGGGTCAAAAAAATGTAGAGAAGGTCGTCTACCTGCTCCTAAAAAGGTCTGGCTCGGGTCCAAAAAGGGTAGCGAGGGTCTACCTGCTCCTAAAAAGGTCTGGTCCGGGTCAAAAAAATGTAGAGAGGGTCGTCTACCTGCTCCTAAAAAGGTCTGGCTCGGGTCCAAAAAGGGTAGCGAGGGTCTACCTGCTCCTAAAAAGGTCTGGTCCGGGTCAAAAAAAGGTAGGGAGGGTCGTCTACCTGCTCCTAAAAAGGTCTGGCTCGGGTCCAAAAAGGGTAGCGAGGGTCTTCCTGCTCCTTAAAAGGTCTGGTGAGGGTCAAAAAAAGGTAGGGAGGGTCGTCTACCTGCTCCTAAAAAGGTCTGGCTCGGGTCCAAAAAGGTCTGGCTCGGGTCCAAAAAGGTCTGGCTCGGGTCCAAAAAGGGTAGCGAGGGTCTACCTGCTCCTAAAAAGGTCTGGTCCGGGTCAAAAAAAGGTAGGGATGGTCGCCTACCTGCTCCTAAAAAGGTCTGGCTCGGGTCCAAAAAGGGTATCGAGGGTCTACCTGCTCCTAAAAAGGTCTGGTCCGGGTCAAAAAAAAGTAAGGGAGGGTCGTCTACCTGCTCCTAAAAAGGTCTGGCTCGGGTCCAAAAAGGTCTGGCTCGGGTCCAAAAAGGGTAGCGAGGGTCTACCTGCTCCTAAAAAGGTCTGGTCCGGGTCAAAAAAAGGTAGGGAGGTTCGTCTACCTGCTCCTAAAAAGGTCTGGCTCGGGTCCAAAAAGGGTATCGAGGGTCTACCTGCTCCTAAAAAGGTTTGGTCCGGGTCAAAAAAAGGTAAAGAGGGTCGTCTACCTGCTCCTAAAAAGGTCTGGCTCGGGTCCAAAAAGGTCTGGCTCGGGTCCACCTGCTCCTAAAAAGGTCTGGTCCGGGTCAAAAAAAGGTAGGGAGGGTCGTCTACCTGCTCCTAAAAAGGTCTGGCTCGGGTCCAAAAAGGTCTGGCTCGGGCCCAAAAAGGGTAGCGAGGGTCTACCTGCTCCTAAAAAGGTCTGGTCCGGGTCAAAAAAAGGTAGGGAGGGTCGTCTACCTGCTCCTAAAAAGGTCTGGCTCGGGTCCAAAAAGGGTAGCGAGGGTCTACCTGCTCCTAAAAAGGTCTGGTCCGGGTCAAAAAAAGATAGGGAGGGTCGTCTACCTGCTCCTAAAAAGGTCTGGCTCGGGTCAAAAAAAGGTAGGGAGGGTCGTCTACCTGCTCCTAAAAAGGTCTTGCGAGGGTCCAAAAAGGGTAGCGAGGGTCTACCTGCTCCTAAAAAGGTCTGGTCAGGGTCAAAAAAAGGTAGGGAGTGTCGTCTACCTGCTCCTAAAAAGGTCTGGTCCGGGTCAAAAAAAGGTAGGCAGGGTCTACCTGCTCCTAAACAGGTCTGGCTCGGGTCCAAAAAGGGTAGGGAGGGTCTACCTGCTCCTAAAAAGGTCTGGCTCGGGTCCAAAAAGGTCTGGCTCGGGTCCACCTGCTCCTAAAAAGGTCTGGTCCGGGTCAAAAAAAGGTAGGGAGGGTCGTCTACCTGCTCCTAAAAAGGTCTTGCGAGGGTCCAAAAAGGGTAACGAGGGTCTACCTGCTCCTAAAAAGGTCTGGTCAGGGTCAAAAAAAGGTAGGGAGGGTCGTCCACCTGCTCCTAAAAAGGTCTGGTCCGGGTCAAAAAAAGGTAGGCAGGGTCTACCTGCTCCTAAACAGGTCTGGCTCGGGTCCAAAAAGGTCTGGCTCGGGTCCAAAAAGGGTAGCGAGGGTCTACCTGCTCCTAAAAAGGTCTGGTCCGGGTCAAAAAAGGTAGGGAGGTTCGTCTACCTGCTCCTAAAAAGGTCTGGCTCGGGTCCAAAAAGGGTATCGAGGGTCTACCTGCTCCTAAAAAGGTTTGGTCCGGGTCAAAAAAAGGTAAAGAGGGTCGTCTACCTGCTCCTAAAAAGGTCTGCATCGGGTCCAAAAAGGTCTGGCTCGGGTCCACCTGCTCCTAAAAAGGTCTGGTCCGGGTCAAAAAAAGGTAGGGAGGGTCGTCTACCTGCTCCTAAAAAGGTCTGGCTCGGGTCCAAAAAGGTCTGGCTCGGGCCCAAAAAGGGTAGCGAGGGTCTACCTGCTCCTAAAAAGGTCTGGTCCGGGTCAAAAAAAGGTAGGGAGGGTCGTCTACCTGCTCCTAAAAAGGTCTGGCTCGGGTCCAAAAAGGTCTGGCTCGGGTCCACCTGCTCCTAAAAAGGTCTGGTCCGGGTCAAAAAAAGGTAGGGAGGGTCGTCTACCTGCTCCTAAAAAGGTCTGGCTCGGGTCCAAAAAGGTCTGGCTCGGGTCCAAAAAGGGTAGCGAGGGTCTACCTGCTCCTAAAAAGGTCTGGCTCGGGTCCAAAAAGGTCTGGCTCGGGTCCAAAAAAGTCTGGCTCGGGTCCAAAAAGGGTAGCGAGGGTCTACCTGCTCCTAAAAAGGTCTGGTCCGGGTCAAAAAAAGGTAGGGAGGGTCGTCTACCTGCTCCTAAAAAGGTCTGGCTCGGGTCCAAAAAGGGTATCGAGGGTCTACCTGCTCCTTAAAATGTATGGTCCGGGTCAAAAAAAGGTAGGGAGGGTCGTCTACCTGCTCCTAAAAAGGTCTGGCTCGGGTCCAAAAAGGTCTGGCTCGGGTCCAAAAAGGGTAGCGAGGGTCTACCTGCTCCTAAAAAGGTTTGGTCCGGGTCAAAAAAAGGTAGGGAGGGTCGTCTACCTGCTCCTAAAAAGGTCTGGCTCGGGTCCAAAAAGGTCTGGCTCGGGTCCACCTGCTCCTAAAAAGGTCTGGTCCGGGTCAAAAAAAGGTAGGGAGGGTCGTCTACCTGCTCCTAAAAAGGTCTGGCTTGGGTCCAAAAAGGGTATCGAGGGTCTACCTGCTCCTAAAAAGGTCTGGCTTGGGTCCAAAAAGGGTATCGAGGGTCTACCTGCTCCTAAAAAGGTCTGGTCCGGGTCAAAAAAAGGTAGGGAGGGTCGTCTACCTGCTCCTAAAAAGGTCTGGCTCGGGTCCAAAAAGGTCTGGCTAGGGCCCAAAAAGGGTAGCGAGGGTCTACCTGCTCCTAAAAAGGTCTGGTCCGGGTCAAAAAAAGGTAAAGAGGGTCGTCTACCTGCTCCTAAAAAGGTCTGGCTCGGGTCCAAAAAGGTCTGGCTCGGGTCCAAAAAGGGTAGCGAGGGTCTACCTGCTCCTAAAAAGGTCTGGTCCGGGTCAAAAAAAGGTAGGGATGGTCGTCTACCTGCTCCTAAAAAGGTCTGGCTCGGGTCCAAAAAGGTCTGGCTCGGGTCCAAAAAGGGTAGCGAGGGTCTACCTGCTCCTAAAAAGGTCTGGTCCGGGTCAAAAAAAGGTAGGGAGGGTCGTCTACCTGCTCCTAAAAAGGTCTGACTCGGGTCCAAAAAGGGTATCGAGGGTCTACCTGCTCCTAAAAAGGTCTGGTCCGGGTCAAAAAAAGGTAGGGAGGGTCGTCTACCTGCTCCTAAAAAGGTCTGGCTCGGGTCCAAAAAGGTCTGGCTCGGGTCCAAAAAGGGTAGCGAGGGTCTACCTGCTCCTAAAAAGGTCTGGTCCGGGTCAAAAAAAGGTAGGGAGGGTCGTCTACCTGCTCCTAAAAAGGTCTGGCTCGGGTCCAAAAAGGTCTGGCTCGGGTCCACCTGCTCCTAAAAAGGTCTGGTCCGGGTCAAAAAAAGGTAGGGAGGGTCGTCTACCTGCTCCTAAAAAAGTCTGGCTTGGGTCCAAAAAGGGTATCGAGGGTCTACCTGCTCCTAAAAAGGTCTGGTCCGGGTCGAAAAAAGGTAGGGAGGGTCGTCTACCTGCTCCTAAAAAGGTCTGGCTCGGGTCCAAAAAGGTCTGGCTCGGGTCCAAAAAGGGTAGCGAGGGTCTACCTGCTCCTAAAAAGGTCTGGTCCGGGTCAAAAAAAGGTCTGGCTCGGGTCCAAAAAGGGTAGCGAGGGTCTACCTGCTCCTAAAAAGGTCTGGTCCGGGTCAAAAAAAGGTAGGGAGGGTCGTCTACCTGCTCCTAAAAAGGTCTGGCTCGGGTCCAAAAAGGTCTGGCTCGGGTCCACCTGCTCCTAAAAAGGTCTGGTCCGGGTCAAAAAAAGGTAGGGAGGGTCGTCTACCTGCTCCTAAAAAGGTCTGGCTCGGGTCCAAAAAGGTCTGGCTCGGGTCCAAAAAGGGTAGCGAGGGTCTACCTGCTCCTAAAAAGGTCTGGTCCGGGTCAAAAAAAGGTAGGGAGGGTCGTCTACCTGCTCCTAAAAAGGTCTGGCTCGGGTCCAAAAAGGGTAGCGAGGGTCTACCTGCTCCTAAAAAGGTCTGGTCCGGGTCCAAAAAAGGTAGGGAGGGTCGTCTACCTGCTCCTAAAAAGGTCTGGCTCGGGTCCAAAAAGGGTGGCGAGGGTCTACCTGCTCCTAAAAAGGTCTGGTGAGGGTCAAAAAAAGGTAGGGAGGGTCGTCTACCTGCTCCTAAAAAGGTCTGGCTCGGGTCCAAAAAGGTCTGGCTCGGGTCCAAAAAGGGTAGCGAGGGTCTACCTGCTCCTAAAAAGGTCTGGTCCGGGTCAAAAAAAGGTAGGGAGGGTCGTCTACCTGCTCCTAAAAAGGTCTGGTCCGGGTCAAAAAAAGGTAGGGAGGGTCGTCTACCTGCTCCTAAAAAGGTCTGGCTCGGGTCCAAAAAGGTCTGGCTCGGGTCCGAAAAGGGTAGCGAGGGTCTACCTGCTCCTAAAAAGGTCTGGTCCGGGTCAAAAAAAGGTAGGGAGGGTCGTCTACCTGCTCCTAAAAAGGTCTGGTCCGGGTCAAAAAAAGGTAGGGAGGGTCGTCTACCTGCTCCTTAAAAGGTCTGGCTCGGGTCCAAAAAGGTCTGGCTCGGGTCCACCTGCTCCTAAAAAGGTCTGGTCCGGGTCAAAAAAAGGTAGGGAGGGTCGTCTACCTGCTCCTAAAAAGGTCTGGCTCGGGCCCAAAAGGGTAGCGAAGGTCTACCTGCTCCTAAAAAGGTCTGGTCCGGGTCAAAAAAAGGTAAAGAGGGTCGTCTACCTGTTCCTAAAAAGGTCTGGCTCGGGTCCAAAAAGGGTAGCGAGGGTCTACCTGCTCCTAAAAAGGTCTGGTCCGGGTCAAAAAAAGGAAGGGAGGGTCGTCTACCTGCTCCTAAAAAGGTCTGGCTCAGGTCCAAAAAGGGTAGTGAGGGTCTACCTGCTCCTAAAAAGGTCTGGTCCGGGTCAAAAAAAGGTAGGGAGGGTCGTCTACCTGCTCCTAAAAAGGTCTGGCTCGGGTCCAAAAAGGGTAGCGAGGGTCTACCTGCTCCTAAAAAGGTCTGGTCCGGGTCAAAAAAAGGTAGGGAGGGTCGTCTACCTGCTCCTAAAAAGGTCTGGCTCGGGTCCAAAAAGGGTAGCGAGGGTCTACCTGCTGCTAAAAAGGTCTGGTGAGGGTCAAAAAAAGGTAGGGAGGGTCGTCTACCTGCTCCTAAAAAGGTCTGGCTCGGGTCCAAAAAGGTCTGGCTCGGGTCCAAAAAGGTCTGGCTCGGGTCCAAAAAGGGTAGCGAGGGTCTACCTGCTCCTAAAAAGGTCTGGTCCGGGTCAAAAAAAGGTAGGGAGGGTCGTCTACCTGCTCCTAAAAAGGTCTGGCTCGGGTCCAAAAAGGGTATCGAGGGTCTACCTGCTCCTAAAAAGGTTTGGTCCGGGTCAAAAAAAGGTAGGGAGGGTCGTCTACCTGCTCCTAAAAAGGTCTGGCTCGGGTCCAAAAAGGTCTGGCTCGGGTCCAAAAAGGGTAGCGAGGGTCTACCTGCTCCTAAAAAGGTCTGGTCCGGGTCAAAAAAAGGTAGGGAGGGTCGTCTACCTAATCCTAAAAAGGTCTGGCTCGGGTCCAAAAAGGTCTGGCTCGGGCCCAAAAAGGGTAGCGAGGGTCTACCTACTCCTAAAAAGGTCTGGTCCGGGTCAAAAAAAGGTAGGGAGGGTCGTCTACCTGCTCCTTAAAAGGTCTGGCTCGGGTCCAAAAAGGTCTGGCTCGGGTCCACCTGCTCCTAAAAAGGTCTGGTCCGGGTCAAAAAAAGGTAGGGAGGGTCGTCTACCTGCTCCTAAAAAGGTCTGGCTCGGGTCCAAAAAGGTCTGGCTCGGGTCCAAAAAGGGTAGCGAGGGTCTACCTGCTCCTAAAAAGGTCTGGCTCGGGTCCAAAAAGGTCTGGCTCGGGTCCAAAAAAGTCTGGCTCGGGTCCAAAAAGGGTAGCGAGGGTCTACCTGCTCCTAAAAAGGTCTGGTCCGGGTCAAAAAAAGGTAGGGAGGGTCGTCTACCTGCTCCTAAAAAGGTCTGGCTCGGGTCCAAAAAGGGTATCGAGGGTCTACCTGCTCCTTAAAATGTATGGTCCGGGTCAAAAAAAGGTAGGGAGGGTCGTCTACCTGCTCCTAAAAAGGTCTGGCTCGTGTCCAAAAAGGTCTGGCTCGGGTCCAAAAAGGGTAGCGAGGGTCTACCTGCTCCTAAAAAGGTCTGGTCCGGGTCAAAAAAAGGTAGGGAGGGTCGTCTACCTGCTCCTAAAAAGGTCTGGCTCGGGTCCAAAAAGGTCTGGCTCGGGTCCACCTGCTCCTAAAAAGGTCTGGTCCGGGTCAAAAAAAGGTAGGGAGGGTCGTCTACCTGCTCCTAAAAAGGTCTGGCTTGGGTCCAAAAAGGGTATCGAGGGTCTACCTGCTCCTAAAAAGGTCTGGTCCGGGTCAAAAAAAGGTAGGGAGGGTCGTCTACCTGCTCCTAAAAAGGTCTGGCTCGGGTCCAAAAAGGTCTGGCTCGGGCCCAAAAAGGGTAGCGAGGGTCTACCTGCTCCTAAAAAGGTCTGGTCCGGGTCAAAAAAAGGTAAAGAGGGTCGTCTACCTGCTCCTAAAAAGGTCTGGCTCGGGTCCAAAAAGGTCTGGCTCGGGTCCAAAAAGGGTAGCGAGGGTCTACCTGCTCCTAAAAAGGTCTGGTCCGGGTCAAAAAAAGGTAGGGATGGTCGTCTACCTGCTCCTAAAAAGGTCTGGCTCGGGTCCAAAAAGGTCTGGCTCGGGTCCAAAAAGGGTAGCGAGGGTCTACCTGCTCCTAAAAAGGTCTGGTCCGGGTCAAAAAAAGGTAGGGAGGGTCGTCTACCTGCTCCTAAAAAGGTCTGGCTCGGGTCCAAAAAGGGTATCGAGGGTCTACCTGCTCCTAAAAAGGTCTGGTCCGGGTCAAAAAAAGGTAGGGAGGGTCGTCTACCTGCTCCTAAAAAGGTCTGGCTCGGGTCCAAAAAGGTCTGGCTCGGGTCCAAAAAGGGTAGCGAGGGTCTACCTGCTCCTAAAAAGGTCTGGTCCGGGTCAAAAAAAGGTAGGGAGGGTCGTCTACCTGCTCCTAAAAAGGTCTGGCTCGGGTCCAAAAAGGTCTGGCTCGGGTCCACCTGCTCCTAAAAAGGTCTGGTCCGGGTCAAAAAAAGGTAGGGAGGGTCGTCTACCTGCTCCTAAAAAGGTCTGGCTTGGGTCCAAAAAGGGTATCGAGGGTCTACCTGCTCCTAAAAAGGTCTGGTCCGGGTCAAAAAAAGGTAGGGAGGGTCGTCTACCTGCTCCTAAAAAGGTCTGGCTCGGGTCCAAAAAGGTCTGGCTCGGGTCCAAAAAGGGTAGCGAGGGTCTACCTGCTCCTAAAAAGGTCTGGTCCGGGTCAAAAAAAGGTAGGGAGGGTCGTCTACCTGCTCCTAAAAAGGTCTGGCTCGGGTCCAAAAAGGTCTGGCTCGGGTCCACCTGCTCCTAAAAAGGTCTGGTCCGGGTCAAAAAAAGGTAGGGAGGGTCGTCTACCTGCTCCTAAAAAGGTCTGGCTCGGGTCCAAAAAGGTCTGGCTCGGGTCCAAAAAGGGTAGCGAGGGTCTACCTGCTCCTAAAAAGGTCTGGTCCGGGTCAAAAAAATGTAGGGAGGGTCGTCTACCTGCTCCTAAAAAGGTCTGGCTCGGGTCCAAAAAGGGTAGCGAGGGTCTACCTGCTCCTAAAAAGGTCTGGTCCGGGTCAAAAAAAGGTAGGGAGGGTCGTCTACCTGCTCCTTAAAAGGTCTGGCTTGGGTCCAAAAAGGGTATCGAGGGTCTACCTGCTCCTAAAAAGGTCTGGTCCGGGTCAAAAAAAGGTAGGGAGGGTCGTCTACCTGCTCCTAAAAAGGTCTGGCTCGGGTCCAAAAAGGTCTGGCTCGGGCCCAAAAAGGGTAGCGAGGGTCTACCTGCTCCTAAAAAGGTCTGGTCCGGGTCAAAAAAAGGTAAAGAGGGTCGTCTACCTGCTCCTAAAAAGGTCTGGCTCGGGTCCAAAAAGGTCTGGCTCGGGTCCAAAAAGGGTAGCGAGGGTCTACCTGCTCCTAAAAAGGTCTGGTCCGGGTCAAAAAAAGGTAGGGAGGGTCGTCTACCTGCTCCTAAAAAGGTCTGGCTCGGGTCCAAAAAGGGTATCGAGGGTCTACCTGCTCCTAAAAAGGTCTGGTCCGGGTCAAAAAAAGGTAGGGAGGGTCGTCTACCTGCTCCTAAAAAGGTCTGGCTCGGGTCCAAAAAGGTCTGGCTCGGGTCCAAAAAGGGTAGCGAGGGTCTACCTGCTCCTAAAAAGGTCTGGTCCGGGTCAAAAAAAGGTAGGGAGGGTCGTCTACCTGCTCCTAAAAAGGTCTGGCTCGGGTCCAAAAAGGTCTGGCTCGGGTCCACCTGCTCCTAAAAAGGTCTGGTGCGGGTCAAAAAAAGGTAGGGAGGGTCGTCTACCTGCTCCTAAAAAGGTCTGGCTTGGGTCCAAAAAGGGTATCGAGGGTCTACCTGCTCCTAAAAAGGTCTGGTCCGGGTCAAAAAAAGGTAGGGATGGTCGCCTACCTGCTCCTAAAAAGGTCTGGCTCGGGTCCAAAAAGGGTATCGAGGGTCTACCTGCTCCTAAAAAGGTCTGGTCCGGGTCAAAAAAAAGTAAGGGAGGGTCGTCTACCTGCTCCTAAAAAGGTCTGGCTCGGGTCCAAAAAGGTCTGGCTCGGGTCCGAAAAGGGTAGCGAGGGTCTACCTGCTCCTAAAAAGGTCTGGTCCGGGTCAAAAAAAGGTAGGGAGGGTCGTCTACCTGCTCCTAAAAAGGTCTGGCTCGGGTCCAAAAAGGGTATCGAGGGTCTACCTGCTCCTAAAAAGGTTTGGTCCGGGTCAAAAAAAGGTAGGGAGGGTCGTCTACCTGCTCCTAAAAAGGTCTGGCTCGGGTCCAAAAAGGTCTGGCTCGGGTCCAAAAAGGGTAGCGAGGGTCTACCTGCTCCTAAAAAGGTCTGGTCCGGGTCAAAAAAAGGTAGGGAGGGTCGTCTACCTAATCCTAAAAAGGTCTGGCTCGGGTCCAAAAAGGTCTGGCTCGGGCCCAAAAAGGGTAGCGAGGGTCTACCTGCTCCTAAAAAGGTCTGGTCCGGGTCAAAAAAAGGTAGGGAGGGTCGTCTACCTGCTCCTTAAAAGGTCTGGCTCGGGTCCAAAAAGGTCTGGCTCGGGTCCACCTGCTCCTAAAAAGGTCTGGTCCGGGTCAAAAAAAGGTAGGGAGGGTCGTCTACCTGCTCCTAAAAAGGTCTGGCTCGGGTCCAAAAAGGTCTGGCTCGGGTCCAAAAAGGGTAGCGAGGGTCTACCTGCTCCTAAAAAGGTCTGGCTCGGGTCCAAAAAGGTCTGGCTCGGGTCCAAAAAAGTCTGGCTCGGGTCCAAAAAGGGTAGCGAGGGTCTACCTGCTCCTAAAAAGGTCTGGTCCGGGTCAAAAAAAGGTAGGGAGGGTCGTCTACCTGCTCCTAAAAAGGTCTGGCTCGGGTCCAAAAAGGGTATCGAGGGTCTACCTGCTCCTTAAAATGTATGGTCCGGGTCAAAAAAAGGTAGGGAGGGTCGTCTACCTGCTCCTAAAAAGGTCTGGCTCGTGTCCAAAAAGGTCTGGCTCGGGTCCAAAAAGGGTAGCGAGGGTCTACCTGCTCCTAAAAAGGTCTGGTCCGGGTCAAAAAAAGGTAGGGAGGGTCGTCTACCTGCTCCTAAAAAGGTCTGGCTCGGGTCCAAAAAGGTCTGGCTCGGGTCCACCTGCTCCTAAAAAGGTCTGGTCCGGGTCAAAAAAAGGTAGGGAGGGTCGTCTACCTGCTCCTAAAAAGGTCTGGCTTGGGTCCAAAAAGGGTATCGAGGGTCTACCTGCTCCTAAAAAGGTCTGGTCCGGGTCAAAAAAAGGTAGGGAGGGTCGTCTACCTGCTCCTAAAAAGGTCTGGCTCGGGTCCAAAAAGGTCTGGCTCGGGCCCAAAAAGGGTAGCGAGGGTCTACCTGCTCCTAAAAAGGTCTGGTCCGGGTCAAAAAAAGGTAAAGAGGGTCGTCTACCTGCTCCTAAAAAGGTCTGGCTCGGGTCCAAAAAGGTCTGGCTCGGGTCCAAAAAGGGTAGCGAGGGTCTACCTGCTCCTAAAAAGGTCTGGTCCGGGTCAAAAAAAGGTAGGGATGGTCGTCTACCTGCTCCTAAAAAGGTCTGGCTCGGGTCCAAAAAGGTCTGGCTCGGGTCCAAAAAGGGTAGCGAGGGTCTACCTGCTCCTAAAAAGGTCTGGTCCGGGTCAAAAAAAGGTAGGGAGGGTCGTCTACCTGCTCCTAAAAAGGTCTGGCTCGGGTCCAAAAAGGGTATCGAGGGTCTACCTGCTCCTAAAAAGGTCTGGTCCGGGTCAAAAAAAGGTAGGGAGGGTCGTCTACCTGCTCCTAAAAAGGTCTGGCTCGGGTCCAAAAAGGTCTGGCTCGGGTCCAAAAAGGGTAGCGAGGGTCTACCTGCTCCTAAAAAGGTCTGGTCCGGGTCAAAAAAAGGTAAGGAGGGTCGTCTACCTGCTCCTAAAAAGGTCTGGCTCGGGTCCAAAAAGGTCTGGCTCGGGTCCACCTGCTCCTAAAAAGGTCTGGTCCGGGTCAAAAAAAGGTAGGGAGGGTCGTCTACCTGCTCCTAAAAAGGTCTGGCTTGGGTCCAAAAAGGGTATCGAGGGTCTACCTGCTCCTAAAAAGGTCTGGTCCGGGTCAAAAAAAGGTAGGGATGGTCGCCTACCTGCTCCTAAAAAGGTCTGGCTCGGGTCCAAAAAGGGTATCGAGGGTCTACCTGCTCCTAAAAAGGTCTGGTCCGGGTCAAAAAAAAGTAAGGGAGGGTCGTCTACCTGCTCCTAAAAAGGTCTGGCTCGGGTCCAAAAAGGTCTGGCTCGGGTCCGAAAAGGGTAGCGAGGGTCGACCTGCTCCTAAAAAGGTCTGGTCCGGGTCAAAAAAAGGTAGGGAGGGTCGTCTACCTGCTCCTAAAAAGGTCTGGTCCGGGTCAAAAAAAGGTAGGGAGGGTCGTCTACCTGCTCCTTAAAAGGTCTGGCTCGGGTCCAAAAAGGTCTGGCTCGGGTCCACCTGCTCCTAAAAAGGTCTGGTCCGGGTCAAAAAAAGGTAGGGAGGGTCGTCTACCTGCTCCTAAAAAGGTCTGGCTCGGGCCCAAAAGGGTAGCGAAGGTCTACCTGCTCCTAAAAAGGTCTGGTCCGGGTCAAAAAAAGGTAAAGAGGGTCGTCTACCTGTTCCTAAAAAGGTCTGGCTCGGGTCCAAAAAGGGTAGCGAGGGTCTACCTGCTCCTAAAAAGGTCTGGTCCGGGTCAAAAAAAGGTAGGGAGGGTCGTCTACCTGCTCCTAAAAAGGTCTGGCTCAGGTCCAAAAAGGGAAGTGAGGGTCTACCTGCTCCTAAAAAGGTCTGGTCCGGGTCAAAAAAAGGTAGGGAGGGTCGTCTACCTGCTCCTAAAAAGGTCTGGCTCGGGTCCAAAAAGGGTAGCGAGGGTCTACCTGCTCCTAAAAAGGTCTGGTCCGGGTCAAAAAAAGGTAGGGAGGGTCGTCTACCTGCTCCTAAAAAGGTCTGGCTCGGGTCCAAAAAGGTCTGGCTCGGGTCCAAAAAGGTCTGGCTCGGGTCCAAAAAGGGTAGCGAGGGTCTACCTGCTCCTAAAAAGGTCTGGTCCGGGTCAAAAAAAGGTAGGGAGGGTCGTCTACCTGCTCCTAAAAAGGTCTGGCTCAGGTCCAAAAAGGGAAGTGAGGGTCTACCTGCTCCTAAAAAGGTCTGGTCCGGGTCAAAAAAAGGTAGGGAGGGTCGTCTACCTGCTCCTAAAAAGGTCTGGCTCGGGTCCAAAAAGGGTAGCGAGGGTCTACCTGCTCCTAAAAAGGTCTGGTCCGGGTCAAAAAAAGGTAGGGAGGGTCGTCTACCTGCTCCTAAAAAGGTCTGGCTCGGGTCCAAAAAGGTCTGGCTCGGGTCCAAAAAGGTCTGGCTCGGGTCCAAAAAGGGTAGCGAGGGTCTACCTGCTCCTAAAAAGGTCTGGTCCGGGTCAAAAAAAGGTAGGGAGGGTCGTCTACCTGCTCCTAAAAAGGTCTGGCTCGGGTCCAAAAAGGGTATCGAGGGTCTACCTGCTCCTAAAAAGGTTTGGTCCGGGTCAAAAAAAGGTAGGGAGGGTCGTCTACCTGCTCCTAAAAAGGTCTGGCTCGGGTCCAAAAAGGTCTGGCTCGGGTCCAAAAAGGGTAGCGAGGGTCTACCTGCTCCTAAAAAGGTCTGGTCCGGGTCAAAAAAAGGTAGGGAGGGTCGTCTACCTAATCCTAAAAAGGTCTGGCTCGGGTCCAAAAAGGTCTGGCTCGGGCCCAAAAAGGGTAGCGAGGGTCTACCTACTCCTAAAAAGGTCTGGTCCGGGTCAAAAAAAGGTAGGGAGGGTCGTCTACCTGCTCCTTAAAAGGTCTGGCTCGGGTCCAAAAAGGTCTGGCTCGGGTCCACCTGCTCCTAAAAAGGTCTGGTCCGGGTCAAAAAAAGGTAGGGAGGGTCGTCTACCTGCTCCTAAAAAGGTCTGGCTCGGGTCCAAAAAGGTCTGGCTCGGGTCCAAAAAGGGTAGCGAGGGTCTACCTGCTCCTAAAAAGGTCTGGCTCGGGTCCAAAAAGGTCTGGCTCGGGTCCAAAAAAGTCTGGCTCGGGTCCAAAAAGGGTAGCGAGGGTCTACCTGCTCCTAAAAAGGTCTGGTCCGGGTCAAAAAAAGGTAGGGAGGGTCGTCTACCTGCTCCTAAAAAGGTCTGGCTCGGGTCCAAAAAGGGTATCGAGGGTCTACCTGCTCCTTAAAATGTATGGTCCGGGTCAAAAAAAGGTAGGGAGGGTCGTCTACCTGCTCCTAAAAAGGTCTGGCTCGTGTCCAAAAAGGTCTGGCTCGGGTCCAAAAAGGGTAGCGAGGGTCTACCTGCTCCTAAAAAGGTCTGGTCCGGGTCAAAAAAAGGTAGGGAGGGTCGTCTACCTGCTCCTAAAAAGGTCTGGCTCGGGTCCAAAAAGGTCTGGCTCGGGTCCACCTGCTCCTAAAAAGGTCTGGTCCGGGTCAAAAAAAGGTAGGGAGGGTCGTCTACCTGCTCCTAAAAAGGTCTGGCTTGGGTCCAAAAAGGGTATCGAGGGTCTACCTGCTCCTAAAAAGGTCTGGTCCGGGTCAAAAAAAGGTAGGGAGGGTCGTCTACCTGCTCCTAAAAAGGTCTGGCTCGGGTCCAAAAAGGTCTGGCTCGGGCCCAAAAAGGGTAGCGAGGGTCTACCTGCTCCTAAAAAGGTCTGGTCCGGGTCAAAAAAAGGTAAAGAGGGTCGTCTACCTGCTCCTAAAAAGGTCTGGCTCGGGTCCAAAAAGGTCTGGCTCGGGTCCAAAAAGGGTAGCGAGGGTCTACCTGCTCCTAAAAAGGTCTGGTCCGGGTCAAAAAAAGGTAGGGATGGTCGTCTACCTGCTCCTAAAAAGGTCTGGCTCGGGTCCAAAAAGGTCTGGCTCGGGTCCAAAAAGGGTAGCGAGGGTCTACCTGCTCCTAAAAAGGTCTGGTCCGGGTCAAAAAAAGGTAGGGAGGGTCGTCTACCTGCTCCTAAAAAGGTCTGGCTCGGGTCCAAAAAGGGTATCGAGGGTCTACCTGCTCCTAAAAAGGTCTGGTCCGGGTCAAAAAAAGGTAGGGAGGGTCGTCTACCTGCTCCTAAAAAGGTCTGGCTCGGGTCCAAAAAGGTCTGGCTCGGGTCCAAAAAGGGTAGCGAGGGTCTACCTGCTCCTAAAAAGGTCTGGTCCGGGTCAAAAAAAGGTAGGGAGGGTCGTCTACCTGCTCCTAAAAAGGTCTGGCTCGGGTCCAAAAAGGTCTGGCTCGGGTCCACCTGCTCCTAAAAAGGTCTGGTCCGGGTCAAAAAAAGGTAGGGAGGGTCGTCTACCTGCTCCTAAAAAGGTCTGGCTTGGGTCCAAAAAGGGTATCGAGGGTCTACCTGCTCCTAAAAAGGTCTGGTCCGGGTCAAAAAAAGGTAGGGAGGGTCGTCTACCTGCTCCTAAAAAGGTCTGGCTCGGGTCCAAAAAGGTCTGGCTCGGGTCCAAAAAGGGTAGCGAGGGTCTACCTGCTCCTAAAAAGGTCTGGTCCGGGTCAAAAAAAGGTAGGGAGGGTCGTCTACCTGCTCCTAAAAAGGTCTGGCTCGGGTCCAAAAAGGTCTGGCTCGGGTCCACCTGCTCCTAAAAAGGTCTGGTCCGGGTCAAAAAAAGGTAGGGAGGGTCGTCTACCTGCTCCTAAAAAGGTCTGGCTCGGGTCCAAAAAGGTCTGGCTCGGGTCCAAAAAGGGTAGCGAGGGTCTACCTGCTCCTAAAAAGGTCTGGTCCGGGTCAAAAAAATGTAGGGAGGGTCGTCTACCTGCTCCTAAAAAGGTCTGGCTCGGGTCCAAAAAGGGTAGCGAGGGTCTACCTGCTCCTAAAAAGGTCTGGTCCGGGTCAAAAAAAGGTAGGGAGGGTCGTCTACCTGCTCCTAAAAAGGTCTGGCTCGGGTCCAAAAAGGGTAGCGAGGGTCTTCCTGCTCCTTAAAAGGTCTAGTGAGGGTCAAAAAAAGGTAGGGAGGGTCGTCTACCTGCTCCTAAAAAGGTCTGGCTCGGGTCCAAAAAGGTCTGGCTCGGGTCCAAAAAGGTCTGGCTCGGGTCCAAAAAGGGTAGCGAAGGTCTACCTGCTCCTAAAAAGGTCTGGTCCGGGTCAAAAAAAGGTAGGGATGGTCGCCTACCTGCTCCTAAAAAGGTCTGGCTCGGGTCCAAAAAGGGTATCGAGGGTCTACCTGCTCCTAAAAAGGTCTGGTCCGGGTCAAAAAAAAGTAAGGGAGGGTCGTCTACCTGCTCCTAAAAAGGTCTGGCTCGGGTCCAAAAAGGTCTGGCTCGGGTCCGAAAAGGGTAGCGAGGGTCTACCTGCTCCTAAAAAGGTCTGGTCCGGGTCAAAAAAAGGTAGGGAGGGTCGTCTACCTGCTCCTAAAAAGGTCTGGTCCGGGTCAAAAAAAGGTAGGGAGGGTCGTCTACCTGCTCCTTAAAAGGTCTGGCTCGGGTCCAAAAAGGTCTGGCTCGGGTCCACCTGCTCCTAAAAAGGTCTGGTCCGGGTCAAAAAAAGGTAGGGAGGGTCGTCTACCTGCTCCTAAAAAGGTCTGGCTCGGGCCCAAAAGGGTAGCGAAGGTCTACCTGCTCCTAAAAAGGTCTGGTCCGGGTCAAAAAAAGGTAAAGAGGGTCGTCTACCTGTTCCTAAAAAGGTCTGGCTCGGGTCCAAAAAGGGTAGCGAGGGTCTACCTGCTCCTAAAAAGGTCTGGTCCGGGTCAAAAAAAGGTAGGGAGGGTCGTCTACCTGCTCCTAAAAAGGTCTGGCTCAGGTCCAAAAAGGGTAGTGAGGGTCTACCTGCTCCTAAAAAGGTCTGGTCCGGGTCAAAAAAAGGTAGGGAGGGTCGTCTACCTGCTCCTAAAAAGGTCTGGCTCGGGTCCAAAAAGGGTAGCGAGGGTCTACCTGCTCCTAAAAAGGTCTGGTCCGGGTCAAAAAAAGGAAGGGAGGGTCGTCTACCTGCTCCTAAAAAGGTCTGGCTCGGGTCCAAAAAGGGTAGCGAGGGTCTACCTGCTCCTAAAAAGGTCTGGTGAGGGTCAAAAAAAGGTAGGGAGGGTCGTCTACCTGCTCCTAAAAAGGTCTGGCTCGGGTCCAAAAAGGTCTGGCTCGGGTCCAAAAAGGTCTGGCTCGGGTCCAAAAAGGGTAGCGAGGGTCTACCTGCTCCTAAAAAGGTCTGGTCCGGGTCAAAAAAAGGTAGGGAGGGTCGTCTACCTGCTCCTAAAAAGGTCTGGCTCGGGTCCAAAAAGGGTATCGAGGGTCTACCTGCTCCTAAAAAGGTTTGGTCCGGGTCAAAAAAAGGTAGGGAGGGTCGTCTACCTGCTCCTAAAAAGGTCTGGCTCGGGTCCAAAAAGGTCTGGCTCGGGTCCAAAAAGGGTAGCGAGGGTCTACCTGCTCCTAAAAAGGTCTGGTCCGGGTCAAAAAAAGGTAGGGAGGGTCGTCTACCTGCTCCTAAAAAGGTCTGGCTCGGGTCCAAAAAGGGTAGGGAGGGTCGTCTACCTGCTCCTAAAAAGGTCTGGCTCGGGTCCAAAAAGGTCTGGCTCGGGTCCAAAAAGGGTAGCGAGGGTCTACCTGCTCCTAAAAAGGTCTGGTCCGGGTCAAAAAAAGGTAGGGAGGGTCGTCTACCTGCTCCTAAAAAGGTCTGGCTTGGGTCCAAAAAGGGTATCGAGGGTCTACCTGCTCCTAAAAAGGTCTGGTCCGGGTCAAAAAAAGGTAGGGAGGGTCGTCTACCTGCTCCTAAAAAGGTCTGGCTCGGGTCCAAAAAGGTCTGGCTCGGGTCCAAAAAGGGTAGCGAGTTTCTACCTGCTCCTAAAATGGTCTGGTCCGGGTCAAAAAAAGGTAGGGAGGGTCGTCTACCTGCTCCTAAAAAGGTCTGGCTCGGGTCCAAAAAGGTCTGGCTCGGGTCCACCTGCTCCTAAAAAGGTCTGGTCCGGGTCAAAAAAAGGTAGGGAGGGTCGTCTACCTGCTCCTAAAAAGGTCTGGCTCGGGTCCAAAAAGGGTAGCGAGGGTCTTCCTGCTCCTTAAAAGGTCTAGTGAGGGTCAAAAAAAGGTAGGGAGGGTCGTCTACCTGCTCCTAAAAAGGTCTGGCTCGGGTCCAAAAAGGTCTGGCTCGGGTCCAAAAAGGGTAGCGAGGGTCTACCTGCTCCTAAAAAGGTCTGGTCCGGGTCAAAAAAAGGTAGGGAGGTTCGTCTACCTGCTCCTAAAAAGGTCTGGCTCGGGTCCAAAAAGGGTATCGAGGGTCTACCTGCTCCTAAAAAGGTTTGGTCCGGGTCAAAAAAAGGTAAAGAGGGTCGTCTACCTGCTCCTAAAAAGGTCTGGCTCGGGTCCAAAAAGGTCTGGCTCGGGTCCACCTGCTCCTAAAAAGGTCTGGTCCGGGTCAAAAAAAGGTAGGGAGGGTCGTCTACCTGCTCCTAAAAAGGTCTGGCTCGGGTCCAAAAAGGTCTGGCTCGGGCCCAAAAAGGGTAGCGAGGGTCTACCTGCTCCTAAAAAGGTCTGGTCCGGGTCAAAAAAAGGTAGGGAGGGTCGTCTACCTGCTCCTAAAAAGGTCTGGCTCGGGTCCAAAAAGGGTAGCGAGGGTCTACCTGCTCCTAAAAAGGTCTGGTCCGGGTCAAAAAAAGATAGGGAGGGTCGTCTACCTGCTCCTAAAAAGGTCTGGCTCGGGTCAAAAAAAGGTAGGGAGGGTCGTCTACCTGCTCCTAAAAAGGTCTTGCGAGGGTCCAAAAAGGGTAGCGAGGGTCTACCTGCTCCTAAAAAGGTCTGGTCAGGGTCAAAAAAAGGTAGGGAGTGTCGTCTACCTGCTCCTAAAAAGGTCTGGTCCGGGTCAAAAAAAGATAGGCAGGGTCTACCTGCTCCTAAACAGGTCTGGCTCGGGTCCAAAAAGGGTAGGGAGGGTCTACCTGCTCCTAAAAAGGTCTGGCTCGGGTCCAAAAAGGTCTGGCTCGGGTCCACCTGCTCCTAAAAAGGTCTGGTCCGGGTCAAAAAAAGGTAGGGAGGGTCGTCTACCTGCTCCTAAAAAGGTCTTGCGAGGGTCCAAAAAGGGTAACGAGGGTCTACCTGCTCCTAAAAAGGTCTGGTCAGGGTCAAAAAAAGGTAGGGAGGGTCGTCCACCTGCTCCTAAAAAGGTCTGGTCCGGGTCAAAAAAAGGTAGGCAGGGTCTACCTGCTCCTAAACAGGTCTGGCTCGGGTCCAAAAAGGTCTGGCTCGGGTCCAAAAAGGGTAGCGAGGGTCTACCTGCTCCTAAAAAGGTCTGGTCCGGGTCAAAAAAGGTAGGGAGGTTCGTCTACCTGCTCCTAAAAAGGTCTGGCTCGGGTCCAAAAAGGGTATCGAGGGTCTACCTGCTCCTAAAAAGGTTTGGTCCGGGTCAAAAAAAGGTAAAGAGGGTCGTCTACCTGCTCCTAAAAAGGTCTGCATCGGGTCCAAAAAGGTCTGGCTCGGGTCCACCTGCTCCTTAAAAGGTCTGGTCCGGGTCAAAAAAAGGTAGGGAGGGTCGTCTACCTGCTCCTAAAAAGGTCTGGCTCGGGTCCAAAAAGGTCTGGCTCGGGCCCAAAAAGGGTAGCGAGGGTCTACCTGCTCCTAAAAAGGTCTGGTCCGGGTCAAAAAAAGGTAGGGAGGGTCGTCTACCTGCTCCTAAAAAGGTCTGGCTCGGGTCCAAAAAGGTCTGGCTCGGGTCCACCTGCTCCTAAAAAGGTCTGGTCCGGGTCAAAAAAAGGTAGGGAGGGTCGTCTACCTGCTCCTAAAAAGGTCTGGCTCGGGTCCAAAAAGGTCTGGCTCGGGTCCAAAAAGGGTAGCGAGGGTCTACCTGCTCCTAAAAAGGTCTGGCTCGGGTCCAAAAAGGTCTGGCTCGGGTCCAAAAAAGTCTGGCTCGGGTCCAAAAAGGGTAGCGAGGGTCTACCTGCTCCTAAAAAGGTCTGGTCCGGGTCAAAAAAAGGTAGGGAGGGTCGTCTACCTGCTCCTAAAAAGGTCTGGCTCGGGTCCAAAAAGGGTATCGAGGGTCTACCTGCTCCTTAAAATGTATGGTCCGGGTCAAAAAAAGGTAGGGAGGGTCGTCTACCTGCTCCTAAAAAGGTCTGGCTCGGGTCCAAAAAGGTCTGGCTCGGGTCCAAAAAGGGGAGCGAGGGTCTACCTGCTCCTAAAAAGGTTTGGTCCGGGTCAAAAAAAGGTAGGGAGGGTCGTCTACCTGCTCCTAAAAAGGTCTGGCTCGGGTCCAAAAAGGTCTGGCTCGGGTCCACCTGCTCCTAAAAAGGTCTGGTCCGGGTCAAAAAAAGGTAGGGAGGGTCGTCTACCTGCTCCTAAAAAGGTCTGGCTTGGGTCCAAAAAGGGTATCGAGGGTCTACCTGCTCCTAAAAAGGTCTGGCTTGGGTCCAAAAAGGGTATCGAGGGTCTACCTGCTCCTAAAAAGGTCTGGTCCGGGTCAAAAAAAGGTAGGGAGGGTCGTCTACCTGCTCCTAAAAAGGTCTGGCTCGGGTCCAAAAAGGTCTGGCTAGGGCCCAAAAAGGGTAGCGAGGGTCTACCTGCTCCTAAAAAGGTCTGGTCCGGGTCAAAAAAAGGTAAAGAGGGTCGTCTACCTGCTCCTAAAAAGGTCTGGCTCGGGTCCAAAAAGGTCTGGCTCGGGTCCAAAAAGGGTAGCGAGGGTCTACCTGCTCCTAAAAAGGTCTGGTCCGGGTCAAAAAAAGGTAGGGATGGTCGTCTACCTGCTCCTAAAAAGGTCTGGCTCGGGTCCAAAAAGGTCTGGCTCGGGTCCAAAAAGGGTAGCGAGGGTCTACCTGCTCCTAAAAAGGTCTGGTCCGGGTCAAAAAAAGGTAGGGAGGGTCGTCTACCTGCTCCTAAAAAGGTCTGGCTCGGGTCCAAAAAGGGTATCGAGGGTCTACCTGCTCCTAAAAAGGTCTGGTCCGGGTCAAAAAAAGGTAGGGAGGGTCGTCTACCTGCTCCTAAAAAGGTCTGGCTCGGGTCCAAAAAGGTCTGGCTCGGGTCCAAAAAGGGTAGCGAGGGTCTACCTGCTCCTAAAAAGGTCTGGTCCGGGTCAAAAAAAGGTAGGGAGGGTCGTCTACCTGCTCCTAAAAAGGTCTGGCTCGGGTCCAAAAAGGTCTGGCTCGGGTCCACCTGCTCCTAAAAAGGTCTGGTCCGGGTCAAAAAAAGGTAGGGAGGGTCGTCTACCTGCTCCTAAAAAAGTCTGGCTTGGGTCCAAAAAGGGTATCGAGGGTCTACCTGCTCCTAAAAAGGTCTGGTCCGGGTCGAAAAAAGGTAGGGAGGGTCGTCTACCTGCTCCTAAAAAGGTCTGGCTCGGGTCCAAAAAGGTCTGGCTCGGGTCCAAAAAGGGTAGCGAGGGTCTACCTGCTCCTAAAAAGGTCTGGTCCGGGTCAAAAAAAGGTCTGGCTCGGGTCCAAAAAGGGTAGCGAGGGTCTACCTGCTCCTAAAAAGGTCTGGTCCGGGTCAAAAAAAGGTAGGGAGGGTCGTCTACCTGCTCCTAAAAAGGTCTGGCTCGGGTCCAAAAAGGTCTGGCTCGGGTCCACCTGCTCCTAAAAAGGTCTGGTCCGGGTCAAAAAAAGGTAGGGAGGGTCGTCTACCTGCTCCTAAAAAGGTCTGGCTCGGGTCCAAAAAGGTCTGGCTCGGGTCCAAAAAGGGTAGCGAGGGTCTACCTGCTCCTAAAAAGGTCTGGTCCGGGTCAAAAAAAGGTAGGGAGGGTCGTCTACCTGCTCCTAAAAAGGTCTGGCTCGGGTCCAAAAAGGGTAGCGAGGGTCTACCTGCTCCTAAAAAGGTCTGGTCCGGGTCCAAAAAAGGTAGGGAGGGTCGTCTACCTGCTCCTAAAAAGGTCTGGCTCGGGTCCAAAAAGGGTGGCGAGGGTCTACCTGCTCCTAAAAAGGTCTGGTGAGGGTCAAAAAAAGGTAGGGAGGGTCGTCTACCTGCTCCTAAAAAGGTCTGGCTCGGGTCCAAAAAGGTCTGGCTCGGGTCCAAAAAGGGTAGCGAGGGTCTACCTGCTCCTAAAAAGGTCTGGTCCGGGTCAAAAAAAGGTAGGGAGGGTCGTCTACCTGCTCCTAAAAAGGTCTGGTCCGGGTCAAAAAATGGTAGGGAGGGTCGTCTACCTGCTCCTAAAAAGGTCTGGCTCGGGTCCAAAAAGGTCTGGCTCGGGTCCGAAAAGGGTAGCGAGGGTCTACCTGCTCCTAAAAAGGTCTGGTTCGGGTCAAAAAAAGGTAGGGAGGGTCGTCTACCTGCTCCTAAAAAGGTCTGGTCCGGGTCAAAAAAAGGTAGGGAGGGTCGTCTACCTGCTCCTTAAAAGGTCTGGCTCGGGTCCAAAAAGGTCTGGCTCGGGTCCACCTGCTCCTAAAAAGGTCTGGTCCGGGTCAAAAAAAGGTAGGGAGGGTCGTCTACCTGCTCCTAAAAAGGTCTGGCTCGGGCCCAAAAGGGTAGCGAAGGTCTACCTGCTCCTAAAAAGGTCTGGTCCGGGTCAAAAAAAGGTAAAGAGGGTCGTCTACCTGTTCCTAAAAAGGTCTGGCTCGGGTCCAAAAAGGGTAGCGAGGGTCTACCTGCTCCTAAAAAGGTCTGGTCCGGGTCAAAAAAAGGTAGGGAGGGTCGTCTACCTGCTCCTAAAAAGGTCTGGCTCAGGTCCAAAAAGGGTAGTGAGGGTCTACCTGCTCCTAAAAAGGTCTGGTCCGGGTCAAAAAAAGGTAGGGAGGGTCGTCTACCTGCTCCTAAAAAGGTCTGGCTCGGGTCCAAAAAGGGTAGCGAGGGTCTACCTGCTCCTAAAAAGGTCTGGTCCGGGTCAAAAAAAGGTAGGGAGGGTCGTCTACCTGCTCCTAAAAAGGTCTGGCTCGGGTCCAAAAAGGGTAGCGAGGGTCTACCTGCTCCTAAAAAGGTCTGGTGAGGGTCAAAAAAAGGTAGGGAGGGTCGTCTACCTGCTCCTAAAAAGGTCTGGCTCGGGTCCAAAAAGGTCTGGCTCGGGTCCAAAAAGGTCTGGCTCGGGTCCAAAAAGGGTAGCGAGGGTCTACCTGCTCCTAAAAAGGTCTGGTCCGGGTCAAAAAAAGGTAGGGAGGGTCGTCTACCTGCTCCTAAAAAGGTCTGGTCCGGGTCAAAAAAAGGTAGGGAGGGTCGTCTACCTAATCCTAAAAAGGTCTGGCTCGGGTCCAAAAAGGTCTGGCTCGGGCCCAAAAAGGGTAGCGAGGGTCTACCTACTCCTAAAAAGGTCTGGTCCGGGTCAAAAAAAGGTAGGGAGGGTCGTCTACCTGCTCCTTAAAAGGTCTGGCTCGGGTCCAAAAAGGTCTGGCTCGGGTCCACCTGCTCCTAAAAAGGTCTGGTCCGGGTCAAAAAAAGGTAGGGAGGGTCGTCTACCTGCTCCTAAAAAGGTCTGGCTCGGGTCCAAAAAGGTCTGGCTCGGGTCCAAAAAGGGTAGCGAGGGTCTACCTGCTCCTAAAAAGGTCTGGCTCGGGTCCAAAAAGGTCTGGCTCGGGTCCAAAAAAGTCTGGCTCGGGTCCAAAAAGGGTAGCGAGGGTCTACCTGCTCCTAAAAAGGTCTGGTCCGGGTCAAAAAAAGGTAGGGAGGGTCGTCTACCTGCTCCTAAAAAGGTCTGGCTCGGGTCCAAAAAGGGTATCGAGGGTCTACCTGCTCCTTAAAATGTATGGTCCGGGTCAAAAAAAGGTAGGGAGGGTCGTCTACCTGCTCCTAAAAAGGTCTGGCTCGTGTCCAAAAAGGTCTGGCTCGGGTCCAAAAAGGGTAGCGAGGGTCTACCTGCTCCTAAAAAGGTCTGGTCCGGGTCAAAAAAAGGTAGGGAGGGTCGTCTACCTGCTCCTAAAAAGGTCTGGCTCGGGTCCAAAAAGGTCTGGCTCGGGTCCACCTGCTCCTAAAAAGGTCTGGTCCGGGTCAAAAAAAGGTAGGGAGGGTCGTCTACCTGCTCCTAAAAAGGTCTGGCTTGGGTCCAAAAAGGGTATCGAGGGTCTACCTGCTCCTAAAAAGGTCTGGTCCGGGTCAAAAAAAGGTAGGGAGGGTCGTCTACCTGCTCCTAAAAAGGTCTGGCTCGGGTCCAAAAAGGTCTGGCTCGGGCCCAAAAAGGGTAGCGAGGGTCTACCTGCTCCTAAAAAGGTCTGGTCCGGGTCAAAAAAAGGTAAAGAGGGTCGTCTACCTGCTCCTAAAAAGGTCTGGCTCGGGTCCAAAAAGGTCTGGCTCGGGTCCAAAAAGGGTAGCGAGGGTCTACCTGCTCCTAAAAAGGTCTGGTCCGGGTCAAAAAAAGGTAGGGATGGTCGTCTACCTGCTCCTAAAAAGGTCTGGCTCGGGTCCAAAAAGGTCTGGCTCGGGTCCAAAAAGGGTAGCGAGGGTCTACCTGCTCCTAAAAAGGTCTGGTCCGGGTCAAAAAAAGGTAGGGAGGGTCGTCTACCTGCTCCTAAAAAGGTCTGGCTCGGGTCCAAAAAGGGTATCGAGGGTCTACCTGCTCCTAAAAAGGTCTGGTCCGGGTCAAAAAAAGGTAGGGAGGGTCGTCTACCTGCTCCTAAAAAGGTCTGGCTCGGGTCCAAAAAGGTCTGGCTCGGGTCCAAAAAGGGTAGCGAGGGTCTACCTGCTCCTAAAAAGGTCTGGTCCGGGTCAAAAAAAGGTAGGGAGGGTCGTCTACCTGCTCCTAAAAAGGTCTGGCTCGGGTCCAAAAAGGTCTGGCTCGGGTCCACCTGCTCCTAAAAAGGTCTGGTCCGGGTCAAAAAAAGGTAGGGAGGGTCGTCTACCTGCTCCTAAAAAGGTCTGGCTCGGGTCCAAAAAGGGTATCGAGGGTCTACCTGCTCCTAAAAAGGTCTGGTCCGGGTCAAAAAAAGGTAGGGAGGGTCGTCTACCTGCTCCTAAAAAGGTCTGGCTCGGGTCCAAAAAGGTCTGGCTCGGGTCCAAAAAGGGTAGCGAGGGTCTACCTGCTCCTAAAAAGGTCTGGTCCGGGTCAAAAAAAGGTAGGGAGGGTCGTCTACCTGCTCCTAAAAAGGTCTGGCTCGGGTCCAAAAAGGTCTGGCTCGGGTCCACCTGCTCCTAAAAAGGTCTGGTCCGGGTCAAAAAAAGGTAGGGAGGGTCGTCTACCTGCTCCTAAAAAGGTCTGGCTCGGGTCCAAAAAGGTCTGGCTCGGGTCCAAAAAGGGTAGCGAGGGTCTACCTGCTCCTAAAAAGGTCTGGTCCGGGTCAAAAAAATGTAGGGAGGGTCGTCTACCTGCTCCTAAAAAGGTCTGGCTCGGGTCCAAAAAGGGTAGCGAGGGTCTACCTGCTCCTAAAAAGGTCTGGTCCGGGTCAAAAAAAGGTAGGGAGGGTCGTCTACCTGCTCCTAAAAAGGTCTGGCTCGGGTCCAAAAAGGGTAGCGAGGGTCTTCCTGCTCCTTAAAAGGTCTAGTGAGGGTCAAAAAAAGGTAGGGAGGGTCGTCTACCTGCTCCTAAAAAGGTCTGGCTCGGGTCCAAAAAGGTCTGGCTCGGGTCCAAAAAGGTCTGGCTCGGGTCCAAAAAGGGTAGCGAGGGTCTACCTGCTCCTAAAAAGGTCTGGTCCGGGTCAAAAAAAGGTAGGGATGGTCGCCTACCTGCTCCTAAAAAGGTCTGGCTCGGGTCCAAAAAGGGTATCGAGGGTCTACCTGCTCCTAAAAAGGTCTGGTCCGGGTCAAAAAAAAGTAAGGGAGGGTCGTCTACCTGCTCCTAAAAAGGTCTGGCTCGGGTCCAAAAAGGTCTGGCTCGGGTCCGAAAAGGGTAGCGAGGGTCTACCTGCTCCTAAAAAGGTCTGGTCCGGGTCAAAAAAAGGTAGGGAGGGTCGTCTACCTGCTCCTAAAAAGGTCTGGTCCGGGTCAAAAAAAGGTAGGGAGGGTCGTCTACCTGCTCCTTAAAAGGTCTGGCTCGGGTCCAAAAAGGTCTGGCTCGGGTCCACCTGCTCCTAAAAAGGTCTGGTCCGGGTCAAAAAAAGGTAGGGAGGGTCGTCTTCCTGCTCCTAAAAAGGTCTGGCTCGGGCCCAAAAGGGTAGCGAAGGTCGACCTGCTCCTAAAAAGGTCTGGTCCGGGTCAAAAAAAGGTAAAGAGGGTCGTCTACCTGTTCCTAAAAAGGTCTGGCTCGGGTCCAAAAAGGGTAGCGAGGGTCTACCTGCTCCTAAAAAGGTCTGGTCCGGGTCAAAAAAAGGTAGGGAGGGTCGTCTACCTGCTCCTAAAAAGGTCTGGCTCAGGTCCAAAAAGGGTAGTGAGGGTCTACCTGCTCCTAAAAAGGTCTGGTCCGGGTCAAAAAAAGGTAGGGAGGGTCGTCTAACTGCTCCTAAAAAGGTCTGGCTCGGGTCCAAAAAGGGTAGCGAGGGTCTACCTGCTCCTAAAAAGGTCTGGTCCGGGTCAAAAAAAGGTAGGGAGGGTCGTCTACCTGCTCCTAAAAAGGTCTGGCTCGGGTCCAAAAAGGTCTGGCTCGGGTCCAAAAAGGTCTGGCTCGGGTCCAAAAAGGTCTGGCTCGGGTCCAAAAAGGGTAGCGAGGGTCTACCTGCTCCTAAAAAGGTCTGGTCCGGGTCAAAAAAAGGTAGGGAGGGTCGTCTACCTGCTCCTAAAAAGGTCTGGCTCGGGTCCAAAAAGGGTATCGAGGGTCTACCTGCTCCTAAAAAGGTTTGGTCCGGGTCAAAAAAAGGTAGGGAGGGTCGTCTACCTGCTCCTAAAAAGGTCTGGCTCGGGTCCAAAAAAGTCTGGCTCGGGTCCAAAAAGGGTAGCGAGGGTCTACCTGCTCCTAAAAAGGTCTGGTCCGGGTCAAAAAAAGGTAGGGAGGATCGTCTACCTGCTCCTAAAAAGGTTAGGCTCGGGTCCAAAAAGGGTATCGAGGGTCTACCTGCTCCTTAAAATGTATGGTCCGGGTCAAAAAAAGGTAGGGAGGGTCGTCTACCTGCTCCTAAAAAGGTCTGGCTCGTGTCCAAAAAGGTCTGGCTCGGGTCCAAAAAGGGTAGCGAGGGTCTACCTGCTCCTAAAAAGGTCTGGTCCGGGTCAAAAAAAGGTAGGGAGGGTCGTCTACCTGCTCCTAAAAAGGTCTGGCTCGGGTCCAAAAAGGTCTGGCTCGGGTCCACCTGCTCCTAAAAAGGTCTGGTCCGGGTCAAAAAAAGGTAGGGAGGGTCGTCTACCTGCTCCTAAAAAGGTCTGGCTTGGGTCCAAAAAGGGTATCGAGGGTCTACCTGCTCCTAAAAAGGTCTGGTCCGGGTCAAAAAAAGGTAGGGAGGGTCGTCTACCTGCTCCTAAAAAGGTCTGGCTCGGGTCCAAAAAGGTCTGGCTCGGGCCCAAAAAGGGTAGCGAGGGTCTACCTGCTCCTAAAAAGGTCTGGTCCGGGTCAAAAAAAGGTAAAGAGGGTCGTCTACCTGCTCCTAAAAAGGTCTGGCTCGGGTCCAAAAAGGTCTGGCTCGGGTCCGAAAAGGGTAGCGAGGGTCTACCTGCTCCTAAAAAGGTCTGGTCCGGGTCAAAAAAAGGTAGGGAGGGTCGTCTACCTGCTCCTAAAAAGGTCTGGTCCGGGTCAAAAAAAGGTAGGGAGGGTCGTCTACCTGCTCCTTAAAAGGTCTGGCTCGGGTCCAAAAAGGTCTGGCTCGGGTCCACCTGCTCCTAAAAAGGTCTGGTCCGGGTCAAAAAAAGGTAGGGAGGGTCGTCTACCTGCTCCTAAAAAGGTCTGGCTCGGGCCCAAAAGGGTAGCGAAGGTCTACCTGCTCCTAAAAAGGTCTGGTCCGGGTCAAAAAAAGGTAAAGAGGGTCGTCTACCTGTTCCTAAAAAGGTCTGGCTCAGGTCCAAAAAGGGTAGTGAGGGTCTACCTGCTCCTAAAAAGGTCTGGTCCGGGTCAAAAAAAGGTAGGGAGGGTCGTCTACCTGCTCCTAAAAAGGTCTGGCTCGGGTCCAAAAAGGGTAGCGAGGGTCTACCTGCTCCTAAAAAGGTCTGGTCCGGGTCAAAAAAAGGTAGGGAGGGTCGTCTACCTGCTCCTAAAAAGGTCTGGCTCGGGTCCAAAAAGGGTAGCGAGGGTCTACCTGCTCCTAAAAAGGTCTGGTGAGGGTCAAAAAAAGGTAGGGAGGGTCGTCTACCTGCTCCTAAAAAGGTCTGGCTCGGGTCCAAAAAGGTCTGGCTCGGGTCCAAAAAGGTCTGGCTCGGGTCCAAAAAGGGTAGCGAGGGTCTACCTGCTCCTAAAAAGGTCTGGTCCGGGTCAAAAAAAGGTAGGGAGGGTCGTCTACCTGCTCCTAAAAAGGTCTGGCTCGGGTCCAAAAAGGGTATCGAGGGTCTACCTGCTCCTAAAAAGGTTTGGTCCGGGTCAAAAAAAGGTAGGGAGGGTCGTCTACCTGCTCCTAAAAAGGTCTGGCTCGGGTCCAAAAAGGTCTGGCTCGGGTCCAAAAAGGGTAGCGAGGGTCTACCTGCTCCTAAAAAGGTCTGGTCCGGGTCAAAAAAAGGTAGGGAGGGTCGTCTACCTAATCCTAAAAAGGTCTGGCTCGGGTCCAAAAAGGTCTGGCTCGGGCCCAAAAAGGGTAGCGAGGGTCTACCTGCTCCTAAAAAGGTCTGGTCCGGGTCAAAAAAAGGTAGGGAGGGTCGTCTACCTGCTCCTTAAAAGGTCTGGCTCGGGTCCAAAAAGGTCTGGCTCGGGTCCACCTGCTCCTAAAAAGGTCTGGTCCGGGTCAAAAAAAGGTAGGGAGGGTCGTCTACCTGCTCCTAAAAAGGTCTGGCTCGGGTCCAAAAAGGTCTGGCTCGGGTCCAAAAAGGGTAGCGAGGGTCTACCTGCTCCTAAAAAGGTCTGGCTCGGGTCCAAAAAGGTCTGGCTCGGGTCCAAAAAAGTCTGGCTCGGGTCCAAAAAGGGTAGCGAGGGTCTACCTGCTCCTAAAAAGGTCTGGTCCGGGTCAAAAAAAGGTAGGGAGGGTCGTCTACCTGCTCCTAAAAAGGTCTGGTCCGGGTCAAAAAAAGGTAAAGAGGGTCGTCTACCTGTTCCTAAAAAGGTCTGGCTCGGGTCCAAAAAGGGTAGCGAGGGTCTACCTGCTCCTAAAAAGGTCTGGTCCGGGTCAAAAAAAGGTAGGGAGGGTCGTCTACCTGCTCCTAAAAAGGTCTGGCTCAGGTCCAAAAAGGGTAGTGAGGGTCTACCTGCTCCTAAAAAGGTCTGGTCCGGGTCAAAAAAAGGTAGGGAGGGTCGTCTACCTGCTCCTAAAAAGGTCTGGCTCGGGTCCAAAAAGGGTAGCGAGGGTCTACCTGCTCCTAAAAAGGTCTGGTCCGGGTCAAAAAAAGGTAGGGAGGGTCGTCTACCTGCTCCTAAAAAGGTCTGGCTCGGGTCCAAAAAGGGTAGCGAGGGTCTACCTGCTCCTAAAAAGGTCTGGTGAGGGTCAAAAAAAGGTAGGGAGGGTCGTCTACCTGCTCCTAAAAAGGTCTGGCTCGGGTCCAAAAAGGTCTGGCTCGGGTCCAAAAAGGTCTGGCTCGGGTCCAAAAAGGGTAGCGAGGGTCTACCTGCTCCTAAAAAGGTCTGGTCCGGGTCAAAAAAAGGTAGGGAGGGTCGTCTACCTGCTCCTAAAAAGGTCTGGCTCGGGTCCAAAAAGGGTATCGAGGGTCTACCTGCTCCTAAAAAGGTTTGGTCCGGGTCAAAAAAAGGTAGGGAGGGTCGTCTACCTGCTCCTAAAAAGGTCTGGCTCGGGTCCAAAAAGGTCTGGCTCGGGTCCAAAAAGGGTAGCGAGGGTCTACCTGCTCCTAAAAAGGTCTGGTCCGGGTCAAAAAAAGGTAGGGAGGGTCGTCTACCTAATCCTAAAAAGGTCTGGCTCGGGTCCAAAAAGGTCTGGCTCGGGCCCAAAAAGGGTAGCGAGGGTCTACCTACTCCTAAAAAGGTCTGGTCCGGGTCAAAAAAAGGTAGGGAGGGTCGTCTACCTGCTCCTTAAAAGGTCTGGCTCGGGTCCAAAAAGGTCTGGCTCGGGTCCACCTGCTCCTAAAAAGGTCTGGTCCGGGTCAAAAAAAGGTAGGGAGGGTCGTCTACCTGCTCCTAAAAAGGTCTGGCTCGGGTCCAAAAAGGTCTGGCTCGGGTCCAAAAAGGGTAGCGAGGGTCTACCTGCTCCTAAAAAGGTCTGGCTCGGGTCCAAAAAGGTCTGGCTCGGGTCCAAAAAAGTCTGGCTCGGGTCCAAAAAGGGTAGCGAGGGTCTACCTGCTCCTAAAAAGGTCTGGTCCGGGTCAAAAAAAGGTAGGGAGGGTCGTCTACCTGCTCCTAAAAAGGTCTGGCTCGGGTCCAAAAAGGGTATCGAGGGTCTACCTGCTCCTTAAAATGTATGGTCCGGGTCAAAAAAAGGTAGGGAGGGTCGTCTACCTGCTCCTAAAAAGGTCTGGCTCGTGTCCAAAAAGGTCTGGCTCGGGTCCAAAAAGGGTAGCGAGGGTCTACCTGCTCCTAAAAAGGTCTGGTCCGGGTCAAAAAAAGGTAGGGAGGGTCGTCTACCTGCTCCTAAAAAGGTCTGGCTCGGGTCCAAAAAGGTCTGGCTCGGGTCCACCTGCTCCTAAAAAGGTCTGGTCCGGGTCAAAAAAAGGTAGGGAGGGTCGTCTACCTGCTCCTAAAAAGGTCTGGCTTGGGTCCAAAAAGGGTATCGAGGGTCTACCTGCTCCTAAAAAGGTCTGGTCCGGGTCAAAAAAAGGTAGGGAGGGTCGTCTACCTGCTCCTAAGAAGGTCTGGCTCGGGTCCAAAAAGGTCTGGCTCGGGCCCAAAAAGGGTAGCGAGGGTCTACCTGCTCCTAAAAAGGTCTGGTCCGGGTCAAAAAAAGGTAAAGAGGGTCGTCTACCTGCTCCTAAAAAGGTCTGGCTCGGGTCCAAAAAGGTCTGGCTCGGGTCCAAAAAGGGTAGCGAGGGTCTACCTGCTCCTAAAAAGGTCTGGTCCGGGTCAAAAAAAGGTAGGGATGGTCGTCTACCTGCTCCTAAAAAGGTCTGGCTCGGGTCCAAAAAGGTCTGGCTCGGGTCCAAAAAGGGTAGCGAGGGTCTACCTGCTCCTAAAAAGGTCTGGTCCGGGTCAAAAAAAGGTAGGGAGGGTCGTCTACCTGCTCCTAAAAAGGTCTGGCTCGGGTCCAAAAAGGGTATCGAGGGTCTACCTGCTCCTAAAAAGGTCTGGTCCGGGTCAAAAAAAGGTAGGGAGGGTCGTCTACCTGCTCCTAAAAAGGTCTGGCTCGGGTCCAAAAAGGTCTGGCTCGGGTCCAAAAAGGGTAGCGAGGGTCTACCTGCTCCTAAAAAGGTCTGGTCCGGGTCAAAAAAAGGTAGGGAGGGTCGTCTACCTGCTCCTAAAAAGGTCTGGCTCGGGTCCAAAAAGGTCTGGCTCGGGTCCACCTGCTCCTAAAAAGGTCTGGTCCGGGTCAAAAAAAGGTAGGGAGGGTCGTCTACCTGCTCCTAAAAAGGTCTGGCTTGGGTCCAAAAAGGGTATCGAGGGTCTACCTGCTCCTAAAAAGGTCTGGTCCGGGTCAAAAAAAGGTAGGGAGGGTCGTCTACCTGCTCCTAAAAAGGTCTGGCTCGGGTCCAAAAAGGTCTGGCTCGGGTCCAAAAAGGGTAGCGAGGGTCTACCTGCTCCTAAAAAGGTCTGGTCCGGGTCAAAAAAAGGTAGGGAGGGTCGTCTACCTGCTCCTAAAAAGGTCTGGCTCGGGTCCAAAAAGGTCTGGCTCGGGTCCACCTGCTCCTAAAAAGGTCTGGTCCGGGTCAAAAAAAGGTAGGGAGGGTCGTCTACCTGCTCCTAAAAAGGTCTGGCTCGGGTCCAAAAAGGTCTGGCTCGGGTCCAAAAAGGGTAGCGAGGGTCTACCTGCTCCTAAAAAGGTCTGGTCCGGGTCAAAAAAATGTAGGGAGGGTCGTCTACCTGCTCCTAAAAAGGTCTGGCTCGGGTCCAAAAAGGGTAGCGAGGGTCTACCTGCTCCTAAAAAGGTCTGGTCCGGGTCAAAAAAAGGTAGGGAGGGTCGTCTACCTGCTCCTAAAAAGGTCTGGCTCGGGTCCAAAAAGGGTAGCGAGGGTCTTCCTGCTCCTTAAAAGGTCTAGTGAGGGTCAAAAAAAGGTAGGGAGGGTCGTCTACCTGCTCCTAAAAAGGTCTGGCTCGGGTCCAAAAAGGTCTTGTTTAGAGTCTGCTCGGTTCCCCTGATATTATTATTCAAGGATTGCAATTTCTATTATGCTCTTTTCCGTTCTTCTATGTTTTTTGGGTTTTTATATTTAAGTGGCTAATGACTAATGTTTATTTTTCTACAATGTATTTTATCTATTTTGAAATATACTAATTTTATTCTAGTGTTGTTATGTCGTCTTCTTATTTTATCAAATTTGTACTAAACAGTTCTACGGTGTATATATCTTTTGCATTTTTAACAATTTTGAAGTTTTATGCTAATTACCAAATTTATGTTTATCCTATTATTTTCCAAAGTTTATAATACATCTTTTGTTTATCTTTATTATAAAGCTATTTAAATTACCTACAAATAATTTAATAACTTATGTGTATTTTACGTATTTTGATTTGACTATTTATTTATGACTAAGTTTTTAACAAAATTTTAAGTTTTCAATTTTGAATTGTTACATTAATTTTATTTATTTTTTTCTGTTTCAGGTCAAGGAGTGGACGTCTATTGGAGTGGTGCGTCGTGGGCGTATTGCAGGTTTGCACAGTCAACATTTTCGTCAGCAACAATATCTTATTGAACTCGGGAGGAGATTATATAATTATGGACCTACAATTTATACGTGTGATTCATGTCAAATGAATCACAAAGTATTTTCAACTTTGGTCGATCTATCTACCGTCCTTTGTCTCGACTGTATTGCGCTTCAGAACCCTCAACAGTACTGCACTTTTGCCCTCGCCAGCGCCTCCCATCTTCTTCGCGTTGGGCAATCAGTGCTGTACACATCGTGGTCGAGGTTGTGCTCGAGTTTTGCAGCTACGCAATTGCAGCACTTTGCGGGCTTCTGTGCTATCCAGTCCGGACACTGGGTCCTGGTGTGCGAGCCTCCGCAGTGCGTGCATTTTGGCGCGGTCTCCACGCAGAATCGCCTCCCGTGACCATATGCCAGGCACATGGAGCACTGCACGAGCGGCGTCTGGTCTTCCACCCTGACACGCTGCATATCAACATACACCGTGCCCTGCTGCATCAGCCGATTGTACAGCTGAGGAGAGACCCTGAGGACTACGTGACAAAGGAGAGGGTTACGTGCTCTCCTGCGGTATTTGAGGTGGACACGGTCTTGCCCCTCTTCGAGGTCATGAAACACCGCCCGGTTTTGGTTCCTCAATGATGTTATCACCTCCTCATCTGTGTGGCTGGTGATAACACCCTTGAGAATAACCATCGGGTCTTGGTTTTTCATGACCTCGAATTTGAGCGTTCCCGCGGCACCCCTTAGTCTTTCCTTCACTTTGTCACGCTCCTCTATCGTGCGACAACCCAGCATCACCTTCTTGTCCTTGATCTTCCTCACGCGCTCGACGGTGACCCAGCCGTCTTTAGCGTTGACCGCTTCACGCACCTGTTTCAGAACCTCATCCCCAGAGGCGCTGTTGTCCGTCGACTCCACCAAGATGGAGTGCAATGCGACGGACGTCTCAGCTGCGCTCTTGGGAGAGGTTGCGGTCACCGTGGCGTACGTGGACTTGGACTGGTGTGCTTCGTGCTGGGTTGTTATGATCTCCCTCAATTTAGCCAGCTCGTCATTATATAGGTCAATCTTCGTGGTCTGCTCTTTTAGCAGAGCGATGATCTCATCATCCTTATGGGAACAACCTTGAACAGGAGGTGGTGCCTCCTCTGATGGCCCCCGAGCTGCAGCCTCCTGGGTGCCAGGTGGAACAGTGTGCCGACACGCCTCCTTCACCAGGGCATACAGTTCCTCCACCGCCAGGGTGAGCCCGGCCTTCAAGTCTCTACGCAAATTGCCAGACTCACTAATGTGAGTCTTGGCCCTTTGCAAGATCCTTCTGGCCTGGCTCACCCTGTCGGTGGATTTCACTGTGTCAGTGCTCAGCCCTGGTGAGACTACAAACGTCTCCGAAGAGACTCTGCGTGCGGCGGCGGCAGATTTGACCGGCCTGGTCTTTGCTTTAAGGGGGGCTGCAGGTGGCTTAGAGTGGGCGTGCGCGTCAGAAGCGCACGGTCTGGGGTCGAGGCACTCCCACTCTCCGATGCTACGTCTCACGTTTGAGACGCATGCCGGAGAGAGGGAGGAACGAGAGGGTCCCGCCCTCTCGCTGCTCGACTCCATTTCGGGGATGATTGCGCCTGTCCGCTTAATCGGAGTGCGCGCTAATGCCATACTGGGGAACGGGCAGAGTCAACAAAGCGTCAATAAAATAAAAAATAAAAAGATTCAAAAGAATCTGTCACTAAAACTAAGAGATTCGGTCAAAAAAACCAAAATCCCAAGTACGGTCCAAAAAGGTCTGGCTCGGGTCCAAAAAGGTCTGGCTCGGGTCCAAAAAGGGTAGCGAGGGTCTACCTGCTCCTAAAAAGGTCTGGTCCGGGTCAAAAAAAGGTAGGGATGGTCGCCTACCTGCTCCTAAAAAGGTCTGGCTCGGGTCCAAAAAGGGTATCGAGGGTCTACCTGCTCCTAAAAAGGTCTGGTCCGGGTCAAAAAAAAGTAAGGGAGGGTCGTCTACCTGCTCCTAAAAAGGTCTGGCTCGGGTCCAAAAAGGTCTGGCTCGGGTCCGAAAAGGGTAGCGAGGGTCTACCTGCTCCTAAAAAGGTCTGGTCCGGGTCAAAAAAAGGTAGGGAGGGTCGTCTACCTGCTCCTAAAAAGGTCTGGTCCGGGTCAAAAAAAGGTAGGGAGGGTCGTCTACCTGCTCCTTAAAAGGTCTGGCTCGGGTCCAAAAAGGTCTGGCTCGGGTCCACCTGCTCCTAAAAAGGTCTGGCCCGGGTCAAAAAAAGGTAGGGAGGGTCGTCTACCTGCTCCTAAAAAGGTCTGGCTCGGGCCCAAAAGGGTAGCGAAGGTCTACCTGCTCCTAAAAAGGTCTGGTCCGGGTCAAAAAAAGGTAAAGAGGGTCGTCTACCTGTTCCTAAAAAGGTCTGGCTCGGGTCCAAAAAGGGTAGCGAGGGTCTACCTGCTCCTAAAAAGGTCTGGTCCGGGTCAAAAAAAGGTAGGGAGGGTCGTCTACCTGCTCCTAAAAAGGTCTGGCTCAGGTCCAAAAAGGGTAGTGAGGGTCTACCTGCTCCTAAAAAGGTCTGGTCCGGGTCAAAAAAAGGTAGGGAGGGTCGTCTACCTGCTCCTAAAAAGGTCTGGCTCGGGTCCAAAAAGGGTAGCGAGGGTCTACCTGCTCCTAAAAAGGTCTGGTCCGGGTCAAAAAAAGGTAGGGAGGGTCGTCTACCTGCTCCTAAAAAGGTCTGGCTCGGGTCCAAAAAGGGTAGCGAGGGTCTACCTGCTCCTAAAAAGGTCTGGTGAGGGTCAAAAAAAGGTAGGGAGGGTCGTCTACCTGCTCCTAAAAAGGTCTGGCTCGGGTCCAAAAAGGTCTGGCTCGGGTCCAAAAAGGTCTGGCTCGGGTCCAAAAAGGGTAGCGAGGGTCTACCTGCTCCTAAAAAGGTCTGGTCCGGGTCAAAAAAAGGTAGGGAGGGTCGTCTACCTGCTCCTAAAAAGGTCTGGCTCGGGTCCAAAAAGGGTATCGAGGGTCTACCTGCTCCTAAAAAGGTTTGGTCCGGGTCAAAAAAAGGTAGGGAGGGTCGTCTACCTGCTCCTAAAAAGGTCTGGCTCGGGTCCAAAAAGGTCTGGCTCGGGTCCAAAAAGGGTAGCGAGGGTCTACCTGCTCCTAAAAAGGTCTGGTCCAGGTCAAAAAAAGGTAGGGAGGGTCGTCTACCTAATCCTAAAAAGGTCTGGCTCGGGTCCAAAAAGGTCTGGCTCGGGCCCAAAAAGGGTAGCGAGGGTCTACCTGCTCCTAAAAAGGTCTGGTCCGGGTCAAAAAAAGGTAGGGAGGGTCGTCTACCTGCTCCTTAAAAGGTCTGGCTCGGGTCCAAAAAGGTCTGGCTCGGGTCCACCTGCTCCTAAAAAGGTCTGGTCCGGGTCAAAAAAAGGTAGGGAGGGTCGTCTACCTGCTCCTAAAAAGGTCTGGCTCGGGTCCAAAAAGGTCTGGCTCGGGTCCAAAAAGGGTAGCGAGGGTCTACCTGCTCCTAAAAAGGTCTGGCTCGGGTCCAAAAAGGTCTGGCTCGGGTCCAAAAAAGTCTGGCTCGGGCCCAAAAAGGGTAGCGAGGGTCTACCTGCTCCTAAAAAGGTCTGGTCCGGGTCAAAAAAAGGTAGGGAGGGTCGTCTACCTGCTCCTAAAAAGGTCTGGCTCGGGTCCAAAAAGGGTATCGAGGGTCTACCTGCTCCTTAAAATGTATGGTCCGGGTCAAAAAAAGGTAGGGAGGGTCGTCTACCTGCTCCTAAAAAGGTCTGGCTCGTGTCCAAAAAGGTCTGGCTCGGGTCCAAAAAGGGTAGCGAGGGTCTACCTGCTCCTAAAAAGGTCTGGTCCGGGTCAAAAAAAGGTAGGGAGGGTCGTCTACCTGCTCCTAAAAAGGTCTGGCTCGGGTCCAAAAAGGTCTGGCTCGGGTCCACCTGCTCCTAAAAAGGTCTGGTCCGGGTCAAAAAAAGGTAGGGAGGGTCGTCTACCTGCTCCTAAAAAGGTCTGGCTTGGGTCCAAAAAGGGTATCGAGGGTCTACCTGCTCCTAAAAAGGTCTGGTCCGGGTCAAAAAAAGGTAGGGAGGGTCGTCTACCTGCTCCTAAAAAGGTCTGGCTCGGGTCCAAAAAGGTCTGGCTCGGGCCCAAAAAGGGTAGCGAGGGTCTACCTGCTCCTAAAAAGGTCTGGTCCGGGTCAAAAAAAGGTAAAGAGGGTCGTCTACCTGCTCCTAAAAAGGTCTGGCTCGGGTCCAAAAAGGTCTGGCTCGGGTCCAAAAAGGGTAGCGAGGGTCTACCTGCTCCTAAAAAGGTCTGGTCCGGGTCAAAAAAAGGTAGGGATGGTCGTCTACCTGCTCCTAAAAAGGTCTGGCTCGGGTCCAAAAAGGTCTGGCTCGGGTCCAAAAAGGGTAGCGAGGGTCTACCTGCTCCTAAAAAGGTCTGGTCCGGGTCAAAAAAAGGTAGGGAGGGTCGTCTACCTGCTCCTAAAAAGGTCTGGCTCGGGTCCAAAAAGGGTATCGAGGGTCTACCTGCTCCTAAAAAGGTCTGGTCCGGGTCAAAAAAAGGTAGGGAGGGTCGTCTACCTGCTCCTAAAAAGGTCTGGCTCGGGTCCAAAAAGGTCTGGCTCGGGTCCAAAAAGGGTAGCGAGGGTCTACCTGCTCCTAAAAAGGTCTGGTCCGGGTCAAAAAAAGGTAGGGAGGGTCGTCTACCTGCTCCTAAAAAGGTCTGGCTCGGGTCCAAAAAGGTCTGGCTCGGGTCCACCTGCTCCTAAAAAGGTCTGGTCCGGGTCAAAAAAAGGTAGGGAGGGTCGTCTACCTGCTCCTAAAAAGGTCTGGCTTGGGTCCAAAAAGGGTATCGAGGGTCTACCTGCTCCTAAAAAGGTCTGGTCCGGGTCAAAAAAAGGTAGGGATGGTCGCCTACCTGCTCCTAAAAAGGTCTGGCTCGGGTCCAAAAAGGGTATCGAGGGTCTACCTGCTCCTAAAAAGGTCTGGTCCGGGTCAAAAAAAAGTAAGGGAGGGTCGTCTACCTGCTCCTAAAAAGGTCTGGCTCGGGTCCAAAAAGGTCTGGCTCGGGTCCGAAAAGGGTAGCGAGGGTCTACCTGCTCCTAAAAAGGTCTGGTCCGGGTCAAAAAAAGGTAGGGAGGGTCGTCTACCTGCTCCTAAAAAGGTCTGGTCCGGGTCAAAAAAAGGTAGGGAGGGTCGTCTACCTGCTCCTTAAAAGGTCTGGCTCGGGTCCAAAAAGGTCTGGCTCGGGTCCACCTGCTCCTAAAAAGGTCTGGTCCGGGTCAAAAAAAGGTAGGGAGGGTCGTCTACCTGCTCCTAAAAAGGTCTGGCTCGGGCCCAAAAGGGTAGCGAAGGTCTACCTGCTCCTAAAAAGGTCTGGTCCGGGTCAAAAAAAGGTAAAGAGGGTCGTCTACCTGTTCCTAAAAAGGTCTGGCTCGGGTCCAAAAAGGGTAGCGAGGGTCTACCTGCTCCTAAAAAGGTCTGGTCCGGGTCAAAAAAAGGTAGGGAGGGTCGTCTACCTGCTCCTAAAAAGGTCTGGCTCAGGTCCAAAAAGGGTAGTGAGGGTCTACCTGCTCCTAAAAAGGTCTGGTCCGGGTCAAAAAAAGGTAGGGAGGGTCGTCTACCTGCTCCTAAAAAGGTCTGGCTCGGGTCCAAAAAGGGTAGCGAGGGTCTACCTGCTCCTAAAAAGGTCTGGTCCGGGTCAAAAAAAGGTAGGGAGGGTCGTCTACCTGCTCCTAAAAAGGTCTGGCTCGGGTCCAAAAAGGGTAGCGAGGGTCTACCTGCTCCTAAAAAGGTCTGGTGAGGGTCAAAAAAAGGTAGGGAGGGTCGTCTACCTGCTCCTAAAAAGGTCTGGCTCGGGTCCAAAAAGGTCTGGCTCGGGTCCAAAAAGGTCTGGCTCGGGTCCAAAAAGGGTAGCGAGGGTCTACCTGCTCCTAAAAAGGTCTGGTCCGGGTCAAAAAAAGGTAGGGAGGGTCGTCTACCTGCTCCTAAAAAGGTCTGGCTCGGGTCCAAAAAGGGTATCGAGGGTCTACCTGCTCCTAAAAAGGTTTGGTCCGGGTCAAAAAAAGGTAGGGAGGGTCGTCTACCTGCTCCTAAAAAGGTCTGGCTCGGGTCCAAAAAGGTCTGGCTCGGGTCCAAAAAGGGTAGCGAGGGTCTACCTGCTCCTAAAAAGGTCTGGTCCGGGTCAAAAAAAGGTAGGGAGGGTCGTCTACCTAATCCTAAAAAGGTCTGGCTCGGGTCCAAAAAGGTCTGGCTCGGGCCCAAAAAGGGTAGCGAGGGTCTACCTGCTCCTAAAAAGGTCTGGTCCGGGTCAAAAAAAGGTAGGGAGGGTCGTCTACCTTCTCCTTAAAAGGTCTGGCTCGGGTCCAAAAAGGTCTGGCTCGGGTCCACCTGCTCCTAAAAAGGTCTGGTCCGGGTCAAAAAAAGGTAGGGAGGGTCGTCTACCTGCTCCTAAAAAGGTCTGGCTCGGGTCCAAAAAGGTCTGGCTCGGGTCCAAAAAGGGTAGCGAGGGTCTACCTGCTCCTAAAAAGGTCTGGCTCGGGTCCAAAAAGGTCTGGCTCGGGTCCAAAAAAGTCTGGCTCGGGTCCAAAAAGGGTAGCGAGGGTCTACCTGCTCCTAAAAAGGTCTGGTCCGGGTCAAAAAAAGGTAGGGAGGGTCGTCTACCTGCTCCTAAAAAGGTCTGGCTCGGGTCCAAAAAGGGTATCGAGGGTCTACCTGCTCCTTAAAATGTATGGTCCGGGTCAAAAAAAGGTAGGGAGGGTCGTCTACCTGCTCCTAAAAAGGTCTGGCTCGTGTCCAAAAAGGTCTGGCTCGGGTCCAAAAAGGGTAGCGAGGGTCTACCTGCTCCTAAAAAGGTCTGGTCCGGGTCAAAAAAAGGTAGGGAGGGTCGTCTACCTGCTCCTAAAAAGGTCTGGCTCGGGTCCAAAAAGGTCTGGCTCGGGTCCACCTGCTCCTAAAAAGGTCTGGTCCGGGTCAAAAAAAGGTAGGGAGGGTCGTCTACCTGCTCCTAAAAAGGTCTGGCTTGGGTCCAAAAAGGGTATCGAGGGTCTACCTGCTCCTAAAAAGGTCTGGTCCGGGTCAAAAAAAGGTAGGGAGGGTCGTCTACCTGCTCCTAAAAAGGTCTGGCTCGGGTCCAAAAAGGTCTGGCTCGGGCCCAAAAAGGGTAGCGAGGGTCTACCTGCTCCTAAAAAGGTCTGGTCCGGGTCAAAAAAAGGTAAAGAGGGTCGTCTACCTGCTCCTAAAAAGGTCTGGCTCGGGTCCAAAAAGGTCTGGCTCGGGTCCAAAAAGGGTAGCGAGGGTCTACCTGCTCCTAAAAAGGTCTGGTCCGGGTCAAAAAAAGGTAGGGATGGTCGTCTACCTGCTCCTAAAAAGGTCTGGCTCGGGTCCAAAAAGGTCTGGCTCGGGTCCAAAAAGGGTAGCGAGGGTCTACCTGCTCCTAAAAAGGTCTGGTCCGGGTCAAAAAAAGGTAGGGAGGGTCGTCTACCTGCTCCTAAAAAGGTCTGGCTCGGGTCCAAAAAGGGTATCGAGGGTCTACCTGCTCCTAAAAAGGTCTGGTCCGGGTCAAAAAAAGGTAGGGAGGGTCGTCTACCTGCTCCTAAAAAGGTCTGGCTCGGGTCCAAAAAGGTCTGGCTCGGGTCCAAAAAGGGTAGCGAGGGTCTACCTGCTCCTAAAAAGGTCTGGTCCGGGTCAAAAAAAGGTAGGGAGGGTCGTCTACCTGCTCCTAAAAAGGTCTGGCTCGGGTCCAAAAAGGTCTGGCTCGGGTCCACCTGCTCCTAAAAAGGTCTGGTCCGGGTCAAAAAAAGGTAGGGAGGGTCGTCTACCTGCTCCTAAAAAGGTCTGGCTTGGGTCCAAAAAGGGTATCGAGGGTCTACCTGCTCCTAAAAAGGTCTGGTCCGGGTCAAAAAAAGGTAGGGAGGGTCGTCTACCTGCTCCTAAAAAGGTCTGGCTCGGGTCCAAAAAGGTCTGGCTCGGGTCCAAAAAGGGTAGCGAGGGTCTACCTGCTCCTAAAAAGGTCTGGTCCGGGTCAAAAAAAGGTAGGGAGGGTCGTCTACCTGCTCCTAAAAAGGTCTGGCTCGGGTCCAAAAAGGTCTGGCTCGGGTCCACCTGCTCCTAAAAAGGTCTGGTCCGGGTCAAAAAAAGGTAGGGAGGGTCGTCTACCTGCTCCTAAAAAGGTCTGGCTCGGGTCCAAAAAGGTCTGGCTCGGGTCCAAAAAGGGTAGCGAGGGTCTACCTGCTCCTAAAAAGGTCTGGTCCGGGTCAAAAAAATGTAGGGAGGGTCGTCTACCTGCTCCTAAAAAGGTCTGGCTCGGGTCCAAAAAGGGTAGCGAGGGTCTACCTGCTCCTAAAAAGGTCTGGTCCGGGTCAAAAAAAGGTAGGGAGGGTCGTCTACCTGCTCCTAAAAAGGTCTGGCTCGGGTCCAAAAAGGGTAGCGAGGGTCTTCCTGCTCCTTAAAAGGTCTAGTGAGGGTCAAAAAAAGGTAGGGAGGGTCGTCTACCTGCTCCTAAAAAGGTCTGGCTCGGGTCCAAAAAGGGTATCGAGGGTCTACCTGCTCCTAAAAAGGTCTGGTCCGGGTCAAAAAAAAGTAAGGGAGGGTCGTCTACCTGCTCCTAAAAAGGTCTGGCTCGGGTCCAAAAAGGTCTGGCTCGGGTTCAAAAAGGGTAGCGAGGGTCTACCTGCTCCTAAAAAGGTCTGGTCCGGGTCAAAAAAAGGTAAAGTGGGTCGTCTACCTGCTCCTAAAAAGGTCTGGCTCGGGTCCAAAAAGGTCTGGCTCGGGTCCAAAAAGGGTAGCGAGGGTCTACCTGCTCCTAAAAAGGTCTGGTCCGGGTCAAAAAAAGGTAGGGAGGGTCGTCTACCTGCTCCTAAAAAGGTCTAGCTCGGGTCCAAAAAGGTCTGGCTCGGGTCCAAAAAGGGTAGCGAGGGTCTACCTGCTCCTAAAAAGGTCTGGTCCGGGTCAAAAAAAGGTAGGGAGGGTCGTCTACCTGCTCCTAAAAAGGTCTGGCTCGGGTCCAAAAAGGTCTGGCTCGGGTCCACCTGCTCCTAAAAAGGTCTGGTCCGGGTCAAAAAAAGGTAGGGAGGGTCGTCTACCTGCTCCTAAAAAGGTCTGGCTCGGGTCCAAAAAGGGTAGCGAGGGTCTTCCTGCTCCTTAAAAGGTCTAGTGAGGGTCAAAAAAAGGTAGGGAGGGTCGTCTACCTGCTCCTAAAAAGGTCTGGCTCGGGTCCAAAAAGGTCTGGCTCGGGTCCAAAAAGGTCTGGCTCGGGTCCAAAAAGGGTAGCGAGGGTCTACCTGCTCCTAAAAAGGTCTGGTCCGGGTCAAAAAAAGGTAGGGATGGTCGCCTACCTGCTCCTAAAAAGGTCTGGCTCGGGTCCAAAAAGGTCTGGCTCGGGTTCAAAAAGGGTAGCGAGGGTCTACCTGCTCCTAAAAAGGTCTGGTCCGGGTCAAAAAAAGGTAAAGAGGGTCGTCTACCTGCTCCTAAAAAGGTCTGGCTCGGGTCCAAAAAGGTCTGGCTCGGGTCCAAAAAGGGTAGCGAGGGTCTACCTGCTCCTAAAAAGGTCTGGTCCGGGTCAAAAAAAGGTAGGGAGGGTCGTCTACCTGCTCCTAAAAAGGTCTGGCTCGGGTCCAAAAAGGGTATCGAGGGTCTACCTGCTCCTAAAAAGGTCTGGTCCGGGTCAAAAAAAGGTAGGGAGGGTCGTCTACCTGCTCCTAAAAAGGTCTGGCTCGGGTCCAAAAAGGTCTGGCTCGGGTCCACCTGCTCCTAAAAAGGTCTGGTCCGGGTCAAAAAAAGGTAGGGAGGGTCGTCAACCTGCTCCTAAAAAGGTCTGGCTCGGGTCCAAAAAGGGTAGCGAGGGTCTACCTGCTCCTAAAAAGGTCTGGTCCGGGTCAAAAAAAGGTAGGGAGGGTCGTCTACCTGCTCCTAAAAAGGTCTGGCTCGGGTCCAAAAAGGGTATCGAGGGTCTACCTGCTCCTAAAAAGGTCTGGTCCGGGTCAAAAAAAAGGTAAAGAGGGTCGTCTACCTGCTCCTAAAAAGGTCTGGCTCGGGTCCAAAAAAGTCTGGCTCGGGTCCAAAAAGGGTAGCGAGGGTCTACCTGCTCCTAAAAAGGTCTGGTCCAGGTCAAAAAAAGGTAAAGAGGGTCGTCTACCTGCTCCTAAAAAGGTCTGGCTCGGGTCAAAAAAGGGTAGCGAGGGTCTACCTGCTCCTAAAAAGGTCTGGCTCGGGTCCAAAAAGGTCTGGCTCGGGTCCAAAAAGGGTAGCGAGGGTGTACCTGCTCCTAAAAAGGTCTGGTCCGGGTCAAAAAAAGGTAGGGAGGGTCGTCTACCTGCTCCTAAAAAGGTCTGGCTCGGGTCCAAAAAGGTCTGGCTCGGGTCCACCTGCTCCTAAAAAGGTCTGGTCCGGGTCAAAAAAAGGTAGGGAGGGTCGTCTACCTGCTCCTAAAAAGGTCTGGCTTGGGTCCAAAAAGGGTATCGAGGGTCTACCTGCTCCTAAAAAGGTCTGGTCCAAATCAAAAAAAGGTAGGGAGGGTCGTCTACCTGCTCCTAAAAAGGTCTGGCTCGGGTCCAAAAAGGTCTGGCTCGGGTCCAAAAAGGGTAGCGAGGGTCTACCTGCTCCTAAAAAGGTCTGGTCCGGGTCCAAAAAGGGTAGGGAGGGTCTACCTGCTCCTAAAAAGTTTTGGCTCGGGTCCAAAAAGGGTAGCGAGGGTCTACCTGCTCCTAAAAAGGTCTGGTGAGGGTCAAAAAAAGGTAGGGAGGGTCGTCTACCTGCTCCTAAAAAGGTCTTGCGAGGGTCCAAAAAGGGTAGCGAGGGTCTACCTGCTCCTAAAAAGGTCTGGTCAGGGTCAAAAAAAGGTAGGGAGGGTCGTCTACCTGCTCCTAAAAAGGTCTGGTCCGGGTCAAAAAAAGGTAGGCAGGGTCTACCTGCTCCTAAACAGGTCTGGCTCGGGTCCAAAAAGGGTAGGGAGGGTCTACCTGCTCCTAAAAAGGTCTGGCTCGGGTCCAAAAAGGGTAGGGAGGGTCAACTTGCTCCTAAAAAGGTCTGGTCTGGGTCCAAAAAAGGTAGGGAGGGTCGTCTACCTGCTACTTAAAAGGTCTGGCTCGGGTCCAAAAAGGGTTGGGAGGTTCTACCTGCTCCTAAAAAGGTCTAGTCCGGGTCAAAAAAAGGTAAGGAGGGTCGTCTACCTGCTCCTAAAAAGGTCTGGCTCGGGTCCAAAAAGGTCTGGCTCGGGTCCACCTGCTCCTTAAAAGGTCTGGTCCGGGTCAAAAAAAGGTAGATAGGGTCGTCTACCTGCTCCTAAAAAGGTCTGGCTTGGGTCCAAAAAGGGTATCGAGGGTCTACCTGCTCCTAAAAAGGTCTGGTCCGGGTCAAAAAAAGGTAGGGAGGGTCGTCTACCTGCTCCTAAAAAGGTCTGGCTCGGGTCCAAAAAGGTCTGGCTCGGGCCCAAAAAGGGTAGCGAGGGTCTACCTGCTCCTAAAAAGGTCTGGTCCTGGTCAAAAAAAGGTAAAGAGGGTCGTCTACCTGATCCTAAAAAGGTCTGGCTCGGGTCCAAAAAGGTCTGGCTCGGGTCCAAAAAGGGTAGCGAGGGTCTACCTGCTCCTAAAAAGGTCTGGTCCGGGTCAAAAAAAGGTAGGGAGGGTCGTCTACCTGCTCCTAAAAAGGTCTTGCTCGGGTCCAAAAAGGTCGGGCTCGGGTCCAAAAAGGGTAGCGAGGGTCTACCTGCTCCTAAAAAGGTCTGGTCCGGGTCAAAAAAAGGTAGAGAGGGTCGTCTACCTGCTCCTAAAAAGGTCTGGCTCGGGTCCAAAAAGGTCTGGCTCGGGTCCACCTGCTCCTAAAAAGGTCTGGTCCGGGTCAAAAAAAGGAAGGGAGGGTCGTCTACCTGCTCCTAAAAAGGTCTGGCTTGGGTCCAAAAAGGGTATCGAGGGTCTACTTGCTCCTAAAAAGGTCTGGTCCGGGTCAAAAAAAGGTAGGGAGGGTCGTCTACCTGCTCCTAAAAAGGTCTGGCTCGGGTCCAAAAAGGTCTGGCTCGGGTCCAAAAAGGGTAGCGAGGGTCTACCTGCTCCTAAAAAGGTCTGGTCCGGGTCAAAAAAATGTAGAGAAGGTCGTCTACCTGCTCCTAAAAAGGTCTGGCTCGGGTCCAAAAAGGGTAGCGAGGGTCTACCTGCTCCTAAAAAGGTCTGGTCCGGGTCAAAAAAATGTAGAGAGGGTCGTCTACCTGCTCCTAAAAAGGTCTGGCTCGGGTCCAAAAAGGGTAGCGAGGGTCTACCTGCTCCTAAAAAGGTCTGGTCCGGGTCAAAAAAAGGTAGGGAGGGTCGTCTACCTGCTCCTAAAAAGGTCTGGCTCGGGTCCAAAAAGGGTAGCGAGGGTCTTCCTGCTCCTTAAAAGGTCTGGTGAGGGTCAAAAAAAGGTAGGGAGGGTCGTCTACCTGCTCCTAAAAAGGTCTGGCTCGGGTCCAAAAAGGTCTGGCTCGGGTCCAAAAAGGTCTGGCTCGGGTCCAAAAAGGGTAGCGAGGGTCTACCTGCTCCTAAAAAGGTCTGGTCCGGGTCAAAAAAAGGTAGGGATGGTCGCCTACCTGCTCCTAAAAAGGTCTGGCTCGGGTCCAAAAAGGGTATCGAGGGTCTACCTGCTCCTAAAAAGGTCTGGTCCGGGTCAAAAAAAAGTAAGGGAGGGTCGTCTACCTGCTCCTAAAAAGGTCTGGCTCGGGTCCAAAAAGGTCTGGCTCGGGTCCAAAAAGGGTAGCGAGGGTCTACCTGCTCCTAAAAAGGTCTGGTCCGGGTCAAAAAGAGGTAGGGAGGTTCGTCTACCTGCTCCTAAAAAGGTCTGGCTCGGGTCCAAAAAGGGTATCGAGGGTCTACCTGCTCCTAAAAAGGTTTGGTCCGGGTCAAAAAAAGGTAAAGAGGGTCGTCTACCTGCTCCTAAAAAGGTCTGGCTCGGGTCCAAAAAGGTCTGGCTCGGGTCCACCTGCTCCTAAAAAGGTCTGGTCCGGGTCAAAAAAAGGTAGGGAGGGTCGTCTACCTGCTCCTAAAAAGGTCTGGCTCGGGTCCAAAAAGGTCTGGCTCGGGCCCAAAAAGGGTAGCGAGGGTCTACCTGCTCCTAAAAAGGTCTGGTCCGGGTCAAAAAAAGGTAGGGAGGGTCGTCTACCTGCTCCTAAAAAGGTCTGGCTCGGGTCCAAAAAGGGTAGCGAGGGTCTACCTGCTCCTAAAAAGGTCTGGTCCGGGTCAAAAAAAGATAGGGAGGGTCGTCTACCTGCTCGTAAAAAGGTCTGGCTCGGGTCAAAAAAAGGTAGGGAGGGTCGTCTACCTGCTCCTAAAAAGGTCTTGCGAGGGTCCAAAAAGGGTAGCGAGGGTCTACCTGCTCCTAAAAAGGTCTGGTCAGGGTCAAAAAAAGGTAGGGAGTGTCGTCTACCTGCTCCTAAAAAGGTCTGGTCCGGGTCAAAAAAAGGTAGGCAGGGTCTACCTGCTCCTAAACAGGTCTGGCTCGGGTCCAAAAAGGGTAGGGAGGGTCTACCTGCTCCTAAAAAGGTCTGGCTCGGGTCCAAAAAGGTCTGGCTCGGGTCCACCTGCTCCTAAAAAGGTCTGGTCCGGGTCAAAAAAAGGTAGGGAGGGTCGTCTACCTGCTCCTAAAAAGGTCTGGTCAGGGTCAAAAAAAGGTAGGGAGGGTCGTCTACCTGCTCCTAAAAAGGTCTGGTCCGGGTCAAAAAAAGGTAGGCAGGGTCTACCTGCTCCTAAACAGGTCTGGCTCGGGTCCAAAAAGGTCTGGCTCGGGTCCAAAAAGGGTAGCGAGGGTCTACCTGCTCCTAAAAAGGTCTGGTCCGGGTCAAAAAAGGTAGGGAGGTTCGTCTACCTGCTCCTAAAAAGGTCTGGCTCGGGTCCAAAAAGGGTATCGAGGGTCTACCTGCTCCTAAAAAGGTTTGGTCCGGGTCAAAAAAAGGTAAAGAGGGTCGTCTACCTGCTCCTAAAAAGGTCTGGCTCGGGTCCAAAAAGGTCTGGCTCGGGTCCACCTGCTCCTAAAAAGGTCTGGTCCGGGTCAAAAAAAGGTAGGGAGGGTCGTCTACCTGCTCCTAAAAAGGTCTGGCTCGGGTCCAAAAAGGTCTGGCTCGGGCCCAAAAAGGGTAGCGAGGGTCTACCTGCTCCTAAAAAGGTCTGGTCCGGGTCAAAAAAAGGTAGGGAGGGTCGTCTACCTGCTCCTAAAAAGGTCTGGCTCGGGTCCAAAAAGGTCTGGCTCGGGTCCATTTGCTCCTAAAAAGGTCTGGTCCGGGTCAAAAAAAGGTAGGGAGGGTCGTCTACCTGCTCCTAAAAAGGTCTGGCTCGGGTCCAAAAAGGTCTGGCTCGGGTCCAAAAAGGGTAGCGAGGGTCTACCTGCTCCTAAAAAGGTCTGGCTCGGGTCCAAAAAGGTCTGGCTCGGGTCCAAAAAAGTCTGGCTCGGGTCCAAAAAGGGTAGCGAGGGTCTACCTGCTCCTAAAAAGGTCTGGTCCGGGTCAAAAAAAGGTAGGGAGGGTCGTCTACCTGCTCCTAAAAAGGTCTGGCTCGGGTCCAAAAAGGGTATCGAGGGTCTACCTGCTCCTTAAAATGTATGGTCCGGGTCAAAAAAAGGTAGGGAGGGTCGTCTACCTGCTCCTAAAAAGGTCTGGCTCGGGTCCAAAAAGGTCTGGCTCGGGTCCAAAAAGGGTAGCGAGGGTCTACCTGCTCCTAAAAAGGTTTGGTCCGGGTCAAAAAAAGGTAGGGAGGGTCGTCTACCTGCTCCTAAAAAGGTCTGGCTCGGGTCCAAAAAGGTCTGGCTCGGGTCCACCTGCTCCTAAAAAGGTCTGGTCCGGGTCAAAAAAAGGTAGGGAGGGTCGTCTACCTGCTCCTAAAAAGGTCTGGCTTGGGTCCAAAAAGGGTATCGAGGGTCTACCTGCTCCTAAAAAGGTCTGGCTTGGGTCCAAAAAGGGTATCGAGGGTCTACCTGCTCCTAAAAAGGTCTGGTCCGGGTCAAAAAAAGGTAGGGAGGGTCGTCTACCTGCTCCTAAAAAGGTCTGGCTCGGGTCCAAAAAGGTCTGGCTAGGGCCCAAAAAGGGTAGCGAGGGTCTACCTGCTCCTAAAAAGGTCTGGTCCGGGTCAAAAAAAGGTAAAGAGGGTCGTCTACCTGCTCCTAAAAAGGTCTGGCTCGGGTCCAAAAAGGTCTGGCTCGGGTCCAAAAAGGGTAGCGAGGGTCTACCTGCTCCTAAAAAGGTCTGGTCCGGGTCAAAAAAAGGTAGGGATGGTCGTCTACCTGCTCCTAAAAAGGTCTTGCGAGGGTCCAAAAAGGGTAGCGAGGGTCTACCTGCTCCTAAAAAGGTCTGGTCAGGGTCAAAAAAAGGTAGGGAGGGTCGTCTACCTGCTCCTAAAAAGGTCTGGCTCGGGTCCAAAAAGGGTATCGAGGGTCTACCTGCTCCTAAAAAGGTCTGGTCCGGGTCAAAAAAAGGTAGGGAGGGTCGTCTACCTGCTCCTAAAAAGGTCTGGCTCGGGTCCAAAAAGGTCTGGCTCGGGTCCAAAAAGGGTAGCGAGGGTCTACCTGCTCCTAAAAAGGTCTGGTCCGGGTCAAAAAAAGGTAGGGAGGGTCGTCTACCTGCTCCTAAAAAGGTCTGGCTCGGGTCCAAAAAGGTCTGGCTCGGGTCCACCTGCTCCTAAAAAGGTCTGGTCCGGGTCAAAAAAAGGTAGGGAGGGTCGTCTACCTGCTCCTAAAAAAGTCTGGCTTGGGTCCAAAAAGGGTATCGAGGGTCTACCTGCTCCTAAAAAGGTCTGGTCCGGGTCGAAAAAAGGTAGGGAGGGTCGTCTACCTGCTCCTAAAAAGGTCTGGCTCGGGTCCAAAAAGGTCTGGCTCGGGTCCAAAAAGGGTAGCGAGGGTCTACCTGCTCCTAAAAAGGTCTGGTCCGGGTCAAAAAAAGGTCTGGCTCGGGTCCAAAAAGGGTAGCGAGGGTCTACCTGCTCCTAAAAAGGTCTGGTCCGGGTCAAAAAAAGGTAGGGAGGGTCGTCTACCTGCTCCTAAAAAGGTCTGGCTCGGGTCCAAAAAGGTCTGGCTCGGGTCCACCTGCTCCTAAAAAGGTCTGGTCCGGGTCAAAAAAAGGTAGGGAGGGTCGTCTACCTGCTCCTAAAAAGGTCTGGCTCGGGTCCAAAAAGGTCTGGCTCGGGTCCAAAAAGGGTAGCGAGGGTCTACCTGCTCCTAAAAAGGTCTGGTCCGGGTCAAAAAAAGGTAGGGAGGGTCGTCTACCTGCTCCTAAAAAGGTCTGGCTCGGGTCCAAAAAGGGTAGCGAGGGTCTACCTGCTCCTAAAAAAGTCTGGTCCGGGTCCAAAAAAGGTAGGGAGGGTCGTCTACCTGCTCCTAAAAAGGTCTGGCTCGGGTCCAAAAAGGGTGGCGAGGGTCTACCTGCTCCTAAAAAGGTCTGGTGAGGGTCAAAAAAAGGTAGGGAGGGTCGTCTACCTGCTCCTAAAAAGGTCTGGCTCGGGTCCAAAAAGGTCTGGCTCGGGTCCAAAAAGGGTAGCGAGGGTCTACCTGCTCCTTAAAAGGTCTGGTCCGGGTCAAAAAAAGGTAGGGAGGGTCGTCTACCTGCTCCTAAAAAGGTCTGGTCCGGGTCAAAAAAAGGTAGGGAGGGTCGTCTACCTGCTCCTAAAAAGGTCTGGCTCGGGTCCAAAAAGGTCTGGCTCGGGTCCGAAAAGGGTAGCGAGGGTCTACCTGCTCCTAAAAAGGTCTGGTCCGGGTCAAAAAAAGGTAGGGAGGGTCGTCTACCTGCTCCTAAAAAGGTCTGGTCCGGGTCAAAAAAAGGTAGGGAGGGTCGTCTACCTGCTCCTTAAAAGGTCTGGCTCGGGTCCAAAAAGGTCTGGCTCGGGTCCACCTGCTCCTAAAAAGGTCTGGTCCGGGTCAAAAAAAGGTAGGGAGGGTCGTCTACCTGCTCCTAAAAAGGTCTGGCTCGGGCCCAAAAGGGTAGCGAAGGTCTACCTGCTCCTAAAAAGGTCTGGTCCGGGTCAAAAAAAGGTAAAGAGGGTCGTCTACCTGTTCCTAAAAAGGTCTGGCTCAGGTCCAAAAAGGGTAGTGAGGGTCTACCTGCTCCTAAAAAGGTCTGGTCCGGGTCAAAAAAAGGTAGGGAGGGTCGTCTACCTGCTCCTAAAAAGGTCTGGCTCGGGTCCAAAAAGGGTAGCGAGGGTCTACCTGCTCCTAAAAAGGTCTGGTCCGGGTCAAAAAAAGGTAGGGAGGGTCGTCTACCTGCTCCTAAAAAGGTCTGGCTCGGGTCCAAAAAGGGTAGCGAGGGTCTACCTGCTCCTAAAAAGGTCTGGTGAGGGTCAAAAAAAGGTAGGGAGGGTCGTCTACCTGCTCCTAAAAAGGTCTGGCTCGGGTCCAAAAAGGTCTGGCTCGGGTCCAAAAAGGTCTGGCTCGGGTCCAAAAAGGGTAGCGAGGGTCTACCTGCTCCTAAAAAGGTCTGGTCCGGGTCAAAAAAAGGTAGGGAGGGTCGTCTACCTGCTCCTAAAAAGGTCTGGCTCGGGTCCAAAAAGGGTATCGAGGGTCTACCTGCTCCTAAAAAGGTTTGGTCCGGGTCAAAAAAAGGTAGGGAGGGTCGTCTACCTGCTCCTAAAAAGGTCTGGCTCGGGTCCAAAAAGGTCTGGCTCGGGTCCAAAAAGGGTAGCGAGGGTCTACCTGCTCCTAAAAAGGTCTGGTCCGGGTCAAAAAAAGGTAGGGAGGGTCGTCTACCTAATCCTAAAAAGGTCTGGCTCGGGTCCAAAAAGGTCTGGCTCGGGCCCAAAAAGGGTAGCGAGGGTCTACCTGCTCCTAAAAAGGTCTGGTCCGGGTCAAAAAAAGGTAGGGAGGGTCGTCTACCTGCTCCTTAAAAGGTCTGGCTCGGGTCCAAAAAGGTCTGGCTCGGGTCCACCTGCTCCTAAAAAGGTCTGGTCCGGGTCAAAAAAAGGTAGGGAGGGTCGTCTACCTGCTCCTAAAAAGGTCTGGCTCGGGTCCAAAAAGGTCTGGCTCGGGTCCAAAAAGGGTAGCGAGGGTCTACCTGCTCCTAAAAAGGTCTGGCTCGGGTCCAAAAAGGTCTGGCTCGGGTCCAAAAAAGTCTGGCTCGGGTCCAAAAAGGGTAGCGAGGGTCTACCTGCTCCTAAAAAGGTCTGGTCCGGGTCAAAAAAAGGTAGGGAGGGTCGTCTACCTGCTCCTAAAAAGGTCTGGCTCGGGTCCAAAAAGGGTATCGAGGGTCTACCTGCTCCTTAAAATGTATGGTCCGGGTCAAAAAAAGGTAGGGAGGGTCGTCTACCTGCTCCTAAAAAGGTCTGGCTCGTGTCCAAAAAGGTCTGGCTCGGGTCCAAAAAGGGTAGCGAGGGTCTACCTGCTCCTAAAAAGGTCTGGTCCGGGTCAAAAAAAGGTAGGGAGGGTCGTCTACCTGCTCCTAAAAAGGTCTGGCTCGGGTCCAAAAAGGTCTGGCTCGGGTCCACCTGCTCCTAAAAAGGTCTGGTCCGAGTCAAAAAAAGGTAGGGAGGGTCGTCTACCTGCTCCTAAAAAGGTCTGGCTTGGGTCCAAAAAGGGTATCGAGGGTCTACCTGCTCCTAAAAAGGTCTGGTCCGGGTCAAAAAAAGGTAGGGAGGGTCGTCTACCTGCTCCTAAAAAGGTCTGGCTCGGGTCCAAAAAGGTCTGGCTCGGGCCCAAAAAGGGTAGCGAGGGTCTACCTGCTCCTAAAAAGGTCTGGTCCGGGTCAAAAAAAGGTAAAGAGGGTCGTCTACCTGCTCCTAAAAAGGTCTGGCTCGGGTCCAAAAAGGTCTGGCTCGGGTCCAAAAAGGGTAGCGAGGGTCTACCTGCTCCTAAAAAGGTCTGGTCCGGGTCAAAAAAAGGTAGGGATGGTCGTCTACCTGCTCCTAAAAAGGTCTGGCTCGGGTCCAAAAAGGTCTGGCTCGGGTCCAAAAAGGGTAGTGAGGGTCTACCTGCTCCTAAAAAGGTCTGGTCCGGGTCAAAAAAAGGTAGGGAGGGTCGTCTACCTGCTCCTAAAAAGGTCTGGCTCGGGTCCAAAAAGGGTATCGAGGGTCTACCTGCTCCTAAAAAGGTCTGGTCCGGGTCAAAAAAAGGTAGGGAGGGTCGTCTACCTGCTCCTAAAAAGGTCTGGCTCGGGTCCAAAAAGGTCTGGCTCGGGTCCAAAAAGGGTAGCGAGGGTCTACCTGCTCCTAAAAAGGTCTGGTCCGGGTCAAAAAAAGGTAGGGAGGGTCGTCTACCTGCTCCTAAAAAGGTCTGGCTCGGGTCCAAAAAGGTCTGGCTCGGGTCCACCTGCTCCTAAAAAGGTCTGGTCCGGGTCAAAAAAAGGTAGGGAGGGTCGTCTACCTGCTCCTAAAAAGGTCTGGCTTGGGTCCAAAAAGGGTATCGAGGGTCTACCTGCTCCTAAAAAGGTCTGGTCCGGGTCAAAAAAAGGTAGGGAGGGTCGTCTACCTGCTCCTAAAAAGGTCTGGCTCGGGTCCAAAAAGGTCTGGCGAGGGTCCAAAAAGGGTAGCGAGGGTCTACCTGCTCCTAAAAAGGTCTGGTCCGGGTCAAAAAAAGGTAGGGAGGGTCGTCTACCTGCTCCTAAAAAGGTCTGGCTCGGGTCCAAAAAGGTCTGGCTCGGGTCCACCTGCTCCTAAAAAGGTCTGGTCCGGGTCAAAAAAAGGTAGGGAGGGTCGTCTACCTGCTCCTAAAAAGGTCTGGCTCGGGTCCAAAAAGGTCTGGCTCGGGTCCAAAAAGGGTAGCGAGGGTCTACCTGCTCCTAAAAAGGTCTGGTCCGGGTCAAAAAAAGTAGGGAGGGTCGTCTACCTGCTCCTAAAAAGGTCTGGCTCGGGTCCAAAAAGGGTAGCGAGGGTCTACCTGCTCCTAAAAAGGTCTGGTCCGGGTCAAAAAAAGGTAGGGAGGGTCGTCTACCTGCTCCTAAAAAGGTCTGGCTCGGGTCCAAAAAGGGTAGCGAGGGTCTTCCTGCTCCTTAAAAGGTCTAGTGAGGGTCAAAAAAAGGTAGGGAGGGTCGTCTACCTGCTCCTAAAAAGGTCTGGCTCGGGTCCAAAAAGGTCTGGCTCGGGTCCAAAAAGGTCTGGCTCGGGTCCAAAAAGGGTAGCGAGGGTCTACCTGCTCCTAAAAAGGTCTGGTCCGGGTCAAAAAAAGGTAGGGATGGTCGCCTACCTGCTCCTAAAAAGGTCTGGCTCGGGTCCAAAAAGGGTATCGAGGGTCTACCTGCTCCTAAAAAGTTCTGGTCCGGGTCAAAAAAAAGTAAGGGAGGGTCGTCTACCTGCTCCTAAAAAGGTCTGGCTCGGGTCCAAAAAGGTCTGGCTCGGGTTCAAAAAGGGTAGCGAGGGTCTACCTGCTCCTAAAAAGGTCTGGTCCGGGTCAAAAAAAGGTAAAGTGGGTCGTCTACCTGCTCCTAAAAAGGTCTGGCTCGGGTCCAAAAAGGTCTGGCTCGGGTCCAAAAAGGGTAGCGAGGGTCTACCTGCTCCTAAAAAGGTCTGGTCCGGGTCAAAAAAAGGTAGGGAGGGTCGTCTACCTGCTCCTAAAAAGGTCTAGCTCGGGTCCAAAAAGGTCTGGCTCGGGTCCAAAAAGGGTAGCGAGGGCCTACCTGCTCCTAAAAAGGTCTGGTCCGGGTCAAAAAAAGGTAGGGAGGGTCGTCTACCTGCTCCTAAAAAGGTCTGGCTCGGGTCCAAAAAGGGTATCGAGGGTCTACCTGCTCCTAAAAAGGTCTGGTCCGGGTCAAAAAAAGGTAAAGAGGGTCGTCTACCTGCTCCTAAAAAGGTCTGGCTCGGGTCCAAAAAGGTCTGGCTCGGGTCCAAAAAGGGAAGCGAGGGTCTACCTGCTCCTAAAAAGGTCTGGTCCGGGTCAAAAAAAGGTAGGGAGGGTCGTCTACCTGCTCCTAAAAAGGTCTGGCTCGGGTCCAAAAAGGGTAGCGAGGGTCTACCTGCTCCTAAAAAGGTCTGGTCCGGGTCAAAAAAAGGTAGGGAGGGTCGTCTACCTGCTCCTAAAAAGGTCTGGTCCGGGTCAAAAAAAGGTAGGGAGGGTCGTCTACCTGCTCCTAAAAAGGTCTGGCTCGGGTCCAAAAAGGTCTGGCTCGGGTCCACCTGCTCCTAAAAAGGTCTGGTCCGGGTCAAAAAAAGGTAGGGAGGGTCGTCAACCTGCTCCTAAAAAGGTCTGGCTCGGGTCCAAAAAGGGTAGCGAGGGTCTACCTGCTCCTAAAAAGGTCTGGTCCGGGTCAAAAAAAGGTAGGGAGGGTCGTCTACCTGCTCCTAAAAAGGTCTGGCTCGGGTCCAAAAAGGGTAGCGAGGGTCTACCTGCTCCTAAAAAGGTCTGGTCCGGGTCAAAAAAAGGTAGGGAGGGTCGTCTACCTGCTCCTAAAAAGGTCTGGCTCGGGTCCAAAAATGGTATCGAGGGTCTACCTGCTCCTAAAAAGGTCTGGTCCGGGTCAAAAAAAGGTAGGGAGGGTCGTCTACCTGCTCCTAAAAAGGTCTGGCTCGGGTCCAAAAAGGTCTAGCTCGGGCCCAAAAAGGGTAGCGAGGGTCTACCTGCTCCTAAAAAGGTCTGGTCCGGGTCAAAAAAAGGTAAAGAGGGTCGTCTACCTGCTCCTAAAAAGGTCTGGCTCGGGTCCAAAAAGGTCTGGCTCGGGTCCAAAACGGGTAGCGAGGGTCTACCTGCTCCTAAAAAGGTCTGGTCCGGGTCAAAAAAAGGTAGGGAGGGTCGTCTACCTGCTCCTAAAAAGGTCTGGCTCGGGTCCAAAAAGGGTAGGGAGGGTCGTCTACCTGCTCCTAAAAAGGTCTGGCTCGGGTCCAAAAAGTTCTGGCTCGGGTCCAAAAAGGGTAGCGAGGGTCTACCTGCTCCTAAAAAGGTCTGGTCCGGGTCAAAAAAAGGTAGGGAGGGTCGTCTACCTGCTCCTAAAAAGGTCTGGCTCGGGTCTAAAAAGGTCTGGCTCGGGTCCAAAAAGGGTAGCGAGGGTCTACCTGCTCCTAAAAAGGTCTGGTCCGGGTCAAAAAAAGGTAGGGAGGGTCGTCTACCCGCTCCTAAAAAGGTCTGGCTCGGGTCCAAAAAGGTCTGGCTCGGGTCCACCTGCTCCTAAAAAGGTCTGGTCCGGGTCAAAAAAAGGTAGGGAGGGTCGTCTACCTGCTCCTAAAAAGGTCTGGCTTGGGTCCAAAAAGGGTATCGAGGGTCTACCTGCTCCTAAAAAGGTCTGGTCCGGGTCAAAAAAAGGTAGGGAGGGTCGTCTACCTGCTCCTAAAAAGGTCTGGCTCGGGTCCAAAAAGGTCTGGCTCGGGCCCAAAAAGGGTAGCGAGGGTCTACCTGCTCCTAAAAAGGTCTGGTCCGGGTCAAAAAAAGGTAAAGAGGGTCGTCTACCTGCTCCTAAAAAGGTCTGGCTCGGGTCCAAAAAGGTCTGGCTCGGGTCCAAAAAGGGTAGCGAGGGTCTACCTGCTCCTAAAAAGGTCTGGTCCGGGTCAAAAAAAGGTAGGGAGGGTCGTCTACCTGCTCCTAAAAAGGTCTGGCTCGGGTCCAAAAAGGGTAGGGAGGGTCGTCTACCTGCTCCTAAAAAGGTCTGGTTTAGGTCCAAAAAGGTCTGGCTCGGGTCCAAAAAGGGTAGCGAGGGTCTACCTGCTCCTAAAAAGGTCTGGTCCGGGTCAAAAAAAGGTAGGGAGGGTCGTCTACCTGCTCCTAAAAAGGTCTGGCTTGGGTCCAAAAAGGGTATCGAGGGTCTACCTGCTCCTAAAAAGGTCTGGTCCGGGTCAAAAAAAGGTAGGGAGGGTCGTCTACCTGCTCCTAAAAAGGTCTGGCTCGGGTCCAAAAAGGTCTGGCTGGGGTCCAAAAAGGGTAGCGAGGGTCTACCTGCTCCTAAAAAGGTCTGGTCCGGGTCAAAAAAAGGTAGGGAGGGTCGTCTACCTGCTCCTAAAAAGGTCTGGCTCGGGTCCAAAAAGGTCTGGCTCGGGTCCACCTGCTCCTAAAAAGGTCTGGTCCGGGTCAAAAAAAGGTAGGGAGGGTCGTCTACCTGCTCCTAAAAAGGTCTGGCTCGGGTCCAAAAAGGTCTGGCTCGGGTCCAAAAAGGGTAGCGAGGGTCTACCTGCTCCTAAAAAGGTCTGGTCCGGGTCAAAAAAATGTAGGGAGGGTCGTCTACCTGCTCCTAAAAAGGTCTGGCTCGGGTCCAAAAAGGGTAGCGAGGGTCTACCTGCTCCTAAAAAGGTCTGGTCCGGGTCAAAAAAAGGTAGGGAGGGTCGTCTACCTGCTCCTAAAAAGGTCTGGCTCGGGTCCAAAAAGGGTAGCGAGGGTCTTCCTGCTCCTTAAAAGGTCTAGTGAGGGTCAAAAAAAGGTAGGGAGGGTCGTCTACCTGCTCCTAAAAAGGTCTGGCTCGGGTCCAAAAAGGTCTGGCTCGGGTTTAAAAAGGTCTGGCTCGGGTCCAAAAAGGGTAGCGAGGGTCTACCTGCTCCTAAAAAGGTCTGGTCCGGGTCAAAAAAAGGTAGGGTGGGTCGTCTACCTGCTCCTAAAAAGGTCTGGCTCGGGTCCAAAAAGGGTATCGAGGGTCTACCTGCTCCTAAAAAGGTCTGGTCCGGGTCAAAAAAAGGTAAAGAGGGTCGTCTACCTGCTCCTAAAAAGGTCTGGCTCGGGTCCAAAAAGGTCTGGCTCGGGTCCAAAAAGGGTAGCGAGGGTCTACCTGCTCCTAAAAAGGTCTGGTCCGGGTCAAAAAAAGGTAGGGAGGGTCGTCTACCTGCTCCTAAAAAGGTCTGGCTCGGGTCCAAAAAGGGTAGCGAGGGTCTACCTGCTCCTAAAAAGGTCTGGTCCGGGTCAAAAAAAGGTAGGGAGGGTCGTCTACCTGCTCCTAAAAAGGTCTGGCTCGGGTCCAAAAAGGGTATCGAGGGTCTACCTGCTCCTAAAAAGGTCTGGTCCGGGTCAAAAAAAGGTAGGGAGGGTCGTCTACCTGCTCCTAAAAAGGTCTGGCTCGGGTCCAAAAAGGTCTGGCTCGGGCCCAAAAAGGGTAGCGAGGGTCTACCTGCTCCTAAAAAGGTCTGGCTCGGGTCCAAAAAGGTCTGGCTCGGGTCCAAAAAAGTCTGGCTCGGGTCCAAAAAGGGTAGCGAGGGTCTACCTGCTCCTAAAAAGGTCTGGTCCGGGTCAAAAAAAGGTAGGGAGGGTCGTCTACCTGCTCCTAAAAAGGTCTGGCTCGGGTCCAAAAAGGTCTGGCTCGGGCCCAAAAAGGGTAGCGAGGTCTACCTGCTCCTAAAAAGGTCTGGCTCGGGTCCAAAAAGGTCTGGCTCGGGTCCAAAAAAGTCTGGCTCGGGTCCAAAAAGGGTAGCGAGGGTCTACCTGCTCCTAAAAAGGTCTGGTCCGGGTCAAAAAAAGGTAGGGAGGGTCGTCTACCTGCTCCTAAAAAGGTCTGGCTCGGGTCCAAAAAGGTCTGGCTCGGGTCCACCTGCTCCTAAAAAGGTCTGGTCCGGGTCAAAAAAAGGTAGGGAGGGTCGTCTACCTGCTCCTAAAAAGGTCTGGCTTGGGTCCAAAAAGGGTATCGAGGGTCTACCTGCTCCTAAAAAGGTCTGGTCCGGGTCAAAAAAAGGTAGGGAGGGTCGTCTACCTGCTCCTAAAAAGGTCTGGCTCGGGTCCAAAAAGGTCTGGCTCGGGCCCAAAAAGGGTAGCGAGGGTCTACCTGCTCCTAAAAAGGTCTGGTCCGGGTCAAAAAAAGGTAAAGAGGGTCGTCTACCTGCTCCTAAAAAGGTCTGGCTCGGGTCCAAAAAGGTCTAGCTCGGGTCCAAAAAGGGTAGCGAGGGTCTACCTGCTCCTAAAAAGGTCTGGTCCGGGTCAAAAAAAGGTAGGGAGGGTCGTCTACCTGCTCCTAAAAAGGTCTGGCTCGGGTCCAAAAAGGGTAGGGAGGGTCGTCTACCTGCTCCTAAAAAGGTCTGGCTCGGGTCTAAAAAGGTCTGGCTCGGGTCCAAAAAGGGTAGCGAGGGTCTACCTGCTCCTAAAAAGGTCTGGTCCGGGTCAAAAAAAGGTAGGAAAGGTCGTCTACCTGCTCCTAAAAAGGTCTGGCTCGGGTCCAAAAAGGTCTGGCTCGGGTCCACCTGCTCCTAAAAAGGTCTGGTCCGGGTCAAAAAAAGGTAGGGAGGGTCGTCTACCTGCTCCTAAAAAGGTCTTGCGAGGGTCCAAAAAGGGTAGCGAGGGTCTACCTGCTCCTAAAAAGGTCTGGTCAGGGTCAAAAAAAGGTAGGGAGGGTCGTCTACCTGCTCCTAAAAAGGTCTGGTCCGGGTCAAAAAAAGGTAGGCAGGGTCTACCTGCTCCTAAACAGGTCTGGCTCGGGTCCAAAAAGGTCTGGCTCGGGTCCAAAAAGGGTAGCGAGGGTCTACCTGCTCCTAAAAAGGTCTGGTCCGGGTCAAAAAAGGTAGGGAGGTTCGTCTACCTGCTCCTAAAAAGGTCTGGCTCGGGTCCAAAAAGGGTATCGAGGGTCTACCTGCTCCTAAAAAGGTTTGGTCCGGGTCAAAAAAAGGTAAAGAGGGTCGTCTACCTGCTCCTAAAAAGGTCTGGCTCGGGTCCAAAAAGGTCTGGCTCGGGTCCACCTGCTCCTAAAAAGGTCTGGTCCGGGTCAAAAAAAGGTAGGGAGGGTCGTCTACCTGCTCCTAAAAAGGTCTGGCTCGGGTCCAAAAAGGTCTGGCTCGGGCCCAAAAAGGGTAGCGAGGGTCTACCTGCTCCTAAAAAGGTCTGGTCCGGGTCAAAAAAAGGTAGGGAGGGTCGTCTACCTGCTCCTAAAAAGGTCTGGCTCGGGTCCAAAAAGGTCTGGCTCGGGTCCACCTGCTCCTAAAAAGGTCTGGTCCGGGTCAAAAAAAGGTAGGGAGGGTCGTCTACCTGCTCCTAAAAAGGTCTGGCTCGGGTCCAAAAAGGTCTGGCTCGGGTCCAAAAAGGGTAGCGAGGGTCTACCTGCTCCTAAAAAGGTCTGGCTCGGGTCCAAAAAGGTCTGGCTCGGGTCCAAAAAAGTCTGGCTCAGGTCCAAAAAAGTCTGGCTCGGGTCCAAAAAGGGTAGCGAGGGTCTACCTGCTCCTAAAAAGGTCTGGTCCGGGTCAAAAAAAGGTAAAGAGGGTCGTCTACCTGCTCCTAAAAAGGTCTGGCTCGGGTCCAAAAAGGTCTGGCTCGGGTCCAAAAAGGGTAGCGAGGGTCTACCTGCTCCTAAAAAGGTCTGGTCCGGGTCAAAAAAAGGTAGGGATGGTCGTCTACCTGCTCCTAAAAAGGTCTGGCTCGGGTCCAAAAAGGTCTGGCTCGGGTCCAAAAAGGGTAGCGAGGGTCTACCTGCTCCTAAAAAGGTCTGGTCCGGGTCAAAAAAAGGTAGGGAGGGTCGTCTACCTGCTCCTAAAAAGGTCTGGCTCGGGTCCAAAAAGGGTATCGAGGGTCTACCTGCTCCTAAAAAGGTCTGGTCCGGGTCAAAAAAAGGTTGGGAGGGTCGTCTACCTGCTCCTAAAAAGGTCTGGCTCGGGTCCAAAAAGGTCTGGCTCGGGTCCAAAAAGGGTAGCGAGGGTCTACCTGCTCCTAAAAAGGTCTGGTCCGGGTCAAAAAAAGGTAGGGAGGGTCGTCTACCTGCTCCTAAAAAGGTCTGGCTCGGGTCCAAAAAGGTCTGGCTCGGGTCCACCTGCTCCTAAAAAGGTCTGGTCCGGGTCAAAAAAAGGTAGGGAGGGTCGTCTACCTGCTCCTAAAAAAGTCTGGCTTGGGTCCAAAAAGGGTATCGAGGGTCTACCTGCTCCTAAAAAGGTCTGGTCCGGGTCGAAAAAAGGTAGGGAGGGTCGTCTACCTGCTCCTAAAAAGGTCTGGCTCGGGTCCAAAAAGGTCTGGCTCGGGTCCAAAAAGGGTAGCGAGGGTCTACCTGCTCCTAAAAAGGTCTGGTCCGGGTCAAAAAAAGGTCTGGCTCGGGTCCAAAAAGGGTAGCGAGGGTCTACCTGCTCCTAAAAAGGTCTGGTCCGGGTCAAAAAAAGGTAGGGAGGGTCGTCTACCTGCTCCTAAAAAGGTCTGGCTCGGGTCCAAAAAGGTCTGGCTCGGGTCCACCTGCTCCTAAAAAGGTCTGGTCCGGGTCAAAAAAAGGTAGGGAGGGTCGTCTACCTGCTCCTAAAAAGGTCTGGCTCGGGTCCAAAAAGGTCTGGCTCGGGTCCAAAAAGGGTAGCGAGGGTCTACCTGCTCCTAAAAAGGTCTGGTCCGGGTCAAAAAAAGGTAGGGAGGGTCGTCTACCTGCTCCTAAAAAGGTCTGGCTCGGGTCCAAAAAGGGTAGCGAGGGTCTACCTGCTCCTAAAAAGGTCTGGTCCGGGTCCAAAAAAGGTAGGGAGGGTCGTCTACCTGCTCCTAAAAAGGTCTGGCTCGGGTCCAAAAAGGGTGGCGAGGGTCTACCTGCTCCTAAAAAGGTCTGGTGAGGGTCAAAAAAAGGTAGGGAGGGTCGTCTACCTGCTCCTAAAAAGGTCTGGCTCGGGTCCAAAAAGGTCTGGCTCGGGTCCAAAAAGGGTAGCGAGGGTCTACCTGCTCCTAAAAAGGTCTGGTCCGGGTCAAAAAAAGGTAGGGAGGGTCGTCTACCTGCTCCTAAAAAGGTCTGGTCCGGGTCAAAAAAAGGTAGGGAGGGTCGTCTACCTGCTCCTAAAAAGGTCTGGCTCGGGTCCAAAAAGGTCTGGCTCGGGTCCGAAAAGGGTAGCGAGGGTCTACCTGCTCCTAAAAAGGTCTGGTCCGGGTCAAAAAAAGGTAGGGAGGGTCGTCTACCTGCTCCTAAAAAGGTCTGGTCCGGGTCAAAAAAAGGTAGGGAGGGTCGTCTACCTGCTCCTTAAAAGGTCTGGCTCGGGTCCAAAAAGGTCTGGCTTGGGTCCACCTGCTCCTAAAAAGGTCTGGTCCGGGTCAAAAAAAGGTAGGGAGGGTCGTCTACCTGCTCCTAAAAAGGTCTGGCTCGGGCCCAAAAGGGTAGCGAAGGTCTACCTGCTCCTAAAAAGGTCTGGTCCGGGTCAAAAAAAGGTAAAGAGGGTCGTCTACCTGTTCCTAAAAAGGTCTGGCTCGGGTCCAAAAAGGGTAGCGAGGGTCTACCTGCTCCTAAAAAGGTCTGGTCCGGGTCAAAAAAAGGTAGGGAGGGTCGTCTACCTGCTCCTAAAAAGGTCTGGCTCAGGTCCAAAAAGGGTAGTGAGGGTCTACCTTCTCCTAAAAAGGTCTGGTCCGGGTCAAAAAAAGGTAGGGAGGGTCGTCTACCTGCTCCTAAAAAGGTCTGGCTCGGGTCCAAAAAGGGTAGCGAGGGTCTACCTGCTCCTAAAAAGGTCTGGTCCGGGTCAAAAAAAGGTAGGGAGGGTCGTCTACCTGCTCCTAAAAAGGTCTGGCTCGGGTCCAAAAAGGGTAGCGAGGGTCTACCTGCTCCTAAAAAGGTCTGGTGAGGGTCAAAAAAAGGTAGGGAGGGTCGTCTACCTGCTCCTAAAAAGGTCTGGCTCGGGTCCAAAAAGGTCTGGCTCGGGTCCAAAAAGGTCTGGCTCGGGTCCAAAAAGGGTAGCGAGGGTCTACCTGCTCCTAAAAAGGTCTGGTCCGGGTCAAAAAAAGGTAGGGAGGGTCGTCTACCTGTTCCTAAAAAGGTCTGGCTCGGGTCCAAAAAGGGTATCGAGGGTCTACCTGCTCCTAAAAAGGTTTGGTCCGGGTCAAAAAAAGGCAGGGAGGGTCGTCTACCTGCTCCTAAAAAGGTCTGGCTCGGGTCCAAAAAGGTCTGGCTCGGGTCCAAAAAGGGTAGCGAGGGTCTACCTGCTCCTAAAAAGGTCTGGTCCGGGTCAAAAAAAGGTAGGGAGGGTCGTCTACCTAATCCTAAAAAGGTCTGGCTCGGGTCCAAAAAGGTCTGGCTCGGGCCCAAAAAGGGTAGCGAGGGTCTACCTGCTCCTAAAAAGGTCTGGTCCGGGTCAAAAAAAGGTAGGGAGGGTCGTCTACCTGCTCCTTAAAAGGTCTGGCTCGGGTCCAAAAAGGTCTGGCTCGGGTCCACCTGCTCCTAAAAAGGTCTGGTCCGGGTCAAAACAAGGTAGGGAGGGTCGTCTACCTGCTCCTAAAAAGGTCTGGCTCGGGTCCAAAAAGGTCTGGCTCGGGTCCAAAAAGGGTAGCGAGGGTCTACCTGCTCCTAAAAAGGTCTGGCTCGGGTCCAAAAAGGTCTGGCTCGGGTCCAAAAAAGTCTGGCTCGGGTCCAAAAAGGGTAGCGAGGGTCTACCTGCTCCTAAAAAGGTCTGGTCCGGGTCAAAAAAAGGTAGGGAGGGTCGTCTAACTGCTCCTAAAAAGGTCTGGCTCGGGTCCAAAAAGGGTATCGAGGGTCTACCTGCTCCTTAAAATGTATGGTCCGGGTCAAAAAAAGGTAGGGAGGGTCGTCTACCTGCTCCTAAAAAGGTCTGGCTCGTGTCCAAAAAGGTCTGGCTCGGGTCCAAAAAGGGTAGCGAGGGTCTACCTGCTCCTAAAAAGGTCTGGTCCGGGTCAAAAAAAGGTAGGGAGGGTCGTCTACCTGCTCCTAAAAAGGTCTGGCTCGGGTCCAAAAAGGTCTGGCTCGGGTCCACCTGCTCCTAAAAAGGTCTGGTCCGGGTCAAAAAAAGGTAGGGAGGGTCGTCTACCTGCTCCTAAAAAGGTCTGGCTTGGGTCCAAAAAGGGTATCGAGGGTCTACCTGCTCCTAAAAAGGTCTGGTCCGGGTCAAAAAAAGGTAGGGAGGGTCGTCTACCTGCTCCTAAAAAGGTCTGGCTCGGGTCCAAAAAGGTCTGGCTCGGGCCCAAAAAGGGTAGCGAGGGTCTACCTGCTCCTAAAAAGGTCTGGTCCGGGTCAAAAAAAGGTAAAGAGGGTCGTCTACCTGCTCCTAAAAAGGTCTGGCTCGGGTCCAAAAAGGTCTGGCTCGGGTCCAAAAAGGGTAGCGAGGGTCTACCTGCTCCTAAAAAGGTCTGGTCCGGGTCAAAAAAAGGTAGGGATGGTCGTCTACCTGCTCCTAAAAAGGTCTGGCTCGGGTCCAAAAAGGTCTGGCTCGGGTCCAAAAAGGGTAGCGAGGGTCTACCTGCTCCTAAAAAGGTCTGGTCCGGGTCAAAAAAAGGTAGGGAGGGTCGTCTACCTGCTCCTAAAAAGGTCTGGTCCGGGTCAAAAAAAGGTAGGGAGGGTCGTCTACCTGCTCCTAAAAAGGTCTGGCTCGGGTCCAAAAAGGTCTGGCTCGGGTCCGAAAAGGGTAGCGAGGGTCTACCTGCTCCTAAAAAGGTCTGGTCCGGGTCAAAAAAAGGTAGGGAGGGTCGTCTACCTGCTCCTAAAAAGGTCTGGTCCGGGTCAAAAAAAGGTAGGGAGGGTCGTCTACCTGCTCCTTAAAAGGTCTGGCTCGGGTCCAAAAAGGTCTGGCTTGGGTCCACCTGCTCCTAAAAAGGTCTGGTCCGGGTCAAAAAAAGGTAGGGAGGGTCGTCTACCTGCTCCTAAAAAGGTCTGGCTCGGGCCCAAAAGGGTAGCGAAGGTCTACCTGCTCCTAAAAAGGTCTGGTCCGGGTCAAAAAAAGGTAAAGAGGGTCGTCTACCTGTTCCTAAAAAGGTCTGGCTCGGGTCCAAAAAGGGTAACGAGGGTCTACCTGCTCCTAAAAAGGTCTGGTCCGGGTCAAAAAAAGGTAGGGAGGGTCGTCTACCTGCTCCTAAAAAGGTCTGGCTCAGGTCCAAAAAGGGTAGTGAGGGTCTACCTTCTCCTAAAAAGGTCTGGTCCGGGTCAAAAAAAGGTAGGGAGGGTCGTCTACCTGCTCCTAAAAAGGTCTGGCTCGGGTCCAAAAAGGGTAGCGAGGGTCTACCTGCTCCTAAAAAGGTCTGGTCCGGGTCAAAAAAAGGTAGGGAGGGTCGTCTACCTGCTCCTAAAAAGGTCTGGCTCGGGTCCAAAAAGGGTAGCGAGGGTCTACCTGCTCCTAAAAAGGTCTGGTGAGGGTCAAAAAAAGGTAGGGAGGGTCGTCTACCTGCTCCTAAAAAGGTCTGGCTCGGGTCCAAAAAGGTCTGGCTCGGGTCCAAAAAGGTCTGGCTCGGGTCCAAAAAGGGTAGCGAGGGTCTACCTGCTCCTAAAAAGGTCTGGTCCGGGTCAAAAAAAGGTAGGGAGGGTCGTCTACCTGCTCCTAAAAAGGTCTGGCTCGGGTCCAAAAAGGGTATCGAGGGTCTACCTGCTCCTAAAAAGGTTTGGTCCGGGTCAAAAAAAGGCAGGGAGGGTCGTCTACCTGCTCCTAAAAAGGTCTGGCTCGGGTCCAAAAAGGTCTGGCTCGGGTCCAAAAAGGGTAGCGAGGGTCTACCTGCTCCTAAAAAGGTCTGGTCCGGGTCAAAAAAAGGTAGGGAGGGTCGTCTACCTAATCCTAAAAAGGTCTGGCTCGGGTCCAAAAAGGTCTGGCTCGGGCCCAAAAAGGGTAGCGAGGGTCTACCTGCTCCTAAAAAGGTCTGGTCCGGGTCAAAAAAAGGTAGGGAGGGTCGTCTACCTGCTCCTTAAAAGGTCTGGCTCGGGTCCAAAAAGGTCTGGCTCGGGTCCACCTGCTCCTAAAAAGGTCTGGTCCGGGTCAAAACAAGGTAGGGAGGGTCGTCTACCTGCTCCTAAAAAGGTCTGGCTCGGGTCCAAAAAGGTCTGGCTCGGGTCCAAAAAGGGTAGCGAGGGTCTACCTGCTCCTAAAAAGGTCTGGCTCGGGTCCAAAAAGGTCTGGCTCGGGTCCAAAAAAGTCTGGCTCGGGTCCAAAAAGGGTAGCGAGGGTCTACCTGCTCCTAAAAAGGTCTGGTCCGGGTCAAAAAAAGGTAGGGAGGGTCGTCTAACTGCTCCTAAAAAGGTCTGGCTCGGGTCCAAAAAGGGTATCGAGGGTCTACCTGCTCCTTAAAATGTATGGTCCGGGTCAAAAAAAGGTAGGGAGGGTCGTCTACCTGCTCCTAAAAAGGTCTGGCTCGTGTCCAAAAAGGTCTGGCTCGGGTCCAAAAAGGGTAGCGAGGGTCTACCTGCTCCTAAAAAGGTCTGGTCCGGGTCAAAAAAAGGTAGGGAGGGTCGTCTACCTGCTCCTAAAAAGGTCTGGCTCGGGTCCAAAAAGGTCTGGCTCGGGTCCACCTGCTCCTAAAAAGGTCTGGTCCGGGTCAAAAAAAGGTAGGGAGGGTCGTCTACCTGCTCCTAAAAAGGTCTGGCTTGGGTCCAAAAAGGGTATCGAGGGTCTACCTGCTCCTAAAAAGGTCTGGTCCGGGTCAAAAAAAGGTAGGGAGGGTCGTCTACCTGCTCCTAAAAAGGTCTGGCTCGGGTCCAAAAAGGTCTGGCTCGGGCCCAAAAAGGGTAGCGAGGGTCTACCTGCTCCTAAAAAGGTCTGGTCCGGGTCAAAAAAAGGTAAAGAGGGTCGTCTACCTGCTCCTAAAAAGGTCTGGCTCGGGTCCAAAAAGGTCTGGCTCGGGTCCAAAAAGGGTAGCGAGGGTCTACCTGCTCCTAAAAAGGTCTGGTCCGGGTCAAAAAAAGGTAGGGATGGTCGTCTACCTGCTCCTAAAAAGGTCTGGCTCGGGTCCAAAAAGGTCTGGCTCGGGTCCAAAAAGGGTAGCGAGGGTCTACCTGCTCCTAAAAAGGTCTGGTCCGGGTCAAAAAAAGGTAGGGAGGGTCGTCTACCTGCTCCTAAAAAGGTCTGGCTCGGGTCCAAAAAGGGTATCGAGGGTCTACCTGCTCCTAAAAAGGTCTGGTCCGGGTCAAAAAAAGGTAGGGAGGGTCGTCTACCTGCTCCTAAAAAGGTCTGGCTCGGGTCCAAAAAGGTCTGGCTCGGGTCCAAAAAGGGTAGCGAGGGTCTACCTGCTCCTAAAAAGGTCTGGTCCGGGTCAAAAAAAGGTAGGGAGGGTCGTCTACCTGCTCCTAAAAAGGTCTGGCTCGGGTCCAAAAAGGTCTGGCTCGGGTCCACCTGCTCCTAAAAAGGTCTGGTCCGGGTCAAAAAAAGGTAGGGAGGGTCGTCTACCTGCTCCTAAAAAGGTCTGGCTTGGGTCCAAAAAGGGTATCGAGGGTCTACCTGCTCCTAAAAAGGTCTGGTCCGGGTCAAAAAAAGGTAGGGAGGGTCGTCTACCTGCTCCTAAAAAGGTCTGGCTCGGGTCCAAAAAGGTCTGGCTCGGGTCCAAAAAGGGTAGCGAGGGTCTACCTGCTCCTAAAAAGGTCTGGTCCGGGTCAAAAAAAGGTAGGGAGGGTCGTCTACCTGCTCCTAAAAAGGTCTGGCTCGGGTCCAAAAAGGTCTGGCTCGGGTCCACCTGCTCCTAAAAAGGTCTGGTCCGGGTCAAAAAAAGGTAGGGAGGGTCGTCTACCTGCTCCTAAAAAGGTCTGGCTCGGGTCCAAAAAGGTCTGGCTCGGGTCCAAAAAGGGTAGCGAGGGTCTACCTGCTCCTAAAAAGGTCTGGTCCGGGTCAAAAAAAGGTAGGGATGGTCGCCTACCTGCTCCTAAAAAGGTCTGGCTCGGGTCCAAAAAGGGTATCGAGGGTCTACCTGCTCCTAAAAAGGTCTGGTCCGGGTCAAAAAAAAGTAAGGGAGGGTCGTCTACCTGCTCCTAAAAAGGTCTGGCTCGGGTCCAAAAAGGTCTGGCTCGGGTTCAAAAAGGGTAGCGAGGGTCTACCTGCTCCTAAAAAGGTCTGGTCCGGGTCAAAAAAAGGTAAAGTGGGTCGTCTACCTGCTCCTAAAAAGGTCTGGCTCGGGTCCAAAAAGGTCTGGCTCGGGTCCAAAAAGGGTAGCGAGGGTCTACCTGCTCCTAAAAAGGTCTGGTCCGGGTCAAAAAAAGGTAGGGAGGGTCGTCTACCTGCTCCTAAAAAGGTCTGGCTCGGGTCCAAAAAGGTCTGGCTCGGGTCCACCTGCTCCTAAAAAGGTCTGGTCCGGGTCAAAAAAAGGTAGGGAGGGTCGTCTACCTGCTCCTAAAAAGGTCTGGCTCGGGTCCAAAAAGGTCTGGCTCGGGTCCAAAAAGGGTAGCGAGGGTCTACCTGCTCCTAAAAAGGTCTGGTCCGGGTCAAAAAAAGGTAGGGAGGGTCGTCTACCTGCTCCTAAAAAGGTCTGGCTCGGGTCCAAAAAGGGTAGCGAGGGTCTTCCTGCTCCTAAAAAGGTCTGGTCCGGGTCCAAAAAAGGTAGGGAGGGTCGTCTACCTGCTCCTAAAAAGGTCTGGCTCGGGTCCAAAAAGGGTGGCGAGGGTCTACCTGCTCCTAAAAAGGTCTGGTGAGGGTCAAAAAAAGGTAGGGAGGGTCGTCTACCTGCTCCTAAAAAGGTGTGGCTCGGGTCCAAAAAGGTCTGGCTCGGGTCCAAAAAGGGTAGCGAGGGTCTACCTGCTCCTAAAAAGGTCTGGTCCGGGTCAAAAAAAGGTAGGGAGGGTCGTCTACCTGCTCCTAAAAAGGTCTGGTCCGGGTCAAAAAAAGGTAGGGAGGGTCGTCTACCTGCTCCTAAAAAGGTCTGGCTCGGGTCCAAAAAGGTCTGGCTCGGGTCCGAAAAGGGTAGCGAGGGTCTACCTGCTCCTAAAAAGGTCTGGTCCGGGTCAAAAAAAGGTAGGGAGGGTCGTCTACCTGCTCCTAAAAAGGTCTGGTCCGGGTCAAAAAAAGGTAGGGAGGGTCGTCTACCTGCTCCTTAAAAGGTCTGGCTCGGGTCCAAAAAGGTCTGGCTCGGGTCCACCTGCTCCTAAAAAGGTCTGGTCCGGGTCAAAAAAAGGTAAAGTGGGTCGTCTACCTGCTCCTAAAAAGGTCTGGCTCGGGTCCAAAAAGGTCTGGCTCGGGTCCAAAAAGGGTAGCGAGGGTCTACCTGCTCCTAAAAAGGTCTGGTCCGGGTCAAAAAAAGGTAGGGAGGGTCGTCTACCTGCTCCTAAAAAGGTCTGGCTCGGGTCCAAAAAGGGTATCGAGGGTCTACCTGCTCCTAAAAAGGTCTGGTCCGGGTCAAAAAAAGGTAAAGAGGGTCGTCTACCTGCTCCTAAAAAGGTCTGGCTCGGGTCCAAAAAGGTCTGGCTCGGGTCCAAAAAGGGAAGCGAGGGTCTACCTGCTCCTAAAAAGGTCTGGTCCGGGTCAAAAAAAGGTAGGGAGGGTCGTCTACCTGCTCCTAAAAAGGTCTGGCTCGGGTCCAAAAAGGGTAGCGAGGGTCTACCTGCTCCTAAAAAGGTCTGGTCCGGGTCAAAAAAAGGTAGGGAGGGTCGTCTACCTGCTCCTAAAAAGGTCTGGCTCGGGTCCAAAAAGGGTATCGAGGGTCTACCTGCTCCTAAAAAGGTCTGGTCCGGGTCAAAAAAAGGTAGGGAGGGTCGTCTACCTGCTCCTAAAAAGGTCTGGCTCGGGTCCAAAAAGGTCTGGCTCGGGTCCACCTGCTCCTAAAAAGGTCTGGTCCGGGTCAAAAAAAGGTAGGGAGGGTCGTCAACCTGCTCCTAAAAAGGTCTGGCTCGGGTCCAAAAAGGGTAGCGAGGGTCTACCTGCTCCTAAAAAGGTCTGGTCCGGGTCAAAAAAAGGTAGGGAGGGTCGTCTACCTGCTCCTAAAAAGGTCTGGCTCGGGTCCAAAAAGGGTAGCGAGGGTCTACCTGCTCCTAAAAAGGTCTGGTCCGGGTCAAAAAAAGGTAGGGAGGGTCGTCTACCTGCTCCTAAAAAGGTCTGGCTCGGGTCCAAAAATGGTATCGAGGGTCTACCTGCTCCTAAAAAGGTCTGGTCCGGGTCAAAAAAAGGTAGGGAGGGTCGTCTACCTGCTCCTAAAAAGGTCTGGCTCGGGTCCAAAAAGGTCTAGCTCGGGCCCAAAAAGGGTAGCGAGGGTCTACCTGCTCCTAAAAAGGTCTGGTCCGGGTCAAAAAAAGGTAAAGAGGGTCGTCTACCTGCTCCTAAAAAGGTCTGGCTCGGGTCCAAAAAGGTCTGGCTCGGGTCCAAAAAGGGTAGCGAGGGTCTACCTGCTCCTAAAAAGGTCTGGTCCGGGTCAAAAAAAGGTAGGGAGGGTCGTCTACCTGCTCCTAAAAAGGTCTGGCTCGGGTCCAAAAAGGGTAGGGAGGGTCGTCTACCTGCTCCTAAAAAGGTCTGGCTCGGGTCCAAAAAGTTCTGGCTCGGGTCCAAAAAGGGTAGCGAGGGTCTACCTGCTCCTAAAAAGGTCTGGTCCGGGTCAAAAAAAGGTAGGGAGGGTCGTCTACCTGCTCCTAAAAAGGTCTGGCTCGGGTCTAAAAAGGTCTGGCTCGGGTCCAAAAAGGGTAGCGAGGGTCTACCTGCTCCTAAAAAGGTCTGGTCCGGGTCAAAAAAAGGTAGGGAGGGTCGTCTACCTGCTCCTAAAAAGGTCTGGCTCGGGTCCAAAAAGGTCTGGCTCGGGTCCACCTGCTCCTAAACAGGTCTGGTCCGGGTCAAAAAAAGGTAGGGAGGGTCGTCTACCTGCTCCTAAAAAGGTCTGGCTTGGGTCCAAAAAGGGTATCGAGGGTCTACCTGCTCCTAAAAAGGTCTGGTCCGGGTCAAAAAAAGGTAGGGAGGGTCGTCTACCTGCTCCTAAAAAGGTCTGGCTCGGGTCCAAAAAGGTCTGGCTCGGGCCCAAAAAGGGTAGCGAGGGTCTACCTGCTCCTAAAAAGGTCTGGTCCGGGTCAAAAAAAGGTAAAGAGGGTCGTCTACCTGCTCCTAAAAAGGTCTGGCTCGGGTCCAAAAAGGTCTGGCTCGGGTCCAAAAAGGGTAGCGAGGGTCTACCTGCTCCTAAAAAGGTCTGGTCCGGGTCAAAAAAAGGTAGGGAGAGTCGTCTACCTGCTCCTAAAAAGGTCTGGCTCGGGTCCAAAAAGGGTAGGGAGGGTCGTCTACCTGCTCCTAAAAAGGTCTGGCTCGGGTCCAAAAAGGTCTGGCTCGGGTCCAAAAAGGGTAGCGAGGGTCTACCTGCTCCTAAAAAGGTCTGGTCCGGGTCAAAAAAAGGTAGGGAGGGTCGTCTACCTGCTCCTAAAAAGGTCTGGCTTGGGTCCAAAAAGGGTATCGAGGGTCTACCTGCTCCTAAAAAGGTCTGGTCCGGGTCAAAAAAAGGTAGGGAGGGTCGTCTACCTGCTCCTAAAAAGGTCTGGCTCGGGTCCAAAAAGGTCTGGCTGGGGTCCAAAAAGGGTAGCGAGGGTCTACCTGCTCCTAAAAAGGTCTGGTCCGGGTCAAAAAAAGGTAGGGAGGGTCGTCTACCTGCTCCTAAAAAGGTCTGGCTCGGGTCCAAAAAGGTCTGGCTCGGGTCCACCTGCTCCTAAAAAGGTCTGGTCCGGGTCAAAAAAAGGTAGGGAGGGTCGTCTACCTGCTCCTAAAAAGGTCTGGCTCGGGTCCAAAAAGGTCTAGCTCGGGTCCAAAAAGGGTAGCGAGGGTCTACCTGCTCCTAAAAAGGTCTGGTCCGGGTCAAAAAAAGGTAGGGAGGGTCGTCTACCTGCTCCTAAAAAGGTCTGGCTCGGGTCCAAAAAGGGTAGGGAGGGTCGTCTACCTGCTCCTAAAAAGGTCTGGCTCGGGTCCAAAAAGGTCTGGCTCGGGTTTAAAAAGGTCTGGCTCGGGTCCAAAAAGGGTAGCGAGGGTCTACCTGCTCCTAAAAAGGTCTGGTCCGGGTCAAAAAAAGGTAGGGTGGGTCGTCTACCTGCTCCTAAAAAGGTCTGGCTCGGGTCCAAAAAGGGTATCGAGGGTCTACCTGCTCCTAAAAAGGTCTGGTCCGGGTCAAAAAAAGGTAAAGAGGGTCGTCTACCTGCTCCTAAAAAGGTCTGGCTCGGGTCCAAAAAGGTCTGGCTCGGGTCCAAAAAGGGTAGCGAGGGTCTACCTGCTCCTAAAAAGGTCTGGTCCGGGTCAAAAAAAGGTAGGGAGGGTCGTCTACCTGCTCCTAAAAAGGTCTGGCTCGGGTCCAAAAAAGTCTGGCTCGGGTCCAAAAAGGGTAGCGAGGGTCTACCTGCTCCTAAAAAGGTCTGGTCCGGGTCAAAAAAAGGTAGGGAGGGTCGTCTACCTGCTCCTAAAAAGGTCTGGCTCGGGTCCAAAAAGGTCTGGCTCGGGCCCAAAAAGGGTAGCGAGGGTCTACCTGCTCCTAAAAAGGTCTGGTCCGGGTCAAAAAAAGGTAAAGAGGGTCGTCTACCTGCTCCTAAAAAGGTCTGGCTCGGGTCCAAAAAGGTCTAGCTCGGGTCCAAAAAGGGTAGCGAGGGTCTACCTGCTCCTAAAAAGGTCTGGTCCGGGTCAAAAAAAGGTAGGGAGGGTCGTCTACCTGCTCCTAAAAAGGTCTGGCTCGGGTCCAAAAAGGGTAGGGAGGGTCGTCTACCTGCTCCTAAAAAGGTCTGGCTCGGGTCCAAAAAGGTCTGGCTCGGGTCCAAAAAGGGTAGCGAGGGTCTACCTGCTCCTAAAAAGGTCTGGTCCGGGTCAAAAAAAGGTAGGGAGGGTCGTCTACCTGCTCCTAAAAAGGTCTGGCTTGGGTCCAAAAAGGGTATCGAGGGTCTACCTGCTCCTAAAAAGGTCTGGTCCGGGTCAAAAAAAGGTAGGGAGGGTCGTCTACCTGCTCCTAAAAAGGTCTGGCTCGGGTCCAAAAAGGTCTGGCTCGGGTCCAAAAAGGGTAGCGAGGGTCTACCTGCTCCTAAAAAGGTCTGGTCCGGGTCAAAAAAAGGTAGGGAGGGTCGTCTACCTGCTCCTAAAAAGGTCTGGCTCGGGTCCAAAAAGGTCTGGCTCGGGTCCACCTGCTCCTAAAAAGGTCTGGTCCGGGTCAAAAAAAGGTAGGGAGGGTCGTCTACCTGCTCCTAAAAAGGTCTGGCTCGGGTCCAAAAAGGTCTGGCTCGGGTCCAAAAAGGGTAGCGAGGGTCTACCTGCTCCTAAAAAGGTCTGGTCCGGGTCAAAAAAATGTAGGGAGGGTCGTCTACCTGCTCCTAAAAAGGTCTGGCTCGGGTCCAAAAAGGGTAGCGAGGGTCTACCTGCTCCTAAAAAGGTCTGGTCCGGGTCAAAAAAAGGTAGGGAGGGTCGTCTACCTGCTCCTAAAAAGGTCTGGCTCGGGTCCAAAAAGGGTAGCGAGGGTCTTCCTGCTCCTTAAAAGGTCTAGTGAGGGTCAAAAAAAGGTAGGGAGGGTCGTCTACCTGCTCCTAAAAAGGTCTGGCTCGGGTCCAAAAAGGTCTGGCTCGGGTCCAAAAAGGTCTGGCTTGGGTCCAAAAAGGGTATCGAGGGTCTACCTGCTACTAAAAAGGTCTGGTCCGGGTCAAAAAAAAGTAAGGGAGGGTCGTCTCCTTGCTCCTAAAAAGGTCTGGCTCGGGTCCAAAAAGGTCTGGCTCGGGTTCAAAAAGGGTAGCGAGGGTCTACCTGCTCCTAAAAAGGTCTGGTCCGGGTCAAAAAAAGGTAAAGAGGGTCGTCTACCTGCTCCTAAAAAGGTCTGGCTCGGGTCCAAAAAGGTCTGGCTCGGGTCCAAAAAGGGTAGCGAGGGTCTACCTGCTCCTAAAAAGGTCTGGTCCGGGTCAAAAAAAGGTAGGGAGGGTCGTCTACCTGCTCCTAAAAAGGTCTGGCTCGGGTCCAAAAAGGTCTGGCTCGGGTCCAAAAAGGTCTGGCTCGGGTCCAAAAAGGGTAGCGAGGGTCTACCTGCTCCTAAAAAGGTCTGGTCCGGGTCAAAAAAAGGTAGGGATGGTCGCCTACCTGCTCCTAAAAAGGTCTGGCTCGGGTCCAAAAAGGGTATCGAGGGTCTACTTGCTCCTAAAAAGGTCTGGTCCGGGTCAAAAAAAAGTAAGGGAGGGTCGTCTACCTGCTCCTAAAAAGGTCTGGCTCGGGTCCAAAAAGGTCTGGCTCGGGTCCAAAAAGGGTAGCGAGGGTCTACCTGCTCCTAAAAAGGTCTGGTCCGGGTCAAAAAAAGGTAAAGAGGGTCGTCTACCTGCTCCTAAAAAGGTCTGGCTCGGGTCCAAAAAGGTCTGGCTCGGGTCCAAAAAGGGTAGCGAGGGTCTACCTGCTCCTAAAAAGGTCTGGTCCGGGTCAAAAAAAGGTAGGGAGGGTCGTCTACCTGCTCCTAAAAAGGTCTGGCTCGGGTCCAAAAAGGTCTGGCTCGGGTCCAAAAAGGTCTGGCTCGGGTCTACCTGCTCCTAAAAAGGTCTGGTCCGGGTCAAAAAAAGGTAAAGAGGGTCGTCTACCTGCTCCTAAAAAGGTCTGGCTCGGGTCCAAAAAGGGTATCGAGGGTCTACCTGCTCCTAAAAAGGTCTGGTCCGGGTCAAAAAAAGGTAAAGAGGGTCGTCTACCTGCTCCTAAAAAGGTCTGGCTCGGGTCCAAAAAGGTCTGGCTCGGGTCCAAAAAGGGTAGCGAGGGTCTACCTGCTCCTAAAAAGGTCTGGTCCGGGTCAAAAAAAGGTAGGGAGGGTCGTCTACCTGCTCCTAAAAAGGTCTGGCTCGGGTCCAAAAAGGGTAGCGAGGGTCTACCTGCTCCTAAAAAGGTCTGGTCCGGGTCAAAAAAAGGTAGGGAGGGTCGTCTACCTGCTCCTAAAAAGGTCTGGCTCGGGTCCAAAAAGGGTATCGAGGGTCTACCTGCTCCTAAAAAGGTCTGGTCCGGGTCAAAAAAAGGTAGAGAGGGTCGTCTACCTGCTCCTAAAAAGGTCTGGCTCGGGTCCAAAAAGGTCTGGCTCGGGTCCACCTGCTCCTAAAAAGGTCTGGTCCGGGTCAAAAAAAGGTAGGGAGGGTCGTCAACCTGCTCCTAAAAAGGTCTGGTTCGGGTCCAAAAAGGGTAGCGAGGGTCTACCTGCTCCTAAAAAGGTCTGGTCCGGGTCAAAAAAAGGTAGGGAGGGTCGTCTACCTGCTCCTAAAAAGGTCTGGCTCGGGTCCAAAAAGGGTATCGAGGGTCTACCTGCTCCTAAAAAGGTCTGGTCCGGGTCAAAAAAAGGTAAAGAGGGTCGTCTACCTGCTCCTAAAAAGGTCTGGCTCGGGTCCAAAAAGGTCTGGCTCGGGTCCAAAAAGGGTAGCGAGGGTCTACCTGCTCCTAAAAAGGTCTGGTCCAGGTCAAAAAAAGGTAGGGAGGGTCGTCTACCTGCTCCTAAAAAGGTCTGGCTCGGGTCAAAAAAGGGTAGCGAGGGTCTACCTGCTCCTAAAAAGGTCTGGCTCGGGTCCAAAAAGGTCTGGCTCGGGTCCAAAAAGGGTAGCGAGGGTCTACCTGCTCCTAAAAAGGTCTGGTCCGGGTCAAAAAAAGGTAGGGAGGGTCGTCTACCTGCTCCTAAAAAGGTCTGGTCCAAATCAAAAAAAAGTAGGGAGGGTCGTCTACCTGCTCCTAAAAAGGTCTGGCTCGGGTCCAAAAAGGTCTGGCTCGGGTCCAAAAAGGGTAGCGAGGGTCTACCTGCTCCTAAAAAGGTCTGGTCCGGGTCAAAAAAAGGTAGGGAGGGTCGTCTTCCTGCTCCTAAAAAGGTCTGGCTCGGGTCCAAAAAGGGTGGCGAGGGTCTACTTGCTCCTAAAAAGGTCTGGTGAGGGTCAAAAAAAGGTAGGGAGGGTCATCTACCTGCTCCTAAAAAGGTCTGGCTCGGGTCCAAAAAGGTCTGGCTCGGGTCCAAAAAGGGTAGCGAGGGTCTACCTGCTCCTAAAAAGGTCTGGTCCGGGTCAAAAAAAGGTAGGGAGGGTCGTCTACCTGCTCCTAAAAAGGTCTGGCTCGGGTCCAAAAAGGTCTGGCTCGGGTCCAAAAAGGGTAGCGAGGGTCTACCTGCTCCTAAAAAGGTCTGGTCCGGGTCAAAAAAAGGTAGGGAGGTTCGTCTACCTGCTCCTAAAAAGGTCTGGCTCGGGTCCAAAAAGGGTAGCGAGGGTCTACCTGCTCCTAAAAAGGTCTGGTCCGGGTCAAAAAAAGGTAGGGAGGGTCGTCTACCTGCTCCTAAAAAGGTCCGGCTCGGGTCCAAAAAGGGTAGCGAGGGTCTACCTGCTCCTAAAAAGGTCTGGTGAGGGTCAAAAAAAGGTAGGGAGGGTCGTCTACCTGCTCCTAAAAAGGTCTGGCTCGGGTCCAAAAAGGTCTGGCTCGGGTCCAAAAAGGTGTGGCTCGGGTCCAAAAAGGGTAGCGAGGGTCTACCTGCTCCTAAAAAGGTCTGGTCCGGGTCAAAAAAAGGTAGGGAGGGTCGTCTACCTGCTCCTAAAAAGGTCTGGCTCGGGTCCAAAAAGGGTAGCGAGGGTCTACCTGCTCCTAAAAAGGTCTGGTGAGGGTCAAAAAAAGGTAGGGAGGGTCGTCTACCTGCTCCTAAAAAGGTCTGGCTCGGGTCCAAAAAGGTCTGGCTCGGGTCCAAAAAGGGGAGCGAGGGTCTACCTGCTCCTAAAAAGGTCTGGTGAGGGTCAAAAAAGGTAGGGAGGGACGTCTACATGCTCCAAAAAAGGTCTGGCTCGGGTCCAAAAAGGTCTGGCTCGGGTCCAAAAAGGGTAGCGAGGGTCTACCTGCTCCTAAAAAGGTCTGGTCCGGGTCAAAAAAAGGTAGGGAGGGTCGTCTACCTGCTCCTAAAAAGGTCTGGCTCGGGTCCAAAAAGGTCTGGCTCGGGTCCACCTGCTCCTAAAAAGGTCTGGTCCGGGTCAAAAAAAGGTAGGGAGGGTCGTCTACCTGCTCCTAAAAAGGTCTGGCTTGGGTCCAAAAAGGGTATCGAGGGTCTACCTGCTCCTAAAAAGGTCTGGTCCAAATCAAAAAAAGGTAGGGAGGGTCGTCTACCTGCTCCTAAAAAGGTCTGGCTCGGGTCCAAAAAGGTCTGGCTCGGGTCCAAAAAGGGTAGCGAGGGTCTACCTGCTCCTAAAAAGGTCTGGTCCGGGTCCAAAAAGGGTAGGGAGGGTCTACCTGCTCCTAAAAAGTTTTGGCTCGGGTCCAAAAAGGGTAGGGAGGGTCTACATGCTCCTAAAAAGGTCTGGTCCGGGTCAAAAAAAGGTAGGGAGGGTCGTCTTTCTGCTCCTAAAAAGGTCTTGCGAGGGTCCAAAAAGGGTAGCGAGGGTCTACCTGCTCCTAAAAAGGTCTGGTCAGGGTCAAAAAAAGGTAGGGAGGGTCGTCTACCTGCTCCTAAAAAGGTCTGGTCCGGGTCAAAAAAAGGTAGGCAGGGTCTACCTGCTCCTAAACAGGTCTGGCTCGGGTCCAAAAAGGGTAGGGAGGGTCAACTTGCTCCTAAAAAGGTCTGGTCTGGGTCCAAAAAAGGTAGGGAGGGTCGTCTACCTGCTACTTAAAAGGTCTGGCTCGGGTCCAAAAAGGGTTGGGAGGTTCTACCTGCTCCTAAAAAGGTCTAGTCCGGGTCAAAAAAAGGTAAGGAGGGTCGTCTACCTGCTCCTAAAAAGGTCTGGCTCGGGTCCAAAAAGGTCTGGCTCGGGTCCACCTGCTCCTTAAAAGGTCTGGTCCGGGTCAAAAAAAGGTAGGGAGGGTCGTCTACCTGCTCCTAAAAAGGTCTGGCTTGGGTCCAAAAAGGGTATCGAGGGTCTACCTGCTCCTAAAAAGGTCTGGTCCGGGTCAAAAAAAGGTAGGGAGGGTCGTCTACCTGCTCCTAAAAAGGTCTGGCTCGGGTCCAAAAAGGTCTGGCTCGGGCCCAAAAAGGGTAGCGAGGGTCTACCTGCTCCTAAAAAGGTCTGGTCCGGGTCAAAAAAAGGTAAAGAGGGTCGTCTACCTGCTCCTAAAAAGGTCTGGCTCGGGTCCAAAAAGGTCTGGCTCGGGTCCAAAAAGGGTAGCGAGGGTCTACCTGCTCCTAAAAAGGTCTGGTCCGGGTCAAAAAAAGGTAGGGAGGGTCGTCTACCTGCTCCTAAAAAGGTCTGGCTCGGGTCCAAAAAGGTCTGGCTCGGGTCCAAAAAGGGTAGCGAGGGTCTACCTGCTCCTAAAAAGGTCTGGTCCGGGTCAAAAAAAGGTAGGGAGGGTCGTCTACCTGCTCCTAAAAAGGTCTGGCTCGGGTCCAAAAAGGTCTGGCTCGGGTCCACCTGCTCCTAAAAAGGTCTGGTCCGGGTCAAAAAAAGGTAGGGAGGGTCGTCTACCTGCTCCTAAAAAGGTCTGGCTTGGGTCCAAAAAGGGTATCGAGGGTCTACTTGCTCCTAAAATGGTCTGGTCCGGGTCAAAAAAAGGTAGGGAGGGTCGTCTACCTGCTCCTAAAAAGGTCTGGCTCGGGTCCAAAAAGGGTAGCGAGGGTCTACCTGCTCCTAAAAAGGTCTGGTCCGGGTCAAAAAAATGTAGAGAGGGTCGTCTACCTGCTCCTAAAAAGGTCTGGCTCGGGTCCAAAAAGGGTAGCGAGGGTCTACCTGCTCCTAAAAAGGTCTGGTCCGGGTCAAAAAAAGGTAGGGAGGGTCGTCTACCTGCTCCTAAAAAGGTCTGGCTCGGGTCCAAAAAGGGTAGCGAGGGTCTTCCTGCTCCTTAAAAGGTCTGGTGAGGGTCAAAAAAAGGTAGGGAGGGTCGTCTACCTGCTCCTAAAAAGGTCTGGCTCGGGTCCAAAAAGGTCTGGCTCGGGTCCAAAAAGGTCTGGCTCGGGTCCAAAAAGGGTAGCGAGGGTCTACCTGCTCCTAAAAAGGTCTGGTCCGGGTCAAAAAAAGGTAGGGATGGTCGCCTACCTGCTCCTAAAAAGGTCTGGCTCGGGTCCAAAAAGGGTATCGAGGGTCTACCTGCTCCTAAAAAGGTCTGGTCCGGGTCAAAAAAAAGTAAGGGAGGGTCGTCTACCTGCTCCTAAAAAGGTCTGGCTCGGGTCCAAAAAGGTCTGGCTCGGGTCCAAAAAGGGTAGCGAGGGTCTACCTGCTCCTAAAAAGGTCTGGTCCGGGTCAAAAAAAGGTAGGGAGGTTCGTCTACCTGCAAGGTCTGGCTCGGGTCCAAAAAGGGTATCGAGGGTCTACCTGCTCCTAAAAAGGTTTGGTCCGGGTCAAAAAAAGGTAAAGAGGGTCGTCTACCTGCTCCTAAAAAGGTCTGGCTCGGGTCCAAAAAGGTCTGGCTCGGGTCCACCTGCTCCTAAAAAGGTCTGGTCCGGGTCAAAAAAAGGTAGGGAGGGTCGTCTACCTGCTCCTAAAAAGGTCTGGCTCGGGTCCAAAAAGGTCTGGCTCGGGCCCAAAAAGGGTAGCGAGGGTCTACCTGCTCCTAAAAAGGTCTGGTCCGGGTCAAAAAAAGGTAGGGAGGGTCGTCTACCTGCTCCTAAAAAGGTCTGGCTCGGGTCCAAAAAGGGTAGCGAGGGTCTACCTGCTCCTAAAAAGGTCTGGTCCGGGTCAAAAAAAGATAGGGAGGGTCGTCTACCTGCTCCTAAAAAGGTCTGGCTCGGGTCAAAAAAAGGTAGGGAGGGTCGTCTACCTGCTCCTAAAAAGGTCTTGCGAGGGTCCAAAAAGGGTAGCGAGGGTCTACCTGCTCCTAAAAAGGTCTGGTCAGGGTCAAAAAAAGGTAGGGAGTGTCGTCTACCTGCTCCTAAAAAGGTCTGGTCCGGGTCAAAAAAAGGTAGGCAGGGTCTACCTGCTCCTAAACAGGTCTGGCTCGGGTCCAAAAAGGGTAGGGAGGGTCTACCTGCTCCTAAAAAGGTCTGGCTCGGGTCCAAAAAGGTCTGGCTCGGGTCCACCTGCTCCTAAAAAGGTCTGGTCCGGGTCAAAAAAAGGTAGGGAGGGTCGTCTACCTGCTCCTAAAAAGGTCTTGCGAGGGTCCAAAAAGGGTAGCGAGGGTCTACCTGCTCCTAAAAAGGTCTGGTCCGGGTCAAAAAAAGGTAGGGAGGGTCGTCTACCTGCTCCTAAAAAGGTCTGGCTCGGGTCCAAAAAGGGTAGCGAGGGTCTTCCTGCTCCTTAAAAGGTCTGGTGAGGGTCAAAAAAAGGTAGGGAGGGTCGTCTACCTGCTCCTAAAAAGGTCTGGCTCGGGTCCAAAAAGGTCTGGCTCGGGTCCAAAAAGGTCTGGCTCGGGTCCAAAAAGGGTAGCGAGGGTCTACCTGCTCCTAAAAAGGTCTGGTCCGGGTCAAAAAAAGGTAGGGATGGTCGCCTACCTGCTCCTAAAAAGGTCTGGCTCGGGTCCAAAAAGGGTATCGAGGGTCTACCTGCTCCTAAAAAGGTCTGGTCCGGGTCAAAAAAAAGTAAGGGAGGGTCGTCTACCTGCTCCTAAAAAGGTCTGGCTCGGGTCCAAAAAGGTCTGGCTCGGGTCCAAAAAGGGTAGCGAGGGTCTACCTGCTCCTAAAAAGGTCTGGTCCGGGTCAAAAAAAGGTAGGGAGGTTCGTCTACCTGCTCCTAAAAAGGTCTGGCTCGGGTCCAAAAAGGGTATCGAGGGTCTACCTGCTCCTAAAAAGGTTTGGTCCGGGTCAAAAAAAGGTAAAGAGGGTCGTCTACCTGCTCCTAAAAAGGTCTGGCTCGGGTCCAAAAAGGTCTGGCTCGGGTCCACCTGCTCCTAAAAAGGTCTGGTCCGGGTCAAAAAAAGGTAGGGAGGGTCGTCTACCTGCTCCTAAAAAGGTCTGGCTCGGGTCCAAAAAGGTCTGGCTCGGGCCCAAAAAGGGTAGCGAGGGTCTACCTGCTCCTAAAAAGGTCTGGTCCGGGTCAAAAAAAGGTAGGGAGGGTCGTCTACCTGCTCCTAAAAAGGTCTGGCGAGGGTCCAAAAAGGGTAGCGAGGGTCTACCTGCTCCTAAAAAGGTCTGGTCCGGGTCAAAAAAAGATAGGGAGGGTCGTCTACCTGCTCCTAAAAAGGTCTGGCTCGGGTCAAAAAAAGGTAGGGAGGGTCGTCTACCTGCTCCTAAAAAGGTCTTGCGAGGGTCCAAAAAGGGTAGCGAGGGTCTACCTGCTCCTAAAAAGGTCTGGTCAGGGTCAAAAAAAGGTAGGGAGTGTCGTCTACCTGCTCCTAAAAAGGTCTGGTCCGGGTCAAAAAAAGGTAGGCAGGGTCTACCTGCTCCTAAACAGGTCTGGCTCGGGTCCAAAAAGGGTAGGGAGGGTCTACCTGCTCCTAAAAAGGTCTGGCTCGGGTCCAAAAAGGTCTGGCTCGGGTCCACCTGCTCCTAAAAAGGTCTGGTCCGGGTCAAAAAAAGGTAGGGAGGGTCGTCTACCTGCTCCTAAAAAGGTCTTGCGAGGGTCCAAAAAGGGTAGCGAGGGTCTACCTGCTCCTAAAAAGGTCTGGTCAGGGTCAAAAAAAGGTAGGGAGGGTCGTCTACCTGCTCCTAAAAAGGTCTGGTCCGGGTCAAAAAAAGGTAGGCAGGGTCTACCTGCTCCTAAACAGGTCTGGCTCGGGTCCAAAAAGGTCTGGCTCGGGTCCAAAAAGGGTAGCGAGGGTCTACCTGCTCCTAAAAAGGTCTGGTCCGGGTCAAAAAAGGTAGGGAGGTTCGTCTACCTGCTCCTAAAAAGGTCTGGCTCGGGTCCAAAAAGGTCTGGCTCGGGCCCAAAAAGGGTAGCGAGGGTCTACCTGCTCCTAAAAAGGTCTGGCTCGGGTCCAAAAAGGGTATCGAGGGTCTACCTGCTCCTAAAAAGGTTTGGTCCGGGTCAAAAAAAGGTAAAGAGGGTCGTCTACCTGCTCCTAAAAAGGTTTGGTCCGGGTCAAAAAAAGGTAAAGAGGGTCGTCTACCTGCTCCTAAAAAGGTCTGGCTCGGGTCCAAAAAGGTCTGGCTCGGGTCCACCTGCTCCTAAAAAGGTCTGGTCCGGGTCAAAAAAAGGTAGGGAGGGTCGTCTACCTGCTCCTAAAAAGGTCTGGCTCGGGTCCAAAAAGGTCTGGCTCGGGCCCAAAAAGGGTAGCGAGGGTCTACCTGCTCCTAAAAAGGTCTGGTCCGGGTCAAAAAAAGGTAGGGAGGGTCGTCTACCTGCTCCTAAAAAGGTCTGGCTCGGGTCCAAAAAGGTCTGGCTCGGGTCCACCTGCTCCTAAAAAGGTCTGGTCCGGGTCAAAAAAAGGTAGGGAGGGTCGTCTACCTGCTCCTAAAAAGGTCTGGCTCGGGTCCAAAAAGGTCTGGCTCGGGTCCAAAAAGGGTAGCGAGGGTCTACCTGCTCCTAAAAAGGTCTGGCTCGGGTCCAAAAAGGTCTGGCTCGGGTCCAAAAAAGTCTGGCTCGGGTCCAAAAAGGGTAGCGAGGGTCTACCTGCTCCTAAAAAGGTCTGGTCCGGGTCAAAAAAAGGTAGGGAGGGTCGTCTACCTGCTCCTAAAAAGGTCTGGCTCGGGTCCAAAAAGGGTATCGAGGGTCTACCTGCTCCTTAAAATGTATGGTCCGGGTCAAAAAAAGGTAGGGAGGGTCGTCTACCTGCTCCTAAAAAGGTCTGGCTCGGGTCCAAAAAGGTCTGGCTCGGGTCCAAAAAGGGTAGCGAGGGTCTACCTGCTCCTAAAAAGGTTTGGTCCGGGTCAAAAAAAGGTAGGGAGGGTCGTCTACCTGCTCCTAAAAAGGTCTGGCTCGGGTCCAAAAAGGTCTGGCTCGGGTCCACCTGCTCCTAAAAAGGTCTGGTCCGGGTCAAAAAAAGGTAGGGAGGGTCGTCTACCTGCTCCTAAAAAGGTCTGGCTTGGGTCCAAAAAGGGTATCGAGGGTCTACCTGCTCCTAAAAAGGTCTGGCTTGGGTCCAAAAAGGGTATCGAGGGTCTACCTGCTCCTAAAAAGGTCTGGTCCGGGTCAAAAAAAGGTAGGGAGGGTCGTCTACCTGCTCCTAAAAAGGTCTGGCTCGGGTCCAAAAAGGTCTGGCTAGGGCCCAAAAAGGGTAGCGAGGGTCTACCTGCTCCTAAAAAGGTCTGGTCCGGGTCAAAAAAAGGTAAAGAGGGTCGTCTACCTGCTCCTAAAAAGGTCTGGCTCGGGTCCAAAAAGGTCTGGCTCGGGTCCAAAAAGGGTAGCGAGGGTCTACCTGCTCCTAAAAAGGTCTGGTCCGGGTCAAAAAAAGGTAGGGAGGGTCGTCTACCTGCTCCTAAAAAGGTCTGGCTCGGGTCCAAAAAGGGTATCGAGGGTCTACCTGCTCCTAAAAAGGTCTGGTCCGGGTCAAAAAAAGGTAGGGAGGGTCGTCTACCTGCTCCTAAAAAGGTCTGGCTCGGGTCCAAAAAGGTCTGGCTCGGGTCCACCTGCTCCTAAAAAGGTCTGGTCCGGGTCAAAAAAAGGTAGGGAGGGTCGTCAACCTGCTCCTAAAAAGGTCTGGCTCGGGTCCAAAAAGGGTAGCGAGGGTCTACCTGCTCCTAAAAAGGTCTGGTCCGGGTCAAAAAAAGGTAGTAAGGGTCGTCTACCTGCTCCTAAAAAGGTCTGGCTCGGGTCCAAAAAGGGTATCGAGGGTCTACCTGCTCCTAAAAAGGTCTGGTCCGGGTCAAAAAAAGGTAAAGAGGGTCGTCTACCTGCTCCTAAAAAGATCTGGCTCGGGTCCAAAACGGTCTGGCTCGGGTCCAAAAAGGGTAGCGAGGGTCTACCTGCTCCTAAAAAGGTCTGGTCCAGGTCAAAAAAAGGTAGGGAGGGTCGTCTACCTGCTCCTAAAAAGGTCTGGCTCGGGTCAAAAAAGGGTAGCGAGGGTCTACCTGCTCCTAAAAAGGTCTGGCTCGGGTCCAAAAAGGTCTGGCTCGGGTCCAAAAAGGGTAGCGAGGGTCTACCTGCTCATAAAAAGGTCTGGTCCGGGTCAAAAAAAGGTAGGGAGGGTCGTCTACCTGCTCCTAAAAAGGTCTGGCTCGGGTCCAAAAAGGTCTGGCTCGGGTCCACCTGCTCCTAAAAAGGTCTGGTCCGGGTCAAAAAAAGGTAGGGAGGGTCGTCTACCTGCTCCTAAAAAGGTCTGGCTTGGGTCCAAAAAGGGTATCGAGGGTCTACCTGCTCCTAAAAAGGTCTGGTCCAAATCAAAAAAAGGTAGGGAGGGTCGTCTACCTGCTCCTAAAAAGGTCTGGCTCGGGTCCAAAAAGGTCTGGCTCGGGTCCAAAAAGGGTAGCGAGGGTCTACCTGCTCCTAAAAAGGTCTGGTCCGGGTCAAAAAAAGGTAGGGAGGGTCGTCTACCTGCTCCTAAAAAGGTCTGGCTCGGGTCCATAAAGGTCTGGCTCGGGTCCACCTGCTCCTAAAAAGGTCTGGTCCGGGTCAAAAAAAGGTAGGGAGGGTCGTCTACTTGCTCCTAAAAAGGTCTGGCTCGGGTCCAAAAAGGGTAGTGAGGGTCTGCCTGCTCCTAAAAAGGTCTGGTCCGGGTCAAAAAAGGTAGGGAGGGTCGTCTACCTGCTCCTAAAAAGGTCTGGCTCGGGTCCAAAAAGGGTAGCGAGGGTCTACCTGCTCCTAAAAAGGTCTGGTCCGGGTCAAAAAAAGGTTGGGAGGGTCGTCTATCTGCTCCTAAAAAGGTCTGGCTCGGGTCCAAAAAGAGTGGCGAGGGTCTACCTGCTGCTAAAAAGGTCTGGTGAGGGTCAAAAAAAGGTAGGGAGGGTCGTCTACCTGCTCCTAAAAAGGTCTGGCTCGGGTCCAAAAAGGTCTGGCTCGGGTCCAAAAAGGGTAGCGAGGGTCTACCTGCTCCTAAAAAGGTCTGGTCCAAATCAAAAAAAGGTAAGGAGGGTCGTCTACCTGCTCCTAAAAAGGTCTGGCTCGGGTCCAAAAAGGTCTGGCTCGGGTCCAAAAAGGGTAGCGAGGGTCTACCTGCTCCTAAAAAGGTCTGGTCCGGGTCAAAAAAAGGTAGGGAGGGTCGTCTACCTGCTCCTAAAAAGGTCTGGCTCGGGTCCATAAAGGTCTGGCTCGGGTCCACCTGCTCCTAAAAAGGTCTGGTCCGGGTCAAAAAAAGGTAGGGAGGGTCGTCTACCTGCTCCTAAAAAGGTCTGGCTCGGGTCCAAAAAGGTCTGGCTCGGGTCCAAAAAGGGTAGTGAGGGTCTACCTGCTCCTAAAAAGGTCTGGTCCGGGTCAAAAAAGGTAGGGAGGGTCGTCTACCTGCTCCTAAAAAGGTCTGGCTCGGGTCCAAAAAAGGGTAGCGAGGGTCTACCTGCTCCTAAAAAGGTCTGGTCCGGGTCAAAAAAAGGTAGGGAGGGTCGTCTACCTGCTCCTAAAAAGGTCTGGCTCGGGTCCAAAAAGGTCTGGCTCGGGTCCAAAAAGGGTAGCGAGGGTCTACCTGCTCCTAAAAAGGTCTGGTCCGGGTCAAAAAAGGTAGGGAGGGTCGTCTACCTGCTCCTAAAAAGGTCTGGCTCGGGTCCAAAAAGGGTAGCGAGGGTCTACCTGCTCCTAAAAAGGTCTGGTCCGGGTCAAAAAAAGGTAGGGAGGGTCGTCTATCTGCTCCTAAAAAGGTCTGGCTCGGGTCCAAAAAGGGGAGCGAGGGTCTACCTGCTCCTAAAAAGGTCTGGTGAGGGTCAAAAAAAGGTAGGGAGGGTCGTCTACCTGCTCCTAAAAAGGTCTGGCTCGGGTCCAAAAAGGTCTGGCTCGGGTCCAAAAAGGGTAGCGAGGGTCTACCTGCTCCTAAAAAGGTCTGGTCCGGGTCAAAAAAAGGTAGGGAAAGTCGTCTACCTGCTCCTAAAAAGGTCTGGCTCGGGTCCAAAAAGGGTAGCGAGGGTCTACCTGCTCCTAAAAAGGTCTGGTCCGGTTCAAAAAAAGGTAGGGAGGGTCGTCTACCTGCTCCTAAAAAGGTCTGGCTCGGGTCCAAAAAGGGTGGCGAGGGTCTACCTGCTCCTAAAAAGGTCTGGTGAGGGTCAAAAAAAGGTAGGGAGGGTCGTCTACCTGCTCCTAAAAAGGTCTGGCTCGGGTCCAAAAAGGTCTGGCTCGGGTCCACCTGCTCCTAAAAAGGTCTGGTCCGGGTCAAAAAAAGGTAGGGAGGGTCGTCTTCCTGCTCCTAAAAAGGTCTGGCTTGGGTCCAAAAAGGGTATCGAGGGTCTACCTGCTCCTAAAAAGGTCTGGTCCGGTTTAAAAAAAAGGTAGGGAGGGTCGTCTACCTGCTCCTAAAAAGGTCTGGCTCGGGTCCAAAAAGGTCTGGCTCGGGCCCAAAAAGGGTAGCGAGGGTCTACCTGCTCCTAAAAAGGTCTGGTCCGGGTCAAAAAAAGGTAGGGCGGGTCGTCTACCTGCTCCTAAAAAGGTCTGGCTCGGGTCCAAAAAGGTCAGGCTCGGGTCCACCTGCTCCTAAAAAGGTCTGGTCCGGGTCAAAAAAAGGTAGGGAGGGTCGTCTACCTGCTCTTAAAATGGTCTGGCTCGGGTCCAAAAAGGGTAGCGAGGGTCTACCTGCTCCTAAAAAGGTCTGGTCCAGGTCAAAAAAAGGTAGGGAGGGTCGTCTACCTGCTCCTAAAAAGGTCTGGCTCGGGTCCAAAAAGGTCTGGCTCGGGTCCACCTGCTCCTAAAAAGGTCTGGTCCGGGTCAAAAAAAGGTAGGGAGGGTCGTCTACCTGCTCTTAAAATGGTCTGGCTTGGGTCCAAAAAGGGTTTCGAGGGTCTACCTGCTCCTAAAAAGGTCTGGTCCGGGTCAAAAAAAGGTAGGGAGGGTCGTCTACCTGCTCCTAAAAAGGTCTGGCTCGGGTCCAAAAAGGTCTGGCTCGGGTCCAAAAAGGGTAGCGAGGGTCTACCTGCTCCTAAAAAGGTCTGGTCCAGGTCAAAAAAAGGTAGGGAGGGTCGTCTACCTGCTCCTAAAAAGGTCTGGCTCGGGTCCAAAAAGGTCTGGCTCGGGTCCACCTGCTCCTAAAAAGGTCTGGTCCGGGTCAAAAAAAGGTAGGGAGGGTCGTCTACCTGCTCCTTAAAAGGTCTGGCTCGGGTCCAAAAAGGTCTGGCTCGGGTCCAAAAAGGGTAGCAAGGGTCTACCTGCTCCTAAAAAGGTCTGGTCCGGGTCAAAAAAGGTAGGGAAAGTCGTCTACCTGCTCCTAAAAAGGTCTGGCTCGGGTCCAAAAAGGGTAGCGAGGGTCTACCTGCTCCTAAAAAGGTCTGGTCCGGGTCAAAAAAAGGTAGGGAGGGTCGTCTACCTGCTCCTAAAAAGGTCTGGCTCGGGTCCAAAAAGGTCTGGCTCGGGCCCAAAAAGGGTAGCGAGGGTCTACCTGCTCCTAAAAAGGTCTGGTCCGGGTCAAAAAAAGGTAGGGCGGGTCGTCTACCTGCTCCTAAAAAGGTCTGGCTCGGGTCCAAAAAGGTCAGGCTCGGGTCCACCTGCTCCTAAAAAGGTCTGGTCCGGGTCAAAAAAAGGTAGGGAGGGTCGTCTACCTGCTCTTAAAAAGGTCTGGCTTGGGTCCAAAAAGGGTTTCGAGGGTCTACCTGCTCCTAAAAAGGTCTGGTCCGGGTCAAAAAAAGGTAGGGAGGGTCGTCTACCTGCTCCTAAAAAGGTCTGGCTCGGGTCCAAAAAGGTCTGGCTCGGGTCCAAAAAGGGTAGCGAGGGTCTACCTGCTCCTAAAAAGGTCTGGTCCAGGTCAAAAAAAGGTAGGGAGGGTCGTCTACCTGCTCCTAAAAAGGTCTGGCTCGGGTCCAAAAAGGTCTGGCTCGGGTCCACCTGCTCCTAAAAAGGTCTGGTCCGGGTCAAAAAAAGGTAGGGAGGGTCGTCTACCTGCTCCTTAAAAGGTCTGGCTCGGGTCCAAAAAGGTCTGGCTCGGGTCCAAAAAGGGTAGCAAGGGTCTACCTGCTCCTAAAAAGGTCTGGTCCGGGTCAAAAAAGGTAGGGAAAGTCGTCTACCTGCTCCTAAAAAGGTCTGGCTCGGGTCCAAAAAGGGTAGCGAGGGTCTACCTGCTCCTAAAAAGGTCTGGTCCGGGTCAAAAAAAGGTAGGGAGGGTCGTCTACCTGCTCCTAAAAAGGTCTGGCTCGGGTCCAAAAAGGGTGGCGAGGGTCTACCTGCTCCTAAAAAGGTCTGGTGAGGGTCAAAAAAAGGTAGGGAGGGTCGTCTTCCTGCTCCTAAAAAGGTCTGGTCCGGGTCAAAAAAAGGTAGGGAAAGTCGTCTACCTGCTCCTAAAAAGGTCTGGCTCGGGTCCAAAAAGGGTAGCGAGGGTCTACCTGCTCCTAAAAAGGTCTGGTCCGGGTCAAAAAAAGGTAGGGAGGGTCGTCTTCCTGCTCCTAAAAAGGTCTGGCTCGGGTCCAAAAAGGGCGGCGAGGGTCTACCTGCTCCTAAAAAGGTCTGGTGAGGGTCAAAAAAAGGTAGGGAGGGTCGTCTACCTGCTCCTAAAAAGGTCTGGCTCGGGTCCAAAAAGGTCTGGCTCGGGTCCAAAAAGGTCTGGCTCGGGTCCAAAAAGGGTAGCGAGGGTCTACCTGCTCCTAAAAAGGTCTGGTCCGGGTCAAAAAAAGGTAGGGAGGGTCGTCTACCTGCTCCTAAAAAGGTCTGGCTCGGGTCCAAAAAGGTCTGGCTCGGGTACAAAAAGGGTAGCGAGGGTCTACCTGCTCTTAAAAAGGTCTGGTCCGGGTCAAAAAAAGGTAGGGAGGGTCGTCTACCTGCTCCTAAAAAGGTCTGGCTCGGGTCCAAAAAGGTCTGGCTCGGGTCCACCTGCTCCTAAAAAGGTCTGGTCCGGGTCAAAAAAAGGTAGGGAGGGTCGTCTACCTGCTCCTAAAAAGGTCTGGCTCGGGTCCAAAAAGGTCTGGCTCGGGTCCAAAAAGGGTAGCGAGGGTCTACCTGCTCCTAAAAAGGTCTGGTCCGGGTCAAAAAAAGGTAGGGAGGGTCGTCTACCTGCTCCTAAAAAGGTCTGGCTCGGGTCCAAAAAGGGTAGCGAGGGTCTACCTGCTCCTAAAAAGGTCTGGTCCGGGTCAAAAAAAGGTAGGGAGGGTCGTCTACCTGCTCCTAAAAAGGTCTGGCTCGGGTCCAAAAAGGTCTGGCTCGGGCCCAAAAAGGGTAGCGAGGGTCTACCTGCTCCTAAAAAGGTCTGGTCCGGGTCAAAAAAAGGTAGGGCGGGTCGTCTACCTGCTCCTAAAAAGGTCTGGCTCGGGTCCAAAAAGGTCAGGCTCGGGTCCACCTGCTCCTAAAAAGGTCTGGTCCGGGTCAAAAAAAGGTAGGGAGGGTCGTCTACCTGCTCTTAAAAAGGTCTGGCTTGGGTCCAAAAAGGGTTTCGAGGGTCTACCTGCTCCTAAAAAGGTCTGGTCCGGGTCAAAAAAAGGTAGGGAGGGTCGTCTACCTGCTCCTAAAAAGGTCTGGCTCGGGTCCAAAAAGGTCTGGCTCGGGTCCAAAAAGGGTAGCGAGGGTCTACCTGCTCCTAAAAAGGTCTGGTCCAGGTCAAAAAAAGGTAGGGAGGGTCGTCTACCTGCTCCTAAAAAGGTCTGGCTCGGGTCCAAAAAGGTCTGGCTCGGGTCCACCTGCTCCTAAAAAGGTCTGGTCCGGGTCAAAAAAAGGTAGGGAGGGTCGTCTACCTGCTCCTTAAAAGGTCTGGCTCGGGTCCAAAAAGGTCTGGCTCGGGTCCAAAAAGGGTAGCAAGGGTCTACCTGCTCCTAAAAAGGTCTGGTCCGGGTCAAAAAAGGTAGGGAAAGTCGTCTACCTGCTCCTAAAAAGATCTGGCTCGGGTCCAAAAAGGGTAGCGAGGGTCTACCTGCTCCTAAAAAGGTCTGGTCCGGGTCAAAAAAAGGTAGGGAGGGTCGTCTACCTGCTCCTAAAAAGGTCTGGCTCGGGTCCAAAAAGGGTGGCGAGGGTCTACCTGCTCCTAAAAAGGTCTGGTGAGGGTCAAAAAAAGGTAGGGAGGGTCGTCTTCCTGCTCCTAAAAAGGTCTGGTCCGGGTCAAAAAAAGGTAGGGAAAGTCGTCTACCTGCTCCTAAAAAGGTCTGGCTCGGGTCCAAAAAGGGTAGCGAGGGTCTACCTGCTCCTAAAAAGGTCTGGTCCGGGTCAAAAAAAGGTAGGGAGGGTCGTCTACCTGCTCCTAAAAAGGTCTGGCTCGGGTCCAAAAAGGGCGGCGAGGGTCTACCTGCTCCTAAAAAGGTCTGGTGAGGGTCAAAAAAAGGTAGGGAGGGTCGTCTACCTGCTCCTAAAAAGGTCTGGCTCGGGTCCAAAAAGGTCTGGCTCGGGTCCAAAAAGGTCTGGCTCGGGTCCAAAAAGGGTAGCGAGGGTCTACCTGCTCCTAAAAAGGTCTGGTCCGGGTCAAAAAAAGGTAGGGAGGGTCGTCTACCTGCTCCTAAAAAGGTCTGGCTCGGGTCCAAAAAGGTCTGGCTCGGGTACAAAAAGGGTAGCGAGGGTCTACCTGCTCTTAAAAAGGTCTGGTCCGGGTCAAAAAAAGGTAGGGAGGGTCGTCTACCTGCTCCTAAAAAGGTCTGGCTCGGGTCCAAAAAGGTCTGGCTCGGGTCCACCTGCTCCTAAAAAGGTCTGGTCCGGGTCAAAAAAAGGTAGGGAGGGTCGTCTACCTGCTCCTAAAAAGGTCTGGCTCGGGTCCAAAAAGGTCTGGCTCGGGTCCAAAAAGGGTAGCGAGGGTCTACCTGCTCCTAAAAAGGTCTGGTCCGGGTCAAAAAAAGGTAGGGAGGGTCGTCTACCTGCTCCTAAAAAGGTCTGGCTCGGGTCCAAAAAGGGTAGCGAGGGTCTACCTGCTCCTAAAAAGGTCTGGTCCGGGTCAAAAAAAGGTAGGGAGGGTCGTCTTCCTGCTCCTAAAAAGGTCTGGCTCGGGTCCAAAAAGGGTGGCGAGGGTCTACTTGCTCCTAAAAAGGTCTGGTGAGGGTCAAAAAAAGGTAGGGAGGGTCGTCTACCTGCTCCTAAAAAGGTCTGGCTCGGGTCCAAAAAGGTCTGGCTCGGGTCCAAAAAGGTCTGGCTCGGGTCCAAAAAGGGTAGCGAGGGTCTACCTGCTCCTAAAAAGGTCTGGTCCGGGTCAAAAAAAGGTAGGGAGGGTCGTCTTCCTGCTCCTAAAAAGGTCTGGCTCGGGTCCAAAAAGGGTGGCGAGGGTCTACTTGCTCCTAAAAAGGTCTGGTGAGGGTCAAAAAAAGGTAGGGAGGGTCGTCTACCTGCTCCTAAAAAGGTCTGGCTCGGGTCCAAAAAGGGTAGCGAGGGTCTACCTGCTCCTAAAAAGGTCTGGTCCGGGTCAAAAAAAGGTAGGGAGGGTCGTCTACCTGCTCCTAAAAAGGTCTGGCTCGGGTCCAAAAAGGGTAGCGAGGGTCTACCTGCTCCTAAAAAGGTCTGGTCCGGGTCAAAAAAAGGTAGGGAGGGTCGTCTACCTGCTCCTAAAAAGGTCTGGCTCGGGTCCAAAAAGGTCTGGCTCGGGCCCAAAAAGGGTAGCGAGGGTCTACCTGCTCCTAAAAAGGTCTGGTCCGGGTCAAAAAAAGGTAGGGCGGGTCGTCTACCTGCTCCTAAAAAGGTCTGGCTCGGGTCCAAAAAGGTCAGGCTCGGGTCCACCTGCTCCTAAAAAGGTCTGGTCCGGGTCAAAAAAAGGTAGGGAGGGTCGTCTACCTGCTCTTAAAAAGGTCTGGCTTGGGTCCAAAAAGGGTTTCGAGGGTCTACCTGCTCCTAAAAAGGTCTGGTCCGGGTCAAAAAAAGGTAGGGAGGGTCGTCTACCTGCTCCTAAAAAGGTCTGGCTCGGGTCCAAAAAGGTCTGGCTCGGGTCCAAAAAGGGTAGCGAGGGTCTACCTGCTCCTAAAAAGGTCTGGTCCAGGTCAAAAAAAGGTAGGGAGGGTCGTCTACCTGCTCCTAAAAAGGTCTGGCTCGGGTCCAAAAAGGTCTGGCTCGGGTCCACCTGCTCCTAAAAAGGTCTGGTCCGGGTCAAAAAAAGGTAGGGAGGGTCGTCTACCTGCTCCTTAAAAGGTCTGGCTCGGGTCCAAAAAGGTCTGGCTCGGGTCCAAAAAGGGTAGCAAGGGTCTACCTGCTCCTAAAAAGGTCTGGTCCGGGTCAAAAAAGGTAGGGAAAGTCGTCTACCTGCTCCTAAAAAGGTCTGGCTCGGGTCCAAAAAGGGTAGCGAGGGTCTACCTGCTCCTAAAAAGGTCTGGTCCGGGTCAAAAAAAGGTAGGGAGGGTCGTCTACCTGCTCCTAAAAAGGTCTGGCTCGGGTCCAAAAAGGGTGGCGAGGGTCTACCTGCTCCTAAAAAGGTCTGGTGAGGGTCAAAAAAAGGTAGGGAGGGTCGTCTTCCTGCTCCTAAAAAGGTCTGGTCCGGGTCAAAAAAAGGTAGGGAAAGTCGTCTACCTGCTCCTAAAAAGGTCTGGCTCGGGTCCAAAAAGGGTAGCGAGGGTCTACCTGCTCCTAAAAAGGTCTGGTCCGGGTCAAAAAAAGGTAGGGAGGGTCGTCTACCTGCTCCTAAAAAGGTCTGGCTCGGGTCCAAAAAGGGCGGCGAGGGTCTACCTGCTCCTAAAAAGGTCTGGTGAGGGTCAAAAAAAGGTAGGGAGGGTCGTCTACCTGCTCCTAAAAAGGTCTGGCTCGGGTCCAAAAAGGTCTGGCTCGGGTCCAAAAAGGTCTGGCTCGGGTCCAAAAAGGGTAGCGAGGGTCTACCTGCTCCTAAAAAGGTCTGGTCCGGGTCAAAAAAAGGTAGGGAGGGTCGTCTACCTGCTCCTAAAAAGGTCTGGCTCGGGTCCAAAAAGGTCTGGCTCGGGTACAAAAAGGGTAGCGAGGGTCTACCTGCTCTTAAAAAGGTCTGGTCCGGGTCAAAAAAAGGTAGGGAGGGTCGTCTACCTGCTCCTAAAAAGGTCTGGCTCGGGTCCAAAAAGGTCTGGCTCGGGTCCACCTGCTCCTAAAAAGGTCTGGTCCGGGTCAAAAAAAGGTAGGGAGGGTCGTCTACCTGCTCCTAAAAAGGTCTGGCTCGGGTCCAAAAAGGTCTGGCTCGGGTCCAAAAAGGGTAGCGAGGGTCTACCTGCTCCTAAAAAGGTCTGGTCCGGGTCAAAAAAAGGTAGGGAGGGTCGTCTACCTGCTCCTAAAAAGGTCTGGCTCGGGTCCAAAAAGGGTAGCGAGGGTCTACCTGCTCCTAAAAAGGTCTGGTCCGGGTCAAAAAAAGGTAGGGAGGGTCGTCTTCCTGCTCCTAAAAAGGTCTGGCTCGGGTCCAAAAAGGGTGGCGAGGGTCTACTTGCTCCTAAAAAGGTCTGGTGAGGGTCAAAAAAAGGTAGGGAGGGTCGTCTACCTGCTCCTAAAAAGGTCTGGCTCGGGTCCAAAAAGGTCTGGCTCGGGTCCAAAAAGGTCTGGCTCGGGTCCAAAAAGGGTAGCGAGGGTCTACCTGCTCCTAAAAAGGTCTGGTCCGGGTCAAAAAAAGGTAGGGAGGGTCGTCTTCCTGCTCCTAAAAAGGTCTGGCTCGGGTCCAAAAAGGGTGGCGAGGGTCTACTTGCTCCTAAAAAGGTCTGGTGAGGGTCAAAAAAAGGTAGGGAGGGTCGTCTACCTGCTCCTAAAAAGGTCTGGCTCGGGTCCAAAAAGGTCTGGCTCGGGTCCACCTGCTCCTAAAAAGGTCTGGTGAGGGTCAAAAAAAGGTAGGGAGGGTCGTCTACCTGCTCCTAAAAAGGTCTGGCTCGGGTCCAAAAAGGGTATCGAGGGTCTACCTGCTCCTAAAAAGGTCTGGTCCGGGTCAAAAAAAGGTAGGGAGGGTCGTCTACCTGCTCCTAAAAAGGTCTGGCTCGGGTCCAAAAAGGTCTGGCTCGGGTCCAAAAAGGGTAGCGAGGGTCTACCTGCTCCTAAAAAGGTCTGGTCCGGGTCAAAAAAAGGTAGGGAGGGTCGTCTACCTGCTCCTAAAAAGGTCTGGCTCGGGTCCAAAAAGGTCTGGCTCGGGTCCAAAAAGGGTAGCGAGGGTCTACCTGCTCCTAAAAAGGTCTGGTCCGGGTCAAAAAAAGGTAGGGAGGGTCGTCTACCTGCTCCTAAAAAGGTCTGGCTCGGGTCCAAAAAGGGTGGCGAGGGTCTACCTGCTCCTAAAAAGGTCTGGTGAGGGTCAAAAAAAGGTAGGGAGGGTCGTCTTCCTGCTCCTAAAAAGGTCTGGTCCGGGTCAAAAAAAGGTAGGGAAAGTCGTCTACCTGCTCCTAAAAAGGTCTGGCTCGGGTCCAAAAAGGGTAGCGAGGGTCTACCTGCTCCTAAAAAGGTCTGGTCCGGGTCAAAAAAAGGTAGGGAGGGTCGTCTACCTGCTCCTAAAAAGGTCTGGCTCGGGTCCAAAAAGGGCGGCGAGGGTCTACCTGCTCCTAAAAAGGTCTGGTGAGGGTCAAAAAAAGGTAGGGAGGGTCGTCTACCTGCTCCTAAAAAGGTCTGGCTCGGGTCCAAAAAGGTCTGGCTCGGGTCCAAAAAGGTCTGGCTCGGGTCCAAAAAGGTCTGGCTCGGGTCCAAAAAGGGTAGCGAGGGTCTACCTGCTCCTAAAAAGGTCTGGTCCGGGTCAAAAAAAGGTAGGGAGGGTCGTCTACCTGCTCCTAAAAAGGTCTGGCTCGGGTCCAAAAAGGTCTGGCTCGGGTACAAAAAGGGTAGCGAGGGTCTACCTGCTCTTAAAAAGGTCTGGTCCGGGTCAAAAAAAGGTAGGGAGGGTCGTCTACCTGCTCCTAAAAAGGTCTGGCTCGGGTCCAAAAAGGTCTGGCTCGGGTCCACCTGCTCCTAAAAAGGTCTGGTCCGGGTCAAAAAAAGGTAGGGAGGGTCGTCTACCTGCTCCTAAAAAGGTCTGGCTCGGGTCCAAAAAGGGTAGCGAGGGTCTACCTGCTCCTAAAAAGGTCTGGTCCGGGTCAAAAAAAGGTAGGGAGGGTCGTCTACCTGCTCCTAAAAAGGTCTGGCTCGGGTCCAAAAAGGGCGGCGAGGGTCTACCTGCTCCTAAAAAGGTCTGGTGAGGGTCAAAAAAAGGTAGGGAGGGTCGTCTACCTGCTCCTAAAAAGGTCTGGCTCGGGTCCAAAAAGGTCTGGCTCGGGTCCAAAAAGGTCTGGCTCGGGTCCAAAAAGGTCTGGCTCGGGTCCAAAAAGGGTAGCGAGGGTCTACCTGCTCCTAAAAAGGTCTGGTCCGGGTCAAAAAAAGGTAGGGAGGGTCGTCTACCTGCTCCTAAAAAGGTCTGGCTCGGGTCCAAAAAGGTCTGGCTCGGGTACAAAAAGGGTAGCGAGGGTCTACCTGCTCTTAAAAAGGTCTGGTCCGGGTCAAAAAAAGGTAGGGAGGGTCGTCTACCTGCTCCTAAAAAGGTCTGGCTCGGGTCCAAAAAGGTCTGGCTCGGGTCCACCTGCTCCTAAAAAGGTCTGGTCCGGGTCAAAAAAAGGTAGGGAGGGTCGTCTACCTGCTCCTAAAAAGGTCTGGCTCGGGTCCAAAAAGGGTAGCGAGGGTCTACCTGCTCCTAAAAAGGTCTGGTCCGGGTCAAAAAAAGGTAGGGAGGGTCGTCTACCTGCTCCTAAAAAGGTCTGGCTCGGGTCCAAAAAGGGTAGCGAGGGTCTACCTGCTCCTAAAAAGGTCTGGTCCGGGTCAAAAAAAGGTAGGGAGGGTCGTCTTCCTGCTCCTAAAAAGGTCTGGCTCGGGTCCAAAAAGGGTGGCGAGGGTCTACTTGCTCCTAAAAAGGTCTGGTGAGGGTCAAAAAAAGGTAGGGAGGGTCGTCTACCTGCTCCTAAAAAGGTCTGGCTCGGGTCCAAAAAGGTCTGGCTCGGGTCCAAAAAGGTCTGGCTCGGGTCCAAAAAGGGTAGCGAGGGTCTACCTGCTCCTAAAAAGGTCTGGTCCGGGTCAAAAAAAGGTAGGGAGGGTCGTCTTCCTGCTCCTAAAAAGGTCTGGCTCGGGTCCAAAAAGGGTGGCGAGGGTCTACTTGCTCCTAAAAAGGTCTGGTGAGGGTCAAAAAAAGGTAGGGAGGGTCGTCTACCTGCTCCTAAAAAGGTCTGGCTCGGGTCCAAAAAGGTCTGGCTCGGGTCCACCTGCTCCTAAAAAGGTCTGGTGAGGGTCAAAAAAAGGTAGGGAGGGTCGTCTACCTGCTCCTAAAAAGGTCTGGCTCGGGTCCAAAAAGGGTATCGAGGGTCTACCTGCTCCTAAAAAGGTCTGGTCCGGGTCAAAAAAAGGTAGGGAGGGTCGTCTACCTGCTCCTAAAAAGGTCTGGCTCGGGTCCAAAAAGGTCTGGCTCGGGTCCAAAAAGGGTAGCGAGGGTCTACCTGCTCCTAAAAAGGTCTGGTCCGGGTCAAAAAAAGGTAAAGAGGGTCGTCTACCTGCTCCAAAGATCTGGCTCGGGTCCAAAACGGTCTGGCTCGGGTCCAAAAAGGGTAGCGAGGGTCTACCTGCTCCTAAAAAGGTCTGGTCCAGGTCAAAAAAAGGTAGGGAGGGTCGTCTACCTGCTCCTAAAAAGGTCTGGCTCGGGTCAAAAAAGGGTAGCGAGGGTCTACCTGCTCCTAAAAAGGTCTGGCTCGGGTCCAAAAAGGTCTGGCTCGGGTCCAAAAAGGGTAGCGAGGGTCTACCTGCTCATAAAAAGGTCTGGTCCGGGTCAAAAAAAGGTAGGGAGGGTCGTCTACCTGCTCCTAAAAAGGTCTGGCTCGGGTCCAAAAAGGTCTGGCTCGGGTCCACCTGCTCCTAAAAAGGTCTGGTCCGGGTCAAAAAAAGGTAGGGAGGGTCGTCTACCTGCTCCTAAAAAGGTCTGGCTTGGGTCCAAAAAGGGTATCGAGGGTCTACCTGCTCCTAAAAAGGTCTGGTCCAAATCAAAAAAAGGTAGGGAGGGTCGTCTACCTGCTCCTAAAAAGGTCTGGCTCGGGTCCAAAAAGGTCTGGCTCGGGTCCAAAAAGGGTAGCGAGGGTCTACCTGCTCCTAAAAAGGTCTGGTCCGGGTCAAAAAAAGGTAGGGAGGGTCGTCTACCTGCTCCTAAAAAGGTCTGGCTCGGGTCCATAAAGGTCTGGCTCGGGTCCACCTGCTCCTAAAAAGGTCTGGTCCGGGTCAAAAAAAGGTAGGGAGGGTCGTCTACTTGCTCCTAAAAAGGTCTGGCTCGGGTCCAAAAAGGGTAGTGAGGGTCTGCCTGCTCCTAAAAAGGTCTGGTCCGGGTCAAAAAAGGTAGGGAGGGTCGTCTACCTGCTCCTAAAAAGGTCTGGCTCGGGTCCAAAAAGGGTAGCGAGGGTCTACCTGCTCCTAAAAAGGTCTGGTCCGGGTCAAAAAAAGGTTGGGAGGGTCGTCTATCTGCTCCTAAAAAGGTCTGGCTCGGGTCCAAAAAGAGTGGCGAGGGTCTACCTGCTGCTAAAAAGGTCTGGTGAGGGTCAAAAAAAGGTAGGGAGGGTCGTCTACCTGCTCCTAAAAAGGTCTGGCTCGGGTCCAAAAAGGTCTGGCTCGGGTCCAAAAAGGGTAGCGAGGGTCTACCTGCTCCTAAAAAGGTCTGGTCCAAATCAAAAAAAGGTAAGGAGGGTCGTCTACCTGCTCCTAAAAAGGTCTGGCTCGGGTCCAAAAAGGTCTGGCTCGGGTCCAAAAAGGGTAGCGAGGGTCTACCTGCTCCTAAAAAGGTCTGGTCCGGGTCAAAAAAAGGTAGGGAGGGTCGTCTACCTGCTCCTAAAAAGGTCTGGCTCGGGTCCATAAAGGTCTGGCTCGGGTCCACCTGCTCCTAAAAAGGTCTGGTCCGGGTCAAAAAAAGGTAGGGAGGGTCGTCTACCTGCTCCTAAAAAGGTCTGGCTCGGGTCCAAAAAGGTCTGGCTCGGGTCCAAAAAGGGTAGTGAGGGTCTACCTGCTCCTAAAAAGGTCTGGTCCGGGTCAAAAAAGGTAGGGAGGGTCGTCTACCTGCTCCTAAAAAGGTCTGGCTCGGGTCCAAAAAAGGGTAGCGAGGGTCTACCTGCTCCTAAAAAGGTCTGGTCCGGGTCAAAAAAAGGTAGGGAGGGTCGTCTACCTGCTCCTAAAAAGGTCTGGCTCGGGTCCAAAAAGGTCTGGCTCGGGTCCAAAAAGGGTAGCGAGGGTCTACCTGCTCCTAAAAAGGTCTGGTCCGGGTCAAAAAAGGTAGGGAGGGTCGTCTACCTGCTCCTAAAAAGGTCTGGCTCGGGTCCAAAAAGGGTAGCGAGGGTCTACCTGCTCCTAAAAAGGTCTGGTCCGGGTCAAAAAAAGGTAGGGAGGGTCGTCTATCTGCTCCTAAAAAGGTCTGGCTCGGGTCCAAAAAGGGGAGCGAGGGTCTACCTGCTCCTAAAAAGGTCTGGTGAGGGTCAAAAAAAGGTAGGGAGGGTCGTCTACCTGCTCCTAAAAAGGTCTGGCTCGGGTCCAAAAAGGTCTGGCTCGGGTCCAAAAAGGGTAGCGAGGGTCTACCTGCTCCTAAAAAGGTCTGGTCCGGGTCAAAAAAAGGTAGGGAAAGTCGTCTACCTGCTCCTAAAAAGGTCTGGCTCGGGTCCAAAAAGGGTAGCGAGGGTCTACCTGCTCCTAAAAAGGTCTGGTCCGGTTCAAAAAAAGGTAGGGAGGGTCGTCTACCTGCTCCTAAAAAGGTCTGGCTCGGGTCCAAAAAGGGTGGCGAGGGTCTACCTGCTCCTAAAAAGGTCTGGTGAGGGTCAAAAAAAGGTAGGGAGGGTCGTCTACCTGCTCCTAAAAAGGTCTGGCTCGGGTCCAAAAAGGTCTGGCTCGGGTCCACCTGCTCCTAAAAAGGTCTGGTCCGGGTCAAAAAAAGGTAGGGAGGGTCGTCTTCCTGCTCCTAAAAAGGTCTGGCTTGGGTCCAAAAAGGGTATCGAGGGTCTACCTGCTCCTAAAAAGGTCTGGTCCGGTTTAAAAAAAAGGTAGGGAGGGTCGTCTACCTGCTCCTAAAAAGGTCTGGCTCGGGTCCAAAAAGGTCTGGCTCGGGCCCAAAAAGGGTAGCGAGGGTCTACCTGCTCCTAAAAAGGTCTGGTCCGGGTCAAAAAAAGGTAGGGCGGGTCGTCTACCTGCTCCTAAAAAGGTCTGGCTCGGGTCCAAAAAGGTCAGGCTCGGGTCCACCTGCTCCTAAAAAGGTCTGGTCCGGGTCAAAAAAAGGTAGGGAGGGTCGTCTACCTGCTCTTAAAATGGTCTGGCTCGGGTCCAAAAAGGGTAGCGAGGGTCTACCTGCTCCTAAAAAGGTCTGGTCCAGGTCAAAAAAAGGTAGGGAGGGTCGTCTACCTGCTCCTAAAAAGGTCTGGCTCGGGTCCAAAAAGGTCTGGCTCGGGTCCACCTGCTCCTAAAAAGGTCTGGTCCGGGTCAAAAAAAGGTAGGGAGGGTCGTCTACCTGCTCTTAAAATGGTCTGGCTTGGGTCCAAAAAGGGTTTCGAGGGTCTACCTGCTCCTAAAAAGGTCTGGTCCGGGTCAAAAAAAGGTAGGGAGGGTCGTCTACCTGCTCCTAAAAAGGTCTGGCTCGGGTCCAAAAAGGTCTGGCTCGGGTCCAAAAAGGGTAGCGAGGGTCTACCTGCTCCTAAAAAGGTCTGGTCCAGGTCAAAAAAAGGTAGGGAGGGTCGTCTACCTGCTCCTAAAAAGGTCTGGCTCGGGTCCAAAAAGGTCTGGCTCGGGTCCACCTGCTCCTAAAAAGGTCTGGTCCGGGTCAAAAAAAGGTAGGGAGGGTCGTCTACCTGCTCCTTAAAAGGTCTGGCTCGGGTCCAAAAAGGTCTGGCTCGGGTCCAAAAAGGGTAGCAAGGGTCTACCTGCTCCTAAAAAGGTCTGGTCCGGGTCAAAAAAGGTAGGGAAAGTCGTCTACCTGCTCCTAAAAAGGTCTGGCTCGGGTCCAAAAAGGGTAGCGAGGGTCTACCTGCTCCTAAAAAGGTCTGGTCCGGGTCAAAAAAAGGTAGGGAGGGTCGTCTACCTGCTCCTAAAAAGGTCTGGCTCGGGTCCAAAAAGGTCTGGCTCGGGCCCAAAAAGGGTAGCGAGGGTCTACCTGCTCCTAAAAAGGTCTGGTCCGGGTCAAAAAAAGGTAGGGCGGGTCGTCTACCTGCTCCTAAAAAGGTCTGGCTCGGGTCCAAAAAGGTCAGGCTCGGGTCCACCTGCTCCTAAAAAGGTCTGGTCCGGGTCAAAAAAAGGTAGGGAGGGTCGTCTACCTGCTCTTAAAAAGGTCTGGCTTGGGTCCAAAAAGGGTTTCGAGGGTCTACCTGCTCCTAAAAAGGTCTGGTCCGGGTCAAAAAAAGGTAGGGAGGGTCGTCTACCTGCTCCTAAAAAGGTCTGGCTCGGGTCCAAAAAGGTCTGGCTCGGGTCCAAAAAGGGTAGCGAGGGTCTACCTGCTCCTAAAAAGGTCTGGTCCAGGTCAAAAAAAGGTAGGGAGGGTCGTCTACCTGCTCCTAAAAAGGTCTGGCTCGGGTCCAAAAAGGTCTGGCTCGGGTCCACCTGCTCCTAAAAAGGTCTGGTCCGGGTCAAAAAAAGGTAGGGAGGGTCGTCTACCTGCTCCTTAAAAGGTCTGGCTCGGGTCCAAAAAGGTCTGGCTCGGGTCCAAAAAGGGTAGCAAGGGTCTACCTGCTCCTAAAAAGGTCTGGTCCGGGTCAAAAAAGGTAGGGAAAGTCGTCTACCTGCTCCTAAAAAGGTCTGGCTCGGGTCCAAAAAGGGTAGCGAGGGTCTACCTGCTCCTAAAAAGGTCTGGTCCGGGTCAAAAAAAGGTAGGGAGGGTCGTCTACCTGCTCCTAAAAAGGTCTGGCTCGGGTCCAAAAAGGGTGGCGAGGGTCTACCTGCTCCTAAAAAGGTCTGGTGAGGGTCAAAAAAAGGTAGGGAGGGTCGTCTTCCTGCTCCTAAAAAGGTCTGGTCCGGGTCAAAAAAAGGTAGGGAAAGTCGTCTACCTGCTCCTAAAAAGGTCTGGCTCGGGTCCAAAAAGGGTAGCGAGGGTCTACCTGCTCCTAAAAAGGTCTGGTCCGGGTCAAAAAAAGGTAGGGAGGGTCGTCTTCCTGCTCCTAAAAAGGTCTGGCTCGGGTCCAAAAAGGGCGGCGAGGGTCTACCTGCTCCTAAAAAGGTCTGGTGAGGGTCAAAAAAAGGTAGGGAGGGTCGTCTACCTGCTCCTAAAAAGGTCTGGCTCGGGTCCAAAAAGGTCTGGCTCGGGTCCAAAAAGGTCTGGCTCGGGTCCAAAAAGGGTAGCGAGGGTCTACCTGCTCCTAAAAAGGTCTGGTCCGGGTCAAAAAAAGGTAGGGAGGGTCGTCTACCTGCTCCTAAAAAGGTCTGGCTCGGGTCCAAAAAGGTCTGGCTCGGGTACAAAAAGGGTAGCGAGGGTCTACCTGCTCTTAAAAAGGTCTGGTCCGGGTCAAAAAAAGGTAGGGAGGGTCGTCTACCTGCTCCTAAAAAGGTCTGGCTCGGGTCCAAAAAGGTCTGGCTCGGGTCCACCTGCTCCTAAAAAGGTCTGGTCCGGGTCAAAAAAAGGTAGGGAGGGTCGTCTACCTGCTCCTAAAAAGGTCTGGCTCGGGTCCAAAAAGGTCTGGCTCGGGTCCAAAAAGGGTAGCGAGGGTCTACCTGCTCCTAAAAAGGTCTGGTCCGGGTCAAAAAAAGGTAGGGAGGGTCGTCTACCTGCTCCTAAAAAGGTCTGGCTCGGGTCCAAAAAGGGTAGCGAGGGTCTACCTGCTCCTAAAAAGGTCTGGTCCGGGTCAAAAAAAGGTAGGGAGGGTCGTCTACCTGCTCCTAAAAAGGTCTGGCTCGGGTCCAAAAAGGTCTGGCTCGGGCCCAAAAAGGGTAGCGAGGGTCTACCTGCTCCTAAAAAGGTCTGGTCCGGGTCAAAAAAAGGTAGGGCGGGTCGTCTACCTGCTCCTAAAAAGGTCTGGCTCGGGTCCAAAAAGGTCAGGCTCGGGTCCACCTGCTCCTAAAAAGGTCTGGTCCGGGTCAAAAAAAGGTAGGGAGGGTCGTCTACCTGCTCTTAAAAAGGTCTGGCTTGGGTCCAAAAAGGGTTTCGAGGGTCTACCTGCTCCTAAAAAGGTCTGGTCCGGGTCAAAAAAAGGTAGGGAGGGTCGTCTACCTGCTCCTAAAAAGGTCTGGCTCGGGTCCAAAAAGGTCTGGCTCGGGTCCAAAAAGGGTAGCGAGGGTCTACCTGCTCCTAAAAAGGTCTGGTCCAGGTCAAAAAAAGGTAGGGAGGGTCGTCTACCTGCTCCTAAAAAGGTCTGGCTCGGGTCCAAAAAGGTCTGGCTCGGGTCCACCTGCTCCTAAAAAGGTCTGGTCCGGGTCAAAAAAAGGTAGGGAGGGTCGTCTACCTGCTCCTTAAAAGGTCTGGCTCGGGTCCAAAAAGGTCTGGCTCGGGTCCAAAAAGGGTAGCAAGGGTCTACCTGCTCCTAAAAAGGTCTGGTCCGGGTCAAAAAAGGTAGGGAAAGTCGTCTACCTGCTCCTAAAAAGATCTGGCTCGGGTCCAAAAAGGGTAGCGAGGGTCTACCTGCTCCTAAAAAGGTCTGGTCCGGGTCAAAAAAAGGTAGGGAGGGTCGTCTACCTGCTCCTAAAAAGGTCTGGCTCGGGTCCAAAAAGGGTGGCGAGGGTCTACCTGCTCCTAAAAAGGTCTGGTGAGGGTCAAAAAAAGGTAGGGAGGGTCGTCTTCCTGCTCCTAAAAAGGTCTGGTCCGGGTCAAAAAAAGGTAGGGAAAGTCGTCTACCTGCTCCTAAAAAGGTCTGGCTCGGGTCCAAAAAGGGTAGCGAGGGTCTACCTGCTCCTAAAAAGGTCTGGTCCGGGTCAAAAAAAGGTAGGGAGGGTCGTCTACCTGCTCCTAAAAAGGTCTGGCTCGGGTCCAAAAAGGGCGGCGAGGGTCTACCTGCTCCTAAAAAGGTCTGGTGAGGGTCAAAAAAAGGTAGGGAGGGTCGTCTACCTGCTCCTAAAAAGGTCTGGCTCGGGTCCAAAAAGGTCTGGCTCGGGTCCAAAAAGGTCTGGCTCGGGTCCAAAAAGGGTAGCGAGGGTCTACCTGCTCCTAAAAAGGTCTGGTCCGGGTCAAAAAAAGGTAGGGAGGGTCGTCTACCTGCTCCTAAAAAGGTCTGGCTCGGGTCCAAAAAGGTCTGGCTCGGGTACAAAAAGGGTAGCGAGGGTCTACCTGCTCTTAAAAAGGTCTGGTCCGGGTCAAAAAAAGGTAGGGAGGGTCGTCTACCTGCTCCTAAAAAGGTCTGGCTCGGGTCCAAAAAGGTCTGGCTCGGGTCCACCTGCTCCTAAAAAGGTCTGGTCCGGGTCAAAAAAAGGTAGGGAGGGTCGTCTACCTGCTCCTAAAAAGGTCTGGCTCGGGTCCAAAAAGGTCTGGCTCGGGTCCAAAAAGGGTAGCGAGGGTCTACCTGCTCCTAAAAAGGTCTGGTCCGGGTCAAAAAAAGGTAGGGAGGGTCGTCTACCTGCTCCTAAAAAGGTCTGGCTCGGGTCCAAAAAGGGTAGCGAGGGTCTACCTGCTCCTAAAAAGGTCTGGTCCGGGTCAAAAAAAGGTAGGGAGGGTCGTCTTCCTGCTCCTAAAAAGGTCTGGCTCGGGTCCAAAAAGGGTGGCGAGGGTCTACTTGCTCCTAAAAAGGTCTGGTGAGGGTCAAAAAAAGGTAGGGAGGGTCGTCTACCTGCTCCTAAAAAGGTCTGGCTCGGGTCCAAAAAGGTCTGGCTCGGGTCCAAAAAGGTCTGGCTCGGGTCCAAAAAGGGTAGCGAGGGTCTACCTGCTCCTAAAAAGGTCTGGTCCGGGTCAAAAAAAGGTAGGGAGGGTCGTCTTCCTGCTCCTAAAAAGGTCTGGCTCGGGTCCAAAAAGGGTGGCGAGGGTCTACTTGCTCCTAAAAAGGTCTGGTGAGGGTCAAAAAAAGGTAGGGAGGGTCGTCTACCTGCTCCTAAAAAGGTCTGGCTCGGGTCCAAAAAGGGTAGCGAGGGTCTACCTGCTCCTAAAAAGGTCTGGTCCGGGTCAAAAAAAGGTAGGGAGGGTCGTCTACCTGCTCCTAAAAAGGTCTGGCTCGGGTCCAAAAAGGGTAGCGAGGGTCTACCTGCTCCTAAAAAGGTCTGGTCCGGGTCAAAAAAAGGTAGGGAGGGTCGTCTACCTGCTCCTAAAAAGGTCTGGCTCGGGTCCAAAAAGGTCTGGCTCGGGCCCAAAAAGGGTAGCGAGGGTCTACCTGCTCCTAAAAAGGTCTGGTCCGGGTCAAAAAAAGGTAGGGCGGGTCGTCTACCTGCTCCTAAAAAGGTCTGGCTCGGGTCCAAAAAGGTCAGGCTCGGGTCCACCTGCTCCTAAAAAGGTCTGGTCCGGGTCAAAAAAAGGTAGGGAGGGTCGTCTACCTGCTCTTAAAAAGGTCTGGCTTGGGTCCAAAAAGGGTTTCGAGGGTCTACCTGCTCCTAAAAAGGTCTGGTCCGGGTCAAAAAAAGGTAGGGAGGGTCGTCTACCTGCTCCTAAAAAGGTCTGGCTCGGGTCCAAAAAGGTCTGGCTCGGGTCCAAAAAGGGTAGCGAGGGTCTACCTGCTCCTAAAAAGGTCTGGTCCAGGTCAAAAAAAGGTAGGGAGGGTCGTCTACCTGCTCCTAAAAAGGTCTGGCTCGGGTCCAAAAAGGTCTGGCTCGGGTCCACCTGCTCCTAAAAAGGTCTGGTCCGGGTCAAAAAAAGGTAGGGAGGGTCGTCTACCTGCTCCTTAAAAGGTCTGGCTCGGGTCCAAAAAGGTCTGGCTCGGGTCCAAAAAGGGTAGCAAGGGTCTACCTGCTCCTAAAAAGGTCTGGTCCGGGTCAAAAAAGGTAGGGAAAGTCGTCTACCTGCTCCTAAAAAGGTCTGGCTCGGGTCCAAAAAGGGTAGCGAGGGTCTACCTGCTCCTAAAAAGGTCTGGTCCGGGTCAAAAAAAGGTAGGGAGGGTCGTCTACCTGCTCCTAAAAAGGTCTGGCTCGGGTCCAAAAAGGGTGGCGAGGGTCTACCTGCTCCTAAAAAGGTCTGGTGAGGGTCAAAAAAAGGTAGGGAGGGTCGTCTTCCTGCTCCTAAAAAGGTCTGGTCCGGGTCAAAAAAAGGTAGGGAAAGTCGTCTACCTGCTCCTAAAAAGGTCTGGCTCGGGTCCAAAAAGGGTAGCGAGGGTCTACCTGCTCCTAAAAAGGTCTGGTCCGGGTCAAAAAAAGGTAGGGAGGGTCGTCTACCTGCTCCTAAAAAGGTCTGGCTCGGGTCCAAAAAGGGCGGCGAGGGTCTACCTGCTCCTAAAAAGGTCTGGTGAGGGTCAAAAAAAGGTAGGGAGGGTCGTCTACCTGCTCCTAAAAAGGTCTGGCTCGGGTCCAAAAAGGTCTGGCTCGGGTCCAAAAAGGTCTGGCTCGGGTCCAAAAAGGGTAGCGAGGGTCTACCTGCTCCTAAAAAGGTCTGGTCCGGGTCAAAAAAAGGTAGGGAGGGTCGTCTACCTGCTCCTAAAAAGGTCTGGCTCGGGTCCAAAAAGGTCTGGCTCGGGTACAAAAAGGGTAGCGAGGGTCTACCTGCTCTTAAAAAGGTCTGGTCCGGGTCAAAAAAAGGTAGGGAGGGTCGTCTACCTGCTCCTAAAAAGGTCTGGCTCGGGTCCAAAAAGGTCTGGCTCGGGTCCACCTGCTCCTAAAAAGGTCTGGTCCGGGTCAAAAAAAGGTAGGGAGGGTCGTCTACCTGCTCCTAAAAAGGTCTGGCTCGGGTCCAAAAAGGTCTGGCTCGGGTCCAAAAAGGGTAGCGAGGGTCTACCTGCTCCTAAAAAGGTCTGGTCCGGGTCAAAAAAAGGTAGGGAGGGTCGTCTACCTGCTCCTAAAAAGGTCTGGCTCGGGTCCAAAAAGGGTAGCGAGGGTCTACCTGCTCCTAAAAAGGTCTGGTCCGGGTCAAAAAAAGGTAGGGAGGGTCGTCTTCCTGCTCCTAAAAAGGTCTGGCTCGGGTCCAAAAAGGGTGGCGAGGGTCTACTTGCTCCTAAAAAGGTCTGGTGAGGGTCAAAAAAAGGTAGGGAGGGTCGTCTACCTGCTCCTAAAAAGGTCTGGCTCGGGTCCAAAAAGGTCTGGCTCGGGTCCAAAAAGGTCTGGCTCGGGTCCAAAAAGGGTAGCGAGGGTCTACCTGCTCCTAAAAAGGTCTGGTCCGGGTCAAAAAAAGGTAGGGAGGGTCGTCTTCCTGCTCCTAAAAAGGTCTGGCTCGGGTCCAAAAAGGGTGGCGAGGGTCTACTTGCTCCTAAAAAGGTCTGGTGAGGGTCAAAAAAAGGTAGGGAGGGTCGTCTACCTGCTCCTAAAAAGGTCTGGCTCGGGTCCAAAAAGGTCTGGCTCGGGTCCACCTGCTCCTAAAAAGGTCTGGTGAGGGTCAAAAAAAGGTAGGGAGGGTCGTCTACCTGCTCCTAAAAAGGTCTGGCTCGGGTCCAAAAAGGGTATCGAGGGTCTACCTGCTCCTAAAAAGGTCTGGTCCGGGTCAAAAAAAGGTAGGGAGGGTCGTCTACCTGCTCCTAAAAAGGTCTGGCTCGGGTCCAAAAAGGTCTGGCTCGGGTCCAAAAAGGGTAGCGAGGGTCTACCTGCTCCTAAAAAGGTCTGGTCCGGGTCAAAAAAAGGTAGGGAGGGTCGTCTACCTGCTCCTAAAAAGGTCTGGCTCGGGTCCAAAAAGGTCTGGCTCGGGTCCAAAAAGGGTAGCGAGGGTCTACCTGCTCCTAAAAAGGTCTGGTCCGGGTCAAAAAAAGGTAGGGAGGGTCGTCTACCTGCTCCTAAAAAGGTCTGGCTCGGGTCCAAAAAGGGTGGCGAGGGTCTACCTGCTCCTAAAAAGGTCTGGTGAGGGTCAAAAAAAGGTAGGGAGGGTCGTCTTCCTGCTCCTAAAAAGGTCTGGTCCGGGTCAAAAAAAGGTAGGGAAAGTCGTCTACCTGCTCCTAAAAAGGTCTGGCTCGGGTCCAAAAAGGGTAGCGAGGGTCTACCTGCTCCTAAAAAGGTCTGGTCCGGGTCAAAAAAAGGTAGGGAGGGTCGTCTACCTGCTCCTAAAAAGGTCTGGCTCGGGTCCAAAAAGGGCGGCGAGGGTCTACCTGCTCCTAAAAAGGTCTGGTGAGGGTCAAAAAAAGGTAGGGAGGGTCGTCTACCTGCTCCTAAAAAGGTCTGGCTCGGGTCCAAAAAGGTCTGGCTCGGGTCCAAAAAGGTCTGGCTCGGGTCCAAAAAGGTCTGGCTCGGGTCCAAAAAGGGTAGCGAGGGTCTACCTGCTCCTAAAAAGGTCTGGTCCGGGTCAAAAAAAGGTAGGGAGGGTCGTCTACCTGCTCCTAAAAAGGTCTGGCTCGGGTCCAAAAAGGTCTGGCTCGGGTACAAAAAGGGTAGCGAGGGTCTACCTGCTCTTAAAAAGGTCTGGTCCGGGTCAAAAAAAGGTAGGGAGGGTCGTCTACCTGCTCCTAAAAAGGTCTGGCTCGGGTCCAAAAAGGTCTGGCTCGGGTCCACCTGCTCCTAAAAAGGTCTGGTCCGGGTCAAAAAAAGGTAGGGAGGGTCGTCTACCTGCTCCTAAAAAGGTCTGGCTCGGGTCCAAAAAGGGTAGCGAGGGTCTACCTGCTCCTAAAAAGGTCTGGTCCGGGTCAAAAAAAGGTAGGGAGGGTCGTCTACCTGCTCCTAAAAAGGTCTGGCTCGGGTCCAAAAAGGGCGGCGAGGGTCTACCTGCTCCTAAAAAGGTCTGGTGAGGGTCAAAAAAAGGTAGGGAGGGTCGTCTACCTGCTCCTAAAAAGGTCTGGCTCGGGTCCAAAAAGGTCTGGCTCGGGTCCAAAAAGGTCTGGCTCGGGTCCAAAAAGGTCTGGCTCGGGTCCAAAAAGGGTAGCGAGGGTCTACCTGCTCCTAAAAAGGTCTGGTCCGGGTCAAAAAAAGGTAGGGAGGGTCGTCTACCTGCTCCTAAAAAGGTCTGGCTCGGGTCCAAAAAGGTCTGGCTCGGGTACAAAAAGGGTAGCGAGGGTCTACCTGCTCTTAAAAAGGTCTGGTCCGGGTCAAAAAAAGGTAGGGAGGGTCGTCTACCTGCTCCTAAAAAGGTCTGGCTCGGGTCCAAAAAGGTCTGGCTCGGGTCCACCTGCTCCTAAAAAGGTCTGGTCCGGGTCAAAAAAAGGTAGGGAGGGTCGTCTACCTGCTCCTAAAAAGGTCTGGCTCGGGTCCAAAAAGGGTAGCGAGGGTCTACCTGCTCCTAAAAAGGTCTGGTCCGGGTCAAAAAAAGGTAGGGAGGGTCGTCTACCTGCTCCTAAAAAGGTCTGGCTCGGGTCCAAAAAGGGTAGCGAGGGTCTACCTGCTCCTAAAAAGGTCTGGTCCGGGTCAAAAAAAGGTAGGGAGGGTCGTCTTCCTGCTCCTAAAAAGGTCTGGCTCGGGTCCAAAAAGGGTGGCGAGGGTCTACTTGCTCCTAAAAAGGTCTGGTGAGGGTCAAAAAAAGGTAGGGAGGGTCGTCTACCTGCTCCTAAAAAGGTCTGGCTCGGGTCCAAAAAGGTCTGGCTCGGGTCCAAAAAGGTCTGGCTCGGGTCCAAAAAGGGTAGCGAGGGTCTACCTGCTCCTAAAAAGGTCTGGTCCGGGTCAAAAAAAGGTAGGGAGGGTCGTCTTCCTGCTCCTAAAAAGGTCTGGCTCGGGTCCAAAAAGGGTGGCGAGGGTCTACTTGCTCCTAAAAAGGTCTGGTGAGGGTCAAAAAAAGGTAGGGAGGGTCGTCTACCTGCTCCTAAAAAGGTCTGGCTCGGGTCCAAAAAGGTCTGGCTCGGGTCCACCTGCTCCTAAAAAGGTCTGGTGAGGGTCAAAAAAAGGTAGGGAGGGTCGTCTACCTGCTCCTAAAAAGGTCTGGCTCGGGTCCAAAAAGGGTATCGAGGGTCTACCTGCTCCTAAAAAGGTCTGGTCCGGGTCAAAAAAAGGTAGGGAGGGTCGTCTACCTGCTCCTAAAAAGGTCTGGCTCGGGTCCAAAAAGGTCTGGCTCGGGTCCAAAAAGGGTAGCGAGGGTCTACCTGCTCCTAAAAAGGTCTGGTCCGGGTCAAAAAAAGGTAGGGAGGGTCGTCTACCTGCTCCTAAAAAGGTCTGGCTCGGGTCCAAAAAGGTCTGGCTCGGGTACAAAAAGGGTAGCGAGGGTCTACCTGCTCTTAAAAAGGTCTGGTCCGGGTCAAAAAAAGGTAGGGAGGGTCGTCTACCTGCTCCTAAAAAGGTCTGGCTCGGGTCCAAAAAGGTCTGGCTCGGGTCCACCTGCTCCTAAAAAGGTCTGGTCCGGGTCAAAAAAAGGTAGGGAGGGTCGTCTACCTGCTCCTAAAAAGGTCTGGCTCGGGTCCAAAAAGGGTAGCGAGGGTCTACCTGCTCCTAAAAAGGTCTGGTCCGGGTCAAAAAAAGGTAGGGAGGGTCGTCTACCTGCTCCTAAAAAGGTCTGGCTCGGGTCCAAAAAGGGTAGCGAGGGTCTACCTGCTCCTAAAAAGGTCTGGTCCGGGTCAAAAAAAGGTAGGGAGGGTCGTCTACCTGCTCCTAAAAAGGTCCGGCTCGGGTCCAAAAAGGGTAGCGAGGGTCTACCTGCTCCTAAAAAGGTCTGGTGAGGGTCAAAAAAAGGTAGGGAGGGTCGTCTACCTGCTCCTAAAAAGGTCTGGCTCGGGTCCAAAAAGGTCTGGCTCGGGTCCAAAAAGGTCTGGCTCGGGTCCAAAAAGGTGTGGCTCGGGTCCAAAAAGGGTAGCGAGGGTCTACCTGCTCCTAAAAAGGTCTGGTCCGGGTCAAAAAAAGGTAGGGAGGGTCGTCTACCTGCTCCTAAAAAGGTCTGGCTCGGGTCCAAAAAGGGTAGCGAGGGTCTACCTGCTCCTAAAAAGGTCTGGTGAGGGTCAAAAAAAGGTAGGGAGGGTCGTCTACCTGCTCCTAAAAAGGTCTGGCTCGGGTCCAAAAAGGTCTGGCTCGGGTCCAAAAAGGGGAGCGAGGGTCTACCTGCTCCTAAAAAGGTCTGGTGAGGGTCAAAAAAAGGTAGAGAGGGACGTCTACATGCTCCAAAAAAGGTCTGGCTCGGGTCCAAAAAGGTCTGGCGAGGGTCCAAAAAGGGTAGCGAGGGTCTACCTGCTCCTAAAAAGGTCCGGTCCGGGTCAAAAAAAGGTAGGGAGGGTCGTCTACCTGCTCCTAAAAAGGTCTGGCTCGGGTCCAAAAAGGGTAGCGAGGGTCTACCTGCTCTTAAAAAGGTCTGGTGAGGGTCAAAAAAAGGTAGGGAGGGTCGTCTACCTGCTCCTAAAAAGGTCTTGCGAGGGTCCAAAAAGGGTAGCGAGGGTCTACCTGCTCCTAAAAAGGTCTGGTAAGGGTCAAAAAAAGGAAGGGAGGGTCGTCTACCTGCTCCTAAAAAGGTCTGGTCCGGGTCAAAAAAAGGTAGGCAGGGTCTACCTGCTCCTAAAAAGGTCTGGTCCGGGTCAAAAAAAGGTAGGGAGGGTCGTCTACCTGCTCCTTAAAAGGTCTGGCTCGGGTCCAAAAAGGGTAGGGAGGGTCTACCTGCTCCTAAAAAGGTCTGGTCCGGGTCAAAAAAAGGTAGGGAGGGTCGTCTGCCTGCTCCTAAAAAGGTCTGGTTCGGGTCCAAAAAGGGTAGGGAGGGTCTACATGCTCCTAAAAAGGTCTGGTCCGGGTCAAAAAAAGGTAGGGAGGGTCGTCTACCTGCTCCTAAAAAGGTCTGGTTCGGGTCCAAAAAGGGTAGCGAGGGTCTACCTGCTCCTAAAAAGGTCTGGTCCGGGTCCAAAAAAGGTAGGGAGGGTCGTCTACCTGCTCCTAATAAGGTCTGGCTCGTGTCCAAAAAGGGAAGGGAGGGTCTACCTGCTCCTAAAAAGGTCTGGTCCGGGTCCAAAAAAGGTAGGGAGGGTCGTCTACCTGCTCCTAAAAAGGTCTGGCTCGGGTCCAAAAAGGGTAGGGAGGGTCTACCTGCTCCTAAAAAGGTCTGGCGAGGGTCCAAAAAGGGAAGCGAGGGTCTACCTGCTCCTAAAAAGGTCTGGTGAGGGTCAAAAAAAGGTAGGGAGGATCGTCTACCTGCTCCTAAAAAGGTCTGGCTCGGGTCCAAAAAGGGTAGCGAGGGTCTACCTGCTCCTAAAAAGGTCTGGTTCGGGTCAAAAAAAGGTAGGGAGGGTCGTCTACCTGCTCCTTAAAACATCTGGCTCGGGTCCAAAAAGGGTAGCAAGGGTCGACCTGCTCCTAAAAAGGTCTGGCTCGGGTCCAAAAAGGGTAGCGAGGGTCTACCTGCTCCTAAAAAGATCTGGTGAGGGTCAAAAAAAGGTAGGGAGGGTCGTCTACCTGCTCCTAAAAAGGTCTGGCTCGGGTCCAAAAAGGGTAGCGAGGGTCTACCTGCTCCTAAAAAGGTCTGGTCCGGGTCAAAAAAAGGTAGGGAGGGTCTACCTGCTCCTAAAAAGGTCTGGCTCGGGTCCAAAAAGGGTAGCGAGGGTCTACCTGCTCCTAAAAAGGTCTGGCTCGGGTCCAAAAAGGGTAGCGAGGGTCTACCTGCTCCTAAAAAGGTCTGGTCCGGGTCAAAAAAAGGCAGGGAGGGTCGTCTACCTGCTCCTAAAAAGGTCTGGTGAGGGTCTAAAAAAGGTAGAGAGGGTCGTCTTCCTGCTCCTAAAAAGGTCTTGCGAGGGTCCAAAAAGGGTAGCGAGGGTCTACCTGCTCCTAAAAAGGTCTGGTAAGGGTCAAAAAAAGGTAGGGAGGGTCGTCTACCTGCTCCTAAAAAGGTCTGGTCCGGGTCAAAAAAAGGTAGGCAGGGTCTACCTGCTCCTAAAAAGGTCTGGTCCGGGTCCAAAAAGGGTAGCGAGGGTCTACCTGCTCCTAAAAAGGTCTGGTGAGGGTCAAAAAAAGGTAGGGAGGATCGTCTACCTGCTCCTAAAAAGGTCTGGCTCGGGTCCAAAAAGGGTAGCGAGGGTCTACCTGCTCCTAAAAAGGTCTGGTCCGGGTCAAAAAAAGATAGGAAGGGTCGTCTACCTGCTCTTTAAAACATCTGGCTCGGGTCCAAAAAGGGTAGCAAGGGTCGACCTGCTCCTAAAAAGGTCTGGTCCGGGTCAAAATGAGGTAGGGAGGGTCGTCTACCTGCTCCTAAAAAGGTCTGGTGAGGGTAAAAAAAAGGTAGAGAGGGTCGTCTTCCTGCTCCTAAAAAGGTCTTGCGAGGGTCCAAAAAGGGTAGCGAGGGTCTTCCTGCTCCTAAAAAGGTCTGGTAAGGGTCAAAAAAAGGTAGGGAGGGTCGTCTACCTGCTCCTAAAAAGGTCTGGTCCGGGTCAAAAAAAGGTAGGCAGGGTCTACCTGCTCCTAAAAAGGTCTGGTCCGGGTCCAAAAAGGGTAGCGAGGGTCTACCTGCTCCTAAAAAGGTCTGGTGAGGGTCAAAAAAAGGTAGGGAGGATCGTCTACCTGCTCCTAAAAAGGTCTGGCTCGGGTCCAAAAAGGGTAGCGAGGGTCTACCTGCTCCTAAAAAGGTCTGGTCCGGGTCAAAAAAAGGTAGGGAGGGTCGTCTACCTGCTCCTTAAAACATCTGGCTCGGGTCCAAAAAGGGTAGCAAGGGTCGACCTGCTCCTAAAAAGGTCTGGCTCGGGTCCAAAAAGGGTAGGGAGGGTCTACATGCTCCTAAAAAGGTCTGGTCCGGGTCAAAAAAAGGTAGGGAGGGTCGTCTACCTGCTCCTAAAAAGGTCTGGTTCGGGTCCAAAAAGGGTAGCGAGGGTCTACCTGCTCCTAAAAAGGTCTGGTCCGGGTCCAAAAAAGGTAGGGAGGGTCGTCTACCTGCTCCTAATAAGGTCTGGCTCGTGTCCAAAAAGGGAAGGGAGGGTCTACCTGCTCCTAAAAAGGTCTGGTCCGGGTCCAAAAAAGGTAGGGAGGGTCGTCTACCTGCTCCTAAAAAGGTCTGGCTCGGGTCCAAAAAGGGTAGGGAGGGTCTACCTGCTCCTAAAAAGGTCTGGCGAGGGTCCAAAAAGGGAAGCGAGGGTCTACCTGCTCCTAAAAAGGTCTGGTGAGGGTCAAAAAAAGGTAGGGAGGATCGTCTACCTGCTCCTAAAAAGGTCTGGCTCGGGTCCAAAAAGGGTAGCGAGGGTCTACCTGCTCCTAAAAAGGTCTGGTTCGGGTCAAAAAAAGGTAGGGAGGGTCGTCTACCTGCTCCTTAAAACATCTGGCTCGGGTCCAAAAAGGGTAGCAAGGGTCGACCTGCTCCTAAAAAGGTCTGGCTCGGGTCCAAAAAGGGTAGCGAGGGTCTACCTGCTCCTAAAAAGATCTGGTGAGGGTCAAAAAAAGGTAGGGAGGGTCGTCTACCTGCTCCTAAAAAGGTCTGGCTCGGGTCCAAAAAGGGTAGCGAGGGTCTACCTGCTCCTAAAAAGGTCTGGTCCGGGTCAAAAAAAGGTAGGGAGGGTCTACCTGCTCCTAAAAAGGTCTGGCTCGGGTCCAAAAAGGGTAGCGAGGGTCTACCTGCTCCTAAAAAGGTCTGGCTCGGGTCCAAAAAGGGTAGCGAGGGTCTACCTGCTCCTAAAAAGGTCTGGTCCGGGTCAAAAAAAGGCAGGGAGGGTCGTCTACCTGCTCCTAAAAAGGTCTGGTGAGGGTCTAAAAAAGGTAGAGAGGGTCGTCTTCCTGCTCCTAAAAAGGTCTTGCGAGGGTCCAAAAAGGGTAGCGAGGGTCTACCTGCTCCTAAAAAGGTCTGGTAAGGGTCAAAAAAAGGTAGGGAGGGTCGTCTACCTGCTCCTAAAAAGGTCTGGTCCGGGTCAAAAAAAGGTAGGCAGGGTCTACCTGCTCCTAAAAAGGTCTGGTCCGGGTCCAAAAAGGGTAGCGAGGGTCTACCTGCTCCTAAAAAGGTCTGGTGAGGGTCAAAAAAAGGTAGGGAGGATCGTCTACCTGCTCCTAAAAAGGTCTGGCTCGGGTCCAAAAAGGGTAGCGAGGGTCTACCTGCTCCTAAAAAGGTCTGGTCCGGGTCAAAAAAAGATAGGAAGGGTCGTCTACCTGCTCTTTAAAACATCTGGCTCGGGTCCAAAAAGGGTAGCAAGGGTCGACCTGCTCCTAAAAAGGTCTGGTCCGGGTCAAAATGAGGTAGGGAGGGTCGTCTACCTGCTCCTAAAAAGGTCTGGTGAAGGTAAAAAAAAGGTAGAGAGGGTCGTCTTCCTGCTCCTAAAAAGGTCTTGCGAGGGTCCAAAAAGGGTAGCGAGGGTCTTCCTGCTCCTAAAAAGGTCTGGTAAGGGTCAAAAAAGGTAGGGAGGGTCGTCTACCTGCTCCTAAAAAGGTCTGGTCCGGGTCAAAAAAAGGTAGGCAGGGTCTACCTGCTCCTAAAAAGGTCTGGTCCGGGTCCAAAAAGGGTAGCGAGGGTCTACCTGCTCCTAAAAAGGTCTGGTGAGGGTCAAAAAAAGGTAGGGAGGATCGTCTACCTGCTCCTAAAAAGGTCTGGCTCGGGTCCAAAAAGGGTAGCGAGGGTCTACCTGCTCCTAAAAAGGTCTGGTCCGGGTCAAAAAAAGGTAGGGAGGGTCGTCTACCTGCTCCTTAAAACATCTGGCTCGGGTCCAAAAAGGGTAGCAAGGGTCGACCTGCTCCTAAAAAGGTCTGGCTCGGGTCCAAAAAGGGTAGCGAGGGTCTACCTGCTCCTAAAAAGGTCTGGTGAGGGTCAAAAAAAGGTAGGGAGGGTCGTCTACCTGCTCCTAAAAAGGTCTGGCTCGGGTCCAAAAAGGGTAGCGAGGGTCTACCTGCTCCTAAAAAGGTCTGGTCCGGGTCAAAAAAAGGTAGGGAGGGTCGTCTACCTGTTCCTAAAAAGGTCTGGCTCGGGTCCAAAAAGGGTAGCGAGGGTCTACCTGCTCCTAAAAAGGTCTGGTCCGGGTCAAAAAAAGGTAGGGAGGGTCGTCTACCTGCTCCTAAAAAGGTCTGGCTCGGGTCCAAAAAGGTCTGGCTCGGGTCCAAAAAGGGTAGCGAGGGTCTACCTGCTCCTAAAAAGGTCTGGTCCGGGTCAAAAAAAGGTAGGGAGGGTCGTCTACCTGCTCCTAAAAAGGTCTGGCTCGGGTCCAAAAAGGTCTGGCTCGGGTCCACCTGCTCCTAAAAAGGTCTGGTCCGGGTCAAAAAAAGGTAGGGAGGGTCGTCTACCTGCTCCTAAAAAGGTCTGGCTCGGGTCCAAAAAGGGTAGCGAGGGTCTACCTGCTCCTAAAAAGGTCTGGTCCGGGTCAAAAAAAGGAAGAGAGGGTCGTCTACCTGCTCCTAAAAAGGTCTGGTTCAGGTCCAAAAAGGGTAGCGAGGGTCTACCTGCTCCTAAAAAGGTCTGGTCCGGGTCCAAAAAAGGTAGGGAGGGTCGTCTACCTGCTCCAAACAAGGTCTGGCTCGTGTCCAAAAAGGGTAGGGAGGGTCTACATGCTCCTAAAAAGGTCTGGTCCGGGTCAAAAAAAGGTAGGGAGGGTCGTCTACCTGCTCCTAAAAAGGTCTTGCGAGGGTCCAAAAAGGGTAGCGAGGGTCTTCCTGCTCCTAAAAAGGTCTGGTAAGGGTCAAAAAAAGGTAGGGAGGGTCGTCTACCTGCTCCTAAAAAGGTCTGGTCCGGGTCAAAAAAAGGTAGGCAGGGTCTACCTGCTCCTAAAAAGGTCTGGTCCGGGTCCAAAAAGGGTAGCGAGGGTCTACCTGCTCCTACTCCTAAAACCTGCTCCTAAAAAGGTCTGGTCCGGGTCAAAAAAAGGTAGGGAGGATCGTCTACCTGCTCCTAAAAAGGTCTGGCTCGGGTCCAAAAAGGTCTGGCTCGGGTCCAAAAAGGGTAGCGAGGGTCTACCTGCTCCTAAAAAGGTCTGGTCCGGGTCAAAAAAAGGTAGGGAGGGTCGTCTTCCTGCTCCTAAAAAGGTCTGGCTCGGGTCCAAAAAGGGTGGCGAGGGTCTACTTGCTCCTAAAAAGGTCTGGTGAGGGTCAAAAAAAGGTAGGGAGGGTCGTCTACCTGCTCCTAAAAAGGTCTGGCTCGGGTCCAAAAAGGTCTGGCTCGGGTCCACCTGCTCCTAAAAAGGTCTGGTGAGGGTCAAAAAAAGGTAGGGAGGGTCGTCTACCTGCTCCTAAAAAGGTCTGGCTCGGGTCCAAAAAGGGTATCGAGGGTCTACCTGCTCCTAAAAAGGTCTGGTCCGGGTCAAAAAAAGGTAGAGAGGGTCGTCTACCTGCTCCTAAAAAGGTCTGGCTCGGGTCCAAAAAGGTCTGGCTCGGGTCCAAAAAGGGTAGCGAGGGTCTACCTGCTCCTAAAAAGGTCTGGTCCGGGTCAAAAAAAGGTAGGGAGGGTCGTCTACCTGCTCCTAAAAAGGTCTGGCTCGGGTCCAAAAAGGTCTGGCTCGGGTCCAAAAAGGGTAGCGAGGGTCTACCTGCTCCTAAAAAGGTCTGGTCCGGGTCAAAAAAAGGTAGGGAGGGTCGTCTACCTGCTCCTAAAAAGGTCTGGCTCGGGTCCAAAAAGGGTGGCGAGGGTCTACCTGCTCCTAAAAAGGTCTGGTGAGGGTCAAAAAAAGGTAGGGAGGGTCGTCTTCCTGCTCCTAAAAAGGTCTGGTCCGGGTCAAAAAAAGGTAGGGAAAGTCGTCTACCTGCTCCTAAAAAGGTCTGGCTCGGGTCCAAAAAGGGTAGCGAGGGTCTACCTGCTCCTAAAAAGGTCTGGTCCGGGTCAAAAAAAGGTAGGGAGGGTCGTCTACCTGCTCCTAAAAAGGTCTGGCTCGGGTCCAAAAAGGGCGGCGAGGGTCTACCTGCTCCTAAAAAGGTCTGGTGAGGGTCAAAAAAAGGTAGGGAGGGTCGTCTACCTGCTCCTAAAAAGGTCTGGCTCGGGTCCAAAAAGGTCTGGCTCGGGTCCAAAAAGGTCTGGCTCGGGTCCAAAAAGGTCTGGCTCGGGTCCAAAAAGGGTAGCGAGGGTCTACCTGCTCCTAAAAAGGTCTGGTCCGGGTCAAAAAAAGGTAGGGAGGGTCGTCTACCTGCTCCTAAAAAGGTCTGGCTCGGGTCCAAAAAGGTCTGGCTCGGGTACAAAAAGGGTAGCGAGGGTCTACCTGCTCTTAAAAAGGTCTGGTCCGGGTCAAAAAAAGGTAGGGAGGGTCGTCTACCTGCTCCTAAAAAGGTCTGGCTCGGGTCCAAAAAGGTCTGGCTCGGGTCCACCTGCTCCTAAAAAGGTCTGGTCCGGGTCAAAAAAAGGTAGGGAGGGTCGTCTACCTGCTCCTAAAAAGGTCTGGCTCGGGTCCAAAAAGGGTAGCGAGGGTCTACCTGCTCCTAAAAAGGTCTGGTCCGGGTCAAAAAAAGGTAGGGAGGGTCGTCTACCTGCTCCTAAAAAGGTCTGGCTCGGGTCCAAAAAGGGCGGCGAGGGTCTACCTGCTCCTAAAAAGGTCTGGTGAGGGTCAAAAAAAGGTAGGGAGGGTCGTCTACCTGCTCCTAAAAAGGTCTGGCTCGGGTCCAAAAAGGTCTGGCTCGGGTCCAAAAAGGTCTGGCTCGGGTCCAAAAAGGTCTGGCTCGGGTCCAAAAAGGGTAGCGAGGGTCTACCTGCTCCTAAAAAGGTCTGGTCCGGGTCAAAAAAAGGTAGGGAGGGTCGTCTACCTGCTCCTAAAAAGGTCTGGCTCGGGTCCAAAAAGGTCTGGCTCGGGTACAAAAAGGGTAGCGAGGGTCTACCTGCTCTTAAAAAGGTCTGGTCCGGGTCAAAAAAAGGTAGGGAGGGTCGTCTACCTGCTCCTAAAAAGGTCTGGCTCGGGTCCAAAAAGGTCTGGCTCGGGTCCACCTGCTCCTAAAAAGGTCTGGTCCGGGTCAAAAAAAGGTAGGGAGGGTCGTCTACCTGCTCCTAAAAAGGTCTGGCTCGGGTCCAAAAAGGGTAGCGAGGGTCTACCTGCTCCTAAAAAGGTCTGGTCCGGGTCAAAAAAAGGTAGGGAGGGTCGTCTACCTGCTCCTAAAAAGGTCTGGCTCGGGTCCAAAAAGGGTAGCGAGGGTCTACCTGCTCCTAAAAAGGTCTGGTCCGGGTCAAAAAAAGGTAGGGAGGGTCGTCTTCCTGCTCCTAAAAAGGTCTGGCTCGGGTCCAAAAAGGGTGGCGAGGGTCTACTTGCTCCTAAAAAGGTCTGGTGAGGGTCAAAAAAAGGTAGGGAGGGTCGTCTACCTGCTCCTAAAAAGGTCTGGCTCGGGTCCAAAAAGGTCTGGCTCGGGTCCAAAAAGGTCTGGCTCGGGTCCAAAAAGGGTAGCGAGGGTCTACCTGCTCCTAAAAAGGTCTGGTCCGGGTCAAAAAAAGGTAGGGAGGGTCGTCTTCCTGCTCCTAAAAAGGTCTGGCTCGGGTCCAAAAAGGGTGGCGAGGGTCTACTTGCTCCTAAAAAGGTCTGGTGAGGGTCAAAAAAAGGTAGGGAGGGTCGTCTACCTGCTCCTAAAAAGGTCTGGCTCGGGTCCAAAAAGGTCTGGCTCGGGTCCACCTGCTCCTAAAAAGGTCTGGTGAGGGTCAAAAAAAGGTAGGGAGGGTCGTCTACCTGCTCCTAAAAAGGTCTGGCTCGGGTCCAAAAAGGGTATCGAGGGTCTACCTGCTCCTAAAAAGGTCTGGTCCGGGTCAAAAAAAGGTAGGGAGGGTCGTCTACCTGCTCCTAAAAAGGTCTGGCTCGGGTCCAAAAAGGTCTGGCTCGGGTCCAAAAAGGGTAGCGAGGGTCTACCTGCTCCTAAAAAGGTCTGGTCCGGGTCAAAAAAAGGTAGGGAGGGTCGTCTACCTGCTCCTAAAAAGGTCTGGCTCGGGTCCAAAAAGGTCTGGCTCGGGTCCAAAAAGGGTAGCGAGGGTCCACCTGCTCCTAAAAAGGTCTGGTCCGGGTCAAAAAAAGGTAGGGAGGGTCGTCTACCTGCTCCTAAAAAGGTCTGGCTCGGGTCCAAAAAGGGTAGCGAGGGTCTACCTGCTCCTAAAAAGGTCTGGTCCGGGTCAAAAAAAGGTAGGGAGGGTCGTCTACCTGCTCCTAAAAAGGTCCGGCTCGGGTCCAAAAAGGGTAGCGAGGGTCTACCTGCTCCTAAAAAGGTCTGGTGAGGGTCAAAAAAAGGTAGGGAGGGTCGTCTACCTGCTCCTAAAAAGGTCTGGCTCGGGTCCAAAAAGGTCTGGCTCGGGTCCAAAAAGGTCTGGCTCGGGTCCAAAAAGGTGTGGCTCGGGTCCAAAAAGGGTAGCGAGGGTCTACCTGCTCCTAAAAAGGTCTGGTCCGGGTCAAAAAAAGGTAGGGAGGGTCGTCTACCTGCTCCTAAAAAGGTCTGGCTCGGGTCCAAAAAGGGTAGCGAGGGTCTACCTGCTCCTAAAAAGGTCTGGTGAGGGTCAAAAAAAGGTAGGGAGGGTCGTCTACCTGCTCCTAAAAAGGTCTGGCTCGGGTCCAAAAAGGTCTGGCTCGGGTCCAAAAAGGGGAGCGAGGGTCTACCTGCTCCTAAAAAGGTCTGGTGAGGGTCAAAAAAAGGTAGAGAGGGACGTCTACATGCTCCAAAAAAGGTCTGGCTCGGGTCCAAAAAGGTCTGGCGAGGGTCCAAAAAGGGTAGCGAGGGTCTACCTGCTCCTAAAAAGGTCCGGTCCGGGTCAAAAAAAGGTAGGGAGGGTCGTCTACCTGCTCCTAAAAAGGTCTGGCTCGGGTCCAAAAAGGGTAGCGAGGGTCTACCTGCTCTTAAAAAGGTCTGGTGAGGGTCAAAAAAAGGTAGGGAGGGTCGTCTACCTGCTCCTAAAAAGGTCTTGCGAGGGTCCAAAAAGGGTAGCGAGGGTCTACCTGCTCCTAAAAAGGTCTGGTAAGGGTCAAAAAAAGGAAGGGAGGGTCGTCTACCTGCTCCTAAAAAGGTCTGGTCCGGGTCAAAAAAAGGTAGGCAGGGTCTACCTGCTCCTAAAAAGGTCTGGTCCGGGTCAAAAAAAGGTAGGGAGGGTCGTCTACCTGCTCCTTAAAAGGTCTGGCTCGGGTCCAAAAAGGGTAGGGAGGGTCTACCTGCTCCTAAAAAGGTCTGGTCCGGGTCAAAAAAAGGTAGGGAGGGTCGTCTGCCTGCTCCTAAAAAGGTCTGGTTCGGGTCCAAAAAGGGTAGGGAGGGTCTACATGCTCCTAAAAAGGTCTGGTCCGGGTCAAAAAAAGGTAGGGAGGGTCGTCTACCTGCTCCTAAAAAGGTCTGGTTCGGGTCCAAAAAGGGTAGCGAGGGTCTACCTGCTCCTAAAAAGGTCTGGTCCGGGTCCAAAAAAGGTAGGGAGGGTCGTCTACCTGCTCCTAATAAGGTCTGGCTCGTGTCCAAAAAGGGAAGGGAGGGTCTACCTGCTCCTAAAAAGGTCTGGTCCGGGTCCAAAAAAGGTAGGGAGGGTCGTCTACCTGCTCCTAAAAAGGTCTGGCTCGGGTCCAAAAAGGGTAGGGAGGGTCTACCTGCTCCTAAAAAGGTCTGGCGAGGGTCCAAAAAGGGAAGCGAGGGTCTACCTGCTCCTAAAAAGGTCTGGTGAGGGTCAAAAAAAGGTAGGGAGGATCGTCTACCTGCTCCTAAAAAGGTCTGGCTCGGGTCCAAAAAGGGTAGCGAGGGTCTACCTGCTCCTAAAAAGGTCTGGTTCGGGTCAAAAAAAGGTAGGGAGGGTCGTCTACCTGCTCCTTAAAACATCTGGCTCGGGTCCAAAAAGGGTAGCAAGGGTCGACCTGCTCCTAAAAAGGTCTGGCTCGGGTCCAAAAAGGGTAGCGAGGGTCTACCTGCTCCTAAAAAGATCTGGTGAGGGTCAAAAAAAGGTAGGGAGGGTCGTCTACCTGCTCCTAAAAAGGTCTGGCTCGGGTCCAAAAAGGGTAGCGAGGGTCTACCTGCTCCTAAAAAGGTCTGGTCCGGGTCAAAAAAAGGTAGGGAGGGTCTACCTGCTCCTAAAAAGGTCTGGCTCGGGTCCAAAAAGGGTAGCGAGGGTCTACCTGCTCCTAAAAAGGTCTGGCTCGGGTCCAAAAAGGGTAGCGAGGGTCTACCTGCTCCTAAAAAGGTCTGGTCCGGGTCAAAAAAAGGCAGGGAGGGTCGTCTACCTGCTCCTAAAAAGGTCTGGTGAGGGTCTAAAAAAGGTAGAGAGGGTCGTCTTCCTGCTCCTAAAAAGGTCTTGCGAGGGTCCAAAAAGGGTAGCGAGGGTCTACCTGCTCCTAAAAAGGTCTGGTAAGGGTCAAAAAAAGGTAGGGAGGGTCGTCTACCTGCTCCTAAAAAGGTCTGGTCCGGGTCAAAAAAAGGTAGGCAGGGTCTACCTGCTCCTAAAAAGGTCTGGTCCGGGTCCAAAAAGGGTAGCGAGGGTCTACCTGCTCCTAAAAAGGTCTGGTGAGGGTCAAAAAAAGGTAGGGAGGATCGTCTACCTGCTCCTAAAAAGGTCTGGCTCGGGTCCAAAAAGGGTAGCGAGGGTCTACCTGCTCCTAAAAAGGTCTGGTCCGGGTCAAAAAAAGATAGGAAGGGTCGTCTACCTGCTCTTTAAAACATCTGGCTCGGGTCCAAAAAGGGTAGCAAGGGTCGACCTGCTCCTAAAAAGGTCTGGTCCGGGTCAAAATGAGGTAGGGAGGGTCGTCTACCTGCTCCTAAAAAGGTCTGGTGAGGGTAAAAAAAAGGTAGAGAGGGTCGTCTTCCTGCTCCTAAAAAGGTCTTGCGAGGGTCCAAAAAGGGTAGCGAGGGTCTTCCTGCTCCTAAAAAGGTCTGGTAAGGGTCAAAAAAAGGTAGGGAGGGTCGTCTACCTGCTCCTAAAAAGGTCTGGTCCGGGTCAAAAAAAGGTAGGCAGGGTCTACCTGCTCCTAAAAAGGTCTGGTCCGGGTCCAAAAAGGGTAGCGAGGGTCTACCTGCTCCTAAAAAGGTCTGGTGAGGGTCAAAAAAAGGTAGGGAGGATCGTCTACCTGCTCCTAAAAAGGTCTGGCTCGGGTCCAAAAAGGGTAGCGAGGGTCTACCTGCTCCTAAAAAGGTCTGGTCCGGGTCAAAAAAAGGTAGGGAGGGTCGTCTACCTGCTCCTTAAAACATCTGGCTCGGGTCCAAAAAGGGTAGCAAGGGTCGACCTGCTCCTAAAAAGGTCTGGCTCGGGTCCAAAAAGGGTAGGGAGGGTCTACATGCTCCTAAAAAGGTCTGGTCCGGGTCAAAAAAAGGTAGGGAGGGTCGTCTACCTGCTCCTAAAAAGGTCTGGTTCGGGTCCAAAAAGGGTAGCGAGGGTCTACCTGCTCCTAAAAAGGTCTGGTCCGGGTCCAAAAAAGGTAGGGAGGGTCGTCTACCTGCTCCTAATAAGGTCTGGCTCGTGTCCAAAAAGGGAAGGGAGGGTCTACCTGCTCCTAAAAAGGTCTGGTCCGGGTCCAAAAAAGGTAGGGAGGGTCGTCTACCTGCTCCTAAAAAGGTCTGGCTCGGGTCCAAAAAGGGTAGGGAGGGTCTACCTGCTCCTAAAAAGGTCTGGCGAGGGTCCAAAAAGGGAAGCGAGGGTCTACCTGCTCCTAAAAAGGTCTGGTGAGGGTCAAAAAAAGGTAGGGAGGATCGTCTACCTGCTCCTAAAAAGGTCTGGCTCGGGTCCAAAAAGGGTAGCGAGGGTCTACCTGCTCCTAAAAAGGTCTGGTTCGGGTCAAAAAAAGGTAGGGAGGGTCGTCTACCTGCTCCTTAAAACATCTGGCTCGGGTCCAAAAAGGGTAGCAAGGGTCGACCTGCTCCTAAAAAGGTCTGGCTCGGGTCCAAAAAGGGTAGCGAGGGTCTACCTGCTCCTAAAAAGATCTGGTGAGGGTCAAAAAAAGGTAGGGAGGGTCGTCTACCTGCTCCTAAAAAGGTCTGGCTCGGGTCCAAAAAGGGTAGCGAGGGTCTACCTGCTCCTAAAAAGGTCTGGTCCGGGTCAAAAAAAGGTAGGGAGGGTCTACCTGCTCCTAAAAAGGTCTGGCTCGGGTCCAAAAAGGGTAGCGAGGGTCTACCTGCTCCTAAAAAGGTCTGGCTCGGGTCCAAAAAGGGTAGCGAGGGTCTACCTGCTCCTAAAAAGGTCTGGTCCGGGTCAAAAAAAGGCAGGGAGGGTCGTCTACCTGCTCCTAAAAAGGTCTGGTGAGGGTCTAAAAAAGGTAGAGAGGGTCGTCTTCCTGCTCCTAAAAAGGTCTTGCGAGGGTCCAAAAAGGGTAGCGAGGGTCTACCTGCTCCTAAAAAGGTCTGGTAAGGGTCAAAAAAAGGTAGGGAGGGTCGTCTACCTGCTCCTAAAAAGGTCTGGTCCGGGTCAAAAAAAGGTAGGCAGGGTCTACCTGCTCCTAAAAAGGTCTGGTCCGGGTCCAAAAAGGGTAGCGAGGGTCTACCTGCTCCTAAAAAGGTCTGGTGAGGGTCAAAAAAAGGTAGGGAGGATCGTCTACCTGCTCCTAAAAAGGTCTGGCTCGGGTCCAAAAAGGGTAGCGAGGGTCTACCTGCTCCTAAAAAGGTCTGGTCCGGGTCAAAAAAAGATAGGAAGGGTCGTCTACCTGCTCTTTAAAACATCTGGCTCGGGTCCAAAAAGGGTAGCAAGGGTCGACCTGCTCCTAAAAAGGTCTGGTCCGGGTCAAAATGAGGTAGGGAGGGTCGTCTACCTGCTCCTAAAAAGGTCTGGTGAGGGTAAAAAAAAGGTAGAGAGGGTCGTCTTCCTGCTCCTAAAAAGGTCTTGCGAGGGTCCAAAAAGGGTAGCGAGGGTCTTCCTGCTCCTAAAAAGGTCTGGTAAGGGTCAAAAAAAGGTAGGGAGGGTCGTCTACCTGCTCCTAAAAAGGTCTGGTCCGGGTCAAAAAAAGGTAGGCAGGGTCTACCTGCTCCTAAAAAGGTCTGGTCCGGGTCCAAAAAGGGTAGCGAGGGTCTACCTGCTCCTAAAAAGGTCTGGTGAGGGTCAAAAAAAGGTAGGGAGGATCGTCTACCTGCTCCTAAAAAGGTCTGGCTCGGGTCCAAAAAGGGTAGCGAGGGTCTACCTGCTCCTAAAAAGGTCTGGTCCGGGTCAAAAAAAGGTAGGGAGGGTCGTCTACCTGCTCCTTAAAACATCTGGCTCGGGTCCAAAAAGGGTAGCAAGGGTCGACCTGCTCCTAAAAAGGTCTGGCTCGGGTCCAAAAAGGGTAGCGAGGGTCTACCTGCTCCTAAAAAGGTCTGGTGAGGGTCAAAAAAAGGTAGGGAGGGTCGTCTACCTGCTCCTAAAAAGGTCTGGCTCGGGTCCAAAAAGGGTAGCGAGGGTCTACCTGCTCCTAAAAAGGTCTGGTCCGGGTCAAAAAAAGGTAGGGAGGGTCGTCTACCTGTTCCTAAAAAGGTCTGGCTCGGGTCCAAAAAGGGTAGCGAGGGTCTACCTGCTCCTAAAAAGGTCTGGTCCGGGTCAAAAAAAGGTAGGGAGGGTCGTCTACCTGCTCCTAAAAAGGTCTGGCTCGGGTCCAAAAAGGTCTGGCTCGGGTCCAAAAAGGGTAGCGAGGGTCTACCTGCTCCTAAAAAGGTCTGGTCCGGGTCAAAAAAAGGTAGGGAGGGTCGTCTACCTGCTCCTAAAAAGGTCTGGCTCGGGTCCAAAAAGGTCTGGCTCGGGTCCACCTGCTCCTAAAAAGGTCTGGTCCGGGTCAAAAAAAGGTAGGGAGGGTCGTCTACCTGCTCCTAAAAAGGTCTGGCTCGGGTCCAAAAAGGGTAGCGAGGGTCTACCTGCTCCTAAAAAGGTCTGGTCCGGGTCAAAAAAAGGAAGAGAGGGTCGTCTACCTGCTCCTAAAAAGGTCTGGTTCAGGTCCAAAAAGGGTAGCGAGGGTCTACCTGCTCCTAAAAAGGTCTGGTCCGGGTCCAAAAAAGGTAGGGAGGGTCGTCTACCTGCTCCAAACAAGGTCTGGCTCGTGTCCAAAAAGGGTAGGGAGGGTCTACATGCTCCTAAAAAGGTCTGGTCCGGGTCAAAAAAAGGTAGGGAGGGTCGTCTACCTGCTCCTAAAAAGGTCTTGCGAGGGTCCAAAAAGGGTAGCGAGGGTCTTCCTGCTCCTAAAAAGGTCTGGTAAGGGTCAAAAAAAGGTAGGGAGGGTCGTCTACCTGCTCCTAAAAAGGTCTGGTCCGGGTCAAAAAAAGGTAGGCAGGGTCTACCTGCTCCTAAAAAGGTCTGGTCCGGGTCCAAAAAGGGTAGCGAGGGTCTACCTGCTCCTACTCCTAAAACCTGCTCCTAAAAAGGTCTGGTCCGGGTCAAAAAAAGGTAGGGAGGATCGTCTACCTGCTCCTAAAAAGGTCTGGCTCGGGTCCAAAAAGGTCTGGCTCGGGTCCAAAAAGGGTAGCGAGGGTCTACCTGCTCCTAAAAAGGTCTGGTCCGGGTCAAAAAAAGGTAGGGAGGGTCGTCTTCCTGCTCCTAAAAAGGTCTGGCTCGGGTCCAAAAAGGGTGGCGAGGGTCTACTTGCTCCTAAAAAGGTCTGGTGAGGGTCAAAAAAAGGTAGGGAGGGTCGTCTACCTGCTCCTAAAAAGGTCTGGCTCGGGTCCAAAAAGGTCTGGCTCGGGTCCACCTGCTCCTAAAAAGGTCTGGTGAGGGTCAAAAAAAGGTAGGGAGGGTCGTCTACCTGCTCCTAAAAAGGTCTGGCTCGGGTCCAAAAAGGGTATCGAGGGTCTACCTGCTCCTAAAAAGGTCTGGTCCGGGTCAAAAAAAGGTAGGGAGGGTCGTCTACCTGCTCCTAAAAAGGTCTGGCTCGGGTCCAAAAAGGTCTGGCTCGGGTCCAAAAAGGGTAGCGAGGGTCTACCTGCTCCTAAAAAGGTCTGGTCCGGGTCAAAAAAAGGTAGGGAGGGTCGTCTACCTGCTCCTAAAAAGGTCTGGCTCGGGTCCAAAAAGGGTAGCGAGGGTCTACCTGCTCCTAAAAAGGTCTGGTGAGGGTCAAAAAAAGGTAGGGAGGGTCGTCTACCTGCTCCTAAAAAGGTCTGGCTCGGGTCCAAAAAGGGCGGCGAGGGTCTACCTGCTCCTAAAAAGGTCTGGTGAGGGTCAAAAAAAGGTAGGGAGGGTCGTCTACCTGCTCCTAAAAAGGTCTGGCTCGGGTCCAAAAAGGTCTGGCTCGGGTCCAAAAAGGTCTGGCTCGGGTCCAAAAAGGTCTGGCTCGGGTCCAAAAAGGGTAGCGAGGGTCTACCTGCTCCTAAAAAGGTCTGGTCCGGGTCAAAAAAAGGTAGGGAGGGTCGTCTACCTGCTCCTAAAAAGGTCTGGCTCGGGTCCAAAAAGGTCTGGCTCGGGTACAAAAAGGGTAGCGAGGGTCTACCTGCTCTTAAAAAGGTCTGGTCCGGGTCAAAAAAAGGTAGGGAGGGTCGTCTACCTGCTCCTAAAAAGGTCTGGCTCGGGTCCAAAAAGGTCTGGCTCGGGTCCACCTGCTCCTAAAAAGGTCTGGTCCGGGTCAAAAAAAGGTAGGGAGGGTCGTCTACCTGCTCCTAAAAAGGTCTGGCTCGGGTCCAAAAAGGGTAGCGAGGGTCTACCTGCTCCTAAAAAGGTCTGGTCCGGGTCAAAAAAAGGTAGGGAGGGTCGTCTACCTGCTCCTAAAAAGGTCTGGCTCGGGTCCAAAAAGGGCGGCGAGGGTCTACCTGCTCCTAAAAAGGTCTGGTGAGGGTCAAAAAAAGGTAGGGAGGGTCGTCTACCTGCTCCTAAAAAGGTCTGGCTCGGGTCCAAAAAGGTCTGGCTCGGGTCCAAAAAGGTCTGGCTCGGGTCCAAAAAGGTCTGGCTCGGGTCCAAAAAGGGTAGCGAGGGTCTACCTGCTCCTAAAAAGGTCTGGTCCGGGTCAAAAAAAGGTAGGGAGGGTCGTCTACCTGCTCCTAAAAAGGTCTGGCTCGGGTCCAAAAAGGTCTGGCTCGGGTACAAAAAGGGTAGCGAGGGTCTACCTGCTCTTAAAAAGGTCTGGTCCGGGTCAAAAAAAGGTAGGGAGGGTCGTCTACCTGCTCCTAAAAAGGTCTGGCTCGGGTCCAAAAAGGTCTGGCTCGGGTCCACCTGCTCCTAAAAAGGTCTGGTCCGGGTCAAAAAAAGGTAGGGAGGGTCGTCTACCTGCTCCTAAAAAGGTCTGGCTCGGGTCCAAAAAGGGTAGCGAGGGTCTACCTGCTCCTAAAAAGGTCTGGTCCGGGTCAAAAAAAGGTAGGGAGGGTCGTCTACCTGCTCCTAAAAAGGTCTGGCTCGGGTCCAAAAAGGGTAGCGAGGGTCTACCTGCTCCTAAAAAGGTCTGGTCCGGGTCAAAAAAAGGTAGGGAGGGTCGTCTTCCTGCTCCTAAAAAGGTCTGGCTCGGGTCCAAAAAGGGTGGCGAGGGTCTACTTGCTCCTAAAAAGGTCTGGTGAGGGTCAAAAAAAGGTAGGGAGGGTCGTCTACCTGCTCCTAAAAAGGTCTGGCTCGGGTCCAAAAAGGTCTGGCTCGGGTCCAAAAAGGTCTGGCTCGGGTCCAAAAAGGGTAGCGAGGGTCTACCTGCTCCTAAAAAGGTCTGGTCCGGGTCAAAAAAAGGTAGGGAGGGTCGTCTTCCTGCTCCTAAAAAGGTCTGGCTCGGGTCCAAAAAGGGTGGCGAGGGTCTACTTGCTCCTAAAAAGGTCTGGTGAGGGTCAAAAAAAGGTAGGGAGGGTCGTCTACCTGCTCCTAAAAAGGTCTGGCTCGGGTCCAAAAAGGTCTGGCTCGGGTCCACCTGCTCCTAAAAAGGTCTGGTGAGGGTCAAAAAAAGGTAGGGAGGGTCGTCTACCTGCTCCTAAAAAGGTCTGGCTCGGGTCCAAAAAGGGTATCGAGGGTCTACCTGCTCCTAAAAAGGTCTGGTCCGGGTCAAAAAAAGGTAGGGAGGGTCGTCTACCTGCTCCTAAAAAGGTCTGGCTCGGGTCCAAAAAGGTCTGGCTCGGGTCCAAAAAGGGTAGCGAGGGTCTACCTGCTCCTAAAAAGGTCTGGTCCGGGTCAAAAAAAGGTAGGGAGGGTCGTCTACCTGCTCCTAAAAAGGTCTGGCTCGGGTCCAAAAAGGTCTGGCTCGGGTCCAAAAAAGGTAGGGAGGGTCGTCTACCTGCTCCTAAAAAGGTCCGGCTCGGGTCCAAAAAGGGTAGCGAGGGTCTACCTGCTCCTAAAAAGGTCTGGTGAGGGTCAAAAAAAGGTAGGGAGGGTCGTCTACCTGCTCCTAAAAAGGTCTGGCTCGGGTCCAAAAAGGTCTGGCTCGGGTCCAAAAAGGTCTGGCTCGGGTCCAAAAAGGTGTGGCTCGGGTCCAAAAAGGGTAGCGAGGGTCTACCTGCTCCTAAAAAGGTCTGGTCCGGGTCAAAAAAAGGTAGGGAGGGTCGTCTACCTGCTCCTAAAAAGGTCTGGCTCGGGTCCAAAAAGGGTAGCGAGGGTCTACCTGCTCCTAAAAAGGTCTGGTGAGGGTCAAAAAAAGGTAGGGAGGGTCGTCTACCTGCTCCTAAAAAGGTCTGGCTCGGGTCCAAAAAGGTCTGGCTCGGGTCCAAAAAGGGGAGCGAGGGTCTACCTGCTCCTAAAAAGGTCTGGTGAGGGTCAAAAAAAGGTAGAGAGGGTCGTCTACCTGCTCCTAAAAAGGTCTGGCTCGGGTCCAAAAAGGTCTGGCTCGGGTCCAAAAAGGTCTGGCGAGGGTCCAAAAAGGGTAGCGAGGGTCTACCTGCTCCTAAAAAGGTCTGGTCCGGGTCAAAAAAAGGTAGGGAGGGTCGTCTACCTGCTCCTAAAAAGGTCTGGCTCGGGTCCAAAAAGGTCTGGCTCGGGTCCAAAAAGGTCTGGCTCGGGTCCAAAAAGGGTAGCGAGGGTCTACCTGCTCCTAAAAAGGTCTGGTCCGGGTCAAAAAAAGGTAGGGAGGGTCGTCTACCTGCTCCTAAAAAGGTCTGGCTCGGGTCCAAAAAGGTCTGGCTCGGGTCCAAAAAGGGTAGCGAGGGTCTACCTGCTCCTAAAAAGGTCTGGTCCGGGTCAAAAAAAGGTAGGGAGGGTCGTCTACCTGCTCCTTAAAAGGTCTGGCTCGGGTCCAAAAAGGTCTGTCTCGGATCCACCTGCTCCTAAAAAGGTCTGGTCCGGGTCAAAAAAAGGTAGGGAGGGTCGTCTACCTGCTCCTAAAAAGGTCTGGCTCGGGCCCAAAAAGGGTAGCGAGGGTCTACCTGCTCCTAAAAAGGTCTGGTCCGGGTCAAAAAAAGGTAGGGAGGGTCGTCTACCTGCTCCTTAAAAGGTCTGGCTCGGGTCCAAAAAGGTCTGGCGAGGGTCTACCTGCTCCTAAAAAGGTCTGGTGAGGGTCAAAAAAAGGTAGGGAGGGTCGTGTACCTGCTCTTAAAAAGGTCTGGCTTGGGTCCAAAAAGGGTTTCAAGGGGCTACCTGCTCCTAAAAAGGTCTGGTCCGGGTCAAAAAAAGGTAGGGAGGGTCGTCTACCTGCTCCTAAAAAGGTCTGGCTCGGGTCCAAAAAGGTCTGGCTCGGGTCCAAAAAGGGTAGCGAGGGTCTACCTGCTCCTAAAAAGGTCTGGTCCGGGTCAAAAAAAGGTAGGGAGGGTCGTCTACCTGCTCCTAAAAAGGTCTGGCTCGGGTCCAAAAAGGTCTGGCTCGGGTCCACCTGCTCCTAAAAAGGTCTGGTCCGGGTCAAAAAAAGGTAGGGAGGGTCGTCTACCTGCTCCTAAAAAGGTCTGGCTCGGGTCCAAAAAGGTCTGGCTCGGGTCCAAAAAGGGTAGCGAGGGTCTACCTGCTCCTAAAAAGGTCTGGTCCGGGTCAAAAAAAGGTAGGGAGGGTCGTCTACCTGCTCCTAAAAAGGTCTGGTCCGGGTTTAAAAAAAGGTAGGGAGGGTCGTCTACCTGCTCCTAAAAAGGTCTGGCTCGGGTCCAAAAAGGGTGGCGAGGGTCTACTTGCTCCTAAAAAGGTCTGGTGAGGGTCAAAAAAAGGTAGGGAGGGTCGTCTACCTGCTCCTAAAAAGGTCTGGCTCGGGTCCAAAAAGGTCTGGCTCGGGTCCAAAAAGGGTAGCGAGGGTCTACCTGCTCCTAAAAAGGTCTGGTCCGGGTCAAAAAAAGGTAGGGAGGGTCGTCTACCTGCTCCTAAAAAGGTCTGGCTCGGGTCCAAAAAGGGTAGCGAGGGTCTACCTGCTCCTAAAAAGGTCTGGTCCGGGTCAAAAAAAGGTAGGGAGGGTCGTCTACCTGCTCCTAAAAAGGTCTGGCTCGGGTCCAAAAAGGTCTGGCTCGGGTCCAAAAAGGGTAGCGAGGGTCTACCTGCTCCTAAAAAGGTCTGGTCCGGGTCAAAAAAGGTAGGGAGGGTCGTCTACCTGCTCCTAAAAAGGTCTGGTGAGGGTCAAAAAAAGGTAGAGAGGGTCGTCTTCCTGCTCCTAAAAAGGTCTTGCGAGGGTCCAAAAAGGGTAGCGAGGGTCTACCTGCTCCTAAAAAGGTCTGGTAAGGGTCAAAAAAAGGTAGGGAGGGTCGTCTACCTGCTCCTAAAAAGGTCTGGTCCGGGTCAAAAAAAGGTAGGCAGGGTCTACCTGCTCCTAAAAAGGTCTGGTCCGGGTCCAAAAAGGGTAGCGAGGGTCTACCTGCTCCTAAAAAGGTCTGGTGAGGGTCAAAAAAAGGTAGGGAGGATCGTCTACCTGCTCCTAAAAAGGTCTGGCTCGGGTCCAAAAAGGGTAGCGAGGGTCTACCTGCTCCTAAAAAGGTCTGGTCCGGGTCAAAAAAAGGTAGGGAGGGTCGTCTACCTGCTCCTTAAAACATCTGGCTCGGGTCCAAAAAGGGTAGCAAGGGTCGACCTGCTCCTAAAAAGGTCTGGCGAGGGTCCAAAAAGGGTAGCGAGGGTCTACCTGCTCCTAAAAAGGTCTGGTGAGGGTCAAAAAAAGGTAGGGAGGGTCGTCTACCTGCTCCTAAAAAGGTCTGGCTCGGGTCCAAAAAGGGTAGCGAGGGTCTACCTGCTCCTAAAAAGGTCTGGTCCGGGTCAAAAAAAGGTAGGGAGGGTCGTCTACCTGTTCCTAAAAAGGTCTGGCTCGGGTCCAAAAAGGGTAGCGAGGGTCTACCTGCTCCTAAAGAGGTCTGGTCCGGGTCAAAAAAAGGAAGAGAGGGTCGTCTACCTGCTCCTAAAAAGGTCTGGCTCGTGTCCAAAAAGGGTAGGGAGGGTCTACATGCTCCTAAAAAGGTCTGGTCCGGGTCAAAAAAAGGTAGGGAGGGTCGTCTACCTGCTCCTAAAAAGGTCTTGCTCGGGTCCAAAAAGGGTAGCGAGGGTCTACCTGCTCCTAAAAAGGTCTGGTCCGGGTCAAAAAAAGGTAGGGAGGGTCTACCTGCTCCTAAAAAGGTCTGGCTCGGGTCCAAAAAGGGTAGCGAGGGTCTACCTGCTCCTAAAAAGGTCTGGCTCGGGTCCAAAAAGGGTAGCGAGGGTCTACCTGCTCCTAAAAAGGTCTGGTCCGGGTCAAAAAAAGGTAGGGAGGGTCGTCTACCTGCTCCTAAAAAGGTCTGGTGAGGGTCAAAAAAAGGTAGAGAGGGTCGTCTTCCTGCTCCTAAAAAGGTCTTGCGAGGGTCCAAAAAGGGTAGCGAGGGTCTACCTGCTCCTAAAAAGGTCTGGTAAGGGTCAAAAAAAGGTAGGGAGGGTCGTCTACCTGCTCCTAAAAAGGTCTGGTCCGGGTCAAAAAAAGGTAGGCAGGGTCTACCTGCTCCTAAAAAGGTCTGGTCCGGGTCCAAAAAGGGTAGCGAGGGTCTACCTGCTCCTAAAAAGGTCTGGTGAGGGTCAAAAAAAGGTAGGGAGGGTCGTCTACCTGCTCCTTAAAACATCTGGCTCGGGTCCAAAAAGGGTAGCAAGGGTCGACCTGCTCCTAAAAAGGTCTGGCTCGGGTCCAAAAAGGGTAGCGAGGGTCTACCTGCTCCTAAAAAGGTCTGGTGAGGGTCAAAAAAAGGTAGGGAGGGTCGTCTACCTGCTCCTAAAAAGGTCTGGCTCGGGTCCAAAAAGGGTAGCGAGGGTCTACCTGCTCCTAAAAAGGTCTGGTCCGGGTCAAAAAAAGGTACGGAGGGTCGTCTACCTGTTCCTAAAAAGGTCTGGCTCGGGTCCAAAAAGGGTAGCGAGGGTCTACCTGCTCCTAAAAAGGTCTGGTCCGGGTCAAAAAAAGGAAGAGAGGGTCGTCTACCTGCTCCTAAAAAGGTCTGGTTCGGGTCCAAAAAGGGTAGCGAGGGTCTACCTGCTCCTAAAAAGGTCTGGTCCGGGTCCAAAAAAGGTAGGGAGGGTCGTCTACCTGCTCCAAACAAGGTCTGGCTCGTGTCCAAAAAGGGTAGGGAGGGTCTACATGCTCCTAAAAAGGTCTGGTCCGGGTCAAAAAAAGGTAGGGAGGGTCGTCTACCTGCTCCTAAAAAGGTCTTGCGAGGGTCCAAAAAGGGTAGCGAGGGTCTACCTGCTCCTAAAAAGGTCTGGTCAGGGTCAAAAAAAGGTAGGGAGGGTCGTCTACCTGCTCCTAAAAAGGTCTGGTCCGGGTCAAAAAAAGGTAAGCAGGGTCTACCTGCTCCTAAAAAGGTCTGGCTCGGGTCCAAAAAGGGTAGGGAGGGTCTACCTGCTCCTAAAAATGTCTGGCTCGGGTCCAAAAAAGGTAGGGAGGGTCTACTTGCTCCTAAAAAGGTCTGGTCTGGGTCCAAAAAAGGTAGGGAGGGTCGTCTACCTGCTCCTTAAAAGGTCTGGCTCGGGTCCAAAAAGGGTTGGGAGGTTCTACCTGCTCCTAAAAAGGTCTGGTCCGGGTCCAAAAAGGGTAGCGAGGGTCTACCTGCTCCTAAAAAGGTCTGGCTCGGGTCCAAAAAGGGTAGCGAGGGTCTACCTGCTCCTAAAAAGGTCTGGTCCGGGTCAAAAAAAGGTAGGGAGGGTCGTCTACCTGCTCCTAAAAAGGTCTGGTCCGGGTCAAAAAAAGGTAGGCAGGGTCTACCTGCTCCTAAAAAGGTCTGGTCCGGGTCCAAAAAGGGTAGCGAGGGTCTACCTGCTCCTAAAAAGGTCTGGTGAGGGTCAAAAAAAGGTAGGGAGGATCGTCTACCTGCTCCTAAAAAGGTCTGGCTCGGGTCCAAAAAGGGTAGCGAGGGTCTACCTGCTCCTAAAAAGGTCTGGTCCGGGTCAAAAAAAGGTAGGGAGGGTCGTCTACCTGCTCCTTAAAACATCTGGCTCGGGTCCAAAAAGGGTAGCAAGGGTCGACCTGCTCCTAAAAAGGTCTGGCGAGGGTCCAAAAAGGGTAGCGAGGGTCTACCTGCTCCTAAAAAGGTCTGGTGAGGGTCAAAAAAAGGTAGGGAGGGTCGTCTACCTGCTCCTAAAAAGGTCTGGCTCGGGTCCAAAAAGGGTAGCGAGGGTCTACCTGCTCCTAAAAAGGTCTGGTCCGGGTCAAAAAAAGGTAGGGAGGGTCGTCTACCTGTTCCTAAAAAGGTCTGGCTCGGGTCCAAAAAGGGTAGGGAGGGTCTACATGCTCCTAAAAAGGTCTGGTCCGGGTCAAAAAAAGGTAGGGAGGGTCGTCTACCTGCTCCTAAAAAGGTCTTGCTCGGGTCCAAAAAGGGTAGCGAGGGTCTACCTGCTCCTAAAAAGGTCTGGTCCGGGTCAAAAAAAGGTAGGGAGGGTCTACCTGCTCCTAAAAAGGTCTGGCTCGGGTCCAAAAAGGGTAGCGAGGGTCTACCTGCTCCTAAAAAGGTCTGGCTCGGGTCCAAAAAGGGTAGCGAGGGTCTACCTGCTCCTAAAAAGGTCTGGTCCGGGTCAAAAAAAGGTAGGGAGGGTCGTCTACCTGCTCCTAAAAAGGTCTGGTGAGGGTCAAAAAAAGGTAGAGAGGGTCGTCTTCCTGCTCCTAAAAAGGTCTTGCGAGGGTCCAAAAAGGGTAGCGAGGGTCTACCTGCTCCTAAAAAGGTCTGGTAAGGGTCAAAAAAAGGTAGGGAGGGTCGTCTACCTGCTCCTAAAAAGGTCTGGTCCGGGTCAAAAAAAGGTAGGCAGGGTCTACCTGCTCCTAAAAAGGTCTGGTCCGGGTCCAAAAAGGGTAGCGAGGGTCTACCTGCTCCTAAAAAGGTCTGGTGAGGGTCAAAAAAAGGTAGGGAGGGTCGTCTACCTGCTCCTTAAAACATCTGGCTCGGGTCCAAAAAGGGTAGCAAGGGTCGACCTGCTCCTAAAAAGGTCTGGCTCGGGTCCAAAAAGGGTAGCGAGGGTCTACCTGCTCCTAAAAAGGTCTGGTGAGGGTCAAAAAAAGGTAGGGAGGGTCGTCTACCTGCTCCTAAAAAGGTCTGGCTCGGGTCCAAAAAGGGTAGCGAGGGTCTACCTGCTCCTAAAAAGGTCTGGTCCGGGTCAAAAAAAAGGTAGGGAGGGTCGTCTACCTGTTCCTAAAAAGGTCTGGCTCGGGTCCAAAAAGGGTAGCGAGGGTCTACCTGCTCCTAAAAAGGTCTGGTCCGGGTCAAAAAAAGGAAGAGAGGGTCGTCTACCTGCTCCTAAAAAGGTCTGGTTCGGGTCCAAAAAGGGTAGCGAGGGTCTACCTGCTCCTAAAAAGGTCTGGTCCGGGTCCAAAAAAGGTAGGGAGGGTCGTCTACCTGCTCCAAACAAGGTCTGGCTCGTGTCCAAAAAGGGTAGGGAGGGTCTACATGCTCCTAAAAAGGTCTGGTCCGGGTCAAAAAAAGGTAGGGAGGGTCGTCTACCTGCTCCTAAAAAGGTCTTGCGAGGGTCCAAAAAGGGTAGCGAGGGTCTACCTGCTCCTAAAAAGGTCTGGTCAGGGTCAAAAAAAGGTAGGGAGGGTCGTCTACCTGCTCCTAAAAAGGTCTGGTCCGGGTCAAAAAAAGGTAAGCAGGGTCTACCTGCTCCTAAAAAGGTCTGGCTCGGGTCCAAAAAGGGTAGGGAGGGTCTACCTGCTCCTAAAAAGGTCTGGCTCGGGTCCAAAAAAGGTAGGGAGGGTCTACTTGCTCCTAAAAAGGTCTGGTCTGGGTCCAAAAAAGGTAGGGAGGGTCGTCTACCTGCTCCTTAAAAGGTCTGGCTCGGGTCCAAAAAGGGTTGGGAGGTTCTACCTGCTCCTAAAAAGGTCTGGTCCGGGTCCAAAAAGGGTAGCGAGGGTCTACCTGCTCCTAAAAAGGTCTAGTCCGGGTCAAAAAAAGGTAGGGAGGGTCGTCTACCTGCTCCTAAAAAGGTCTGGCTCGGGTCCAAAAAGGGTAGGGAGGGTCGTCTACCTGCTCCTAAAAAGGTCTGGCTCGGGTCCAAAAAGGGTAGGGAGGGTCTACCTGCTCCTAACAAGGTCTGGTCCGGGTCCAAAAAGGGTAGCGAGGGTCTACCTGCTCCTAAAAAGGTCTGGTGAGGGTCAAAAAAAGGTAGGGAGGATCGTCTACCTGCTCCTAAAAAGGTCTGGCTCGGGTCCAAAAAGGGTAGGGAGGGTCTACATGCTCCTAAAAAGGTCTGGTCCGGGTCAAAAAAAGGTAGGGAGGGTCGTCTACCTGCTCCTAAAAAGGTCTTGCTCGGGTCCAAAAAGGGTAGCGAGGGTCTACCTGCTCCTAAAATGGTCTTGCGAGGGTCCAAAAAGGGTAGCGAGGGTCTACCTGCTCCTAAAAAGGTCTGGTAAGGGTCAAAAAAAGGTAGGGAGGGTCGTCTACCTGCTCCTAAAAAGGTCTGGTCCGGGTCAAAAAAAGGTAGGCAGGGTCTTCCTGCTCCTAAAAAGGTCTGGTCCGGGTCCAAAATGGGTAGCGAGGGTCTACCTGCTCCTAAAAAGGTCTGGTGAGGGTCAAAAAAAGGTAGGGAGGATCGTCTACCTGCTCCTAAAAAGGTCTGGCTCGGGTCCAAAAAGGGTAGCGAGGGTCTACCTGCTCCTAAAAAGGTCTGGTCCGGGTCAAAAAAAGGTAGGGAGGGTCGTCTACCTGCTCCTAAAAAGGTCTGGCTCGGGTCCAAAAAGGTCTGGCTCGGGTCCAAAAAGGGTAGCGAGGGTCTACCTGCTCCTAAAAAGGTCTGGTCCGGGTCAAAGAAAGGAAGAGAGGGTCGTCTACCTGCTCCTAAAAAGGTCTGGTTCGGGTCCAAAAAGGGTAGCGAGGGTCTACCTGCTCCTAAAAAGGTCTGGTCCGGGTCCAAAAAAGGTAGGGAGGGTCGTCTACCTGCTCCTCATAAGGTCTGGCTCGTGTCCAAAAAGGGAAGGGAGGGTCTACCTGCTCCTAAAAAGGTCTGGTCCGGGTCCAAAAAAGGTAGGGAGGGTCGTCTACCTGCTCCTAAAAAGGTCTGGCTCGGGTCCAAAAAGGGTAGGGAGGGTCTACCTGCTCCTAAAAAGGTCTGGCGAGGGTCCAAAAAGGGAAGCGAGGGTCTACCTGCTCCTAAAAAGGTCTGGTGAGGGTCAAAAAAAGGTAGGGAGGATCGTCTACCTGCTCCTAAAAAGGTCTGGCTCGGGTCCAAAAAGGGTAGCGAGGGTCTACCTGCTCCTAAAAAGGTCTGGTCCGGGTCCAAAAAAGGTAGGGAGGGTCGTCTACCTGCTCCAAACAAGGTCTGGCTCGTGTCCAAAAAGGGTAGGGAGGGTCTACATGCTCCTAAAAAGGTCTGGTCCGGGTCAAAAAAAGGTAGGGAGGGTCGTCTACCTGCTCCTAAAAAGGTCTTGCTCGGGTCCAAAAAGGGTAGCGAGGGTCTACCTGCTCCTAAAAAGGTCTTGCGAGGGTCCAAAAAGGGTAGCGAGGGTCTACCTGCTCCTAAAAAGGTCTGGTAAGGGTCAAAAAAAGGTAGGGAGGGTCGTCTACCTGCTCCTAAAAAGGTCTGGTCCGGGTCAAAAAAAGGTAGGCAGGGTCTACCTGCTCCTAAAAAGGTCTGGTCCGGGTCCAAAATGGGTAGCGAGGGTCTACCTGCTCCTAAAAAGGTCTGGTGAGGGTCAAAAAAAGGTAGGGAGGATCGTCTACCTGCTCCTAAAAAGGTCTGGCTCGGGTCCAAAAAGGGTAGCGAGGGTCTACCTGCTCCTAAAAAGGTCTGGTCCGGGTCAAAAAAAGGTAGGGAGGGTCGTCTACCTGCTCCTTAAAACATCTGGCTCGGGTCCAAAAAGGGTAGCAAGGGTCGACCTGCTCCTAAAAAGGTCTGGCTCGGGTCCAAAAAGGGTAGCGAGGGTCTACCTGCTCCTAAAAAGGTCTGGTGAGGGTCAAAAAAAGGTAGGGAGGGTCGTCTACCTGCTCCTAAAAAGGTCTGGCTCGGGTCCAAAAAGGGTAGCAAGGGTCTACCTGCTCCTAAAAAGGTCTGGTCCGGGTCCAAAAAAGGTAGGGAGGGTCGTCTACCTGCTCCTAAAAAGGTCTGGTCCGGGTCAAAAAAAGGTAGGGAGGGTCGTCTACCTGCTCCTAAAAAGGTCTGGTGAGGGTCAAAAAAAGGTAGAGAGGGTCGTCTTCCTGCTCCTAAAAAGGTCTTGCGAGGGTCCAAAAAGGGTAGCGAGGGTCTACCTGCTCCTAAAAAGGTCTGGTAAGGGTCAAAAAAAGGGTAGGGAGGGTCTACTTGCTCCTAAAAAGGTCTGGTCTGGGTCCAAAAAAGGTAGGGAGGGTCGTCTACCTGCTCCTAAAAAGTTCTGGCTTGTGTCCAAAAAGGGTAGGGAGGGTCTACCTGCTCCTAAAAAGGTCTGGCTCGGGTCCAAAAAGGGTAGGGAGGGTCTACCTGCTCCTAAAAAGGTCTGGCGAGGGTCCAAAAAGGGAAGCGAGGGTCTACCTGCTCCTAAAAAGGTCTGGTGAGGGTCAAAAAAAGGTAGGGAGGATCGTCTACCTGCTCCTAAAAAGGTCTGGCTCGGGTCCAAAAAGGGTAGCGAGGGTCTACCTGCTCCTAAAAAGGTCTGGTCCGGGTCAAAAAAAGGTAGGGAGGGTCGTCTACCTGCTCCTTAAAACATCTGGCTCGGGTCCAAAAAGGGTAGCAAGGGTCGACCTGCTCCTAAAAAGGTCTGGCTCGGGTCCAAAAAGGGTAGCGAGGGTCTACCTGCTCCTAAAAAGGTCTGGTGAGGGTCAAAAAAAGGTAGGGAGGGTCGTCTACCTGCTCCTAAAAAGGTCTGGCTCGGGTCCAAAAAGGGTAGCAAGGGTCTACCTGCTCCTAAAAAGGTCTGGTCCGGGTCCAAAAAAGGTAGGGAGGGTCGTCTACCTGCTCCTAAAAAGGTCTGGCTCGGGTCCAAAAAGGGTAGCGAGGGTCTACCTGCTCCTAAAAAGGTCTGGCTCGGGTCCAAAAAGGGTAGCGAGGGTCTACCTGCTCCTAAAAAGGTCTGGTCCGGGTCAAAAAAAGGTAGGGAGGGTCGTCTACCTGCTCCTAAAAAGGTCTGGTGAGGGTCAAAAAAAGGTAGAGAGGGTCGTCTTCCTGCTCCTAAAAAGGTCTTGCGAGGGTCCAAAAAGGGTAGCGAGGGTCTACCTGCTCCTAAAAAGGTCTGGTAAGGGTCAAAAAAAGGTAGGGAGGGTCGTCTACCTGCTCCTAAAAAGGTCTGGTCCGGGTCAAAAAAAGGTAGGCAGGGTCTACCTGCTCCTAAAAAGGTCTGGCTCGGGTCCAAAAAGGGTAGGGAGGGTCTACCTGCTCCTAAAAAGGTCTGGCTCGGGTCCAAAAAGGGTAGGGAGGGTCTACTTGCTCCTAAAAAGGTCTGGTCTGGGTCCAAAAAAGGTAGGGAGGGTCGTCTACCTGCTCCTAAAAAGTTCTGGCTTGTGTCCAAAAAGGGTAGGGAGGGTCTACCTGCTCCTAAAAAGGTCTGGTCCGGGTCCAAAAAAGGTAGGGAGGGTCGTCTTCCTGCTCCTAAAAAGGTCTGGCTCGGGTCCAAAAAGGGTAGGGAGGGTCTACCTGCTCCTAAAAAGGTCTGGTCCGGGTCAAAAAAAGGTAGGGAGGGTCGTCTACCTGCTCCTAAAAAGGTCTGGCTCGGGTCCAAAAAGGGTAGGGAGGGTCTACCTGCTCCTAAAAAGGTCTGGTCCGGGTCCAAAAAAGGTAGGGAGGGTCGTCTACCTGCTCCTAAAAAGGTCTGGCTCGGATCCAAAAAGGGTAGGGAGGGTCTACCTGCTCCTAAAAAGGTCTGGTCCGGGTCCAAAAAAGGTAGGGAGGGTCGTCTACCTGCTCCTAAAAAGGTCTGGTCCGGGTCAAAAAAAGGTAGGCAGGGTCTACCTGCTCCTAAAAAGGTCTGGTCCGGGTCCAAAAAAGGTAGGGAGGGTCGTCTACCTGCTCCTAAAAAGGTCTGGCTCGGGTCCAAAAAGGGTAGCGAGGGTCTACCTGCTCCTAAAAAGGTCTGGCTCGGGTCCAAAAAGGGTAGCGAGGGTCGTCTACCTGCTCCTAAAAAGTTCTGGCTCGGGTCCAAAAAGGGTAGCGAGGGTCTACCTGCTCCTAAAACGGTCTGGTCCGGGTCAAAAAAAGGTAGGGAGGGTCTCACCTACGTCTAAAATGGTTCGGTCCTTATCCCTAAAAAGGTAGGGAGGGTCTTACCTACTCCTAAAAAGGTTCGGTCCTTATCCCTTAAAAGGTAGGTTCTAAACTACTCCTAAAAAGGTTAGATTTCTTGAAATATTTTAACAAAATCTTAGAAAAAGTCGCTCCGTCACTTCGACCATGACGCATATAGCACCGCCTGCCCAACAAGGCAAAGATGGGAGGCACTAGCACTAGCAAAAGTGCAATATAGTTAGAATCTGTTCCGAGGCGCAATCGCGATTGGTGCTGAGGAAAATGATTTGCTTACCTGCCTAGACGCCGTGCTGCACCACCGCCATTAGACCATCCGTCTCCAGCCTGCACCTTCAACAAAAGAAAAAATTAAAATCATTGGTAAATATTTGGTAAATAATATTAGTAATTATTAAAAATGTTTTGGCAAAAAATTCAAAAGTATTTCCAATAAGCTGGAAAATTATCTGTGCATAATTATTTTAGCTTACCTATGTGAAAGAAATAAAACTCGAAAATTAAAATATTGCAATATTTAATATATAAAAATTTATAAAAATAGAAGTAGATAGCTCTTTGGAACATTTAAAACTTGATAAAAATATATTAAATAGATTTTAAGACCGTAGCTTTGTATAGAACATATAAGAGTGAAAATGAAATAGATAACAAAAGAAAAGTATACATATAGGAACATTTTGACAAAGATGAAATAAAGTAAAAGACATGAAAAGAAAAAAGAACATTAGCCATTTAAATAAAATTAACCCTTTAACAAACGGATCAAAAACTTGTGATCGAAACCCACAATCCTGGAAATAATATCTGGGGAACAGCTTAAACTGACCAAAAAAAAACCGGCCACGAGCGTGTCGGACACGCCCATGAAAGGGTTCCGTAGCTGAAAGATGGCCCGACCGCCTAAGACACCATTTAGTAAGGTCAACTGCACGTCATAAGTTGGTCGAGTTGTATAAAAATAACTATGTATGATACAGAGTTCGCTATAGATTTCGTTGAAAGTACTTACTTGGAGGTATACAGGACATTTTTTTCAGAATTATTGTAATAGTATTTCAAAAGTTAAGGGGGGGGGGGGGACGCTCTAATTTTAACTTTGTTTTAATATATCTCGGTTATAATCGGTTTATAATCGGTTCAAAAACGGCGGAGAACGAGCCAGGACAGACAGACAGACAGACAGACAGACATGACGAAACTATAAGGGTTCCGTTTTTAGGGTTCCGTAGCCAAATGGCAAAAAACGGAACCCTTATTATAGTTTCGTCATGTCTGTCTGTCTGTCCTGGCTCGTTCTCCGCCGTTTCTGAACCGATTGTCACAAAAATTGGTGGAGAGATGTATAGTGATAATTCAAGAATTGGTTTTTAAAATATTTGAAAAATAATTGTTTTTACCCCCCCCTCCCATACAGCGAAAAGTAAATTCGAAAAAAAAATCGACTTACCCCATCGTGTGGGGTATCGTTAAAAAGGTATTTTTAAATACAATAAAACTTGCCTTGAAACCATGTGGATCAAACACCCCAGTCTCGAGATATATTAATACAAAGTTAAAATAAGAGCGTCCCCCCCCCCCCCCCCCTTAACTTTTGAAATACTATTACAATAATTCTGAAAAAAATGTCCTGCATACCTCCAAGTAAATACTTGCAACGAAAACTATAGCAAACTCTGTATCATACATAGTTATTTTTATACAACTCGACCAACTTATGACGTGCAGTTGCCCTTAGTAAATGCGTGTCTTAAGCGTTAGTGCCATCTTTTAGCTACGGAACCCTTTCATGGGCGTGTCCGACACGCTCTTGGCCGGTTTTTTGCCATTTGGCTACGGAACCCTAAAAATGTATGGTTTTCGTAATTTTTCCTTATCTATGCTATAAGACGTTGCTTTGTACCAAATTTCAAGATTCTGAGTTCACGGGAAGCACCCTGTAGGTTTTGATTCCCTTGCAAGCGTCGAAAATTTGCAGCATAAACGGCTGTATCTTTTGATTGCATTGGCTTAGAAGTTTGATTTTTTCACAGCTTCAAGGGACAGTAGACTTGAGTATTTGATATATTTTTCAGCTTCATACCTCCACGAGTTCCTGAGGAAAAGGGTCTTGACAGACGGACGGACGGACGGATGGACGGACAGACGGACAACAAAGTGATCCTATAAGGGTTCCGTTTTTTCCATTTGAGGTACGGAACCCTAAAAATTGGAATAAGTACAAAAATTACAAACTGTTGTTTTTGCTCCCTTAAATTTAAAACCCTTAATCATGCAAAAATAGAAAATACAAAATTGTAGTTGCAATCCTGGAATTATCTATATCCGGGGACCAGAGCCTAACTAAGAAAAAAAAAAAGCGGACACCGAACCCGCCGCGCCGCGGACACTATCCGCCATCCCACGAGCCGAAGCTCCACCAACACAACAGGCGAAAAACGCCATGAGCGACAGAGCGCTCCCGGATAGCCAGCATCCAAGACGCCTTTGGAAGCAGAGGGCTGGAGCCGCTAACAACCACACTCAAGAGAGTCCACACTCAACACCAGCGGTCCTCTGGAACAGACTTCCGCTCCACCTCACAACAGGATATCAGCCATCCGATCAAATGTCCTGAAAAGGACATCGAATCGCATGTTGCCCAGGATGCACCAGGACCCACCCAATTGCCGTTTCCAAGGGACGTATCCCCGGGAACTGACAATGGGCGAGCCACACGAGGAGGTTTCCTGTCCTAGCACCCCAACCTAACCTTTCTTTTTATCGTTGGAGAATGCCTTGATGCACCATGACACCGCAGGACCAGCGTAGCCTGCGGCCGTGTGTGGGGCTCGAGCGTATGAAAAACGCCTACCCACTAAACTCCAACAGTTTCCCCTTTTGCTCGCATGAGGACGGATCGCTGCCAGCCGCCGAGGGGCGGCTTATGTTCGACCCGTCCGTCGAGCGCCCCGGCCTGATGCGGCCGGGGCGCTCGACGGACGGCCCCGGCCTATGATGCGGTAGGCCGGGGGCGGCGCCTCAGGAGGACCACCCGAGAAACTAGGTGATCCCCAGACATGGCTCGGGTGACGCATGTACCGTCTAAAATGCACTTCAATTCTGGTTTAAATCTTGCATGTGTTCGAAATATCATCATGTTAGTCTTACTAGAGTTTAATTTGAGATTATTTCCCTCAAACCACGCCGCAGTTACATCAAGTGCATTATTGACGTTGGTTTTTAGGCCATTTATGTTATCTCCAGAGATTCGTTAGTAAGCGTTAGTAATTAGTATCATCAGCAAAAGCCACCATGTTCAAGCTATCAATAGGTGCTTGGGTAACATAATTGATAAGATCATTCATGAAGATCAAAAAGAAGATTGGTCCAAAAATAGAACCCTGTGGTACTCCAGCCTTTATATCTGATACTTTAGATCTACACACATTTTGTGTTAACATGTCATCGATGTGGTGAATTTCAACATACATTTTTCTATTTGTTTGTTTGTTAGATAAGATCGAAATAAACCTAAAATTTTAACCCTGATTCCATAGTGTTCCAATTTGACAAGAAGAATATCATGACATACTGTATCAAAGGCGGAACTAAGATCTAAAACCTTCTTTTTCAGCCGGAGCCGAAACTTCCCGGCCTCGAACTCATCGTCCGAGACCGGGGGCCCATTTGCCCACGACGCTGGACTGAAGTGTATGTCACTCCTCCCTATATGTAAGCCTGCATATTGTATTCAAAGAGGCAGTAATTACACGGTCGTTGCGCAATCAACTATCTTTCATTCCGCTCCCGAAGCCTGCACGATGCACATTGCATGGCGACCCTGCCAGTGCTGCCTCGCGGCAGCGCTGCGCAGATGGTATAAATAAAGTGTTAAGTTCAAAAGTGAATTAAAGACTTAAGTAAGTATATAAAACAAAGACAATAATGTGAAAAATAATGTTGGTAGCAACTACCTACATAATATTCAGAATTCCTCAATTTATCGATTAAACCGATGGGAGGGAACCATTTACACTGTATTTAACTATGTTAAACTTTAAATTGGATAATCATGAAGCATAAATCTGATTGTTTTTGCAGCTTTGGAATACTCTTTTGTTGACCCAGTTGACCCAGAGGGGTTCAACATAGTTGGGAATATCGCATGAGCAGGCAGGCTAGTGTTGGCGTGGGGGGGGGGGGTGTCGGCGGGTGATGCACAGTGGCCTCGGTCTTGGCTTAGCTCGCGACTATAAAAACTAGAATTATTTAAGATCTGGAGTACCTGGTAACCCGTGCAAGCAAACCAGACCTTTGAATCACAGTCGGGACCAAGGGCTTAAAGTTCCTTTCGAAGCACGGAAACATCATCTCCAGATAGGCACAGCAACCAGATCCAAGCCTATGCAATGAAAGCATATCCTCCGGCCTCCTTCCCAAGGTATAAATCGACTTAAAAGTATTTATCCTTGGTGGTGAATTGATTGGAGCAATTTCTAATGCCTTAATCAAAAATAGAATTAAAATATGTTTCAATAATCTCTTACAATAGCTTTTGAGCCTACCGATCAGAAAGACTCATCGTAAACTGGCGCCGAGGCGGAGATCATTGGCTACGTTCCAATAGTAGGAGCAGGAGCAGTAGTAGCGTACGAGGATCGACGCGCGGAGAGGGCGCCGGCCGCCACGGCGCGGCCGGGCCGGGGCCGCTGGGGCGCAGGCGCGGGGCGGCGGCGGCGGCGGCGGCGGCGGGCGGCGGGCGGCGGGGCGGCTGGCGGCGCTGCAGTGTGGCGCGGCGTTACGTCACGCGCGCACGCCCCAGCGACCACTGGCCCGGCCGCGCACTGAGCGCGCGTGCAGCATCCCGCCATGGCTCGGTGACGGCGCCGCGCCGCGAGTGAGTGCCCGGGTGACTCCGTGCCGTGAGTGATGTGCCGCCGCCGCTGACCGCTTGTGCCACCTGTCATGGAGGGGACATAGCCCTATAGGTAGTCAGCCTGTTTCTGCTTCCACGAGTGACTGAGTGATCTGTTATATACTTATTGTTCTCTGTGATGTTTTTTGTACGGTGTGAAAGTGTGGTTATGTTTAAAATGTCATGTGGTCTGTAAAAATCCGTTGAACCCATACAAACTAACCAAAACAATTTGAAAAGGTGTGTACCTACCTGAGTGTAACGTGATTCTATAAGCGATGGAGCATGGTCGTTAAAACCTGTTAAAAGTAAATTCTGGTTTAAAATGTTCAGCATAGGTATGAAATGGGGTTCAGAAATGGCAATACTGTAACATAGGCAATGTAAAATTATTTCATAATAATGTTTATGGTTCTACTTTTCTGTTTACGTCTATAATTGGTCTTCACAACTACTATATTGAGATCTGTAGAGACACCAGCAATAAGTCAGGCTGAGTGTCTTGTCAATATGCAGGCCACGTGGACGCGTACAAATAAGATAAATCAAGCTCGAACAGCACGAGCACCAGATATTTGTTTCAAGTGCTCCTCGCGCGACAACACGCAAACACGTATTTGTTGAGGACTTTGATCCGCGACTTTGGTTGCCATCTTGGAACTGAATGAAGTGTTTTTAGCTCAGCTGTAAAGTATCTTATTTATTTATCGCGTTAAGAGTTTAAGCAAAAACATAAATATGCAAAGGAACTAAATTTGCAAATAATAAAAGATGTTCGGTATGGTGTAATTTCCATTTGCCACCGGTGGTAATCTTTGTGGCAATAAACGAAAAAGTTGACTATAGTCATGGCCCCTGCACAGGACAAACGTTTGTGTACATGAACATGTCTTTCTGTCTTGGTCTGGGTGTTATAAATGTATCCATTTAAGTACGTTATGTAACACTCTTGTTGATTTTAAAATCTGTAGCAAAAGTGCTGAAGATGTGGCATATTATTTGGCGACCCGCTTGGTGTAATGGTCAAGATTTTGCCTATTAAACAAAAGGTCGGGTTCGATTCCGGCACAGGACAAACATTTGTGTGTATGGACATGTTTGTTTGTCATGGTCTGGGTGTTACATGTATCTATTTAAGTATATTTGTAATACCACTGTTGATTCTGACGTTTGTAACACAAGTTTTAAGGAGTTTAATAACTTTTGTGACAGATCAGACAACTATATAAATTACAAATCTATAGGTTCTAAAGCAAATAATCTGAACATTCTGTAAGAACCTTAAGTCCATATTAAAAGCATTATTTCCTCCCTCCATGAGTCGTATTCCTCATTACCGAGGGTCGTGATCATTGTATGCAATGAAACACACAACAACTTTCTTAGCAAAGTTTAATGGAGTGGTTTGCCGTTGCCTTCTCTATTTCACACACTTATTCGTAGTGTGTAGGTTCCCTCACTATGGTTTCCTTCACCGCCACCTAGAGCTGGTATGAAATTACGCACACAGATTTTGTATAATCTAGAGGTGCGTGCCTGATCGCATTTGAACCGCCGTCCTCACGCATGTAAAGCGGCGCTTTTACCACTAGGCTACCAAGCTGTTTATTACAAGCACAGAAGCAACCGAAGAAGATATAGACACTTTCTATGAGCAAATAGAAAACGCTCGGAGCCTGGCAATCGGCAAGATAATAATACTAGGAGATTTTAATGCGAAGATAGGCCAAAGGAAACCTGAAGAAAACCCAACTGTTGGTCTATTCTGCTACGGGAAAAGAAACCATAGAGGCGAAAGACTTGTACAATATGCTATTAAAAATAAATTTACAATAATCAACACAATATTTAAGAAAAAAAAATATCAAACTTATGGACATGGACTACACCAGATAAACAATATAAAAATCAAATAGATTACATTCTGAGTAACTGCCCAAAGCTCTTCACTAATATAGAAATACTAAATACAAAATTTCCTAGCGACCACAGACTGCTGAGAGGAACAATTACTTTAGAAAGACAGAAGAAATCTAGATCCAAATTCAGTACGGTCCCAGTAAACTTATCAAACAAGAAATCGCAAGAAATATACCTCTCAGCCTTAAGAATGAAAATAGAACGAGTGCATTGGGAAGACGATGATGATGTAGAGTCATATTACCTCAAAATAGAGACAGCTATACAGGAAAGTATAAACTCTATTACATCTATTAAAACAAAAAGAGAAATAATAAGTAAAGAAACAAAAAGCTTGTTAAATAAGCGTATGGCGCTACAACACAAGCCTTCAAAAAATAAGGAAGAGAAGAAAGAACTTTCAGCACTCTACAAAAAGACAAATAAACTACTAAAAAGAGACTATGATTGTTACAGAATGGGTATAATTGAAAAACACCTACAAACCACAGGAAGCCAGAAAAGAGCCTATAAACAATTAAACACACAGAAAAAGTGGATTCCGACATTGAAAGCACAAAAAACGACACAAAAACAACAAACAAGAAAAGACTTAGTAAATATTGCCACCGAATTCTACAGAAAACTATACGAAGATAAATCAATCAAAAACATAAGTTACAAAAAGATCTCCAACAATACCGAAGAAACAAACGTAACAGTCACGCCTTTCTCAGGTAAAGAAATAATGAAAAAACTTGAGAACTTGAAGAAAGAAAAAAGCCCAGGATTAGACAACATACCAAACGAAGCCTTGATATCTGGAAGACATATACTGATAAGCCCTCTAACTACGTTATACAATAAAGTCCTGAATACACAAAAAATACCTGAAAACTGGGCCAAATCACGAATAATTCTTATATACAAAAAGGGAGACCCAGCTGATGTAAATAATTACCGGCCGATCAGCCTACTACCAACAATATATAAACTGTTTGCAATGTGCCTAGAAAGAAGATTAGAGCCGATTGTGGAGTTGAGCCAACCAATAGAACAGGCAGGTTTTCGACGTGGATACTCCACAATTGACCACATACATACCCTAGAGCAAATAATAGAAAAACACGTAGAGTTTAAAAGTCATCTCTTCCTTGCATACGTTGATTATGCGAAGGCGTTCGACTCTATTTCGCATAAAAGTATTTGGGACGCTCTAGAACACCAGAATGTCCCAAACACATATATCAACATCATCAAAGATATCTACAGAAAAAGCACAAGTCGTGTGAAACTAGACAGACTAGGCCCTGAATTTAATATACGTAGAGGGGTGAAACAAGGAGACCCACTATCACCAAGGATCTTTATAGCTGTTCTGCAAAATATTATGAAAGACCTTGATTGGGCCAAAAAAGGAATAATTATAGATGGGAAGTACCTTAGCAACCTTAGGTTCGCGGACGATATAGTCTTGTTCGCTAGAACAGCAAAACAGCTACAGGAAACGCTAACTGAACTTAACCTTGTTAGTGAAAACATTGGCCTGAAACTAAACACCTCAAAAACAAAAGTATGCACGAACGGACCTGAAACCCCCATTATAATAAATCAAACACCAATTGAGTACGTAGAGAGCTATATTTACCTCGGAAAACAAATATCGTTTAAAGACACGAGACATATGGATGAACTAGAGAGGCGAATAAAAATGACCTGGAGGAAGTACTGGAGCTATAAAGAAATATTAAAATCAAAATTAGCAAATACACTAAAGAAAAAAGTGATGGATTCAAGTCTACTGCCCTGCCTGACGTACGGTGCTCAAACCTGGATTGTCAATAACAATACCATGACAAAAATTCGTGCGTGTCAGAGGAGTATGGAAAGGAGTATCCTAGGAATCAAGCTCATAGATAAACAAAATAGCTGTAAAATTAGAGAGAAAACAAAGGTAATAGATGCAGTAAACCATGCTAAGCGTCTCAAGTGGAGATGGGCAGGACATATTGCCCGCTCTTCCGACGAGAGATGGTCCAAACGCGCTACAAATTGGACTGGACCTGGAAAGAAGAGAGCAAGGGGAAGACCAAAGACTAGATGGAAGGACGATATAATAAAGATAGCAGGAAAACGTTGGATAAACATAGCAAAAGACAGAAAGAAATGGAGGCAGTTGGAGGAGGCCTATACCCGAAAGGGGCCAGGACAGGTGTAATCCTTTCATAAATAATATAATATATAAATTTACTTTTTTTAAACTCTTGTAATATTTGTCTTGGATGTAAGAAAGGCTTAAATAAATAAATAAATAAATTTACGCGACACGTAACATCGTATTTATAAGGTACACCTTAGCGAAGCGCAGTCGGCCCCCTGACTAACTGCCCGACTGAGTACATACATTAAGTATGAACCTACCAAATGGTTGCGAGTGTTGAAATGAAGCCCGTCCGACTGGTAAAAATAATCGATCCTTAGAAAAACTCTATTACAGATATTCAGATATTTTAATAGGACACTTTTTAAGCTTTACTTGGCATACACTTTGAATGTTTGAAACGCTCGAATAACTTTATTGTCGTTTTTAGAGTTCCTTAGTCTACTAGGAACCCGTATAGTTTCGTCATGTCTGTCTGTCTGTCCTGGCTCGTTCTCCGCCGTTTCTTAACCGATTGCCACGAAAATTGGTGGAGTGATGCATAGTGATAATTCAAGAATTGGTTTTTAAAATAATCGAAAAATAATTATTTTTTACCCCCCTCCCATACATCGAAAAGTAAAATCGAAAAAAAAAATTGACTTACCCCATCGTGTGGGGTATCGTTAAAAGGGTATTTTTAAATACAATAAAACTTGCCTTGAAACCATGTAGATCAAACACCCCAGTCTCGAGATATATTAATACAAAGTTAAAATAAGAGCGTCCCCCCCCCTTAACTTTTGAAATACCATTACAATAATTCTGAAAAAAATGTCCTGTATACCTCCAAGTAAGTACTTTCAACGAAAACTATAGCGAACTCTGTATCATACATAGTTATTTTCATACAACTCGACCAACTTATGACGTGCAGTTGCCCTTACTAAATGGTGTGTCAAGCGGTCGGCCCATCTTGTGGCTACGGAACCCTTTCATGGGCGTGTCCGACACGCTCTTGGCCGGTTTTTTATTCAACCGCTCGTTACGGCCATATACTATGGGAGCATTTAATCAGTAAAAAAAGTATCCTATCACCTAAATCAGCTTTTAGGCTTATACAAACTCACTTGTACATTGAGTAAAATTTTTTTGTACAATTGGCCGTCGAAGCTGTTTAATGATCCGCAAGGTCTCAAATCTTGCGTTCTATGTGGCCAGCTCTGTTTGCACCTTTCTTGTATTTCCACAGATGCCCTCGGTGCAGTTCTCGAAGCTGTTCCTAAATACGTATACCTCGGGCAGACATTGCAGTTAGGTAGGAACAACTTTGAGAACGAGGTGAAAAGAAGAATTCAGTTGAACCCAACTTGGGAAGCATTTAAGAAATTACGTCGGGTCTTCCTATCGTCCCTCACACAGTGTCTAAAGGCAATAGTCTTCAATCAGTGCGTCCTCCCCGTAATGACATATGGAGCGGAAACCTGGACACTTGCGGCACGGCTGGTACACAAAAAGTCGCTCAGCGGGCTATGGAAAGAGCTATGCTCGGCGTTTCTCTGCGGGATCACATTCGAAATGATGTGATCCGGAAGAGAACTAAGGAGGTTGACTGGTAGAGAATGCCATGAGGCATTAAGTCCGCCTTTTGTACAATTTTTATATCGTGCAATAAAGTTTAAATAAATAAAATAAATAAATAAACTAAGGTCATCGACATAGCCCACCGGATTAGCAAGCTAAAATCGCAGTAGGCTGGCCATACAAGCAGCAGAAACAAACGTTGGGGTAAACGAGTTCTGGAGTGGATACCGCGTTTCAGTAAGTGTTCCAAAAAACGTGGTGTACGACGCCCTCAAGCCAGGTGGAGTGACGTTTTGCGTAAGATGGCTGGCATAAGCTGGATGCAAGTCGCCGAAGATCGGGCTGAAAGGAAAGCCCTAGGAGAGGCTGATGCCCAGCAGTGGACTGCGTAACGGTTAAAAATCCATACTGTATACAATGTGTCCTAGTCCCACCTAACCTACCTGAACAATCATGGGGGTCCAATCGATGGGTATGGGTGTCCCCCAAATATGCCAAGTTTAGCAACAGAAACGGCTATGCATTCTACTCGTATTCTTAATAATGTGCATGTGCCCACAAAGTCGCTTTCTGCCGGCTGTCCATATGTCTGCCTAAATCTTTGAAACTACTTTTAATCTATTAACTCTTCATGACCTATTTAACCGAGACCTCAACTTAGTTGACTGGCAGCACTGGCACAGCCTGGGCAATGTGAGCACAATGGTTGAGGAATTCACCACCTGGATAGTCGCTTTCTTTGACTTGCATGCCCCTATCAAAACCCAAAAGTTCAAACACCCTCCGCATCCCTGGATCACTGATACTGTAAAGACTATGATGCATATGAGAGACCAGTATTATGAAAAATATAAGCGGAGCAAATCACAAGAGGCCAAGGACTGCTATAAAGCCATGAAAAGAGTTGTACTTGATGCTTTGGAGAGTGAGAAAAGATACTACTTTACAAAACACATAAACAGTAACATAAATGACTCCAGGCGCCTATGGCAAAATCTCAAAAAATCCTTAATACCTAACAGGAAAGCAGTGACTGAGTTGCCACAGCACTTTGACAATCCTGATACTATTAATGAGCACTTTCTGGACATACCTGGTGACGGCCATGTGACAATATCTGAATTGTCATACTTCGAGCACCACAGGTACAGCTCATCCACATTTTCTCTGCAACCAGTAACAGAAGACACTGTACTAAAAGTTATAAGGGGACTTAAGTCAAATGCCCAGGGAAGTGACAAGGTGTCCTTAGAGATGCTACGACTGACCTTGCCCCAGACTTTAAATGTTATCACAACAATCATAAACTGTTCAATTGCTCAGTGCCGCTTTCCGGATGGTTGGAAGGTAGCTGTTGTTAAACCACTACCGAAAGCTTCCTCCCCAAATACTCTAAGTGACCTTCGCCCAATTAGTCTTCTTCCGTGTATATCAAAAGTGTTGGAGAAGGTAGTTTGCTCCCAGCTAACTCAGTATATCGAGGAAAACAATATATTCCCTTTGCGGCAGTCAGGTTTTCGGAGAGGCCACGGTGCTGCTACTGCTCTGGCCGATGTGGTGGACAATTTGTTGGTGGCGCAGGACCGAGGCCAGCTAAGTATGTTGCTGCTATTAGACTTTAGCAGGGCATTTGACTCCATAAATATTAATTTGTTGCTCTCCAAGATGGCCTACTATGGAATAGATGTGACTGCAATTAAATGGTTTCAAAGCTACTTGATGGGTCGGCAGCAATATGTGGAGCTGGTGAGTGCTGATGGCACCAGGATGCGGTCTGCATCAAGGCTGGTCTCCCGTGGGGTCCCTCAGGGTTCGGTATTGGGGCCTGTCCTATATGCTTTATATAGCGCAGACATTATTAGCAGCATAACCAACTGCCAGTACCATCTATATGCAGATGATCTGCAACTCTACTGTTCTTTTGTCCCAGCAGAGTATAATAGTGCAGTGGAGAAGGTGAATGAAGACCTGGGCAGGATAAAGGAGTGGTGTGCGAGAAATTGCCTTACACTGAACCCCAAAAAGTCAAAACTCTTGGCAATCGGATCACGGAAAAACCTTAGCAAACTTTCTAATACAACCCTCAAAGTATGTATAAATGGTGAAATTGTGGAAAGAGTTGACGAGGCCAGGAATCTGGGAGTGGTCTTTGATGGTCTCCTGAACTTTGAAGATCACATTGCAGAGTGTTCCCGAAACTGTTTCTATAGACTAAAGTTGTTGTATAAAATAAGGCCATACCTAAATGAAAAGTTGAGAATTATGCTCTGTGAGTCACTGGTTTTGTCCAAGCTTAACTATTGCGACACTGTATATGGGCCCTGCCTACTGAAAAGGACAGCCAAAATCATACAACGGGTGCAGAATGCATGTGTTCGCTACTGTGTTCACGTCCCACCCCGCTCACATGTAACCCCATTTATAAACGCGCAGGATATGCTGAAGATGGAGGCGAGGAGAAAATTACATTTAATAACATTAATGTTTGGTGTCATTGCGACAGGAAAGCCAATATACCTCTTTGAAAAATTGGAATGGGCTCAAAAACAAAGTAGGTATCCGAAAAGATCCTGCACCAACAGCTTGTCAACCTCCAATCATCGAACAGTCTCCTTTCGGGGATCCTTTCGGTTTGCAGCCTCGCGGTGTTGGAACGACCTGCCACCTCCGCTGCGTGACCTGAAAATTAAAGGAGCGTTTAGGAAAAAGCTCAAAAAGTATCTTTTAGATTGCCAGAAAAGCTCTTAGCTACATCCTACCTTCTGGTTTTTCACGTCGCTTAGTGTGGTTCGTCGCTCCCATGTGCCGCGTGAGGCTAGTACGTCACCATAATCCCTCTCTCCCGCTCCCACTTCGCGTCCTGTGTCCTGACGTTTATCCATCGACCCTTGTTTTAGGTTTAATTATTACCGACCGGCCTATACAATTTAAAGCCCAATATTTGCATGTGTAGTGTGTATTTAGGTTACGCTGTCGACGTGGCAAAATGTCACAAGTCAATGTGACGTTTAGTGTGGTCATCAATTAAATTATTATCTTTTTTTTTTTTTTTTTTTTCTATAGACCTATGGATTAGTTATAGTTTTTTAATTTATTTTTTGTTATTTTTATGTGTTTTTCTTTTTATTATTTTTTATTTTATCCATATAAGTATGTATGTCTCTCCTCTTCATAAAATTGTTCACCTTTTTTCCCACTTAAACACTGTACCTATTATTTATTTATCAATATCTATATATGTACGTACATGAACTTAAACATTGCACTCTATTATACGCCACTCCAAACAGGTCCTGCCAGAACAACAGCGTTGCTGCGGCCGCTAAAGCCGCCGTAGTAACTAATGCTGAGGCTCGGACCTGATTGGCATAACACTCTTCACCTGTCTACACGACTTATTCTTCTATGTTAGTTTTTCTTTTTTTTTTTTCTTTTATTTTTGTTATATCTACTGAACTATTTATTGAATTGTTGGTGTATATGTGTTTTGTCAATAAATGTATTTTCTTTCTTCTTTCTTTCTTTCTTCTTAATCAGTTAGAATGAAGAGGAAGGTTCATGTATGCAATAAATGCTTAATATATAAGAGAAACTCTGATCACCTTAGGTGCACCCATGCGAAGCCGGTGCGGGTAGCTAATACTTCATAATACGGTAATTGTCTTTGGTATGAGACAGTTGACTTTCTTCGCTTTTCAAATGAATTGAGAGATAACAAATAAATATAATTGAATCTTTAATAGGTAAAGAGAGAATCAGATTTAACAAAGCCGAAGGATAACAAAATGCCAATCAGTGGGCGCACCGCCCAGACGGAATGCCTGGCAAGTAAATACGGTATCATCAAACTTTACCTTGGGCAGTATTATAACTTGGTCACAACTAATATTGCTGCGATCATATTTACACCGGCATTTCTCAAAACCAAAAAAATACTTTTAGAATTATTGGAGTGTAAGATTCTACTAGATTGGTTAGGATTTTGCAAAGGCACACATAAATGTTCGCTGGTTTATTAGCATCATGACGGAAATATTTAGTCTCCAAAATTAGCAACAGATTAAAATTATCTATACTTATATCAATCTGTAGAGAGGTCAATTCTGTACATCTATCTATACTAATATATAAAGCTGAAGAGTTTGTTTGTTTGTTTTTTTGAACGCGCTTATCTCAGGAACTACTGGTCCGATTTGAAAAAATATTTTTGTGTTGGATAGTCCATTTGACGAGGAAGGTTTTAGGCTATTGGATATCGAAATCCACGCGAACGGATTCGCGGGCGGCCGTAAGTGAAATATATTTTCAAAATAACTATCGGGGGGTGATTAGTGATCGATTCCGATGCCAAAATTGCAATAAGTAAAATTTTTGTCTGTCTGTCTGTGTGTTCCTTATAGAAACAAAAACTAGTGAACGGATACTTGGTACAATTTATTCTTCTTACTCCTGGGCAAATTATAGGATACTTTTCATTACACTACAATCAATAGGAGCAGGGTGGTAAAGGGAAATGTTGGGAGAACGGGAGAAGTTACTCCATTTATTAAGCTTCTGTCGCGTGTGTAGCCTTAATGGTTGAAGTAACATAGAATTTGTGTATGACGGAAATATTCTACATAAAATTGTCTTAAAAAATATCCTAGAACAGTATGTGTCTATCTTTTATGGTTGACTCACATAAACACATGTAACTCCTGATCCAGTTTGGTTTGAACGCGATAATCTCAGGAACTACTGGTTTGAATTGACAAAATCTTTTGTGTTCGATAGTCCACTAACCATTTGTCAAGGAAGGCAAAGCTATCTATAGTTACACTGGGCACGGAAACCGATAAGCAATATAGGGGAAATAAATAAGATTCTTTTATTGCAGATAGCTTCTGGTAACTACTTTTTTAATTCGTTACAATATCCATATATCTGTATATACCAGCGGCTGCCTGCGACTCCGTCCGCGTGAATTTTGATTTCCAATAGTCTAAAGCCTTATCCTCGTCAAATGGACTATCAAAACAAAATGAATTTTTCAAATCGGACCAGTAGTTCCTGAGATTAGCGCGTTCAAACAAACAAACAAACTCTTTAGCTTTATATATTAGTATAGATATATATTAGTATAGATTATGTATTTTTACACTTTACTATGTATTTGAATAAAAAGAGAACTTAAAATTCATAGTTCTGTTTTTTCGTCTTCCCTGGTGGGATGGATTTTACAACGACCGAGAATATTGTACATTAAACATTATAGATAGAATTAGACCAAGCAGTTTTCATCAAAGCTGCACATGACGAATAACAAAGACTAATGATAGTAGACAAGTTTCTCCGTACTTCCTAGATAATATTACGTACACAAGAATCTGACTGACATTACAACAAACAATTGCCGTTCCGAAAGCGGAATGCCGGCTGACTGGCCAGCATCGTTTTGTATCCGTTTAGTTTTGCATCCGGTGCTTCATTCGCCAGGGACTCACCAATACAAACATTCATAAATGTATAAGCGCTAAGCTAAAGTAATATGTGCAGAATAACATGGGCAGAATGGGTGGATTTATTGTAAAGGTTATCTAGGTCAAAAGTGGGTCATCAACGTTTTCTTCTTCTTTTATTTTTCTCTTGATAATATCGTTCTCTCGTGGAAACCGTGGTTTAACCATTTATTTAGGTAAAATTTAAAGTCGTGCGTCTGATTTCATGACTTATGCATGTGAAACTTATTTTCAGTGACCGTATTAACGAAACACAGTTCGTTCACTTATAATTGTTATATCAGAATCATTAAAAATATTATCAGGCACGCGCTCATAAAGCTTTCAGCAAAAGTCTTTGGGTGGAAACATTATAGTTCGACAAACATTAGTGTACATAATTGAGCTCAGCGGCGCGCGCGTCCCACTTGACCTACATAACATCATTACGGCGCGGCCGACAAGCTTTAAATTAAAGTGCCTTTAAAAAGTATGCTTTGATATTTGCGTTCTTTGATACACGAGCGGATCGGGCTCGTTTGTAGCTGGGTAGCCGGCTACTCTTTATACATTGGTGCTTTTCATTTCAACGCAAACCATGTATACATACACATATAGTGAAAAGCCGATATTTATAAAATACGCTTCAGGTTGTACCAAGGGTAGTTCATGTTATATTCCTTTCAATACAGTTGATTGAAACGAAGGGTGGTTAGCATTGGCAGTAATCGCAACAGGTCATTGCCTAGACAGTAACTTCCGTAATCATTTCTTTGTAATTTTAATTGTTAATCACATAAGTTTAAGATTGGGTAGAAAAATATCTGACGTAGGAAAGGGACTAGAAAAGCTGAGACTTGAAAATCAAACGTACCCAATTATGAAAGTTTGTATAGGTACACTCGTCACGTCGTCACGATTGTTTTTGCGTACAACTCGATCGTCATCAAAAAGAGCGTTCTAATTCGTTTTGTCGAGTAAAGTCTAATTCGTTTTGAGAGTTGGAAGTTAAAGTATGACAAGATTTACAAATTTTGATTCAAGAATAAAGAACAATATAAAACGAAGCTTGTTTCAACATATGAATCTCGTTACATTTTTCGGTGGCAGTGAGACTAGTGAAATGTCTTTAGTTTTAAAATGTTAAAAGTTTTATATTTTTTACCTCCAAAACATAATAACCTGTAAAACTTCTATAGAACATGGCACAACATAACAAAATGGAAAACGCTTTACGGGTAACTCCTTTATGTTTTGCCTAGATTTTCCCTCTCCATACTTCGAAATTGGGGGCATACCACCCTAATTAGAGTGGTATAGCGTCCTCTCATTGCGCGTTTAGGAGACATATCTATTGTTTTTAAAATATCAATGGTTTCTAAACATGATCCATTTGAGTCGCCACGACACAGTTGACACATAAGTGGTTCGCGAGAGCTTTCAAAACGCTCTAATCAATCAGCGAATACAAGATGGAGACATCACCCCCGTCGTCAGATTGTGAAGAGCGTGGTTGGTTTGGTTGCGCAGGCAGCGGTGGTGCGGGGCATGGGGCCGGCGCGAGGGGCGCGGGGGGCGCGGGGGGCGCCGGGGGCGCTGGCGCTGGCGCTGGGCGCGCTGCTGCTGGCGCGCGGCGCGGCGGGCGGCTGCGGCGTGGCCGAGCTCGCCTGCCGCAGCGGCGCCTGCGTGCGCCTCGACGCCTACTGCGACGGAGTGGCGCAGGTAACACCCATGCCTCTAAACACACATCAAACTCGATGCAGTCGTAGCTAACTACGAGGAAACACCAAAAAATATCAGAAGTCCCGCGTGTCAACCAACGAATATAGAGCCGTCGCGAAAAATATGTATTACTAAAACTGATGCATGTTGTAAGGTCGCTCGTTTTCGTTATTGTATTATTTTCTATGTAAATGAATATTGGATATGTTTGGTTATAATAATATGAGAGCTTTAGAGACTAGAGTAAGCAGTCCCCTGAGTATGTATCCGTGCGTGTGTGTGAGCGTTGGGTGTGTGCGCAGTGCGCGGACGGCAGCGACGAGCCGGCGGGCTGCACGGTGTGCAACCGCACGTACTACGGGCGCGCGGGCGCGGCGTACGCGGTGGGCGTGCCGCGGGCCCCGCGCGCGCCCTTCCTCTGCCACCTGACGTTCACGGCGGGCGGCGGCGCGCACGGCGACCTCGTGCAGCTCGCCTTCGACGACTTCAAGGTCGGGCGCTACGAGCCGGGCGCGCTGGACGGCTGCCCCGACGGCTACATGCAGCTGTCGGAGCTGGGCCGGCCCTTCACCGGCGGCTCGTGGTGCGGCGAGGCGGACGGCACGGCGCTCTACTACAGCGAGACCGCCACCGTCACCGTCTCCGTCAAGCTGTTCCGCATGCGCCTCGGCGAGCCCTTCAGCTTCCGCCTGCGCTACAAGTTCATCTCGCAAATGGACGCCGTCGTCAGGTCAGCCGCCCGCCGCCCTCGCATACGTGGGGAATGCATCGGTTGATCCTCAGTGACGTGCTTATCTGACGAGCGCATTGGCTGGCAGGTTCGGCGCGATGGAGGCGCCGCTGGAGCGCGGCGCGGTGTCGCCGGGCACCTACTGCACGCGCACGTACGAGGAGTGCCACCGCAAGTCGTGCCGCCTGCAGAGCCCCAACTACCCTGGCATGTATCCGAGGTACATAACTCACTACGCTTGCACTTCTCCGTCGCTCTGTCAGCCCCACTCCCTTATGGATCGTCAACATCCGCGCTGCAGTAATATTAAATGCCAAACGGCCATTATTCTGAATGTTAGCCTAGCGGTTAGCCCACAAATAGCTTTGCTTGGTGTTATTAATTCAACTGTTTGTGATGTGTTAATACAACGAGCTTAATTGAGCTGAATGGTGTAGTTGTCGTTACAACTTTACACTTTTATTGTATTGTGTGGTAGGAATCATTATGTATAACATTTTATACGTAGGTTTTTTAGTTAAGTCTAATTGCTGAACGAACATCTGTTATGCAGGAATGTGACGTGCTACTGGAGCCTGAGGCAAAAGGACATTCCCACTTGCAAGCATGCAATGATTTCGGTGCGACAGGAATATTCGCATAAAATGCAAATTAAACGCTCAATATCTATGGCTAGGTAAGTTGACAAACAGAGCTCTTCTGTTTTTATGTTCAAATTATCGAGAAGACGCAACACCAATCCTGTGATTTACTTTCCTGTTTCTCCTGATTTTTCGATGTCAATCTCGAATCGAAAATGAAACAGCATTGTAACTCGAACAACCCGATTGTCCAGTTTAAACAAGACCGGTCGCGCAGTGCGCGCGTGGCGCGAGTGCACGGGCGAGCGCGACCGGCTCATCTTCTACGACGGCGCGTCCACGGACGACCCCGTGCTGGTGGAGTACTGCGGCGGCGACTGGCTGCCGCGCGTCACGTCGCGCGGGCCCGAGATGCTCGTGGCCTTCCACTCGTCGCCCTTCAGCGCGCCGCTGCGCCCCGCCGCGCCCGCCGCCCCGTTGCGCGGCTTCGAGCTCGACGTCGACGTCGTCTTCGCCGACTCCGACTCACTCGACTACGCCAGGTAAGTTCTTTTGTAACGTAGCAAATTTTTTTTTATTGTATTATCGTAAATTAATTTTCACATAGGTTCCTGGTGAAGTCATCAAATCCATTAAATAAGTTTTCATGCTGTAGGGAAGCGCGTCGGTGCGAGTTTCATGTAAAGGCATCCTCGTCAGAAGAGGAAACGAATTCTACGACTCCGACCGGCGGTCGAGGGCGCCGCGGCCGCCTCCGCGCTCCAGCGCACACGCTGCCTCCTAACACCACCTGCACGTGGACCTTCCACGGCCGACCTGGTAAGTCGCAAACACACGAGCAGCGCATTCGATGAGATGACTACGGCAGGCAACCACCGGTCGTAACTGATATTTATTTTCAACAGGGGATTTGGTGTGGATATATTTTTCGAGTTTCACGCAATACTCCCTGGTGGAGCCGAAGCGGATCGAGAGCGGCGAGCGCGAGGAGGAGGGAGCCTTCCCCGTGACTCCGCGCGCTCCGCCGCCGACGGAGGGGCGCGAGGGCGGCGTGTGCGCCGTGGAGCTGCGCATCTGGGACGGCGGGGGCGCGGGCGAGGCGGGCGCGCGGCTGCTGGGCCGCTACTGCGACGCCGCGCCGGCGCTGTGCGCGCGCGCCGCGCTCGCCAACGCCACGCGCTCGCCGCGGCCGTGCGCGCCGCCCGACGGCTACGTGTCCGCCGCCGCGCTGCTGTCGCTCGCCGCCACCTCGCTGCCCGGCACGGCCACGCACCCGCTCGCCTTCGCGCTTCACTACGAGTTCGTGGACGCTCGGCTCGAGGGCCTCCAGTCACCGGATGACGGCGGGCGAGCGCGCCCGTGGCCGCCCGAGTGCGGTCGGACTCTGACTACGCCGGGTGCGTTCTCGTCGCCGCGAAACGCGTTGTGGTTCGGGCGCGGGGGCGCGCGGCGCCTGCGGTGCGTGTACCGGCTGCAAGTGGGCGACGGACGGATCGCTCTCGACCTGGCGGCGGCGGCGTTCGGGCGCGAGCCGACGTGCTCGACGAGGCCGGACCCGGTGACGGGGCGGCCGGCGTGCGTGCCGGAGCCGGGCGAGGCGCGCGCCGAGGAGGCGGAGGGCGCGGACGAGGCGCCGAGCGACTTCGACGACGACGAGGAGCCGCCGCTGCGGGCGCCGCACCTGCGCATCTACGAGTCGCCGTGGCCCGGCTACCGCGTGCCGGTGGCGTGCATCTGCGACAACAGCAGCGCGCCGCTGCGGCTGGAGTCGGGCGGGCCGGCGCTGGAGCTGGAGCTGGTGGCGCGGCGGCTGGCGCCACACGAGGACCACCGCCACGTGCACTTCCGCGGCACCTGGGCGCGCCTGCCCGGGCCCTCGCCGCCCTGCGCCCGCCGCCGCCGCCTCGCGCCGCCCGGACAGCGCGTGCAGCTCTTCTACCCTTACGAGTGAGTTTAATTTAAAAATAATCAGTTTGCAGCAGCAACTAAAGAAGCTCGGAGTATATTTTTATTTATTTATTTCATAAAAGTGTCTTGTAAGCTAATCGGCAAGTGGTGATGTGTGTGCGTAGTGTGGACCGGATGTCGGAATGCGGCGAGACGCCGTTCCTGGTGTCGGCGCGCGGCAACCGGTCGGTGTTCCTGCGCGTGTGGGGCGAGGCGCTGGCGGCGGCGCCGGGCGCGGACCCGCCGCCCTGCCACACCACCAACCGCGTGCTCGTCTACGACGCGTACACCCAGAGGTTTGACACGTGCGGCGACCAGCCAGACAAATGTTACATCTTTTTTTAGTTTTAGATATTAAGGACAGCGAGTTTAAGCAAAATAGTGATACATTACTTTATCCCGAGTGGTCAGTAAAGTAACACGTGGGGCGCGCAGGCTGGTGCGCGCGGTGTGCCCGTCGGCGGGCGGCGCGGGCGCCGTGCACGTGTTCAGCGACGAGTGGTGGGGGCGCGGCGCGAGGCCCGCAGCGCTGCTCGTGCTCTTCGCTGCAAGAGAGAAGGGCTCGGCGCAGTTCTCCTGGATGGAGGTTCGTAATCTATAAGCCATTTATTTAAATTACCTGTTAGTTATAAATACAACTAGGAGCGTTTATTAAGTTTGATGAGTACGGGTCAGGTGTGGCGCACGGGAAGCGCGCTGGCGCGGCTGGGCGCGAGCGAGGCGGCGGTGGCGGGCGCGGCGGGCGCGGGCGCGGGCGTGGGCGGCGGCGCGGCGGCGGGCGAGGCGTGGCCCAACGCCACGGCGGCGTGCGCGCACGCCTGCCCCGCGCTCGGCGCCTGCATGCCCGCCGCGCTCTGGTGCGACGGCGAGGCGGACTGCCCCGGCGGCGGGGACGAGGTACCTACTTACTTACCGCATCGTTGCAAGTCTCATGTAGTCACGATGTCGGTCGGTTAACGTCACGCTAACCTGGGGTGTGGTGCGGCAGATGTCGGGGTGCGGCGCGGGCGCGCGGCTGCTGGCGGCGCTGCAGCGGTCGGGCGCGGCGGCGGGCGCGGCGGCGGCGGCGGCGGGCGGCGCGCTGGCGGCGCTGGCGCTGGGCGCGGCGCTGCGGCGGCGGCGCGCGCGCCGGGACAAGCGGCTGCTGGGCGCGCTGGCCGCCGGCCGCCGCCTCACCGAGGAGCTGCTGTACGACGCGTCGCGCGCCTCCTCGGCCTCCTCCTGACGCCGCGAGCGCTCCGTCGAGTACATCCACGTGGACCGCGAGACCACTGTGTGACGGAGCGCCCCCCGCCCCGCCCTGGCCGGCTGACTGTGACCGCTCTCAGTGTATACGTTCCGTTAGACGAGGGGCCCCCGCCCCGTTCCGAGTTGCGTTGACTCTGATGTGATTATATTTCGTTGAGTGTCTGCGGGCGCGCGGCGGGCCGCGGTAGTGCACCTAAGCTAAGCGATATCTCGTAAGGCGGCCGCGCCGTCGCGACTCGCGCTATTGTTTTGTATGTTATTGTTGATGAACTGTCCCGTCCCTCGTTTCCACTTGAGTTATGGAACGCTAATATAAATATTATAAATACTAATTATAAAATAAATATAAACACTGCCGTTTTATTTACACCACCTTAAATATGTACCTACTTATTACAGGTCGTGTTACTAAACGCACGGATCCCTAAATAATATTCAATTAATCCCCTGAACAGAGTAGGTACATGGCAATACCTGGAATATTTTTAATACATATTGGATGTGCGCACAGGTAGGATATTACCCTTTTCGGCTGTTTTTTGGAATGAATTCGAGCATAATGAAGGCATTACGATTTCACGCGTAAACCGAACCGGCGGATCTGGCCTGCATAATTTACGCGTGACGCGCGCACCACTGTGAGCCGTATGCTGCCGGACATAAGAGCGAGAGTGGCGCAGCAGCGGACGAGGCCCCAGGCACCCGCCAGCCAATAAAAGTCGGCGCAACACATATCCACTCGCGGCGTACTCCGTTGCGCCGGGATCCAGAAATGAGCAGTTAAAATTCTACGGAAATGGACTTGAAGTAATAAGTGAATTCCAACTATTCCTCAGAATAGGTACACACATTGTGCGGGAGTGTTTAGTATTTTATCATACATTGTAATGTAATAAGGGTTCATGACAAGTTCCATTTACTTTACTATAATTAAGTCTAAGTCGGAACTAGATAAAAACACCTACAACATAATGAATATAAAATTACGATCTATATAAATAACTAAACTTTATATACTCGTAATTATTTATGTATCAAACAATCATTGAAGCGCAGTGTTGGAGCGAGCGGAATGATAAGGGATGTCGGCGCGAGGCGAGCGCAGCAGGAGTAGAATACTAGTACAGCTGATTGGAGTGACCGGCCCGGCCGGCCACTGAACACCGCGTTATGAAGGAAACACTTCCCACTCAGATGTTCTATGCGCAGTTGATACGAGTTTGCAATTAATTCCTAATTTTTAGCGGTTAACAAGCTTTAGCAGTTGATTAGCCGAATAACGAATACTTACTGAATTACATATCATACTTATAACAAGATGTGTGGTAGCGAGTGGCTCCGCCGGCGCCTCCTGCGCGGTGATGGATGGCCGCTGCTGGGAACATTAATTCTCGATTACCGGCGTCGCGGCTCATTGCTCGCGCCCACGCTTGCACATCATCAACGTCAACATTACTATTCTCTTATTGGCCTGTGTCATCCACTAATTACCATTGCCTTCTTAAAACTTTTTAAAAAGATATTCAGTCAACAATATGACAAAAAAGTACGGAAGGTGCACGAAAAGAAACAAAAATTAATTGAACGACACGTCTATTTAAAAAATGTACTGATAAAAATTTAATTGGACTGGTAAGTAAATAATGACATCAGAAACTTAAAATCTGAAACCATTTATTTCACATAGACCTTAGTATTGAGTAAATTAGCTTAGTGTTAAGTTATTTGTTGTAAAAATACACATTTACGCACCATCACGTTCTTTGCGTAGATTTTTTTTTGTTATTTTTTGGTAAAGGCTCTTTACTTTTATTTGTCTCACACTTTTGAATTTGCAGTCATGTTGCAGAAAAACTTCATTTCCCGTAAATAAAATTCACGTTTCCCAAATCTTCGTTCGCGCGTTTCCCAATAAAGTCCCCCATCTAATCAGAATAAGTCAGGTCAATCTTCCGTCTGTGAAAAATTAAAAGAATGAAGAGTGGGTCGCGGCGCGTCCGGGCGCTCCGAGTGAATGATAAATTAGAAAAGAAACGAGTGAAGAATGGGCCGATCGGAACAATTCCGTATTTATTGACGAGAACGGATCGCCGGAGGTGAGTCCTCGGGAAACCATATTACAAGGAAGCTGCGGGAGCCCGAGAGCCGCGTCCCCCCGCGCCCCTTCAGTCTGAATCGTATGAACTCAAATATAATGGCGTTAAAAACCCTTACCAAATATGTGCGAGCATGTTTTATTTATTGAGGTCTTGAAGTTTTACTGTTCTGTGCAGCAATTACACGAATATTACGACGTACTTATAACACATAAAAATACAACGGTTATTTATACATAATGCGTCGTTCACAAAACAATTAACGATTGACAGTTGGTTGACATAAAACTAAAAGCAGGCATTCGTGCAAGCACTCATTGATTATAGCTTACTTGTATCTATATCTATAAAACTCAAAGGTGACTGACTGACATAGTGATCTATCAACGCACAGCCCACACCACTGGACGGATCGGGCTGAAATTTGGTATGCAGGTAGATGTTATGACGTAGGCGTCCGCTAAGAACGGATTTTGATTAATTCAACCCCTAAGGGGGTAAAATAGGGGATGAACGGTAGTATGAAACTTTGCCAATTTTAAACCTATCAGGCTGAGATTTTGCATACATAAAGCTACTATGACGTAGGCATCGCCTAATTAATGAGATTGATAAATTCCAACCCTCAACGGGGTAAAATAGGGGATGCACGTTAGTATGAAACTTTGTCATTTTTAAACCGATCGGGCTGAGACTTTGCATTCATGAAGATAATATGACGTAGGCATCCCCTTTTAAAGATTATTTCAAAATTCCACCACTAACGGGAAAAATAGGTGATAAAGAAACCGAAATCCACGCGGACGAAGTCGCGGGCGCCCGCTAGTCTGTTATAATAGCGAACCCATGCACATAAATCACATCATACAAATAACTTAACGAAATCATTATCATTAACTTTAAATAGCATTTTAGATATCTTTTAAATAGCATTTATATCAAAAACATTGTTTTTCACAAAAAACAATGTTTTTGATACGATATGACAATGGCGGCTTGATTGTGTAGACGTGTATTTTAGTTATTCTGCATTCAGAGTTTATTAACTATCTATTTGTAAAGAGTTCTCAATTAATCACATCATCATATCACAGTAAATGGGACGCGGAAAACGAGCTTTGCATAACACGACTATTCGCTGTCAGATTGCGATAACCGATTTATATTTTATGTCCCATCCGCATTATTTCAACAAACAAATATTGAAGACCTAGCGAAGTTTTTACATAGTGAAATACTTATGTACATTATACATGTTAACCACCCACTATTATAAAATTTATATTCTCTGTCATATATTAAAATGTCTTTGCAAATCACCATGGCAACCATGAATCATCTCATCACGGTTCAAGATATAATTCAATATTATTAACAATTATTATGTTTGAATAGTGTTAGTGTGACCGGTCGTCGGAAATTGCATTCAGTAATTAAACTCTCTGAGCCCTGAGCTGGATCGCAGTCCTTGACACGCGCTAAGGTCACATCGAGATGCAGCCCCCCCCCCCCGCCCTCCGCCCCACAGCTCCCCCCCCCTGCACCCGCCGCGCCGGGCGCAATCACTCACCGTCAATATTTGTATTCAGATGCAGTGTGTCTGCATCTTCAGCGAAATATTACAACGCGAAGGTACTTATCCACGCCGGGATGTTAGGATGTTTCAATTACTCGTCTGCAGCGCACGACTCACATTTAAAATGCATGCAGCAATATCATCTGTATGCAATGCACTAGATACTACTACGCGTCTTATGCCAGTGTCGCGACTAGGTTTTGACGTATTAACTGTATTTATTAGACATTTGTAGCACCATCGAAACCATATCCCGTGCTTCTTTAAATGACAGCATACGTAATATTTACAAAATCTTAGAAACTCTACGCCCAAAATACATTTCAATCAACTTTTTAGAGCATCCATGATCACGTAGATGGCAGGTCATTAACTAATAATTGTATTAATTGATATGCGGTGGCGGCGCGACGGCACTCAATTATATTTGCATACAAGTCCTCGATGGACAAATACCGGCCACTGCGGCTGCTGATTGCATTTATTCACCGGCTGACGTGCGGGGCGGGGGGGGGGGGGGGGGGGCAGCCGACCACGCGCTGGGACAGGACACTTCACATGCTATGTATTTGATTTGAACTGCCGTTGGAGCATGATGTATGTATAGTCTACATCGTATTGCTGTGAACTTCCTCACCAGCTTTGTTATTTTATTACTTCGTTCCTAAAATATTCCATGGAGATCCTGTGACTTTAAACTTATTGTTTTTGATTCAAGTCTTAAATCAAAAGAGATTACAGAGGACGCCGGGAGTCGCGCGACGCGGGCGGCGGCATTAACACCGCGCCGCATTGTCCCAGCCGCGCGTACTCTCAGCCGGCACTCGCGTCTGTGTCACGCAAACTTTAATTACATACAAAATTAAACTGACAATAAATTCTGCGAACCGTGCTCTCGTTAATCTACTTTGGAATTGAATGGTAAATCTATATAATTGAATTGTGATCCCGAGGGCGGTGCGTGAGGCGCGGGGCGGGGGCGGGTGCTCCACGGCAAGCGAGCCAGCTGTGTTGATGCACTGATGATTCATAGTTTAAAGCAATACCTAAAGTAACAGAAAAGAATTGGTTATTGTGTCATAAAAAATGGAATTACCGACTTTTAATAAAGTCCATGTGATGAATATTTTATAGCTGGCAACGTGAGGGAGCTAACATATTATAGAAGGAATTAATCGTTATCTTGTGACCAAGTTTTCAATGAGCCTGTCTGGCCCCTTAACCGAGAAAAACAAATAAAGTTGATTCGTAGATCGCTGTGTATTCCTGAAAACGTGGCCAGTGTATTAAGGCAGGATTGTACATCCACGTTCGATTTGTTTAAAGCTTATCAAAATAAAATGGTTGTAAGTATGTATAAACATGTGTGTATAAACAAACGCAGCATGACACAGTGGCACGACGCGCGCGTGTCCCCTGTAATCGAGCAACATGATGAGAGAGACCTCGCGATGCTAATTACTCGCCGGACAGTCGGACAACACGCGGTATAATTGACCCCCCCCCCTCCGCACCGGACCCCGCGCCTCCCCCCGCACCCCGCGCCGGACACCCGCCGAAAGCCGCGCTGTAATTATGAAATTAAAAATATGAAGTGGTCGGGAAGTGTCGCAGTCGGCCGTACTTCACTCAGCCGTGACGATATTAAAGAACATAGTACTTTGTAGCATTCCACACCTAAAGGATTAAAGAGTTATTATATAGTTGTTGTAATTGAGGAAATAATACAAGTACGTACCAACTGTGTTTATAATTATGATGTTTTGTTACTTGGAAAACATATAAAGTACACATTACACATGTCATGTGCAACATACGAATTTGAGTAGAAAACAATTTCTCATTAAAATTATTCAAAAGAAAATATATTAGTGAATCTCGCGGGGTGGGGATTGGTGAAACAGTCAATAAATGTGAAATCAGCGCGGCGGCGGCGAGGCTTGTGGAGAGCTCGCGAGTGATCGCTGGAGGAACTCTCCGAGTGATTTGTGGCGCTGGCGAGTGCACCGCCGTGCGCCACAGTGCGCCATAGCGCAGTGGAGATCAGTAGACAAATGACCACTTGTATAGTTTAAATAAAACCGCATAGTATGTATTATACTATGCAGGTAATCCTACTACTATTACAAAGGCGAAAGTTTGTAAGTATGGATGTACGAATGTTTGTTACTCTTTCCGCGTAAAAACTGCTGAATGGATTAGAATGAAACTTTACCACAATATAGCTTATACATCAGAATAACACATAAGCTATAGAGTCCACGCGAAAAGCAAAAGCTTGTCTTTACATATTTTCACAAAATGGTTCAACTAGTAGAAACAACGATGAATGCCGCGTAGGGTATTTACCTACATACTTTTTAAATGTTGTCAGGATTTGAATGATCTACTGAGCCCATTTGACAGTAAACATCAATAACCTCACGATATTATGTTCTCACAGCTAGTGCAACTCTGAAGTCCATGCACTCCTGCTACCGCGCAATGTTCCCAGCAACGAAACTTGGATATTTAAAAAAATAATTTAAAGTTATTAAGATGCAGTGACTGACTTCACTGGTGTTAATCCTCGGTGCTACAGGTCCTAATTCCGCGCTCAACCGATCCGGCGAAGGGTTCGATCGCACCGCTTCGTTAAACACATTAACTGCGGACCGCCTACTCTGCCCTCCTCCCCACTCCCCCACTCGCCGCTCCCACCAGCCCGTAATCTTGGACCGGATATAGGAATCCGTAAGACGCACCTTCCTTTCATGTATTTTTGAAGCGCTCTGATGGGCTTAGCTGCCGGTAATGGATCTCCGTTAAATAATCCAATCGACTCTGACGTCAAGCCGGTCCTGTATGTACCTACTTAAAACAAGCATCAACGACGAACATTATGAGGTGAGCTGCTACGAGGCACGTAGCAACACGTAGCACCCGTAACGCATTCTACGGAGATCATGCTACGGCCGGCCGTCCGTGACTGATTTATTTCAAATACTAGTTTTCCGCCCGCGGCTTTGCCCGCGTGGAATTCGGGTATATTGCAAACAAAAATTTTGTTTTCCCTCGGGGATATAATGTTTTCCGGGATAAAAAGTACCTTGTTATTTAGCCCGGACTTCTAACTTTACGTCTGCAAAATTCCAAGCAATCGTTTTGGTAGTTACGGCGTGAAAGAGGAACAAACAAACAAACTCACTTTACGATTTATAATATTAGTAAGGATAGTAAGGATTAATTGAAATAAATAAACGTGTTTACAAATAATCGTTAAACAATTAAAAGCATTGATTGGAAGAGTTTCCTCGAAACGTTCAGCCAACACAACAGTAGCGATGTTTTGTGATTTACATTTTTTTACATTGCATTAAAATAATGTCAACGTACCAGATGAAGTATGAAAAAAAATATCTTCCTACGTCATTATTTGTTGACGCAGGTTTCCACGTCCCATACGAGCATGCATACGTTCAGCTTCAAAATATTTCGAGGTACTTACTTACTCCCATAGCTCAGCGACCCCAAATTAGTCTTTGCCTCTGATACGAGATGTCATCATTGTTTCAGGCTTGAAAAACTTGTCGCCAATCCCCTGTTTCCAATTTGCACTTGCACGCGCGACCGCGGGATGAAGACAACCCTGACCGGGTTGACTTCATCCCTCGGGCGCGCCACTGGCCGGCGACCAGTAGGTTGTCAGAGATATGCCCTCTTGTCGCCTACCGTAAATTGTTAGTAAGGCAGTGTTAAGAAGTTTGTTAGTATGAACGCAGTATATGCTGACGCCTAGCATATTAATCATAGCACCATCACGAAATGCGTCTTGTCTATTGCCTTCGAGCAGGCGCTCTCTCTCGCTCTCACCGGTGTGGTCTGTGACGCGTATCAATTTGATCATATTTGTAATTACTTATTTGCATAAAATAAACAGTTAAAGTAATATAAAGTGCTTTATTTATATACAACAGGTTATGGGCCGTCCCTGCCTGATATAGTTTTCCAAAATAAATCAGTAATAAAAGTAAAAGTTCTGTGAAAGTAAAACATAACCTCAAAGGAAGACCGCGAAAAAAAAGTTTTCATTTTCAGAATTGTGCTACAAAATGGCTTTAAACACATTAACAATACAGAAACTGACTGGAAGAGATAACTTTTCCACCTGGAAATTTGCGATGGAAGCGTATTTACAGCATGAGGAATTATGGGATTGCATACTGTCTGATACATGTGATTCGAAGAAGGACACAAAGGCCAGAACTAAACTTATTTTACTGATAGATCCACAACTATACGTACATGTACAAGATGCTAAAACAGCTAAACAGGTATGGGAAAATTTAATAAAAGCATTTGAAGATTCTGGGTTGCTCCGTAAAGTTGGACTTCTAAGAGACCTAATAAGCACCAATTTAGAATCCAGTACAAATATAGAAGAATATATAAATAAATTGATGTCTACAGCACACAAATTGAGAGGAATAGGCTTCAATGTAGATGATGAGTGGCTCGGTACTCTAATGTTGGCCGGTTTGTCTGATGAATATAAGCCCATGATAATGGGTATAGAGAGCTCGGGCATAAAAATTAGTGCTGATATGATAAAAACAAAGCTATTGCAAGAAGTTAAGTCAGTATCAGAAAACACTACCGCTTTTTATGCAAAGTCTAGGAAATTCACAAACAATACTCAACATAAAGAAAGTCACTCTGAGAAGTCAAAAGGCCCCCGTTGCTTCAACTGCAATAAATATGGGCATATGAGCAAGAAATGTTGGTTTAAAAATAAAAACAAGGAAGATAAAGGTAATAAAAATGGTTTTGTCGCAGCTTTTTCAGCTACATCTGTGAATGACGCCAGTAGTTGGTATGTGGACTCCGGAGCTTCAGCCCACATGACGATGAATCGTGATTGGCTCGAAGATGAGACTGCACCGCCTGTACAAGCTATCAGGATCGCAGACAACAGAGTTCTCACTGTACAAAGCTGTGGCACTGTAAATATCTCAGTACCGAATAAAATTACAGGAGAGTGTGATTATATTAAGGTAAATAATGTGTTATTTATTCCTTCTCTTACTACAAATCTGCTTTCTGTGAGTAAAATTATAATGAATGGAAATAAAGTAGAATTTGATAGCTCCGGCTGCACAATAATAAACAAAAATAATCAGATAGTAGCCAATGCAAAGTTAGTAAATGATACTTACAAGTTACTTACTTACCAAAGTGGGCAGGCAATGGCAGCTACAGCTGAAGACAAGTATTTATGGCACCAAAGACTAGGTCACTTGAATTTTAATGATATTAATAAGATTCCAGAATGTACTCTTGGGGTCAAGCTGCATCAACAAGATGAGGACTATATATGCACATCTTGTCTGGAAGCTAAGCAAAGCAGGCAACCATTCAAAAATGAAGGCTCCCGGGCATCCAGTTTGCTAGAGCTTATCCACTCAGATCTTTGCGGACCCATGGAGAATCAGTCGATTGGAGGTGCAAGATTTTTCTTAACATTTATAGATGATTATTCTCGAAAGGTATTTATATATTTTCTTAAATGTAAATCAGAAGTTTTAGACAAATTCTTAGAATTCAAGAATAAAGTGGAGAATGAATTGGACCATAAAATAAAAATACTACGTTCAGATAATGGGAGAGAGTACATAAACAGTCAATTTGATAAATGTCTGAAGAAATTTGGTATCAAACACCAAACCACAGTTCCTTATACACCTCAACAAAATGGTGTAAGTGAACGTATGAATCGCACTTTGATTGAACGAGCTAAGAGTATGTTACTTAATGCCTCATTGCAGAAGGAGTATTGGGGAGAAGCGATTGCAACTGCTGCCTACATCATCAACCGATCGCCGACTCGCTCACTGAATGGTATTACTCCTGAGGAACAATGGACTGGACTGAAACCTGACCTTAGTCATATGAAGGTATTTGGTTGCCAAGCAATGGTACATATACCTAAAGAGAAACGTAAAAAACTAGATGCTAAGTCTCGTAATTTGACATTTATTGGTTATAGCGAATGCACTAAAGGATATCGCTTCATAGATAAGAAAACCAAGCAAGTTACAATAAGTAGAGATGCTGTATTTTTGGAAGATACTGTCAGCCAAAACAAAGTTATAATCAGAGGAAGTAGTATTGCAGATAAACAACTTAAAGAATCAGTAGTAGAGAAGGATGGAATAGAAGAGAAGAATTCAAACACATTCATAAATAAATCTAACCATTGCAGTGAACAAAAAGATTGCATGGTTTATCTTGAGACTGATAGCAATCAAACACATACTGAACGAGGCAATTGTGACTCAGATTCCGATAAATCTAGTGTTTATGATGATCCTAATGATGAGACATACATACCTACAGGTTCATTCAATACAGGTTCTCCTAATATATGTCATGTAAATCTCAGACCTCGCCGAGGTGGACAAAGACAAACAAAAGAGGCACAAAATGACGATTCAGATCCTATGTCGTTTTTATGCGTTAATTCTGAATCTACAATGAGTTTACTGGATGATGACCCTCAAAATCACACTGAAGCCCTAAACTGTGAAAACTCTGAATTTTGGAAACAAGCCATGGAAACAGAATATCAATCCTTGATTGAAAATAATACTTGGAGTGTCATTGACCCACCTGTTGGCAAAAAGATAATTCCCTGCAAATGGGTTTTTAAAACAAAAAGAGATGATGCGGGAAACATAAAACAATACAAAGCTCGTCTTGTTATAAAAGGATTCAAACAAACAAAAGGTATAGACTATAATGAGGTTTATGCTCCGGTAGTACGCTACTCATCTATCAGGTACTTGATTGGTCTAGCTTCTAAATACAAACTCAAAATCCATCAGATGGATGCTATCTCAGCATTCTTACAAGGAGTTGTTGAAGAAGAAATTTACATGTCATTGCCACCGTGTTATGAAAATGAAAATAAGGTATGTCGGCTGAACAAAGCATTGTATGGTCTGAAACAAGCCAGCCGACAGTGGAACATACAATTGAATGCTGTTCTTATTGACATTGGTTTGAAACGTTCAACTTTAGATCCATGCATTTATTATAGAATAATTAATGAAAATGATATACTGTTTATAGCTGTATATGTCGATGACTTGCTTTATATGTACAATAATGACAAAACCGCATTATTTGTGAAGACAAAACTAAAAGAACATTTTAAAATGAAGGATCTTGGTACAGTTGGGCAATGTATTGGTTTTAAAGTAAGACAAAACGTTAACATGGATGAAATATCATTAGATCAAACATTATACATTGAGAAAATTTTACAGAGATTCAAAATGTTTGATTGTAAGCCTGTACCTACACCTTTTGAAGCTGGAACACAATTAAAAAAGGCTGAAAATGAAGCAGAGGTATTGAAAAATGTACCATATCAAGAAGCAGTAGGATGTCTTTTATATTTATCACAAGGTACACGCCCTGACATTGCCTATGCTGTTAACACTGTAAGCAGATTTAATAATAACCCAACAATGCAACATTGGATTGCTGTCAAGAGAATATTTCGATATTTGAAAGGAACTATTGACATGAAACTAACATTCAAAAAGGATGATAAACACATTGTTGGTTATTGCGATGCAGATTGGGCCACCGATATTATAGATCGAAGATCGTGCACAGGCTACTTATTTATATTTCAGGGTGCATGTATTAGTTGGAATTCTAGAAAACAAGCGACAGTAGCCTTATCTAGCACTGAGGCGGAGTACATGTCTCTGGCATCAGCCACTCAAGAAGCCATCTGGCTGAAGCAACTTCATGATGACATCTGGCATAATACTTCAGGTACTCCTATAGCTATTTATTGTGATAATAGAAGCGCTATTAGTCTTTCAGGCTCGCAAGTCTACCATGCTCGCAGTAAGCACATTGATGTCCGCTACAACTTCGTCAAGGAGAAGGTAGCTGCCAAGCAGATTAATGTGCAGTACATAAGCACTGAATTCATGTTGGCGGATGCGTTAACAAAAGGACTACCACGACCGAAGCTCTGCCATCTGACAGCTGGAATGGGTTTGCGTTCAGGAGAGGGTGTTAGTATGAACGCAGTATATGCTGACGCCTAGCATATTAATCATAGCACCATCACGAAATGCGTCTTGTCTATTGCCTTCGAGCAGGCGCTCTCTCTCGCTCTCACCGGTGTGGTCTGTGACGCGTATCAATTTGATCATATTTGTAATTACTTATTTGCATAAAATAAACAGTTAAAGTAATATAAAGTGCTTTATTTATATACAACAAAGTTCATTCTAACTATTCAATGGAATGCAAACCAACGGACGTAAACTGAAAAGTAACAATATAGTTTCATACATCAATAATTTTTCTTTCTTTTGACAGACTTGCTTATCCTGAGGTGGTATTCATTAACTCTATCTTAGTCAGTAAACCAGTAAGGTGATATACGTCAAGGCAGATCGCCTTGAGATTACCACGTGACGAAATGGTAAGAATACGAGTAGAGCCGTGCAAACCGTTTTATGCTAAAGATGTGAATTCCGTGAAGGGTTGAGGCGCCGGCGGGTGGCGGGGGTGCGGGGCGGGCGCGTTGACACATCGCATTAGCAATCAGCGCGGCTGCGGCCGGCGCCGCCGTGTGCCCGCGCCGCAGGGCTCACTCTCGCGCGCACCGCCCGCGCCCGCTCCGGCCCCAGCGTATGCACACGGCTCCAGACGATGTGTCAACGTACAATATTTCATGTGTTCACGCTGAGCTATTCGCGTGATTTTCCGAAACTATTCTGAAGGAAATTTCGGACTCATTTATGCAGGAGCTGCTTTGATGTAACTGTCTTCGGGGACTGTTTAATCAGTCTCGCTGCGGATGGGGCGCATGCCTGTTGCTGCCGCGCCTGCGGTTCGTGCTAGAGGTCGTAGGTTTGATTTAATGTGAGAGGCGCGTAGCCGGACAGCTTCCCGGCATGTTTGTTTGTGCCCAAACGAAATTATGTAAATTGTCGTATTTACGCGTTGCGCCGCCGAACGTCCGCCTCATGTGTAAAAGATGGGTATTTACATATTTTCAGTCCCATGAAGCCATTTTTGTGAGTTGTTTTCTTTAGGAGAAGACAAATATAACACGTATGTGTATCAAGACCGAAAGAAGTGGAAGGAGGGTAGGGAGGCCTTTGCCCTGCAGTGGGACAGTATAGGCTATTAATAATAATAATAATAATGTGTATCATATTAAATAAGTGGCATAATAACTACACAATTTATGTATTTTTATAAACAGAAACATAAGTTCTGTCTCTCTGCCTTCTTTTATTGACGAAGAACAACTTAATGATAAATGGGACACTGACCCATAACAAAACTAAAATAATGGACTTCACTTCGTGCCAGGATCTTAAATATCGTCAGAAACATAGGACAACACTTTACTGGGGTTTTCTTACGAGATTAGTTTGCCAGACGAAAGGCTCGTTAAGACTACCAGTTTCTCTATGCTTTACCTTTCTTAAGTGCTAAAGGCACGCGGGTTTATTGGTCGATATTTAAGTAATTCCCTGGCAAGTCAAAGGCTTGGCGCGCGGCTTTGATCGCCGGAAGCTGCCTCAGACGAGGCGCCTCAGCCGGGGCTCGGTCGCGATCCTCGTAATTATTTCCGAATATGTCTCGGCATGATCGCTTATGATATACATTATGCATTTCAAGCGTAAAAGATCTTTACCGCGGTATATTGCCTTGCTTTTGCACGTAATTATTCCAAGGTTTGAGTGTACGAGCATAATACAAAAAACACACGGTGATAATTAATACATTAAACACACGGTTTTATATGGCTTAATACATGAATATGATTGCATTATGAACAATTGTAACTTATCTGAAAACCTGTATGATGAACAACTATGTTTATAATATATAGCGGCCCGTCACGCGGTTTCACCCGCGCCCCGGGGAACTACTTCCCGTACCGGGATAAAATATAGCCTATGTTACTCTGGGTGAATGTAGCTTTCCAACAGTGAAAGAATTTTCATTTCAATCAAATCTGCCAAGTAGTTTCGGAGCCTATCCAATTCATACAAACAAACAAACAAACAAAAAATCAAACCTTTCCTCTTTATAATATTTGTATAGATTAATTAACTGTATTTATTCACCTTCAAAGGTTCTTACAACGAAACTAAAATGGCTATTTGGGTGCAAAATTTCAAGAAAGAATATGTCAACTTTCAACGTATAAAATTAGGCATATAAAATACGGATATAAAATAGGTCTCCTAAAACAAGCACAGGCGTTTCATCCTTAATATGTAATGTGAAATCGTGTTTTGTATTATCTCGCTCACCCCAATCTGTCCGATACGACAACGCTAAACGTTGAGAGCAATTTACTAAACAGAACAGAGAGGACGGCGCACAACTCAATTAACACTCGATGTTATCATAAATCATCGGCGAACAGTGCTCAAGACCGACCGGGGATTTTGTTTGCAATAAAATAGGCAGAGCAAGGCGAGGCGAGACGAGGTGAGGCGAGGCAAGGCGAGGCGAGGCGAGGCAAGGCCAGGCAAGGCTAGGCAAGGCAAGGCAGGGAAGGGCAAGGCCGATCACCGGTAGGCGAAATTAAAGGATTACGAATTATTGAAAAAGCCATTTAACTGCTGCAAAATCAGCTGAATAAGGTGTTTTTAGCTCCTTTAGTTGCTAGACAGATGAGTCAAATTATAAATGTATTTCAAAAAATTAACAAAATCCCCAAACGCAAATTGTGAATAGCGAATCAGCCGGGCGGGATGTGAATGAGTTCCTAATGGTAATTTATTTATGTTGTTCCCGGTAGTGCTTCGCTCTCGAGGGAAAAATAAAACCATTTGTGCACAGATTTTTAGGGTTCCGTAGCCAAAATGGCAAAAAAACGGAACCCTTATAGATTCGTCATGTCTGTCTGTCTGTCTGTCTGTCTGTCTGTCTGTCTGTCTGTCTGTCTGTCCGCCAGTCTGTCACAGCCACTTTTTTCCGAAACTATAAGTACTATACTATTGAAACTTGGTGTGTAGATGTATTCTGTGAACCGCAACAAGGTTTGCACACAAAAATAGAAAAAAAAATAAAAAAAATGGGGGGTCCCCATAGTCAGAACTGAAACTGAAAATATTTTTTTTCATTGAACATATACGTGTGGGGTATCTATGGATAGGTCTTTAAAAAATATATTGAGGTTTCTAAGCTCATTTTTTTCTTAAGTGAATACTTTGCGTGACAGACTCTTCCAAAGTGGAAAAAAGTGTGTCCCCCCCCCTCTAACTTCTAAAGTAAGCGGATGATAAATCTGAAATAAATATATAATGTACATTACCATAAAAACTACCAACGAAAATTGGTTCGAATGAAATCTATTCAGTAGTTTTTTTAATACGTCAAAAATAGAATTTGTACGGAACCCTCAGTGCGGGAGTCCGACTCGCACTTGGCCAATTTTTTATTATTTCTACTTCTTACCTTCCTTAAAGAGGATAATAAAATAATTTTATTACGTCTTATATAATATGCGGAATTAAATTAGAATCCTACGTTCTCGTAAAAAAGTGTACCTCCATTAAGATGGTATAACAGTTTTATTCAAATACTAGCGACTCCGTCTGCGTGGATTTTTTTTACGCAAACATAGTATTATACTAAAGCTTATATCCTTCCACGGTGAATGGACTACGCAACAAAAAAAATCATTTCACACCAGTAGTTACCGAGTTTAGCGCGTTCAAACAAACAAACCAAGACACTCTTCAGCTTTATTTCTGTCCTTAAAACAGAAAAGGTAATTCTGATATGTAAGTAGTAAGTCAGTCTTTAGAAAAACAAATTGAAGCGCGATGTAGATAAACCGTCGTGTCTGACTGCGCTGCACATCAATCAAATATCAATTCTATTAAAGTGAAACCTGTGGCTTAACTTTAAATGATAACAAAGTATTGATGTCGATACGAGTATCCACAAAGTTATTTTGGAAATCACTTGTACTTAAAGCACTCTCATGTTGTGATCGGTATTTAAGTGTCCTTGTAAGAAATATCTAGGGTTGAGAGACCCTTACACAACAAGAATACAACTTTATAAAGTTTGTTTCTTAAATTCAGTTACGAGTAGCTGGAAAACCAATTTTAGAAGTATTGCTCTTCGAGCTTACTTCAAAATAGGGAGTCCGGTATAGATAAGAGATGAAGTTAATTAAAAATGTTTAAAGTACGTATACGAAAATTCTAATTTTATGTATGTTTGTATGTAAATATTTAAGGACACTGCCTGGCACAGCACCACTGGCAGTGACACCGGGCAGGCTGTGTCGCGGTCACTTCATTCTCGCTCGTTTTTCTGGCATTATCTAGTCGTCTTCGCCTTCGCCCCCCCCCAGCCGCCGCCCCTCACCCCCGCGCCCTCCGCGCCGCCCGAGGCATGGGCCGCGTCTTATCGCCGCTCATTCCGCCCGCGACCCATCGTTTATTTTATTCAGCCTCCGTGATAAGCTAATGATGTTTCGTTATTAATTCGGGTAGATGTCCTTTCTCGTCATTATTATAGTCGGGCAACCGACCTTTTGTAACGATTTGTTAATTATGTTAGGACCTTTTTCACAACATTTATTTTTGTTGGCGGGAGAAATCGCTACGGATGACTAAAAGTGCCAGATAAATGTTCCGTAATAGGCTTTGGAAGGCACATCGGCCCGCTCGGGCATTTCCCGCGCGATTGCACTTATCGCGATAGCGGTGACAAACTGCGTGTCCGCGTCGCGCGTCGCCGCCGCCGCTTGTCCGTCACCCGTCCGCGTCGCGTCGTGCCGCTGTCGGTGACGTCAGCGCGGGCGGACCCTGCCCGCTGCGTGTCCGGCGATGCCACTGACACTGAACACCAAGCTTCGCGATTGTAAATACATGTCGGTTTACTTATAGGACAACCAAGAAGACACACAAGTTTTATTTTACGGTCTGTATAAATGTAAAAATTAAGAATTAAACTACTCAACAAAAATTAAAAAAAACTCGAGTCCTCCAATAAACCACTAACTATTTGCCTTTGACCACAAAACTATTTACAAAATAAAAACATTCTCTAGTATCACCCAAATCTGTCGCAAGTTTTGTTTTGTTAGAAGCGCCGGCGAGGAGCAGCTTGGAAGTTTAAAACGCAATTTGAGCAATAACAGTTCCGCTATACATCCGCTCAATAGTCGTAAATCAAGTCGCGCATTTCGACATGTGCGTAACAAGCTTGCTCCCGCGCCAACGAGGTCGTCGACCGGACTGGGAATGGGAGTTCGTCCTCACATTTGACGAACAACGTGGTCACGAATTTGACGAGTAAGCCATACACAGCGACCCACGAGGGATCTCTAAGCGTTAGAGGTGTTTATTGGCAACAATAACCGCTTACATTACATTCCAACACCCATAGCCAAAATCGCAGTCGGCATAGCACCAACCACCAGAGCTAGGGCCGCTCTGTTTTTACGTGCACGAAGAGTGCCGTGACTCAAATAAACTTTCCTTCTAGTGAGCCTCGTGTGTGATGTATGAATATAGAATTCCGCGAAGCGTTTAAGGGTCGCATTATAACCGGATTGATTTCAAACAGACTTTCCCTTTATACTTATACATATTTTATGCCGGTGATACTATTAAGCCTGCTATGTTATATTAAATCAGATGGAAAAATATTTACTCAGTCGACGAGATATTAAGGTATTTAGATATTCTTTGATGACTTACAAAATTGTACGTTAAATTCAATTATCTGACTTCGATGTATCCATTTAATATTCTGCCCATGAAAACAGTTCAATCTATGTTTGTAGAAAAGATAATCCTACTACTATTATAAAGGCTTCCAACGATAGTCATTTTGTTGACTTGTCCCAACGGTGTATCCCATCTTTTTAAAAGATAGCAACAAAAACAGAAGAAATAAGTTTTTGTCTTGTTTTACAAGTCGTTAACATAATCTTCCAATAACAATTTCTATCACTGTTGTATCCACTAAATCACATCAATTACTAACGATACTTTAGCCGGAATTTAATAGAAATAATGAGTTTTTAAATTCATACAATGAACTCTTATTTATATTTTTTGGAATATTGCTATTTATTTAAATGCATTCATTTCACACTTAACTGAAGACTGGCCAGAAGATAGTTCGTATTTAGATTTTTCGGTTATTCGGTTACCATCAATTACAGCCACATACATACCAACTGGATAGTATCGTTCGCTATTTTGGATATGTAAGTATTACAACACGCATATTGTCGCGGTACTTGATAAGATACTAGTGGTCATCTTGTCATCGGCACGCAAGCGGGGCCGGTCCAGCGCGGTCGCGGCGCCAAACACAAGATCCGATTTATCGCAGCGGCGGAATTAAATCGCCGGAGAAGTTTAAGCCTCCCCCCGCGGGATCCGCTGCCCGGAGGGGGAGGAGAGGTGCGGGGCGCGGGGAGCGGGGCTAGTGCGAGTTGCCAAACTGCAATACTTTAAGAGCGGCTTGCGATTTGGCACCGGTCGCGGCCGCGATTGCCTCGAGACTACGGCCGGGGTGCTTGTGCAAGCGGCGATTAAACAAAGCACAGCTTACAAAATAGTATTCACCACATCATACAGGTTTTCAATGCATTTATTCTGAATTTTCGTATAAGTTTTTAGGTTTTTGAGATGCATATTAAAACACTAAGTTATATAACCGCGATTTTGGTTGTTTTTATTTTATTTTAAGTATCCATTTACTTATCTGTACCGTAGTCACCTATCTCGATTAAAGCAACTGTTAAAAGTAGCCATATTTAATAATATGTATATTAGAAAATTAGCCCAAATGAGCCAGTGAGTTTATTTATAATGAGCGTTCAGCTCGTCGCCGCCCGCCCGGGCCGCGCCGCTTGCGCTTGAGTGCCAATTCTATTAACGAAGCCTCTACTCGTAGGTGCGCTTTGTCTTTTTGTACGTCAAACGGCTGCTCATTGCTTTTTACGTCAGATGTTTTGGGATCGCCCGGCGCGCCCTAATTACAAAAAACATTCACCACTGTCGGTTATGTACGCCGGGACATCACGAGAACTGAGCAGTTTTGTGCTAACCGTGTAGTGCCATTTCATATTCGTCCTTAGAAACATTTTACTATTATCCTTATAAGTTTCATTAAAGTAGTATGTTGAAAAAAGCTTTTAAGTAATTATAAATCTTTCATAACACCCCTTTATGTAGGCATCTTATCTTTAAAATTAACCTTTATGAAAGAAAATAAACATGAATAATCAAACTAAAAAGCGAAAAACAATTGCAGCAATGGTTAAAGTGTTTGAACGGGCTGAGTGCGAGGTGCTAGTGGCCGGGCTCGGCGCACGGGCGCAGGGAGCGAGGCAGAGGCGCGTAATAAACGATATCAAGCACAGTAACCCAATTTGCGGCGGTTTCGTGTGCGCGTGCCGCAGGGGTAAATTCACGGAGTTACAGTGAAGTACTTTTTTCTCAGGATAGGACTAAACCATTAATGTTGTACAAGAAATACTTACCTACATAATGTCCGAGTATTTGGGGACCCGACGCTCCCGGGTTTTCACAGGTATCAAGTACATTTCCACCGAATATCCCGGTGCCAACGTGCTCGCGTGCGGGTTCAGAGCCCGAGCGAGCTGTCAGCCGCAGAGCGGTGCCGCGGCTGTGACGTCACGCTGAGCGCAATCACGGCCGGCGACGGCAAACAACGCCCGCGCCGACGGGGGAATTTTAAACAGGTATTTACATCAACTGGTGTGTGCGTGTGGGCTACTTGAATAGTGAAGTGCTTATCCGAACAAATGGGACACCAAAGAAGGGAAGCTGATGTATAGTCACGAAGTCAAGGGAACCAAAAAGCAATTTCTAATTGCATGTCTGACGAGAAAGTGCGTTGACCTTGTTACGCAGCAGGAAGCTTGGTTTCTAAGTGACGGAATTGTTGTTGTCGATTTTTCCAGGATCAGCTTATATTGCACTCACCGTTATTTAACTTTAACCTATAAAAAAAGGGTTTGAGCTATTTACCGTTGGATCAAATCTTGTTATTTTTAAAATCTTGCATGACATCGACTGTTTCGTCCGGAGCAATGCCCAGTCGACGATCCCTTCTTAATCCGACATGATATATCACTGAAAAGGGATCAGTCCGTCCGCATGGAATATCGACACATTGGAATGATTGGTGTTGCAGAGGTCCAGATCGCAATTTTAACATACGTATGTACGAGGGCAGTTTGATAAGTTCGTGCAAAAATAAAAAGTATGTTACTTTTAGAGGTAAACCTTTTTTATTCTTCGACATAGACTCCTTAGAGGCTTATACACGTAATTTAACGCTTTTCGAATTAGTTAATCCTTTCCAAATAATAGGATTTGTAAAGGTCTAAAAATAGCCAAATTTTTCAGCCATTACCTCCTTGTTTGAACAAAATCTTATTCATGCAAATATTTTTTTTAAATAAAGCCACAGATTATAGTCAAAGGAAGTCAATTCTGTAGAATAACAGGGATATAAAACAAATTGGGAGCCTATTTCTACTAATTTTGGGACCACAACTTCTGGGGTGTGGGCTGGTACATTTCCATAATAAAAATGTCTTTTTCAGACAGCTTTCTCGTCTCTGAATATTGGTGAATAATATTATGTACTCGTTGATTCGAGATGTCCATAGCACTAGTAATCTCATGCATCTTCACTTTTCTGTCATCTATCACTATGTCATGGATTTCAACCAACATTACTGCAGTAGTACCCTCTACAGGACGTCCAGATGGCTTAGCATCACTTGGACCCATAAAATCACTGCAATTTTTTTAAAACACTTGATAATGTAATGTGCAGAGTCTCCATAATGTTTGTCAATCATCACTTTTGTCTCCTGAGGAGTTTTGCTTTTCAGACAGTAATGTGAAATCACCACACGAAATTCTGTTTCACAAAATGTTCTGAAAATCACTCGTCTTCCTTTACGCGAATCAATGCCAAACACGAAGAAGTGGGCCGATCAAGCTGAAACTTTGCGTATGGTCCTCTAAAAGATGTTAGTAATCAAACATAAACTCAAAACGAAGCAATAGCAGAAGCTCTCGGACATTGCACGAACTTATCAAACCGCCTATGTATATTAAGTACAATAGCAAGAGACCTTTCTTTTGTCAAGTAGAATGTAACACAAGAGCTTTAGCTACGTCAGATCAATGTATGTGATATTGTGAAATATTTATTTAAAAAAAAGCAATCTCCACTATTTTTTTGACAAAAAATAAATGATGTGCATGTACATATATTTCTCTTGGTATTTAATTTTTGGCGTGTTACTAATTTTTGAATCTTGCAAAAGCAAGAAAGATAAACACGAATAATTAATGTGACTAAAGAGTATTACGGTGAAAGCAAAGTCGCCGTTACACTCCGGATCGTATAAAAAACGTTTCGACCCCGCCCGGCGCAGTTGAGAAATGAGGGCGATGATTATAACCGTGCACCTGCCCGTGTTAGATTTTAAAGGTATTGTTAGATTTTAAAGGGCATTTAAGGTATTAAGTACATATATTTCTCTATAAAAACTCAATTATAGCAATGGATGTTAATAAGCATCAAAGAAAATCATCAAGTATAAGAACAAATTTATTTATTGTAAAGCATTTTATTAATTTAGCCGTATTTGTTACAATATAGGAATAGTAGCAATATTAAAAGCAAATAAAGTGTACAGATATATGTATTTAATATTATATTGAATATTATAACGAGATTCGGAAGTGAAAATGAAAATACTTTATATGAGAAAACATATCTATCTATATATATATATATATATATATATATATATATATATATATATATATGTATATATGTATATATATATATCTATATACATATCTATACATTTATATTAGGTATAGGTATACATTTACAATTGTTATGTCTTATATCTACACTTATCTTTATTTCACGGAGAGGTCCGCACCAGTCAACGTCTCGAGCCAAAGTGAAACCAGTCGACTCGGAACACTCGCTTTTATAGGCGACGACAAACAAGTGTGACTCACGTGTTTATTGAATGACGAGAAATCAGAATGATTCATACTTGTTTGTCGTCTGTTACATTTTATAATTATTTTATCTTATTTTACTATAATTCGACTATTAAATATATGACAATACGATATTATGTACTAATTACAAATGTCTATATCTAACACGGCCATACTGACAAGTACTTCGCTCTCGAAGTACAATCATAATATTCTTACTACAAACTGTATAAATATAATCATCATGTTTTGACTGAATTCGCAAAAGTTACAATGTATGTGTTGTGCTACTGTGTAATTTCAAATGTCAGTATTAAGTAAGTTAAATAATCTACACTATCGCATTAGGGTCACCTGTAATGTTAGTTGCAATATTCTGAATAAATAAATATATAAATAAATAAATGTTCTAATCAATAATAATTAGACCTTACTGTGCAGATCAAACACTCCGCAGTCGGTGAAGCTTAATCACCCGCAGCCAGTGAATATCATACAACAGCTAAGGCTTCTCCATCCATAATTCATAAGTCACAGTCAAAGTCAAAGTCATTTTCACATAAATAATATTCTTAATAATCATCATGTTCTACTCAATAATAATTAGACCTTACTGTGCAGATCAAACACTCCGCAGTCGGTGAAGCTTAATCACCCGCAGCCAGTGAATATCATATCATACAACAGCTAAGGCTTCTCCATCCATAATTCACAATACAACAATTATTTCTTAAACTAATATATCTTATACTAAAGACATCAACATCATTATTATAAAAATGTTTTCCGCATAATTTTTCTGGGCCAATATCGCAGTTTTTTTTTTATATTGACAATTATACTAAGTAGATTACCCATTTTAAGCAAAACGTATACAAGTCATCAATTTGTAATGTTAGATGTTACGTCAAAACTAATTTTAAAGATATTAGCAATTTTTTTATGTGTCTGTAGAGCTTACTCTATATTTGCTTTAACATTAATTAAGGGTTTTCCAGAACTATCAGTTATATCATTTACTTGTGTATTTTTACATGTTATAAGTGGCATATTTGTCTCGACTCCAATGAAAAGACGCTAACGTGATAATTCTGTCTTTGTTTGACTCTGCATGAATAGTTTGATTAATTTTCTACAATACGTTCGGCCAATCTGACTTTTTATTACACTGGTGTTATGTTTTCTGAGCCGTTTATGATTCATAATTTTATTAAGATTTATTGTCATTAGTTAAGTTAACAATTTAGACACATGGGGTGTTTCTACAGGTCCCCGGATTAGGAAAACCAAATCACTAATATATATATATATTTTTTAAAGTATTTCAAAATGCATCAGTAAGGTTGTCGCGAGGACAAATCCTTTTTATTCGTATAAGCTTTTGATAGCACTGCAATTGCAATCGGTTATAATTTTGTATTTGATAGCTAATCGTTATTCAGGACAATATCTTGATTCAGTTGGTGAGGTTCATTATTTTTTTTTCACCATTTTAGTTTAATTCTTTGGGCTAACACACCAATTGTATAGTCCTAAACTAAGCTTGAAGCTTGTATTTTGAAGGTTAGGGAACGGATAGATAAACACAAATATATTTATAAACTACCATGACTCGAGTACAAATGCCATTGTTCATCACACAAACATTTGCTTTTTTTTTACGGGATTCGAACCCGCGACACTAGGTTTTGTAGCTAGGGTCTCTGACCACTAGACCAAAAGGGCCCGTCGATTTTAAACGATAATTTTAGTTTCACTGCAATTAATAGAACTTTCAAAAACAACGATATTAGCTCAGACGTAACATTACTATTATACATATGTTGCTAAACGCATTATAAATGTTTATAATGCTGCTCTTTTGTAAATCTATTTTAATTATTAATAAGTATCAAAAAAGCCTATGCTAAGTTTACCGTAAGGTATTTCACGAAACAGACATCTGCAGCGGCAACGGTCTGCACCCGCGCCGTTCCTCGCTGGTCACCGCGTCGTTCCTCGCTGGGCACCGCGTCGTTCCTCGCTGGGCACCGCGTCGTCGCCGCCGCTCAGGCGCCGCCGCACCGGTTATAGGTAGTTACCGGGTCGAAAGTCGGAAGCGCCATTTCTTCAGATGTAACAGCATCTTGTATAGCTTCGAAAAGTCCCGTTGGAGGGCAGCATCCATTCTGAAAATTATACTATCAGGTATTAGACACGAAGTTCATGATCCCATGGTGTGAGCTTGAGAAATATCCCACTTCTGATGTTAGATTTTAAAGATATTGTTAGATTTTAAAGGGCATTTAAGGTATTAAGTACATATATTTCTCTATAAAAACTCAATTATAGCAATGGATGTTAATAAGCATCAAAGAAAATCATCAAGTATAAGAACAAATTTATTTATTGTAAAGCATTTTATTAATTTAGCCGTATTTGTTACAATATAGGAATAGTAGCAATATTAAAAGCAAATAAAGTGTACAGATATATGTATTTAATATTATATTGAATATTATAACGAGATTCGGAAGTGAAAATGAAAATACTTTATATGAGAAAACATATCTATATATATATATATATATGTATATATCTATATATATATATCTATATACATATCTATACATTTATATTAGGTATAGGTATACATTTACAATTGTTATGTCTTATATCTACACTTATCTTTATTTCACGGAGAGGTCCGCACCAGTCAACGTCTCGAGCCAAAGTGAAACCAGTCGACTCGGAACACTCGCTTTTATAGGCGACGACAAACAAGTGTGACTCACGTGTTTATTGAATGACGAGAAATCAGAATGATTCATACTTGTTTGTCGTCTGTTACATTTTATAATTATTTTATCTTATTTTACTATAATTCGACTATTAAATATATGACAATACGATATTATGTACTAATTACAAATGTCTATATCTAACACCCGCGATTCCTGGAGTAAGGGATTAGCGGTCGTAAATATCGCGCTGGGGACGCGGGTTCCGTCCCGGCGAGGCGCGAGGCGGCGGGCGCAGGGCCTGGTCGTTAGTTCTGACCGGCGAGTCGTGCACGTTTCATAACTGGTTGACAAGGGCGCAGAAAGCGTTCAAATTCGCTTATTTAACAATCATACCAGTCTTCTTATTACACTACCCCCCGACCAAACTAAGGCCATTTCAGTTGTTTATGTCAAAGGCTTTGCTATTTTATAAAACGTTGTCGTCGCAAGTTGCAGCGAAGGCTGCATCGCTCGGGCAGGTGGTTAATTAATGAGCGCGTTCCTCACAGGTGACCAGACAAGAGGCTTCCCTTACTGTGCCGCCGCCTGCCTTACTACAGCCGGGAGACTCTCATTCTCTTAAAATCGAATCAAGTTAGTCCGGCCTCATTGTTGCATTTCCCATTTTATAAACAGCAAAGCAGACAAAGTATAGAATATACGTATAAAAACATCATAGATCGCTGAAAATAAGCCGCTGAATTTCGCAAAAATGTCTTTTCTATACAATATTACGCGAAGTTATGTATTTCGAAATACTCGTCGTTGCGGTCGTAGTCCTGCCGAACTTTGACGTTTTTTTTGCTTAATGTGTTTGAATACGTACTTACAGTAATGTTCGGTTTTCGAAAATAAATCTAGTGTTAAAAGTTTAAAGATAATGGATGAGTATTGAGTACGTTAGTGTACCGATGAAGATTGGACGAGGTAATGTCTGCTAATAATTGTATTTGTCGAAACTGAACTTAAACTGAAATGAAGCTATAAAACAGAAAAAAACTATCCCAACTAATATTATAAATGCGAAAGTAACTCTGTCTGTCTGTCTGTCTGTCTGTCTGTCTGTTACGCTTTCCCGCTTAAACCTCGCAACCGATTTGATGAAATTTGGTACAGACAATCTTTAGACCCTGAGACAGAACATAGGCTACTTTTTATTTCGAAAAAAAGAAATCCACGCGGACGGAGTCGCGGGCGGCCGCTAGTACTATATAAAACACTTACCTCCGAATTGATTATTAACCTTTACAATGCACGTAGTTTCGCGACCCATAAATTGTGTAATCCTTATTTTCCTAGATCCCAAGGCTTTAATGGTTTTTCTGATGAGAACGTTAAGCACGTTATTTAGATCCCTAGAGAGCTCGCAAATGGGAGCACATTGAGTTTTCAGCATTAAGAGGTAATGCATTTTATAAAACAAAGAAAACTGTAGTAAGAATTTCACGAAACTTTCTCTCTCTCTCCTGAGCATTATTAGTCCCATCTGAAGGTAGAGTCGGCCTTCTTTGAGACATTTAGAACACTCATGAATAATAGGCACTCCACCGGTAATTTAAATTAAACATAGATATATTTGTGAACCTACATATTGTTCCGGAAGCCCTCGCCGGATCTCACGTAACAAGTAAGTCCCCGTGCCTTCGATCGGGGTTCATAAGTCTGATAGCACAGGCCGCTCGCCTTGGACTGCGCGACTGCACTCAAGGTAAACGAGTTTTTCACGCAGATGCTTTTGAAGACGTTCATCATCATCATCATCATCCTAGCGCTTGTCCCGGTCGCATCCTCGACCATTGCCTTGGAGTCCAGGGTTTACGCTTTTCTGCTCCTTCTCCTCCACTTTGCACGATCTTCGGCATCCTGCGTAGTAAAGCCATTGGCACACATATCATCTCTCACGACGTCAAGCCAGCACTTCTTGGGCCTACTATGATTTTGAAGACGTTATTGCTATTAATAATCCAACTAAGTGTTAATCAGGAGACAGAGTACTATATTCCAGCCAGTATATTACAGCCAGTCAATTAAGGGATTTTTTAAGAGTACCTCTCTTTACTTTTTAAGAGCTCAGTAAGTGAAACCTGCACTCGAATGAACCACCTGTCTGTGAAAGTTCCTCAAGCTTTCAGAAGATAACAGTGAAATAGCACTTCGTAATTGTTGTGCTATGTTTCTGCTGGTAAATGAAGTCGCCAGAGCTCAGTGGGGGTGGGTATGGAATCTTAAAGGCTTGTGCGGTTGTTGATGTCTATGGGCAGCGGTGATACCTTGCCATCAGGTAAATGTAATTTTATTGATATTTGCAAATTATGTAAAAAAATAAATACCACGTCTTAAAAACGCACCTTCATCGATTTAATTGCATATCTAAGTATTTCATAAATGAATTGCCCTTGTCCTGGTAGCAACGCAAACCTCAATAAATTGCTGTGCATATACGTTGCGGATATCCGGCGCCGTGGTGCATCTCAGTACATAAAGCGTGGGGCTGGCTGGCGGCGGGGAGTGCCTGAGACGTGACGGGATGCGGACGCGGCTGGTGCGTGCTGCATGCCGATGCGCCCCCACTGCAGCGGGGAAATGAACCCGCCGTGTAGCTGATACACCAAAAAGCAAATTTTATATTTAGAACGCTGCAACATTTTGAGAATAGAACATTTTCCTGTGGCCCGGCTATTAAGATGTTTGAGCGTACTAATATTTTGTTGCCGCATTGTCATGTTTTCACGATACTGTTATAGACATGATTGTATTACAGTATATCACTGAATAAGCGTCGGGTCAGCCAGTGATATTTGTGGCTATTATTATTTTTGAAATAGCTAACTCGACCCGAGGCAGATTTGTAGGAATCGATTTTTAGGAAGTTATTTTGATGCCCGATGTCAGTCGCAGTGAATGCGAATTGTTTTGAAGCAAAACAGTGTGTCTGCCATAATTGTAAATTTCAACATAACGGTTGTCTAAAATTTTATTTCTAGCAAGTTGGAAATCCGATTAATAATGAAATATTTTCCAAATATAGTTGAGAGGGTGAGAGAAATTAATTGTTTTTGTGTTAAATTCAAATAAACTCAAAATCAACTAGTAACTGAAAATAGTTATTACCAAAAGAAGTGATTTCAAATTAACATTGGTCTGAAAAACGCAATAAAAAACCACTCAGCGAATGAACTGGCACGGCGAGCCTCTCATCCTCATGAAACGTCTCAGGCGACGGCGCGCGGGCGCTGTTTTTGCGTCGCGACGCGCGGCGCCTCCACCGAGCTGTTTGTTACTTTTTACAGAACAGCTCTTACAATCCATTCACATTTTGCACCACGGGAGAAAACATTTAAGATTATGGGGCACGGCAAATCAGTTTCGGTGGAGGGGAATATTTAAATGAGGATCAGCTGATGACAAGTGATCATCGCTGTCTCTGGACATCAATAGCGCCGCAATAACAAGTGTCAAATTCAAAATTAAAAGGTGCTAAAAGTAGTCATTTTAGATTTTTTTTAAATACCTTTAATTCTTGTTTACTTTAAGAACATTTACACAGGTTTTCTGTAATTTACTTTGTTATGAGTTTGACGCAACCTGACCCGACTGTAGGAGGTACTCGTGTGTAGGCGTAATGTTTTACGCAAGCGACATTAAGTATTTAAGAAAGTCAAATGCGCGAAACGGCGGCGTGGTACTAATGAGATGAGTGTGACGTCACGGGCATGAATCCATCCCGGGGTTCCCGCGGGACGCCGGGAAGAGCAACAAAGCCGCTGCTCGCGAGTAGTTCCGCCGGCAGTTGCTCGCGTATTAGCAATCACAACGGATAAATTAATGAAGCTCCTGGAACCAACGACGGACGTCAATCAATATCCGCCTCCAGTGTTTTGGGTGAATGTGTTTGATTTTGCTCAATGAACATGTTTTGGTTTGTCTATGAAATTTTATCATTAGTCACAAATATTGTTCCGGGATTACACTGAGTCATATTCAAAAACAGGAAATTAAGGACTGATAAAGAAAAGTACGAGTATGTGTTGTTATTCTATGTTTTGAATAAATATAAATATAAATATAATATAAATATTTCACAACATCACATACATTGATCTGACCCCGTGTTAAGTAGCTTGAGCACTTGTGTTACAGACATCAGAATCAGTGGTATTACAAATATATATATATATATATATATATATATATATTTATATATATATATATATATTGAATGTAAAATCTGCATACTTAATTTTAAAGTAAGTGCTTAAGTGGTAGGTATTTATTTTTCTTGAAATCAAAAAGAGTTTCACTTTCGATGACGGTGTAGTTAGTGTGAAGCTACGGCGTAGCTCGTGCGAAGCTACGGCGTAGCGGAGCAGTGCTACGAAACAAGATCCTTCAGCTTGAAATGAACAAGCCAAAATGAACAACAACAACATCGCCCAGTAAATTGTTCTTATTATTACAGTTTTCTCAGAAATGTGCTGACAACCGATCGACTAATATATCACCTCAATTCGGCACATAATGTAAATCGCGAAAGCCTGTGGGTAGCGGGTATAGAGTTATTGTTCCTAAGTAGGTGTCTCAATGGTCCGATTGATTGATACATTTCTCGTGTAAAGCGTGTAAAAAGCGGCGAGTGTGGCGACGGCGGCCATTAATCAGCGCGCGGCGCGATCAATCTTCATACGGAGCGCGGCTTCCCGCGCCGCCGCCGCGCCACGACGCGCCACGACGCGCCACGACGCGCTACTCCGCGCTATTACGCGCTATTCCATGCTATTCCGCGCTACAGCCGCTAACCGAACGGATTTCTTTCCATACATCAGTTGATGTATGGGAATAAATGTAATCGGATTTTTATTAAAGTAAGTTTACTTTGACGACGACTTTGAAACGGAAATTAATTCGAGACAAATTATCTGACTGACTTGACATGCTATTGAGTATCTTTTATGTCTAATGTTGTCTTGATTCCATTGGGAGATAAATGGCAACGTACATATCGTGTTTTCTTTAATGCTCGAGGGGAACACAAAATATAGCGAAACGGCAAAGTTGTTATTGAAATCCTTCGGTGTATTAGATTTTATATGACAGCGGGCGGGGTTTCCCTAGAACTGAAAACGTTGTATCAACTTAGTTTTTAGGTAAGTAGTTATGTGTAAAGTTAGTAAATAAATAACAGCATCATCTAAATTTTTCCACGATTTCACTTGTTGAAACGCCTATAAATATTTTTTTCAATAAAATAATTTTTAAACCTCTAGCTTACTTAAATCATGGGCTATTAAAATAATTTTGGTGTAGAAACGTGTATAAATCTCTGAGGCTTAGATTTTTATTAATTATATCATAAAGCGAAAAAGTTTGTTGGTGCCACAACTGTCATTATTTATACCTAATACTGAATTAAAAAGGTATGAAATTTTAAAGTTGTGAGTAAAAGATACGTCGCCGGTGCGGTCGGGCGCCATCCATCTCACTTCATTGTTTTGACGCCAGACGCGCTCAAGTGCATTTATCTCTTTTACGGTGACAATGTCTGAGCTGATGTCACCTTGCGGCGGAGGTCAGCGCTCACCTCGACCTTAAATTAATTTGCTCATCTTAAGCCGATTGTGACCTTTGGAAAATATGTAAATAATAAGGTTTTTTAAGGAAAACTGTAAAGCGTTTATCCGTATTCAAATATGTAAGTAACAGGACAGGTCAAGATTTCGCGACATATCGATATTATCGAGATATCTTAATAAAAAACCAATCCTGCATAAGAATTGTTTTTTTATTAATACACTTCTCATCAAAAAAATCGAAACACCTCGCAGTTTATGATTTAATTAGGATTATCAGAAAAATGTGTATATTTAGGAATAAATGTAAAATGTAATTTAATAGTGAGTAGTATGAGGTTTTGAAATCCTAATGTTAATGTTCTAAATTCAAATTAATTCTTCATAGGTTTCGTATTTTGTATAGTGAGTAATTTTAACCCTGTTTGGAATATGAAGGAAATGGGTAAAACAACACGCGTAAATGAAAAAAAAATTAAGAAACGTTTATTTAATAACTTGTATTCCCTCCGCGAGCTCTTATTACTGCTTCCATACGGTTCTTCATCGATCGGATGAGAGTCACGATCACATGTTGTGGTATATTGTCCCATTCCTCTTGGATTGCATTTTGCAGCTGGCTAAGTGTTTCTGGGGCTGGATCTCTTGCTCGAATTCGTCTCTTTAATTCATCCCATAGATGTTCAATGGGATTCATGTCCGGGCTTCTTGCTGGCCATACCATAATGGAGATACCGACTTCGGTAAGATAATCTCGTACGACGCCCGCAGTGTGAGCTCTAGCATTGTCGTGCATGAATATGAAGTCGTTGCCAATAAAATGTGCATAGGGCATCACATGAGGTTCAAGACACTGTTCGATGTACCGATGAGAGTTTAGTGCAGGCAGCCGTGGCCCAGACACAAAGGCAAGTTCTGTCTTACCGTCGGCGCTGATTCCTCCCCAAACCGTCCACGAACCGCCACCATAGCTGACCTTTTCTTCAATGCAGCATTGTGCAAAGCATTCTCCATCTCTTCTGTAGACCTTGTTCCTTCCGTCGTTACCATACAGCATAATTTTACACTCATCAGAATACAGTACTTTGCTCCACTGAAGGTATGACCAAGTTAGGTGCTCGCGTGCAAAGTTAAGGCGCGCTCTTCGATGGTCTGCAGTTAATTTCGGCCCATTCGCTGGCTTATGCGGTGCCAATCCGCGTTCCTTCAACCTTCTTCTTATTGTAGAGTCACTTACAGCTACTCTTCGTACAACGCGAAGCTGCTGCTGCAGTTGAAAAGCGTTAAGGCGTCGATTTCGTAAAGAAGTTGTGACAATAAATCGATCATCTCGCTCAGAAGTGACCCGATTCCTGCCAGATCCTGAACGGCGCGTGAACGAACCAGTCTCCCGATAGCGTTTGTAGACTCTATGAACAGATGATAAGCTTAGATGCAATCTTGCAGCCACAACACGCTGACTAAGTCCAGAATCCAGCAATGCCACCACTTGGGCGGCTTCTGCGGGCGAAGTATCCATATGTTTTAGAAAAAAAAGTTTTTTCTGACGTCCCAAAGTCACAGTAAATGAAATAAGAAACAAAAAATTTAAAGGCAAGCGCTAATTTTTAGTTTTTAAACGAGAAACGTACTCCAACCCTAAATACACATTTGTCTCAAAACAGTGATTAATTTCATTTATAGGATAAACAAATGAAATTCTAATTTCGAATTTTGATTTTTTTCTTCTTACTGTAATGACCGAACTGCCAGCTACACAATAATGTTTTTTTTTTCATGGAACTAATTCTCTTTTGTAAAAAATAAGGACAAAAACAATAAAAACGAAAGTGTTTCGATTTTTTTGATGAGAAGTGTATCTGTACACTAGTTTTTAAGAACTTCTTTGTTTGTGGAGAGAGAAATAAATAAATTATTATTATTATTATAATCATGGAAAACTATAAAGAATCAAATTACTTTAAATTAAATCACGTAAATCTTAAAAGTAATCTGCAGATAAGAAACAAGAAGGTAATAGGCCCGTTGGTGTCGGTTCGAGACCTTGGTCACAAAACTAGGAGCTCGCCTTTGAATCCCGTTATGGGCAAATGTTTGTGGGACGAACAATCTAACATAAGCATTTGTTCTCGAGTCATGGATATTCCTAAAAGACAAGATTGTCTTCACTAATATTATTTAACGGGACTAAACGCGATATTAATATGTAGTAGTAGTGTGTGTTGAATCCGCTTGTGACCACGGCTGTTGAAACGCAGCCGAAACGTCAAGCGGTAAGTAGTATACATATACTACATAATTAATATCGCGTTTAGTCCCGTTAAATAATATTAGTGATATAATGCAACGCGAAAGTCTAAAATCTTAAGATTGTCTTTCCATTCCCAAGCATCCATAGTATGTACAAACTTTGAGCGTATTTTGGGGCTAAAGAATTGGTGTGTTAATATAAATTATTTAAAAATAAACATGTAATAAATCATGGTTTAAAAATCATTTTAAGAAACACATAAGTAGTTGCCAAAGTTTTATCAGCTAAACGTCATTTGATATCGGTCTAAAATGTCATTATAAAAATTGTCGAAATCTCGATCGTCAGATATGAATATCGAAAAATAAGAGCGAGACTGCATTCCCTTTTTATAGGTATCGGACCGGCCCTGCTCGGCGCGGCGATGGCTGGTATTTACTGATACATCAATATTTCTGGACGCTGTCCCGTGCGCCGCGACCACGAGATAAGAGCGCCTAATTGGAGGCAACTCAGTTACGGTTAGTTAGAGCTGCCCTCCCCCTCCCGCCCCGGTACCTTAGGCTCCCCCCTCTCCCCCCTGACGGGCTTATTAGCCTTCGATTGTGAAGCCTGCTGTGGACGAGCCTGGAATCAATTGCATACTGTAACGAACCGAGCGATTCACTCAACACTGCCTGATCTTGCCTTTCAGTACTAACTATATTGTAATGGGAACCTAGATTCACTTGCCTACAACGAAATAGCTTGTTTAGTTGAAATCCAGAGCTGTGGAATTAAACTATGGAGAATATAATAATAGTTTTTATATTTTATAGACAGTATTTATTTACACGTTTGTAACACAAGCCTCTTTTTAGTCTATTTTGCAATCAAATATTGTTTTAATAACAGTTGCCGCCGGGTCAGGATCGGGGGCGGCAGCATAAAAATAAAACGCCAGCAAAGTCGCAACATGACGTATAATATCATTATCAAAACGTCATAAAAGAAAATGTTAAATTCAAAAATATATTGTAAAAGGAGGTTTGCGTCGGCAACATGGCCGCCCCCAGTGTCGAAGACACGAAGACATGAGGAAGGCGACGCTAGTCTCATGGGGGAGCTATAATGCCAACGTGAAACCCCATAAATTAAACTAGCAAAATAACCCAAATTGGTCCTCGAACCGAGGTCCACTCCCCAGCAAAGTCGTGAAATAGAACGGCATTATTGCCACTACAGTTCTTGAGTTGGCGTGATTCAGCAGTCGCAAGTGCGCGAGGACCTCAGCTTCCGCCGGTGAAGATGTGTAGCCGTAGGCGAGCGCCGCTTCGTCAAACTCGACGCCGTCTCCAGCGCCCTGCTAATCCTCGCGGCGTCTAGCCAGAATCACCCGATATCTTGACTATATGCATGTAATACTACGATGCCAAATAACTTGGTGAATGAATATCAGTCGCGCGCACGCACCGACGCGCGCCCGCTAATAACAACATGTCCGGACGCGGCCGCGCGCAATCACGCCGACTCGGCGACGCGGACAAATGTTATGACATAATCTATGATATATTGATGGCCCAACAACAAACGATACACAACCAATTTAGTTTTTCTGTCTTTCAAATTTTCTGATTACAAAGCAACTTCTTTGACACAAAAACAACAACGCGGTTCCTGCCTCCATCCAAGATTGTTATATATTATTTGACGTTTTTTATTTCGCCTGCCTTGACAAGAAAAAAATCGACAGGCACATAGATATTTCCCGGCAATTTCAGAGTAATTACACCGGAAATAAAAATGTAAATGTCGTATGGTATCATATTTACCTGGATCTTATTGATTTAAAAAGCTTCAAGCTGTCATTGTTCTACAGAGGAACGTTTTCCATGTAATTGTACATTACATTGTAACATGTACATAAGTACTCCGCCGCTATATCGAGGTAGTGGTTAATAACAAGTCACGAGTTCATTACGGGCTCAGTCGCGAGCTTGATAACGTTACCTCATAATCACGTACACGGCTTGCAACTTGTCAAAACAAACAAACCAGTTGAATGTAGTTTGGAGTAGTTGAGCCCCCCCCCCCCCCTCGCGCCGCCGCCGCGCCGCAGAGCCCCCGCGCCGCAACTCCGGCACCGGCGAGCTTGTCTGCGCCGCGACTTACTCAAGCCATTGCTAACTTCGCAGATAGTTGCTAAGTTCGCGACTCATATACTGTCGCAAAGCGCCCACGTTGCTTCAACAGAGTTTCGTTCCAGTAGCACGAGTGTGGCATTAAGTTCGTCATAATCTTTCGTAAGACCGACTTGATTGTCCGTGTTTCTCGTGTTCACATTTCTCTTTTGTTTTCCTTTTCGAAGTTGTTGCGTTTAGAACCATGTCGTGTCGCAGTTTCTAGTGTTGCAGCTCCCTCGCCGCCGCACGTGTCGCGGGTCGCAGCTCGCGTGTTTGCTCGCGGCGGCGACGCGACGGCAGGCGTCGGCCGACTCGCCGGGCTTAACTTCATAGATACTTGGCAACTGTGTAAACAACGCCAAAGCGTGACACATACTAAAACTACGCGCTTTGCTGGCGGCTAAGTTTTTATCTAGTTGAGGCATCAAATATACGAGTTCAATGTTAAATGCTTCTTAGTTAGTTTATCGTAAATAACAATGGCTTATACGAAACTCCACCTCGAGATGGATTCATCCGAATCAACAAAAACAAGTAGGTTCTATAGTGATTAGATTTAACTGATGTGATTGGAATTAACAATGTTATCTAGAGTAATGACATAGAAATATGTATGTTACATTCTCGTTCTCAAAATATGTCGCGCACGTACGACTAATTTTCCAAACCACGTATCTACATTCCAACTAATTGAACATTCACCGCACGAATATCGAAATAAATCTTCTGAAATACCTAATCATGAACTAAAACGACTCTCATTGGACATTATGTCCGTATTGTAAAAAGCGTTTCTTACAAGCGCGCGGAATAACAAAGCGATTCATTAAATACCACGCAGGATACGATACAATGGGCGTTATCTGTTTCTGCAAATTGAATCGAGGCGGCGCGCGTGACGCACATTTTTATCACATAGCCCCGGCCGCTCGCGCCGCGCCGCTGATGCCGGGTTCGCATGTACGAACATGACATACCGTACACAGACATCAAACATAAACGTTTGGTATTGTCGGTTTGTTCGGCATAATGTTCTATCGTAAACGCGAAAATACTAAAACCACACCTCAAGCTTTTTGGTGTTCGCAATGATTAAAAACAGGTTGGAACAAAATCTGTATAAAACGTAAGTGAACCTAATAAGAGTTCCATATTAGTTAATGGTACGCACGGGCGAACCAAGTTACGTACCAAAACCAGGCAACGCAATGTTAGTACGTGCGTATCATACTCACTCACACACACACACACACACACACTCACACACATGCTCAACGGCTGCGTGACCATATTGCCAGGCTGTTTTCACCCATTCTTGTTTAAGGTCGTTACGCGCACGTTCTTAGAATAAGGTTTTACACCGTCATCATTTTCCCAGCGCTTTGTACATAAAATTTGGGCTCGCTTGATCCGTGATCCAGAGTTATATGTCTGGTTTCCCTTTCAATGGTGAATCAGCATACTCACAATAAATGCATTGTTGTGTAGTTACAAAGAATAATTGAGAATCCGTTATTTTTGAGTAATTGAATTTACGAAACAACCTGCTTAAAATTAGGAGATGTGACTTTAAGTAAATTAAATAAAAATTAAATAAAAATAATTTATTTCAAGCAACTAAGCCCATATTAGACGACATATTTAGATACAAAGAATAATAATAATAAAATTTCAATACTCGCTACTAGTCAGCACATGCACCATACAACAATAGCTTATATACTGACAGTCAAACCTATTCGCAAACACGCTCAATATGCTGCTGGAGCTGGCCCGATCCCTGCTATGGACTGATATTGTGATTTTTGAATGACCAGATTAGAGGTCGGCGTAAATGTTCATAAATATTAGGTTTTGTACAAACGGAAATTTGTCAGAAATTTATTCATGGCACGCTAGATAGCGACAGGACGGGAATATATTATTAGACTTGATAATTGGCTGGAGGGAATAAACGGCCAAATTAAAATCGTGAAAAGAAAAATTATCTGATTTTCCTTTGCTTATAATAATTGATTAAAAACAAAATTACAAAATGTGGATGAGCCTCAAACAAACGAGTGTTAACATCGAGTAAGCAAACTTTGGACGAGTACATGATTTCTGTTTTCCGAGATTCCGGAAACTTGCACAAGTTAAAGAAAGCGACAGTGCGCCTCACACCGCGTCTCACCGGTGCTGCAGTGATGCAGCTCTTGAGACACTTACACAACCAGCTGACAGCTGCTTCCACCCATGTCTTACTACGATACTATCAAGCTTTCAAAACACAAAAACGTTGTATACGGGCCATGTTTGGGCTTCGATCTATTGACATTAAAATTCTAACACTTCCGTCACTTTACATCTTGCAGGTAGCTTTATTTGTTAGAAGCAACCCTCAACTCTTTCCGCGATTATGTGACATAGTTCCACGCAATCGTCGCGATGGTAATAGGCTTTGCTTACATCCTGCTAAGACTACATTGCTAAGGAACAGTTGAGTATGCATGGCTCCAATAATTTTTAATAAGATTCCAAATAAATTAAAAGAACTGAATGACAAATTATTTAAACTCCATCTCAAATAATTTTTAAATTAATAAGTGCTGTTATAATGTAAATGACTTTTTAAGTTACAAACTATATTATCTTGACTGTATACTTACTTTTTAATTTTATTATTTAAACACTATTTATGTTAAATAATGTTTTTATGAAGTAAAAGGACATGTCCATAAATGTATGGACAAAAAACCCAGAATCGACAGGAATGAAATGTATACCAGTGGATTGGCATTGAAATGTAATGTAATGTTACCAAGGGGGCAACCCTGTAATCGTTATAGTATAGGAGCTAGAAGCAAAATAAAATAAGGAAAAAATTCGTTCAATACAATAATAAAATAAGTTTACGTCATGTTGTGACTTAATATGACGTTGTTTTAATGTTGTACAAGCAACAGCAACCTAATATTAACATCATATTAAATCACAACATAACAAACAATCTGTTTTTTGAATATTTTTTTCTTCTGGCCCATAGATACTTCAATCGTTACAGTACTGTGTGTATTATTGTTAATTCTGTGGCTAAAGATTGCAAATATAAAAATAGTTGGTAGTATAGGAGCAAAGAGCCATGTTGTGGGTGAGAATATCGTTGTTATTATGTTGCTGTTGCTTGTGAAATGTGTTGCTAATAATCATCACAAGTAAAACAACATAAAAACAACGTCATATTAAGCCACAACATGACGTAAACTTTGTTTAGAACGATTTTTTTCCTTATTTTATTTTGCTCCTAGCTCCTATACTATAACGATTTCAGGGTTGCCCTCTTGGTAACATTATATTATAGTCCAATGTCTATCCACTGGTATCCATTTCATCCCTGTCGAATCTGGGTAATTTTTTGGACATCACCTTTACACACTAAGATATCGGTAAGCATGTTGGACTTATGTAAAAACCTGACAACTTGTATGATCACACATGTTATGTAAATAAATATTTTTACTTTTTATCCGGCTCATAAAACACCTAGTACAAAGACAACTTGTTCGTGTGTTTGGTCGGGTATATTATAAGTGTTTATTTAAATAAGGATAGATTCCTGTTTGTTAATACATAAAATCCTATCATGCAAATATTTTGTGATGTAAAAAATGATTAATACATAAATATGCATTACAGCACCACAATAACAAAGTTCCGTGGTCTAGTGGTTAGTGGCATTGACCAAAAATCCCGAGAGACGTCGTCGGTTCAGTCAGACCAATAAATTAAATGATAAAACAATTTTCCAATTCAATGTAAGTAGACTGTAAGTCATAACAAGGGATGAGTGAGTGACGTCCCGGCGCGACTCATGCCAAATATTAATTAGTGCTAATCCGGTCATTAAAAGTTGCCGCAGCACTCGCGGCACTTCATTAGCACACCACGCGCGCAGTCATCAGGTGCGAATAATTTGTGTTTCTCAAACTAATGAGGATTTAGACGCGGTCCGTAAACTTGGCGTCGGGTTTTGTGATGTTATTGATGAATGTAATTACACTAAACACTGTTATTATTAGTTGATCACTGTTACTTTGTTAATTATAGATTTTCATCGCATTCGGTATCGTCTGGAAATAAACAGCACAACTCATAGTATCATTCCGAACGCTGAAAAAAACGTGTCCCTAAATAAATGATAACACTATCAAAAATAACCATCTCAGAAGTTTAAAGAATAACTCAGAACTTCAACGGAAATATAGAGTTACTAGCGGCCGCCTGCGACTCCGTCCGAGTGGATTTCGATTTCCAATAGCCTAAAGCCTCCCTCGTCAAATGGACTATCTAAGACAAAAATATTTGTTTCAAATTAAACCAGTAGTTCCTGAAATTAGCGCGTTCAAACAAACAAACAAACAAATAAATAAACTCTTCAGCTTTATTATGTATTAGTATAGATATTATTCCTCGAAAACAAAAGAGCTAAAAGAGTTGATTCTTTTAAAACGCAATCTTAAAATAAAGTAAGAAAATAAAATGGTTGCCATCGCGGAGCTGAGGCTCCGCCATCGCTTTAAGATGCTACAATACATTACAAAGGAAAACTCATTGTAAAAACAACCCTGAACCCTTTATAAATTGCGCGCATCTCATACCCATCCTCTCGTAACAACATCCACAACTAATTTTCGTAACCCATTTACGGCAGTCTACACAATAAGGAAATATCCGGGCCGTAAAAATGTGGGTAAGCTGATGTAACACTATTACGCGCGATAACTCCGCCCGCCCGCCGCCTTCACACGACCCGACGTTCATATTCTCCAAGTCTCGTCGTGTGTATATTTATGATACGACATGGTACGAGAATACGCACCACCTGGTGGTGAGTGTCTATCAGCGTCTATCTGCAACAACAGGGTAATCACCAAGCCTCTTACAGTAAGAGCATAATTTGATAGTTTCATTAAACGGCGTAAACACTGCACGAAGCAGTGCACCACGTGACGTGGTTTTCTCACGATAAAAAATCACAACAAAATATTAAAATTTGTATTTGTCACATAGTAGGTATCTTTACTTTTTTCTTAAAGTAACATTGGTTGTAGTACATGTAGTTTCGCTATGGGTAATGTATTTTATTAGATATCGTAAAATCTAGTAAGAGCCCGTTGATACTGGATTACAAATAACAAATAGATCGATGAGGACGAAAACATTCAAGAAGTTGTTGTCGAGCGCAGAGCGGGGTAATAAGGAAATACGGCGGCCGTAAAAGACGCGTAAGCTGATGTACCACTAACGCAGTGATGAGCGGCGCCGTAAGGGCGAGACTCCACCAAAGCTGAGATGTACGAGCGGAGATGTGCGTGCCGTTAGTAGCCAATAGGATTTCATTTCTGAAATGGTCTCGTTTTTGAGCCAAAACCCGCATAGCTCAGCTTTGGTGGAGTCTCACCCTAAACATAGCTTCCACCGGCCAGCGTGATCGCTGGACGAAACGCTCGCCTCGGCCGGCAGAGGGCGCTCTGAGTCGGACCAATTTGCCGAGTTGTCGGCAGCGGGGAAAACTACCACATCGTAAAAATACAGATAAGTTGACGTACGACTTGGCGATCGCCCGCTGTCGCCGGAGCGTAAATAACACGAATTTGAGGTGAGACCCGTTTGATGTTCTTGCTAACTCGACTCTTGATTACCGCGTGTTCCCTGAGTTCATACGGGAGAAAAAGTTTCTTTTAATAAATATGAGAGTAGGGCGGATTTGATTCGTAAGATTTGAGTGATTTGTGCTGGCAAAAAATTTAGAGTAACCATTTTGCAAGCTAGTAAAAGAAACAATAAATAATTATTATAATGGTCTAAACTTAGCTCTGAAGTGAAAAAAAGAAGAGAAAAACTAGAATTTACATCTATAAACGAATATAAACCGTTAAACGCAAATACAGATTTAAAAAAATGCCTTTGCAGTTCAACTGAAGTTTCAGTAATTGTAAAAGCAAATTCTTTCCATTCGTCGTGTTGTCTGAAAGATCGAGACTTCCTCATTAGGCAACTTTAAGGATTAATGTTTTGAGTGGCGCTCGGACGACCACCTTTGAGATTCAAATCGCCCCCGAGCCGATCGCTCCCCGAGGAATTTTGATCGACGAGAGGAATTGCTTTAAAAAAGTGGCCGGCTTAGATAACTGTATTATTCTTGAAACTTCCGAGTGTTTCTGATGGTAATGGTATTTCATGAATAGCAATGAGACGGTGACATTTTTACGAGGGAGCGAAATGAAACGTTATTATGATTCAGATAATAACGACTTTGGCCATTGGGCGGTCGCAGCCAATTGAACTGTGTTGAATCTGGCTTAGTTATCTTCTTTATCAAGTTCGCCCCAAGAGAAACTAGGTAATTTGAACATAAGATTTAGCGGATAATCTACAATAGTGAATGAGTGGATTATCGGTGATATGCTATCTAGCTCACCAAGTTTTTGAAGATGATAAAATAAAAGAAATGCTTAATTCAACTGTAATAATTAATCAGGGATGTATGTAGTATCCAATTACAGCCATTATCATTAAATTTCATGATGCCGTGTATTGTAGCCATGTCCAAGCTTTCGCATAACGGGGCTGTTAGCATAATGCAAGACGACGGACGCGCCCGGCCCGCTCGGGCGGCTGGCCCCCTGCTCGGTGCACTCGATGCGCCGGCGCTGATTGGCTAATGCGCCAGTAGCGGTGAAGCCGATAATTATCGTCATCATGTGAGTATAATCGCAATTTTCTCGCCTTTAAACAAGCTTAAGCTACCTTTAAAGAGATAGAAAAGAAATATCAAAGTTAAACATAGTAACGGTTATAAAAACTATCAGCTTTCACGCGCGACCCATTATTGAAAGACAACACGCTTTGCTCCAGTGACGTTAAACGACGTATAAATAGACGTAACAAATTCTCTTACAAAATACAATCTCTTGTACTAACGTCACGAAAGATAGAAAAAATAAACCAATTTAGTCGAGGCGCTCTAAGTGATTTATTTACAGAGAGGAAAATGTTGGTTATTTTTAAAACTGATACTTACCTTAAGGTTTTATAGAAATGAAGTTTACCCGTAAAGGCAATATCCAAGACATTTCAAATTGATTTCGAAACAAACGTTAACCCATATTGTATTACTAGTGGCAGCTCGCGACTTTGTCCCCGAGGAATTCGGTTGGCGCCCACATAGTGTTACATTATAGCTTTAAGCCTTTCTTGACAAATGGACAATTTTTTTCACTTCTCAAAGAAACAAACAAACTCTTCAGCTTTAACACATTAGTAAAGATTGAAACAGAACCGATTTTAATTGAGAAGGGGAATATTGTAATTAATTAATTAATGCTAAAGCACGCTGCATTAAGTAGGAGGAGGTCTAATAAATGTAGGTTATTGATGTAAGTACATATATAAAAACTGCCAAGTCGAGGCGTGATCTAGTGCCACGCCGCGACATGTGTTGTCGCGCGGCGTCTGCCTGACCCGAGGTGCGAGCCACTGTTTCAATATTTATTACAATTGTTCACATTTATGGTTACACTAGCGGCCGCCCGCGACTCCGTCCGCGTGGTTTCCGGTTTCCGCAAACGTAGGTATATACTATACCTATAAAGTTCCATACAAACATTAATCCCCTTTTTCATCCCCTTGGGGTGGAACATATAAAAATCCTTTCTAAGGGGATCTTTATGTCATAGTAGCTTTATGCATGCCAAGTCCCAGCCCGATCGGTTTAAAATTGACAAAGTTTCATACAAACATTAATCCCCTTTTTCATCCCCTTGGGGTGGAACATATAAAAATTCTTTCTAAGGGGATCTTTATGTCATAGTAGCTTAATGCTTGCAAAGTCCCAGCCCGATCGGTTTAAAATTGACAAAGTTTCATACAAACATTAATCCCCTTTTTCATCACCTTGGGGTGGAATATATAAAAATCCTTTCTAAGGGGATCTTTATGACATAGTAGCTTTATGCATGCAAGGTCCCAGCCCAATCGGTTTAAAATTGACAAAGTTTCATACAAACATTAATCCCCTTTTTCATCCCTTTGGGATAAAATAATAGATATATACTATAGCCTATAACCTTCCTCGCCAAATACACTATCCAACACAAAAAGAATTTTTCAAATCGGACCAGTAGTTCCTGAGATTAGCGCGTTCAAACAAACAAACAAACAAACAAACAAACAAACTCTTCAGCTTTATATATTAGTATAGATTTTGTACAAAGAACACGTTACACGAGTTGGTTTACTAAATGAATGAAAAACGCGGTAAAGGATTAACCGCAGAAAGCTGATAAGAGGGCTGCTCCGACGAGCCAATAATGGATTCCACGGGCACACCAGGGCATGACGGGCACACCGCGGGCACGCGTGCGGCGCCGGGTCACGCTGCGTCAGGTGGGCACGCGTGCGGCGCCACGTCAGGCCGGGTCACGCCGGGCACGCGGGCGGCGCCGCGTCGCTGGCCGCGCGCCAGGCCCGGCACAATGAGCGCGGAAGCCTGTTTTTTCCCTTCCGGGTTTTCGCCGCGTCGAACGTGCCTCCGACACGACAATAACAAAACGTCGTAGATTTATCGCCGTGCTGTGCGGACGTATCCTTTATTTAATACGAGAACTTGTTCGCGACGGGGCGGAAGGGAGGGGAGGGCAAGTTTTCACCGGAACAAGAACATACGACCGCGGCGTAAACATTGGTTGTAATGACAACCCCATGCGAAAAATTGCGTATTAAGTTCTGCTCTATTAACGATTTCCGCTACGCATTTAATTGTTCGTATTTTTTTTATAAACCCACAAATTATATTGCTCCTAAATACTAAAATATATTAAGTAACCTCACAGTGAGATGTACAATACAACAATACAATATCATCATACAAAAATACCGATAAGACGCTATAAATATGCGGAATCGTTCTTTAGGCGGTGCCTGGCCAGCGGTATAATGTGAATCCAATGTGTGAAATATGTTTAAGTACAATCGGCCGGGAGCGTTGGCGTGGAGCCAGCGGCGCCACGTGGCCGCGCGGGAGTACTCGCTCGCCACTCGCGGCGACACCGCGGAGGCCCGTAGCACTCACCTGCAGCCAATTGTTATACTCGTAGCTTGGGCTACGAAAAACTCGTAGTAACTACGAGGTTTAGCTACGTAGTTTAACAGCTAGAGCCAATAAGTTGCCATTGAAATAAAAATTCAGCGTGAATCTAGATAGATTATATATACGTAGATACGTATGACACAATTAATAACGTTTTTATGCAAAAGGGTTTTAAGATTTATCAAATACGTCAAAGTTAAATAAGATTCAAAGACTCCGTGAGTTAAAGCTTTATGAGTACTTAAGAGTAAGGGCTTAATTTTGTTTTACAAAGAATCCTGATTACCGATCAGTCGAAATTTCCCAATAAATCAAATTTTCTAACAATCAGCTGGTAGTGTCAATAAAGCCAATGACAATGGGATGACACCACAAAGGGCTTTGTTGAAGAATTAGAAGGAAAAGCGTATTTTCTCCTTAAGATCCAATTGTTAGAAATTACGGCGACACTGATCGGTTTTCATTACGGCGATGAAAGGACCTGCCGCCGTGAATTAACGCCGTGAACAGACGGCTGCTGTAGGTGGCACAGAACCGCTGCCATCTACTTCAGGGAATGGTTCAAGCGTAATGTTATTGCATTTTTAGGGTTCCGTAGCCAAATGGCAAAAAACGGAACCCTTATAGTTTCGTCATGTCTGTCTGTCTGTCTGTCCTGGCTCGTTCTCCGCCGTTTCTGAACCGATTGCCACGAAAATTGGTGGAGAGATGTATAGTGATAATTCAAGAATTGCTTTTTAAAATAATCGAAAAATTTATTTTTACCCCCCCTCCCATACAGCGAAAAGTAAATTCGAAAAGAAAAAAAAAATTCGACTTACCCCATCGTGTGGGGTATCGTTAAAAAGGTATTTTTAAATACAATAAAACTTGCCTTGAAACCATGTGGATCAAACACCCCAGTCTCGAGATATATTAATACAAAGTTAAAATTAGAGCGTCCCCCCCCTTAACTTTTGAAATACTATTACGATAATTCTGAAAAAAATGTCATGTATACCTCCAAGGAAGTACTTTCAACGAAAACTATAGCGAACTCTGTATCATACATAGTTATTTTTATACAACTCGACCAACTTATGACGTGCAGTTGCCCTTACTAAATGGTGTCTTAAGCGGTCGGGCCATCTTTTAGCTACGGAACCCTTTCATGGGCGTGTCCGACACGCTTTTGGCTTTTTTTTTTTAGGTTAACTTGCTGTTAAAAATTAGTGGCATTTTTCGTTGACACTTTATAACTCAAGAACGGGCTTACCTATGCAAAGCAAAGTATTTTTCGGGCTTGTTGCTACTGTTAAGAGACGGTTTGTGAAGTTTGCACAAAGTGGTCGAATGGTTCTTTATTTACCACACGTAGCGAAGCAAGTACCGGGTCGCTCGCTGGTAGACTTATAAAATCGTATTCCTAAAATGTACGATTATTCCAATAATAAGTTAAAAGATAAGGACTCTTTTTGAGTTAGTTAAGAAATATAGCGAGTAAATGTTTGATCTCGAATCGTAAGCTAACGGTTCGATTAATTGACTAATGATGTTGAAGGCTATTTAAATATGAACAAACCCACGCGCTCTTCATCTCAGCTTTCGTCTGTCTAATCTCTCAACATTTACCAAAGCTAATAAAAAAATACGGAGTTTGCTTTATGTTTGAAATACAGGAGCTAAACTTGTGTTCAACACAAATGAATGCTACATTCTACAAATATCTAGCAAAATAGAGCTACTTACTTTGCAATCGTTGAAGTCTTTGATTGTTATATTTGTCGTGAGCTTATGTTTACTCAATGTTTATTTGCTGAAAATACCTAGATTATTACATCGTCATCGTCTCTGCAATATGTCCTCTATTTGAAGGTTGTCTGGGAGATATCGTCTAGCTGTCACTCTAATATCACCTACATTCCAGGTTTTTACTGGCTGGTGTATTTAACTGTTTGTGAGAAATAAATAATGTTTATATTATTACTAAAGCTTCACAAGCAAGCAATCTTATTCAAAAGGAGTCCTTAAGTCAACTATACACAATTACGTACCAATTTTTTAAAAACATGTAGCTTCGATGATGTTAAAGTTTTTCGGAGAGAATACATCAGTCGCCTGCCAACACAAGCTATTCTTCAGAGTCAAAACGGAAACGCAATTGATACTGGTTGAATAACAAACACGTGGATGCGCGGGCGCGGGGCGCGGGTGCGGGGTGAGGGGCGCGGGGTACGGACGACGCCGCGGTATCGGGCGGATGCAAATCTGCGACGCGCGCGCTGCATTATGTGCAAGCTTGCAACTGCGGCGGGCTAGACAAAAGACACGTCTTGTCCCAGGGCTGGGCCTTTGCTTAATGTGTTTAGCTTTCACTGCACATTCTTTAAACCTTTCATTAATATTTCCAGGACTGCAAAAATCCAGCAAATTCGCTGGCTTACCCTTTCATTCGTGCGCTTATATTAGACGACGGTGCCGTCTATCTCCGATCACGGGATGACAGAAATGTTGACGATCCCTCAGAAATACTGTAGACTATCTATCACAGCCGAACTCTTATTTTATAAATATGTGACCAAGAAATAATTGCGATGTAGCGCTTAGGCAACAATAATGATCGCCACCGGGCAGCCCTGCGGCGCGAGCAGGCATCGATGGCGCACTCGTAATGCATCCGTTAACATAATAACTGCATATATATTTAAAGTGCATTCCGCGCGATGCGTCTGCTCTAACGACTGCTTTACTTGCGCATACTTCACTTATGAATGCAGAAACAAAACATATAACCCTCATGCTTTGAATTATGCATTGTCTGCCGACGAAGAGAACTTACAATGAAGAATTTCCTGAGATATTATGAGACGTTCAATTTAAGTTGAAGTCTATGTTTATGTTCTACGATTAAATTCCGGTCGTACAAAAAATTACAGTTTTTACTTTGTAAATGACAATTAAAAATTATGCAAAGATAAAGACTCGTCAAATTATTTACAGCGAAAATTTGCAAAGTAGAATCTGATTACAATGCAATATTTCTAACGCTACATCCTACTACTATTATAAAGGCGAAAGTTTGTATGTATGGATGTATGGATGTTTGTTACTCTTTCACGTAAAAACTACTGTATGGATTTAAATGAAACTTTACCACAATATAACTTATATATCAGAATAACACATAGGCTATAGCTTATAAGGCTTTAGGCTATAGTACATACCTATGTATGTGGAAACCGAAAACCACGCGGACGAAGTCGCGGGCGGCCGCTAGTCTTAGCAATAAACTTTTATGAAATCCAAACTTATGAGATTTTCGTCTGTTAGACAGTGTCTCCCGAGTTGCGGAGTCAAGTCACCTCTCGGGCGCAATCTTATCTCGATCAAAGCCATCTCCGCTCGCTCGCGGCGCAGGTGAGCGCGGCCCGGCGAGTCTGTCAACACAATGCCCGGGACGAGTATTTATGTTCCGCTCGTATCTGATTGGCCGCGAGCACTGCCGTGCGCCCACCGACGAAAACTGCTAACTCAGGTATTACTCCACTATATGTGTATGCAGGGTATTCTGAAACATGGACCATAATCATAAGAACCAACTTTAGGGCGATGTCTTAGGCAACTGGAATAATATACCTACTTTATCTCTAAAGGTATCTTATGCCAATAAATATAACTCTCAAACATTACTTTTAATCACATACCTACATCTGAAGTCTTCACAGCTGTTGCTACCTATGTGCACCTTTTTGCTTATTGCTTAATGAGTAATACATTCTACCGTGTAAAGAACTGGCGATTTGGGCTGTTTAAATTTATGAATTGTGCTAATATAAATCGTAAAATTTTCGTTTATATTAGAAAATGGTGTATCTCTGTTATCGGGTTTCGATCCGCGTTGCACAGCGCGGCCGGACGAAATTAAACGTCACGACGAAATAGAGCGCCGAATGAACCAAGCGCACACTGCAGAATGTGCACCCGCAGGCGGCGATGCAGGTAGATGGTGGTTTAAATACTGAGAACCTATGTGAAATGAGAGATATGTTTTTCCTTCATAAACCTAATTGTGCCAGCCTCTGTGTGTAGTATGATGTAAGTTACTAGAAAAAAAAAATTCAAAGCTTCACTATGCATTTCTTGCTCTGAAGTTTTACGAGATTTACAGGAACGCAAATCAAAGGAATTGATTTAACTTTAGTTAGGTCAGAAGTAGAATAACTGCGAGCGCGGATAGTGGTGCAGGCGGGACACAAAGAGACGGCGAGTATTTATGCGGCCCGTCGCGACGCGCTATCTGATGGGCGCGCCGAGGTGCTGCGTCTTCGAGATCCGTCTTGCGGAGCTCTGCCACAGTACAGGCTATGCTCGTAAAATCGATACAAACTCTTTATACATTTTGGTCACAATCTAATGTAAGAAAACTAATGTTGTTTTAACAATCGTGCAGCAGATTGATTCAGCGTTTGACGAGGTTATTTATAAAAATATGCAAATTATTACTGAACATCGTTAATTTATCTTGTTCCTCATTGACAATGACATCACAAGATGAATGATGACAATTGAAGTTTGTACTCACTACTTTTGAAATATATCTTTTCGTTGTTCAAACAATTATTACTACTCTAAATGCTCATGCACCGCATGCCTACGGGTCGTAACATTACTATTATATTAAACAATATTTAAGCCGTTGCGTATATTCCTAAGAGTTGATCACACAGGTAGACTGTAAACTGTGCTCCATATATTTCCAACCGTATTGTGTTTGCGAACGTGCGCATGTGATAAGCGCCATGAGTAAAGAGATCTCAGGCGAGCTTTAAATGTGAAGAAAATGCAAACTTCACTCTTACAAAAACAGCTGTTTAATTTTGTTACTTATAACGAAATTGAATTTCTAAATAGAGTCATTTCCCTGTCGTTAAACAAACAGAAATCAGAGTGGATTAATGCTAGTGCTATTACCAGAAAAACATGAACAATGCCAGTGCTATCACATAATGCATCACAATTGTCTATAGAGACACAATAATTCAGAGGTCAGTTGTCAGTAATAATCTATACTTATAATAAATCTGTAGAGAGGTCAATTCTGTACATTAAATATATTTTCAAAATAACTATCAGGGGGAGATAAGTGATCGATACTGATGCCAAAAATGCAATCAGTAAAATTTTTGTCTGTCTGTCTGTCTGTCTGTCTGTATGTTCCTTATAGAAACAAAAACTACTGAACGGATTTTGACGAAACTTGGTACAATTATTCTTCATACTCCTGGGCATATTATAGGATACTTTTCATCACGCTACAAACAATAGGAGCAGCGTAGTGAAGGGAAATGTTGGGAAAACGGGAGAAATTTCTCCATTTTTTAAGCTTCGGACGCGTGTACAGCCATAATGGTTAAAGTCACATAGAAATCATGTATGAAGGAAATATTGTACATAAAATTGTCTAAAAACTATCCCCTAGCAGCCTATGTCTATCTTTTATGGTTGACCCACAATAACACGTGTTACACCTGATCCAAATTGGTTTGAACGCGCTGTTCTCAGGAGCTACTGGTTCAAATAGACAAATCTTTTGTGTTGAATAATCCACTTACCATTTGTCAAGGAAGGCTTTAAGCTTCTATCGTAACACTGTGTGCGGAAACCGACACCTACGCGGACGGAGTCGCTGGCGGCCGCTAGTTTTAATTATTACTGTTCGCACGTTCATTGGTTCAGTGTTGACTATATAATCTGCCCTAACTGCTAACTGGATTGACAGAGATGTATGTACGTATCTATACTAATATATAAAGCTGAAGAGTTTGTTTGTATGTTTGTTTGTTTGAACGCGCTAATCTCAGGTACTACTGGTCCGATTTGAAAAAATCTTTTTGTATTGGATAGTCCATTTGACGAGGAAGACTTTAGGCTATTGGAAATCGAAATCCACGCGGACGGAGTCGCGTGCGGCCGCTAGTATAGAAAATATGACTGCTGTCAGTTGCGTTCAGTCCACAAGTGCTCTCGATGAGCCCTCGTTCGGCCCTCGCCCGGCCCTGCGCCCGCGACCTGTGCCCTGCGACAACGTTACCTCTCCACCACTCTGATTAGCCCCGAGTGCCATCGCATCGGTGACCTAACGCACCTGTTGACTCAACCTCATTGAATCCTTTTTAACTCAAGGACGTAGTTGAGAAACCCCCCGAAAAATTACAATATAAAATGACACTAAGCGCTATTTGAAATATTACGTAGTGCAGTTTATCTGCGCTGGTTACAATAATTTTCTGATAAAATAAATATGTGTATAACGTGTAATAGTCAAGAAAGTGTTACTCACACAACACGTTAATTCGATAATGCCATCACTTACACAGTCAAAAGTCTTCGTAAAAAGATTTTCTCTTTCATCAATACTAATATCTCTCGACGAATGTCAAAAATAACATAAACCAACTTTTGAATAACCCATTCGTGAAAAAACATGTCGGTGTAGGGGCCGGGCTGAGAGGCTGAAGGGCGCCGTGAGTTATGTCCCCGCGCGAGTGTTTGCCGCTCGGGCCCCGCTAATGTGTTTGCGTCGGTCACGGGACTCTCCAACACGCGTATTTCATGTTTTCCTTCGATGTGACTTCGGCGTTATGTTCCCGGCCAAATAGGGAAATTGTTATGAATGTATTGTTCTGTTTGTGTACGCGCGTCGTCATTAAACATGTGCGAGTACGAGCAACTTCTGCCGGGCGTGTTTGCGCCCGTACTCCAACTGGGTAAACACTTTATGGGCACACTTTTTCTAGGAAATAAAATATGTTTATCTTGCGAGCAGGTTTTATACATATAATCTAATGGATGAACGAAAACAAAATGTGAATGACGAATAAACGTGAATCTGGGAACAAACACTTAATCTTGAGTAAAACTGAATGTGTAAGTTACAAAAACATTTTACATTTGCTAAGGTCTTTTTCCTCCGTTCCTTTAAAATTAAATTATTTTATAACAAGTTTACTAATTACATAGCATTCGCGCAAAATATTAAGTCACCCACGCAGCGTAGTAAATTCGCACCTATTTACGAGTAGTACCTTGAGGGGCAGCGTAAGCGACCCCGCGTGACCCACTTTCAGGGGTCAGAATTATTCAGGTCGGGATTCGGAATAGCGCATCGGGCGGAATACGGAATGGCGGGTTCTTTGCGGGGCGGGCACAATGAGCGCGGATGCAACTGCACTAGATGCACCGAGACGCCGGGCATGCATTACTGAGAGAATGCGGTGTATTTTACAGCGGAATGCTTGTATAAACAACCGTCTTTACTACCTCGAGCGTCGGCAACGAAATAAGAAATCCTGAAATTGATAAAAAGATTTTCATTTGGAAGTAAGGGATATGTGAGCTCGCATTCACCGGATTTTAAGTGCACCGCCCATAAATATCAACTGGGTTGTAACAATTATTAAGAGATGGAGCCGACGTATATGTAGTTATTTTAACGTCCAAAGGAAAATATACTGATTCATCAGTACATTTTCTTTTGGTCGTTACATATTTCTTTAACACGTCACTCGTTACAATCTGTGTAAATAGAGAATGTTATCTTGGCTCGTTGCCAATGTCGTCTTCCTTTCTCCAGAATTGCCTATTCAACGTTCTTCATGGCCAAAGAAGCGCTATGGCAACTAGTAAGCCCTCCACAGTGCCTTCGTGAACTTTGCAGTATTGCTTATAAGTTGGGCAACATGTAGGAGCCTTTTACCGCAGCCTCTCGCTGGCGGTGATCACTCGTGCCGGCGCGCCCCGCACAATGGCCGCCCTACTTGCGCCGCGATCACTCACAGTAATGCTCGCGCCTCCAAACACAAATACAAATAAACTATCCAGTAGACAAATGCGGATCGGGAGCGGAATAGTGATTTCAGCAACTGAATAGAACGTACTCATATTCATTAGTCCGATTGAAAACTTTAATTCAACATTTGATTAACGGGCATGAGAAATATCTGAGGCATTACAAATATACTCTCAAATACAAATGTTGAAAAGCTTGAACTTATTCAAACTGGATGATGTTATTTCATCTCATGCTACCCATTATTAAATGTTAACTTTGCTACTTACTACTCCTTTAGCAAAAATTACGTAGTAATAACTGAGACTAAAGTTCTATTGCAGAATAAGTTATACTCGTACGAGATATATTCAGATTTTCATTTTAACTGTTTGTTTCATTCTTTAAACAAAACTACCTTTATCCAATACCAGCATTATTTGCGTGTATTTGGGCAGTGTAATGTTTCCTAATCCAATCTGTCTGTGATAGACTATTCCGACCCTAATGCATAAAACAGCCTGTACTAAACGTGAAGCGAATAAGTAGAAAAAAGCCGCAGCGTTTTATTACAAGTAGCTCGTGCTGCTGTGCGTACATGTATTATTGATACTGCTCTGTATCGCGGAGCTGATAGTTGCTTATGTAAGCTCGAGCTGATCAATAATACAAAGAAGGCCGTGCAGCCCCGCGGCGGCGGCTCGGGAGACGCCTCTCACAGGAATGCCTCGGGTACATATGCAAAGCTTGCTCTTAATCATATCAAATCAAATCAAAATCAAAATATTCTTTATTCAATTGGGCTTAATATAAGCACTTATGAATCGTCATAAAAAATACAGTAGTACTAATGACTCTACCAGCGATTCAGAAGGCAGTTTCTGCCGAGAAGAATTAGAAACTCGACAGTTGCTCTTTTTAATCGCCATAGTTATTACAATAATTCATCAGCAATTGCTGTCACTGAGTCATACAGTTGTTAAAAGTAAAATTCAAATCTTAAAATTACAGCTACAGCCAGTGTTGTGTGGAAATTCAATCTAACTCATGACTTAATTCAGAGCAAATTATGAAAATCATCAAAGGATGTAGAGTGTCCGTATTTGTAATTTATTTTTTTATCTCGTGGGAAAGTTTTACACAAACTGTAGTTCAGCCGGGACTGTCCGGCGCAAAGCCAGCACAATACAATATTAATTATTCGCGCGTCGCGTCACGTGGACCGCTCGCGGGAATAAAACATCCACAAATTCACGAGGCCTTTTGTGAACAAAATATTTTGTTAACATGTTCATTCTATGAAAATTATTTGATTTTACTTCGAATGTAAGCAGTTAAATAAAACCGGCCAAGAGCGTGTCGGACACGCCCATGAAAGGGTTCCGTAGCTAAAAGATGGCCCGACCGCTTAAGACACCATTTAGTAAGGGCAACTGCACGTCAAAGTTGGTCGAGTTCTATAAAAATAACTATGTATGATACAGAGTTCGCTATAGTTTTCGTTGAAAGTACTTACTTGGAGGTATACAGGACATTTTTTTCAGAATTATTGTAATAGAATTTCAAAAGTTAAGGGGGGGGGGACGCTCTAATTTTAACTTTGTATTAATATATCTCGAGACTGGGGTGTTTGATCCACATGGTTTCAAGGCAAGTTTTATTGTATTTAAAAATACCTTTTTAACGATACCCAACACGATGGAGTAAGTCGAATTTTTTTTTTCGAATTTACTTTTCGCTGTGTGGGAGGGGGGTAAAAATAATTATTTTTCGATTATTTTAAAAATAAATTCTTGAATTATCACTATACATCTCTCCACCAATTTTCGTGGCAATCGGTTCAGAAACGGCGGAGAACGAGCCAGGACAGACAGACAGACAGACAGACAGACATGACGAAACTATAAGGGTTCCGTTTTTTGCCATTTGGCTACGGAACCCTAAAAACGAAAACCAAACGTGTCAAAAATTATTCGCAAAGAATTCGCTAAAATAATTTTGGTTTGTATTTTTTTTAACACAATAAATCATCTGCATCATCATAAGTCTGCTGACGCAGGCCCAGAGCGTGTGTATCTATTTCCATAGATCATCGCACTGGGCAAGCGGGTTGTTGACCCATAAAGCAAATAAAATGTATAATATCTGCTCTTCAGCTAGAATGTGATAAAAAGAACATCAGTTTAATCGTATCTCCGCGTAAAGTGTTGGTGCATCAGCCGCCGCAGTAACGACGCCCGCGGGACAGCGATAGTGCTGGAGAGTTGGAGGAGCCGCCATGTTTAAATCTAGCTCATATTCGCGTGGCTCAGTTCGCGGCAGCTAACGAGCCCGCCGGGACCGCGCCGACCACGGCTCCAACTACTGAACGATTTCAAAACAAATCAACAACTTTATTACTTTTTATTTCGTTATTAATAACTCATCTGTATAAGGTGTTTGTGATGCAGTTTAAAATAGCGTGACATCTTTATATTGACTGCATCTATGCGATCCCGGACCAGATATCACCAGGCTTTTTATTTGTTGAAAATTGACTGATGTGAGTAGTTACCTATTCTAAGATAGTATTATAGCGTTTTTAAGCTAACATACATCTAAAATTGTATTCTAAATATCAAACATACAAGTTTGATTAAACAGTGAATTTAATAAACCTGTGCTATGATACCCAAATTCTGAATAACTATGCTGCATCGTTCCGTAACATCGTTCGTTCTGTAATATTCATTTACACGACGATTCATTATAGTTCGACTCGCAAATGAAATTCGTTGAAACAATGCAGCCGAGCAACTCATATCGCGAAGTTAACACTAACTGCACAACTGCTGACTGGAATGAACTGAGCAAAGTTACTCCTCTGCTCTGCACCTTCGGGCAACATCGCGCACTGTGAGCCTCTACCGCGCTCGGAGTGAAAACCTTTTGTACTATATTCTGACGGTAAATAAGGTTGGGCTGTTCTGGGTGGGGGAAAGTATTAGGTTTTAAAGGTCACTTGTAGATCTGTTGAAGTTACTGGGCGGTGACAATATCTTATTAATAGATGCCATTCCAGCTAGGTAGCCTATTAATAAAAACCGAAGGCCACTTAGCAGCAGTTTCGAACAATGCCGAGCGCATGAGCGGCGAGCGCGGCCTACTCGCCACGTGCTTGCGGTCAGCTTCAGACACAGCGCTGTGCCTCACAGTATAACACCTCAGCATGACACACTCGACATTTTAATTACGAAAAGTTTTATCTTCACGCTGGGTCGAAAGTCCCGGCACCCGCACGGAGAATCCATGGATAGCTAAGAAGTTCGTCTCTGACAGTGTATGATATAATCCACGCAACGTAAGAAGACGTCTACGGCCTATGCTTATTGATCAGTAAACTACATTCATATCTACATCTACATTCACATATACATCTGATAAACGAAACCCAGGACACATGCATGTGTCACATCCAAATAAAACAAGCAGTTGCATGATGATGAAGCATACAGAATGTGTTGATATCTTGTCGTTACGTCAAGACTAGATTAATGTTATCAATTGTATACCTAGAATATCTATATTAAAAAAATGAATTGCAAAACGTGTTGGTTAGCGCATAACACAACAACGCCCAGACCAATTTGGCCAATTCTTTTTTAAAATGTTCGTTGAAGTCCAAGGATGGTTCTTACGGCGAGAAAAAATAGAATAATTGCCAGAAAACCCTAAAAACAGCCCTTTTCTTTTCCACATACAAACGTTTTCTATGCAATTTGAGGTAAGAAAGGTAGGAAGAAAAAACTTTTTTGACAGGACGAAGTCTTTCGGGTCAGCTAGTTTATTAAAAAATATGCCGAATTACTTGTGAATGTGTTATTGTACTGATGTGCAGTGAGCACTGTGCCCGGTGTCGGCGAGGGCGTCAGCTTGCGGCGACAACTCGCGCCGGCACTAATACATTAACTGCCGTGGACTTTGCTCGACTTTGTAAACTAAAATGTGCATATATCGTACAAAGTTTCATGCAATCGTTTATTTGAGTAATAAAAATGGGAAAATGGATGATTGGGTAATACTCGGAGGTCAGATACACCCTTAAAAGCCCAAATAACAAAATAATACCGCCACCGTAAATGAGTGCTTAAGCCAATCGGGTCTAAAAACCTGAAATAAAAACTCTTCTTCCGCCTGAATATTGAAGGATTTTTTTAAGAAAACATCTAATTTCAATTTTTTTTAAGCCAAAACCTAAAATGAAAAGCAGCAGCGGCTCTTCAACATTCTTAGGTGTCGCAGACCATGAATGCTTACAAAGTCAAAGCATTTAAACGTGCATCACTGTGCAGTCATTGAAGCGAAAAATATGGTCAAACCTCCGAATTTTTTTACTGTGAACCGATTTGCATGAAATTTTGGAATTAGTTTCATCTGACCCTTGACATCAAAAGTGAAAATGATTTGAACGCCGCAACTACCCCTGGAGTGTTTGCCACCCCATCTCGGGGGTGAGTATTCTTATTTTAAGATAACTTCGGATATCGATAGGAAGACTAATTTTAAGCAAAAAATCATTTATAAAGTTTTTCGAGAAATCTAATACTTTTCAAGTTATTGGCAATTGAAAATTCGCAATTTTGTCACTTTTTTCATCGGTTTTTTGCAAATATCTCCAAAAATATAAGTTTTATCGAAAATTTTATAAGGAACAAAATTGTAGCTGGTAAAAAATTAAATAATTTAGTTTATCTTAAAGTTTTCTAAGTGAAATATTAAGATATATATTAAAGATCATAGCCGTTTTTTATTTTGTCTCCAATTTAATCGATTTGGTCAATGTCATCTAGCGGCGAGCGGATGCATTTTATGCATTCTAATAATTAAGAGTTTTGTAGTGCTTGAAATAAGCTTTCAAATGAGTACAATTGAAAGTCTTTTGCACGTAAAATAAGTAAGCTGTATTACAAATAAGAGAATCATCGAATGTTTTTTCTTGTAAATCAATGGGTTTCACAAGTGCCATTTCCAAGCTATTCATGCTATCACCATTTCAAAAACAGCGTTGTAAAGGTAATTAGAAGAGCTACAACATCTTTTATTGAAATTTATAGTAAACATTTTTTTTCTTAAACGGTGAAGGGTTAAAGGGCTTAAGAGAGGTTGTGATTGCCGCTGCCACGCGCTTTTAAAACAATCATATCTCCGTCAGTTTTCGTTTGACAGAAAAAACAAAATAACTAAATTTTTTGTCAGAAAAATACCTAATTTTTTTATTCCTACACTTTTATACGCATCTGTCGTAATTTTTGAGATATTATGAAAAGAAGGTGGATTTTTAAAAAATATGAGAAGTTTTATTTTTATTTTAATCGTGTCTATTTTGAAAAATATGTGTCCTAAAGCAGCCAAACTGATACAATTTATCAAACTCTTTATAATAAAGTTAATTCTTGGCGGAATACGATTAATTTTAACTCTGGTGGAAACGGCACTTATGAAACCCATTGTTTTAAAAGAAAAAAATATTGCATGCTCCTCTTATTTGTAATACAGCTTAATTATTTTACGTGCAAAAGACTTTTAATTGTACTCATTTGAAAGCTTATTTCAAGCACTACAAAACTCTTAATTATTAGAATGCATACAATGCATCTGCTCGCCGCTAGATGACATTGACCAAATCGATTAAATTGGAGACAAAGTAAAAAACGGCTATGATCTTTAATATATATATCTTAATATTGCACTTAGAAAACTTTAAGATAAACTAAATTATTTAATTTTTTACCAGCTACAATTTTGTTCTTTATAAAATTTTCGATAAAACTTATATTTTTGGAGATATTTGCAAAAAACCGATGAAAAAAGTGACAAAATTGCGAATTTTCAATTGCCAATAACTTGAAAAGTATTAGATTTCTCGAAAAACTTTATTGATGATTTTTTGCTTAAAATTAGTCTTCCTATCGATATCCGAGGTTATCTTAAAATAAGAATACTCACCCCCGAGATGGGGTGGCAACCACTCCAGGGGTAGTTGCGGCGTTCAAATCATTTTCACTTTTGAATTTAAGGGTGCAATGAAACTAATTCCAAAATTTCATGCAAATCGGTTCACAGTAAAAAAATTCGGACCCAAAATGCTTCATTGCCTGCACCTGTGTCTTCTTTCACGTGTCCTCGGCGACCGGAGCCGGGTCTCTCGTCTAAAACACTCAAACGTGCCCATTGCAAGCCATGCAAGTTGATATTCGCCATGATGAAGTTAGTTTAGTTATTTTTCATGTAAAATGAATAGAAAATACTCATTTACAATTTAATTTTTTTTCTTACAAAATTAAACGCGTTTTTCCCACTTGCCACCGCAAGGATTGCCACCATTGATTGGATTGTGGTACCTACTGGGAAACGTGGCCCTAGGAACTGATAAGAGTAACTCTTTGGATCGGAAAATTATAAAAAAGTATATATGCGTTTAATCAAAATTATTATTTTATCGTTTCAATAATTTTATTGTGTTATGCCCGGTTGCCGTGTGACCTGCGACCTGCGCCCTCACGTCGCTAGTCGCGTCGCATTTTCCGCCAACTAAACGTTTTCGCGCGGCTAATCAAAGCGCGGGAAAACGCCCGCGTCGCCCGTCCCCGTCTCTAACAATATTTATTTTTATGATTGCGCTCGGTGTTGCCCGGCCCACTTCCAGGACTTAGACTTCACATAATAAACACATATTTTACGTTTCAACAAAAATATGGGACAGTGTACTTTGTCAAACGGACTGAGAAGTCCTGATTTAACGAATGTACTTTTTAACTATGTAATGCTCCTACTTGTTATAAATCAGCAGTCATAATATTATAAGAACGGCAGTCAAATCTGCGATTTTAACACTATTAATTTACAGGGATGCACCCTGTCAGTGATGTAAGTGAAGAACCTAATCAATGTCATCCATCAATGACTCAACAACGATAACCAAAAAAAATTATTACACTCGTTATGTGGATTACAATAAATACAATTCAGTGTAATGTATTTAAAAGCAATTCAATAAAAAGGAATTGAAAATGTGCTAAGAGCAGAACTCGAAAAGGCTGACAACCCCAGCGGCGAGAGGTCGCAGCGTAATAAAGGTCTCGTGTTTTACTCCATTGCTTCCATCGAAAAATAATAAAAGAACACTTTGAGTCTGCGTTAGGCGTCAGGTAAAGCCTCTCCGAAATTCACAGGCGATTCACCGACGACCTGGGCTCGGTTCCAAAGTCTCAGGGATTGTGCCAGAATTATACGAATACAATTACATATTACACAAACGTTTGACTTTACAAAAAAGTGGAAAGTTTACTAAAATCATAGTTTTACTAAAATTCGTTATTGGATAAAATACTTCTTTTTTCGGATATGAATTTAATTTGAGGTATATCGGCTTAATCAATTTGCGCTTTAAATTATCCGGCAAAATGTGCGATTAAATTGACTGAGGTGCCAATCACCCCGCATTGTTGCGGCGGACTGTATTACCGACTGCAAAATATCCGTTGAACTTTCGACATAATTATTTTTAAACGGATTGATGCACTATCCATACTGAGTACTCATTGTAGGTAAATCATCATCAGCCTATCGCAGTCCACTGCTGAACATAGGTCTCTCCTTGGGTTCTCCACTCAGCCCGATCCTCGGCAACTCTTATTCAGTTCCTCCCAGATATCTTGCGCAGATGACTGGCTGTGGGTAAATTCTGGCAGGAAATAGGAGCATAATGGCTGACAACGACAAACGCTGGCAAAAATATGAGTTTTAATGACAGTCTAAATTTGTTGACGCATTCTTCTATAATATAGTCATTTAGCTTTACGGAATAAAAGAGCATTTCTTACAAGGAAAAGGTTTTTTTTACGCTCGAGCTACAATAACGAAGAAATGTCCGTCCGTACACCAACCTAAAAGTAGTGCATAATGAATGTCGGGCGGGTTATTTGTCATCGTCGCGCGCTGCGGTAAATATTAATGGCCGCGTGATGAGGGATTACGAGGATTATCCCGTCGCTAATTTATCGACTGCAAAATTCGGTCCGGACGAGATAGCGATTCGTGCTTAATCCGGGCGTTGCCACTAATCCACTGTTCACGGAAAGTTATTTTAAAATATGTTTCTGGTAAAACAAATATTAATTACGTACATTACATTTTCTTATACATACTATCTTACCACAAAAAAAAGGAAATACCATGTGGCACCGACCGGACCTAGTGTGCGAAAAGGGCATTGTATAAATTAATCAATGGCATCTTCGGAGACATAGCCGTGTAATCACGATTAATGTGTCGAGATATGTATACAAAATGGCTACAATTCCATTTTAATAAAAAGGTTACAAGTGCTTTCTTCGTTTCTTCCTAGGCGATGTATTTCATACAAAAAGCGCGTAAACTCTGATTTATCAGGCAGTTGAGCCGGAGCGTGCACTCACCCGCTGGTTTATTTAGCTCGAGTCGTCGTCGCATTATTCAGCCGCGGCCGCCATCGCGCCCCATGTCTCCGCTAACAGCTCTCTTAAATATTCAGGAGGTGTCATTAAGACCGAAACTTTACGTTGGACCCGGAACCCGCGACGTTTATTGTGTAAACAAAGAAAAGAATTCTCAAGGACATTTTTAAAAACATTTTAAGTATCAGTCTAGTAAGTCCGGCCGTTAGGCAAGAAATCAAGGTTGACATGATGGAAAACAATTAACTGTGTTTAAACTACCAATAAGTACGATTATTAGAAAACAAAACTAGCTATATAATGATGTGTTTGTTTAGTTTTGTATTTACTGTCAAACTTACATACATCGTGATTAACTACGGCAAACATAATAAGTAACAAGGCCAAACTAAGTAATTTCAACAATGAAGTTTACTACATCGTGTAGGTCTATTGTTGTCAAAGTTTTGGTAATTGAAAATGTTGTTAAGTTTTGCTTGTCTTACTACAAAAACTAAACACTAACTACAAATACATAGCAGCCCTAACATGCGAATTATGTAGCCGTCCCATATGAAGACCGCTGACGCTGCTGCTCTACTTTTCGTGCATCGGTTCGAAGTGCAACTCACATGACGTCAATCGATATCCGCTTGTTATTTCTAATTCATAATTAAATCAGTCTTAAATCATACTTCGATTAGGTCTCAATTATTTTTAGAATTAATTCCATACTTTGTAATTTTTAATTTAATTAAATATATTTTATAATAAATCGGTTTTTTTTCGATCCTCCAGCTGTAGCTAACTTAATTGGCGCAGTCGGTAGGATACTCGCGGGCCGGTTCGCGAGATCGCGTTAGCTTCTTATTCTTATCGCGTCGCGAATCACCCGGGTGGTTATCAAGCCCCGTCTTCGAGTATCCGAATCTAAGGACCAGTTGCAGACCAGGAGGAGAATCCAGACATCGATTCACGAACAGAAACCAGATATGAAATATATGTGAGTACACTTGAATTGATCTCGTGTTGCTTCCTTTTATCCTAAGTGTTCATATTATCCTTCAAGATTTATCATCCTAGGGGTAATAGTTCCCGGGAGTCTGATTCGAAGCAGGCTCGCCGTAATAATATAGATACTTATAGAGATATAGATAGTAATTTAAATTTAGACTCTTTATTTAGTGAAATGGCTCACGACCCGGACACAATCTTTAAGGCTTTGCGCCTTGTTCCCGAATTTGACGGGAACCCCAATGTCTTAACTAGATTTATTAAAATATGTGACTCATTAGCCGCTCAGTACTTAAGTTCGGCACAAGGCAGCGAATTCTCTAACTTATGTTTAATAAATGGCATACTTAATAAGATAACGGGTACCGCTGCATGCACTATCAACTCAAATGGGATACCCGATAGTTGGCTAGGGATTAGAGCTTCACTTATTAATAATTTTTCAGACCAACGGGACGAAACGGCTTTATACAATGACCTCTCCTTGGCCAGCCAGGGTAATAAGACACCGCAAGAGTTTTACGATCATTGCCAAAACTTGTTTAGTACAATCATGACTTACGTAACATTACACGAGACCTTAGCGACGACTATACAGGCTAAGCGCGATTTATATAAAAAGGTTACGATGCAAGCTTATGTTCGTGGATTAAAGGAACCTTTGGGTTCCCGTATTCGCTGTATGCGCCCCGCTACTATAGAAAAGGCGTTGGAGTACGTACAAGAGGAACTTAATATAATGTACCTCCAACAACGTAATGAGCCTTCCAAGCCTCATTCACTTCCTAAGGTCGCATTACCATACGGACCTACATTAATTCCACCACAGAGAGTTGTTCATAACCCAGCCCCGGTACCTAATTGGCCGGTTCCCGTAGGGCAAAGGCCTATGCAGCCTCCACCTCAGCCTTTTAAATTCCAAACCCCTATGCAGCACCAGCAGGCTGCACGCGGACCAACTAATACCCAAAGAATGTTCGGTGCACCACCACCAAACTATAACCCGCGTAGCAACGTATTTAAATTACCACCACGGAATAATCCACCGCAATTCCAGGGTCCTCAACCAATGAGCGGAGTACAGCGTTTTACTCCCAAACCATTACCACATACTCAGATGTTAACTGGTCATAATTATTTTAAATCAGGCAATCCACCTCCAAGTAATTATCTAAGAAGTCGCGAAATGAACTTAAATGAATGCGCGTCCTATGACGATGGCTACTCATATTACGATAATTATAATTGTTATCACGAACCGGCGGCGTACAATTACTATTCCGACGGCTCGAACTATACTTACGATTCACCCGACTTTACTTCTGAATTTATTTATTATGACTCGACTGACGGAAATCAGACGACTGAAGAAAGTCAACCACAGCCAGGGTCTAGCCACTCGGAGCAGGATTTTCAGGACGTTTCGATATTAAAAAAACAAAAATAGAATTGAACCTCCAGACACAACGACAATTGCCATATATTAAAATTGCTCATCCTCCATTGAAACTATTAATAGATACAGGCGCGAATCAATCTTTTATTAGCCCCGAGGCCATAGAACGTTATTTTTCAGATTATCCACTCAATTTTGACCCGTTCGAAGTAACAAACATACACGCGACCAGTAGAAATGATTATTCTATTACTTTACCGTGTTTCCCTGAATTTAACGATCACGACGACATGAAATTATTCATATACAAGTTCCACGAATATTTTGATGGTCTCATAGGACTAGATCTTTTAAGTAAATGGGAAGCGCGAATAGATTTAAAAGAGGGACAACTTTTAACTCGGTCCGCCTCGAATCCTATACAGATGTACAATTCCCGGAATGTTAATCTATATGAGGATATCATACCGGCAGGCACTTCTAAGATCATTAGAGTACCTTTAGATGTAATGGACGGTAACGCTTACATAAGAGAACAAATAATTTGTAACTGCATTATTCACGAGTGTCTCACAACAGTTATTAATAATCGCGGTTACGTAGAGATCGAGAACCCAACAGCAAACGATATTATATTTTCACTTGATAGCCCAGCTCGCGCGGAATTATTTAATATGGAGTGCACGCGTCCTCAACAACAATCAACTCGTGCTAGGAACGTCATATCTCGCTTACGTACGGACCATTTAAACGAAGAGGAAAAAGCAAACTTAATTGCGTTATGCTCTCGTTATGCAGATGTCTTTTATATAGAAGGTGAAGCATTATCATTCACCAATAAAATAAAACACCGGATAAGGACTACTGACGAAGTACCAGTGCACGCGAAAAGTTACCGATACCCATTCGTGCATAGGGAAGAAGTTAAAACTCAGATAGAGAAAATGTTAGAACAGGGTATAATAAGACCATCTGACTCTGCTTGGTGCTCACCCATATGGGTTGTGCCTAAAAAGATAGATGCTTCCGGTAAGCAAAAGTGGCGTCTTGTAGTTGACTTTCGTAAGTTGAATGAGAAGACACTTGACGACAAATACCCTATACCGAATATTAACGACGTACTCGACAAATTAGGCAAGTGCCAATACTTTACGACCCTAGATTTAGCCAGTGGGTTCTACCAAGTTGAAATGGACCCTCAGGATATCTCTAAAACTGCATTTAATGTCGAACAGGGACACTTTGAGTTCCAAAGAATGCCCATGGGACTTAAGAATTCTCCATCTACTTTCCAAAGAGTGATGGATAATGTGCTCAGAGGCCTCCAAAACGATATATGCCTAGTTTACCTGGATGACATTATAGTATTCAGTACATCCCTCCAGGAACACATGGAAAACCTGGAGAAGGTCTTCCAGAGACTTCGGGAATCAAACTTCAAAATCCAGATGGATACATCTGAATTTTTGAAGCTTGAAACCGCTTATCTCGGGCATATCATCAGTGCTGACGGTATTAAGCCAAATCCCGACAAGATTTCGGCTATACAAAAATACCCTATTCCTAAAACTCCCAAGGAAATTAAGCAATTCTTAGGTCTTCTCGGATATTACCGAAAATTCATTCCCGACTTCGCACGTACCACCAAGCCACTTACTCAGTGCCTAAAGAAAGGGAGGAAAATCACCCTTGATCCCGAGTATGTCAATTGCTTCGAAAAATGCAAGAAGCTATTAACTAATGACCCAATCCTTCAATACCCAGATTTTAGTAGGGATTTCAACCTAACTACTGACGCTTCAAACTTCGCCATTGGTGCTGTGCTATCCCAAGGTCCAATAGGATCCGACAAACCTGTGTGCTACGCTTCTCGAACCTTAAACGAAAGTGAAATCAACTATAGCACAATTGAGAAGGAGCTCCTGGCAATCGTTTGGGCTACGAAGTATTTTAGGCCATACTTGTTTGGACGGAAGTTCAAGGTATTGACTGACCATAAGCCTCTTGAGTGGATGATGAATTTAAAAGAACCAAATTCTCGTCTGACTAGATGGCGATTACGACTAAGTGAATATGACTTTACGGTTCAATACAAGAAAGGAAAGATAAATACTAACGCTGATGCTCTTTCACGAGTAGAAATCCATCTAGGTGATACCAAGTCGTTAATGGATGAGATAGACGAGCTAAACTCTTTATTAGGAAACCCTACTGACACTGTTCATACAATAGCTAACTCTTCAACTGAAACAGCGCATACTAGTAATGAAAACCCCATACTAGAAATCCCCATCACTGACGAACCATTGAATAAATTCCATAGACAGATTTGTTTAACAGTAGTTAACGATATTAAACGAAAGCCTACAGTAACAAAACCTTTCGACACCCATACACGGACAAATATACAAGTATCCGAAACAAATCTTGAAGAAGACGTCGTTAACGCAGTCAAGGAATACATCAATCCTAAGGTTAAAACTGCTATCCTGATAACTCCTCAAATAGCAATGTACTCTATTATCCCAATTTTACAAGACAAGTTTAAAAGTTCATCAATGAATTTAGTCTTAGCAAAGTCAGAAATAGAAAATGTAAGAGAATATCTCCGGCAACAAGAAATTATCCGCCATTATCACGATGGTAAAACCAATCATCGTGGTATCAACGAATGCTATTTAGCCTTATCCCAAAAATATTATTGGCCAAAAATGAAAGAACAAATAACTAAATTCATTAATGAATGCACCATCTGTGGTCAAGGGAAATATGACAGACATCCCGTTAGACCCCAATTTAACGTCGTACCTCCGGCCACCAAACCATTTGAGATTATTCACATGGACCTGTTTACCGTCGAAGGCGAAAAGTATGTTACTCTTATAGATGTCTTTACAAAATACGGACAAGCCTACCATTTGCGCGATGGTACAGCTTTAAGTATACTCCAAGCTCTATTACAATATTGTACTCATCACGGTGTGCCTATGACTATAATAACCGATAATGGCACCGAATTCACTAACCAATTGTTTTTAGAGTTCACTAGATTACATAAAATTAACCATCACAGAATTCTTTCACACTCGCCAAACGACAACGGAAACATCGAAAGATTTCATCTTACTCTGCTTGAACATCTCCGACTTCTAAAGCTACAACATAAAAATGAACCAGCAATTAACCTCATGCCTTACGCACTTATAGCTTATAATAGCTCTATCCACAGCTTTACAAGATGCAGACCATTCGATTTACTAACTGGACATTTTGACCCTAGGGACTGCCTAGACATTGATATAACACAACATTTATTTCAACAATATCTTCAAACCCATAGAGATCAATTAAGGAAGGTTTATGAAATTATAAATAGCCAATCACTAGCGGACCGTTCTGCTATAATAGAAAATAGAAATAAAGATAGGGAACCTGAAATTCAATATTTACCAGAACAACAGATCTTCATTAGAAACCCCTTAGCTAGTCGACAAAAAACAGCCGCACGTTATACACAGGATACTGTACTAGCCAATTTGCCAATACATATCTATACATCTAAAAAGCGTGGCCCCGTAGCCAAGTCACGTCTGAAACGCATTCCTAAAACAGCAAATTTGTTACAGGATACTGATAATAACGATCCTCAGGATCACCCGACCGCAAGAAATAAAACTTGAAAGCTTAGCTGATGGACCAGGACTACTACCACATAAACTTGGACCGATGAGACTGACAACTCATCATCATACATTCATACAATACGTGCATTTGGACGACATAGCTGACAAAGTTAATACATTACAAAATCAATTAAGGACCTATGGAACTCGACTAACGAATGACACTTTTTTATTATATGAGATCCAATTTGACTACCTGACTGACAAGCTTGGCAAGGTCTTAAAGCAATTAAGATCTTTAGAACCAAATAGAGTCAGGAGAGGTATTGTTGATGGCCTAGGTTCTGTTATAAAAAGCATAACAGGGAATCTAGATCATTCTGATGCTGTAAAATACAATAAAGCAATTAACATTTTAAGACATAACCAGGACAAAATTACATCAGAAATTAACAATCATATTACTATCAGTAAAGAGTGGATATCTCAACATAATGATATTCTAACAAAATTAGTTGACAACCAGAATAAAATCAATACAACTCTGGAATTAATATTAAATAGTAATGCATATAAAGAGGAAAGTCTTATTAAATATGCCAAGTTCGCTCAGCTCTTAGTTATTATAAGCGAGAATATAGAGGACTTAGCTCAAGAATTAATTAGACTAGAAAATAGCTTAGCTTTTATTCGTGCATCAAGCACACACCATTCAATGATAGATATAGATATATTAAATTCTATGATAAATAAACTTAAGAATATTTATGGAAAAGATCACGTCATTAATCTCGAATTGAGGCAATACTATGAAATCATAAAACCAGGTTCATATTATACAGACAATACATTAGTCTTTATATTTCAATTTCCTATTATCTCCACGGATGAATATGATCTTTACCAACTATCAATAGTCCCTAATAAAAAATCACAGGCCCTTATCCCTACTCATCCTTTCATAGCAACCAACGAGATTTCATTCTTGTACATAGAGACAGAATGTCCGAAGTTCAACCACTGGTTTCTGTGTGGAAGCGCCACGAATCACCAACTACGCACCAAGTCTGACTGCATCCGGGACTTAATCATCAACCAAATCCTGAAAGAAACTTGCGAATTTTCAACGGTCACCTTGAAGAAAGAAGCCATGGAGAAACTGGATGATCAACATTACATCATGTCATTACCGCAGCCTGCAAAGGTTCAGCTCATCTGTGGAAGACAAGATTATACTACACTTCAGGGAAGCTATCTCGTCACCATCCCAGTCGGATGCAGCCTGAGAACTGCAGAATTCACAATCATCAATGACAACGACGAAATAGAAGGACAGCCTCTTAAGCTCACGGAGATACCATCTGATGTTAAATACCCGACCAAGATATCATCCCACATCAATCTGAACTCCATCGATCTTCATGAACTGCACAATATCCAGGACAAGATAATAATGGAGACGCCGATTAAAACGGACAACTTCCAAATGGACACCCTGTACCATACAACCATACCATTTTACATAATACTATTAGGTACAGGTGTACTTTTGATAGTCATCTTACATCGCCGATATAACATATGGAACTGCAGTAAACCTGAAAAAGAAGAACAGCATCCATCACCTTCAGAAGATCAGAGAGATCCTGGAACTGTTCCGGCAACATTTTCACTGAACGTGCTAAAATAGTCGCCGTTCCAGAGGGGGAGGAATTATGTAGCCGTCCCATATGAAGACCGCTGACGCTGCTGCTCTACTTTTCGTGCATCGGTTCGAAGTGCAACTCACATGACGTCAATCGATATCCGCTTGTTATTTCTAATTCATAATTAAATCAGTCTTAAATCATACTTCGATTAGGTCTCAATTATTTTTAGAATTAATTCCATACTTTGTAATTTTTAATTTAATTAAATATATTTTATAATAAATCGGTTTTTTTTCGATCCTCCAGCTGTAGCTAACTTAATTTGCGTGTACAATATTTCTAACAACCAAATATTGTAATCTCGACTGTATTATTATTTCTGTACGGCGGTCCTGGCTGCATAGCAACTTGGTTGTTATTATATTATGAAAGTTTGACGAGCTGATGTCGAGCGGCTCCCGCCGGAATCAATATGTGACCTCCGGGATTATTTTACGTTAATGGGTTACGACTTACGAAAGACGAATTTCTTGCAGGCTAATATTAGATAAACAGTGATTAGATAAAGTGCAAATGTCAAGTTACGAAATAAGCAACGGAATTCGAATGAGTTTCAAAAACAACATTAATATCACATTTTCACTCGCGTTTGGGAATCAGACCAGTCGGAAGTCTATTATGGCACAGAGTAGAAAAAAAACCGGCCAATAGCGTGTGGGACACGCCCTTGACAGGGTTCCGTAGCCATAAGATGGGTCGACCGCTTGACACACCATTTAGTAAGGGCAACTACACGTCATAAGTTGGTCGAATTGTATAAAAATAACTATGTATTATACAGAGTTCGCTATAGTTTTCGTTGAAAGTACTTACTTGGATACAGGACATTTTTTTCAGAATTATTGTAATAGTATTTCAAAAGTTAAGGGGGGGGGGGGGGGGACGCTCTAATTTTAACTTTGTATTGATATATCTCGAGACTAGGGTGTTTGATCCACATAGTTTCAAGGCAAGTTTGATTGTATTTAAAAATACCTTTCTAACGATACCCCACACGTTGGGGTAAGTCGTTTTTTTTTTCGAATTTTTCTTTTCGCTGTAAGGGAATAATTAAATTCGATTATTTTAAAATCCAATTCTTGAATTATCAGTATACATATCTCCACCAATTTTTGTGGCAATCGGTACAGAAACGGCGGAGAACGAGCCAGGACAGACAGACAGACAGACAAACAGACATGACGAAACTATAAGGGTCCCTAGTTGACTACGGAACCCTAAAAAATGGGATTAAAGATTAATACATCGACAGGTGACTGTCTTGTTAATAGTCGAACATGATCCTAACCCAAGTTCTAAAATTACTTTGAGTTTTGAGGTCAGTGGTTTCACTGATTATGGCAGAGGCGGCAAACGAGCTAGCGGGTCGCCTGATGGTAAGCAATCACCGCCGCCTATGGACATCCGCGACACCAGAGGTATCGTTGATGTGTTGCCGGCCTATTAAAGGTGTGTGGGCATCCGGCACACTCACAAACCAGACGAAACACAATAGTAGATACTATTATTTCACGGCTGATGTTATGTGAGAGGGTGGTACTTCCCCGGACGAGCCGGCCTATTCGTGCTGTGAAACAGCATGGCTCTACCACTACAAAATTACTCTAATCTTTGATATTTCATTCGATATTTAAGGTGCCAAATGATTAATTAAGTATATAACCGCCCGTATAACATATAGTTTAGCCTATAAGTTAAGAGCGCCGGGTTCCAGCTCTCTAGCTCAGCCCGTAGCCGGCGGTGGCTGGTGGCTCGTAAATCCGCGCGGGGCGGCGCGAGCGCGGGGGCGGGGGCGCGATAACTCACCTGCATTCTTCCTGCACACCTCCTGCAGCCGGAGTAAGTGCAGAGCCAGCTTTACTGCGCTCATTACTTGCTGTCGATGCAAGCGTTTAATTAAACCGCTCAGTCGTTTGTAAATAGCCTCACGCACAGTTATAGTAGAGAAAACAAATTAACGCAAACTTTAATGCCGCTTAACAACTCGTCGACGAGCTGCGCTATGGAATATTTCATCGTGAAATAAATCCGCTTTGAAAACTGATACTTATAAAATGGATCTTGCTTATGTGTTCCAAAGTACATAACGGAAGCACTTAACTATGATACCAAACCAAAACCAAAAATAAATATCCAGAAAAAGAGTAAATACAAAGCTATAAATACTCGTAAATGTTTGCCTAAAAGAGAACCGTACTCGTTGTAGGGAAAAGGTTTTTATCAAATGAGCCATCGATCCATTGAAATTCAAAGTTCAAGACCACTCATTGAACATATCCAATCATTAATTAGGAACTGTTTCATTAAACAACAACGAACTTTTTATTTTTAAAACAAATGGCGTTTATTCAGTGACGACCAATCAGTAAACTTATTAATTAAACGCGTTTGGACGTGGTGGAAGACGACCCTGCTCATTTGTGTTTATTTAACACAAATGAGCAGGGTCGTCTTCCACCTGTTCGGGGCTCTGGGCACATGGGCCTTTAAACCTCTTGTTTGTTAAACGTGGTGATGCCCCTAGAACCTGCAATGGGGGCCCCATCGATCGCGTGGGGCCCTAGGCACGTGCCCGTAGAAAGACGGATCTGCAAATAAGTATTGGCGGAGTGATGGCGGCCCTGGCTGCAGTGCAACCAGCCGCCGCGCCTGCACGCGCCGATACGCAGCATTATCCGCCAGCGTCACTACACCCGTGTTATGCATATTCATTCCGGTTGTACTCATACAAAAATTTCCACGGATTCGGATAACTGCAGTTTGAATATGCTCATTATCGCAAATTATAGTGGGGTTATTATGTTACAAACTATCTATAAATCATGTGGTTTCACATACTTGTAATCAAACCTGCCTAAACAAAACCGTTTTAATTGCACCAGAGATAACAATATAAAAATTTAATTAAAATACTACAGTTTCGATATTTCTACTTGTCTCGAGTAATTGAGTCACAAAGAAAGAAAACTTTTGGGTGAAATTATACATATTACATCTGAAATAGAGATCTATTTTACCTGTAATCTTATTAGATAGATAATATAGACGTGATGAATCGACTGATGAACGAAAACCTTGTTATTTTTTCCTTAATCAAATTATAACCTGAACAAATCAACGTTTAAATAAAAAATCCATTAGGCAACGACGTCTGAGATCGCTCGAGTAATGAAATTCTCCTCGAGGCTTTAACATCTGATAAAATAATTTGTCACCCTTTTCACCAAATTACGAAATGATGATTCTTCCCGCTTCCAAATCTTTTATGAATAACTTCTTGTGTAAATCATGTGGAGCGTTTTGCTAAGAGTTCCTCCACGTCGCATTAGCAATTAATCGCGTCGGGAAGAATGGCGCGAGGTATTACAGCTGAGCGAGCGAGCGAGCGAGCTGAGCGACCGGAGCGAGCTGAGCGGTCGGAGCGAGCGCCCAGGAAACCGCTGCGCTCGTAAATACCGCTCGATCCTTCCGCTGCTTCTGGACGCAGGGCTGCCTTCTATTACTTGTGTAAATAACAGAGAAACATTCGATCTTCAAATATGCTCTATTTACCATTTTAATTTTATTTTTTACACAGGACGAACCATAGAAGTAAGCTAGCTACACTTGCAGGCGTGGGTGGGGCACGACTATGTACTAGTTTGTCTCTCACTAAACAACCCCCTAAAACAGCAATTCCGAAATAACTCCGTGGTTTCCATAAATAACACAAATTATAATTTTAATTAAATCCAATGAATCATCTTGATCATGCGATTAAATCTAATGAGAAGACAACCAAATAATTTTCACCTTAATCTGTAAACAAAAAAGAAATCGATTAAATCTGTCGTGCCGCTTTCGTCTCTTTGTAATTAGTTCCATTTCAAACAAATCATTATAATAGTCCGTTTCGCCGCGCGTCGCTGGTAGCGCTCTATTTGTTCGCGGTATTGAGAGCGGTCCGCGCAATCAGCATGAATGTTTTATGAACTGCTTGCGGCGTACAAAGCGGACAGCGGGTGCACTGGTATTGTACAACACGACAACGCCTATCTCTGCTGTTATAATAATATTCTAGTACTAGCGGCCGGTCGCGACTCTGTCCGCGAGGATTTCGGTTACCGAGTTACCGCACACAAAGATTTATTTTAGAGCTTAAATCCTCCTCGACTAATGGACCACACAACACAAAATACTTTTTTTATTCGAACCAATACTTTCTGAGATTAGCGTGTTCAAACAAACGAACAAACTCTTCAGCTTTATTATATAAGTATAGATACCACCATCCATTGTTATTTAACACTGTTGCACTTAGTGGCCTATTGATACAGTGGTTTCTAAATACATTATATTTACTCTACTGTGATTCATACAAATGAAGTGTTCATACAAATGAGCAAATATGAACGAGACTATAAATGTATTTTTTTTCATATATTTACGTCTAGACTAGTTTGTTCAAATGCAGCGTTGAGATAAGTTTTTTTGCTGCTTCATTCCACAGGTTCTTCAACTAGCCGAGATCAGCATTTAGGAACATTTTGTCAATTTTCTATAAATAAAAAGTACAACAATATGTATCAAACGAATTCTATTTCAATAATTTTTTAATTAATGTTTTATTTGTTTTAGCGTCACAAGATAATAATGCCGGTGACCTGTGTGGTTTCAGTGTGGAGCATGTGTGGGCGTGTGGGGCATGTGTGGGGCGTGGGCGGCAGAGGCGAGCGGCAAGAGTGATAAGTCGGCGCGTGTTATTGATGGCGGTAGTGTCGTACAAATGGCGGCGCCCGCGGGACCCGCTGCCCGCCGTGTCGGGACGCGGACTTGCCAACACCACAGACGAGATGTCAGATAATATGAGTAGCTAACAAATTGTACTCTATTCCGACATGCTGATATGCTACGGTCATAACTATGATGATGAAGGCAAGAGGACATTTCAAATTGAAGTGAAGCTGATGTTAAAATTCAATCAGAACTCTAAAATAAACATTAAATACTAATTGCATATTCAATACTTACCGAAAAGTTAAGACTCAATTTGTATTCAATTGAAAATTTCCTTACATCAATTGTATACTAGATGATGAAGTTAACAATACCAAAATCAAATAAGTTTAAAATAATTCGTAAATCCGAATGTTTTCCCTGGTGGAATCAATGTTTTCTATGTTTTGTTTGTTTCGTTGCAGACATCGTAGACGTTTGCACAGACGCCGCCGACGCATTTGTACAGCATGCAAAATAACATCGGGGATTTCGGGACCGGGGCCTAATTGGGACCAGCCTTGTAGTTTTACAATATTTACGACGCGCGCTCGGAGCCTGTGGTCGCTGTGATGGGATTACAGCTGGATTATAAGGCCTACCGCCAATGTGGACTCAGTCGATGTGGATTCCCTCTTTACTACTCTTGGGCCAAATGCAGTTCCATTTGCATAACAAGGATTTAGTAGCTCTATAGCGGATTTGGAGTGGTCTCGTTGGTAGGTAGCAGAAATATGAGTTCGAATCCCAAAATGCAAAAGTTTTCATAATTCCGCAAATAATATTTCCTCTGTTTACACACAAAAATATCGATCATTCGGATTATTGCTGGATAGTTGCAGTTGGAATGTGCTAAAGTATCTAAAACTCTACTGTGATTATTATTATTACTATTTATAAGTGCTTTTATGAGGCCTATTTGAATAAAGTATATTTTGATTTGATTTGATTTGATTTACTTTTTATTTTGTTACAAACTATGTATTAATCCAGAATATCTATTATTATTTTTTACACATATTTTGATTCCACATACAAGTAATTAAAAACCCGTTTGAATTTTATACCAGATATCACTGAATATTCATTTTTAATGGTAAACTTTTTTACCTCAATTACCTTTTGGGGTGATAATGATTTGTATGTCGCCGATTAAAAAGTAATTTACTTTTTTGTTTCGAATTAATAACATAGGAATACGAGTAAGTTTAAAGGTCAAAGTGGGCCACGTTGAAAAGGAACAGTGTGTTTATCCGTTGACAAATGTCTGGTTTCCCTTGTAAGGCTGCAGAGGTCAGGTGACAGTCGCTTCATTGTAATAACCAGGCTGGTCAATTCAGGATCATAGTAAGCGTACCCTTACCGGGAGAAGCGCTGTTTTACACTAAGATCACCAACGAACCGCAGTTTAGTGAGCGGCGCATCGTGCAGCGATGACGTCACAGCGCGTGACGTCACTCGTCCAGCCGAGGCTTCGATCCGACCTCGTTATTGTAAGCGAGGCTTTACCAATCCGTTAATCCAGTGCACGTTCTTTGTAAAAATATTCATGTCTCGTCGTTCAGTCTCCAATCTTAGACAAAACTGAATATAGATAGATTTTTAAGTGGTCTAAATACATATTAAAATTGGAACATATTGTATTTAGCTATTAAATTAATAATGCCTGTGGTTTCATTGGTATAAATTTATATTCCTCAGTAGTTTTTACGACTAGAACCTTTGCATGTATTGTTGACTTTCAGAAGTAACAAAGGATATTAAGTAAAACAACCTCTAAGGGCTCGCTCATTTACGAGTACATAGCTTGAGGTCTATTCGGTTTGTACGTACATGGGCGTAGCCGTAGGCAGACATATCGTATTAATGATATGTGTTTATCATATATCCCTTGATCATAAATCATGTGCCAAGTTACGTAGTTCAAAAATATGCACCAAAAATACTTTAACAAAACTTTTTATTTGTATAAAAGTTATAAAATAGTTTGATACGATACTATTCGTTTTGCACCGTTCAAGCTCACCATAAGCCGGGGCATTCAAAACCACACCTGTTTGGTTACGCGTACAAATACTTCATACAAAAGCATTGAACAATCACAACGAGCAAATCATAAAACGCGATAAGTTATTTTTTAACATTTTTAAATCGTAATATTGTTGTTGTTGAACCTATAAAAGGTCTAATTTATTAAACCAGCGTCTAGTTTTTCAGCTCAAGACACTGAAGAAAAGACAATAATGGTCACTGTCAGAAAAGTTCATTTGAGGATATTTGGTTCCGACTACTTTGTTCAAATACATCGAATATATTAGAGGAAAGTCTAAGATCATACCAAAAAGAGAAACTGCTTTCTGTGTATTTTTTTTTCAATGAACTTCTAAACTGGACTGGGTCGTGCGTATGTTAATTAGAATTATTGGAACTCTGATGATGCTAAATACCTCAAAATATTATTAAAAAAACTTAGTTAGTTTCACCACGTGAAGAGGATCACTCGCTCGCACGCGCGTATTACGCATTCATCCGAAACACTAGTCGCCGGAATCCACAATTTGTCTGTTACGCTCAACTTTTCATTTTAAACTTTCCGCCACAGGGAAATTGTATTTGATTACGCTTTATTGCAGTTCAAATTCCAAAGGTGATCATGTAATATACAGAGGTATAAAATACTAAACCAACCTTTTAAGCCATAAGGCCGTTGCAAAATGTCAGCCCTAATTGATCCGATGATGTATTTCCTTGCACTCGCATATTCATGATATATGATGATACCACCCATAAATACCATATTATCGAATTACAATTGAATTGATAAATGTCTCATGTATCTGAACTGGCAGTTCCAGATTGCGGTAAACGTGACACATGCGATGCATTGAATTATTAATACTATAACAAGGCATATCAATCGCCAGCCGTATTTCAATGCCTAGTATTGCGACAACAATGGTGTGTGGGCAACAGGTGTTCTCAATCATCGATTATCGCGGCCATGTATAAAGCAGATGCTCCCAACAAATAAACACGTTCTGAATTAATCAAGTGCCAACTAGCACATTTCTTCCCGAGGGTTTCGTAAGAAGCGCTTAAGCGACATTCCAGAGATGCCCGGCTATGTCCCCTTTTGTTTTATTACACCATATTGCGGTCAGCAACCGCCTCCCCACCGCGGTAACTATAGACATACCCCCGATCTTTTAGAAGGCTACACCTAGCGATGAACTACACCAGGCTCATGATGATAATTAAATTATTCAAGGCCGAAAACTTTAATCGGTGCCGTTTTTGCTTCGCAGGCATACTCTACCAGCGCTTGCCTCAATTATAGCCCAGTTTCGAATAAAACGTCTTATACTACTAAATACATGCGTAAGGGTATTACTTTCAGAAAACACTTACTACTCGTATGTGAAAATGAAGTGAGACAGTTTCCAAAAATTAAGTGTAAGTCGGTAGTAACAGTAATATGGCTAATGATCATGCATCGCCGCTTGGTAGCGATCCAATCAACGCCATCCATTGTCATTAGTAGCACAAACAAAGTTGAGCGGGCGGTCGGGCGCGGCCACCAATTAGGCGTTAAACGCACATCTAATTGCCAGTGCGCCAAACAATGGGCCGGATACATTGCTGCCACGCGCCCTGTGAGCCGGACATGCCTAGCTTCAGTAACTAGCTTATTCTCTATTTTTTAATAAAAAAATTAAATAAGCTCATTGGAGGAAAAGTTATGCTTCAATCTACGAATTGTATGAAAACATTATCAAAAATGAGCACATGTACTCCACTGTTAAGTTTTATCATTACATCATACAGTTGGGGTGCAATTCGGTCCAAATGTTTAGAATTTTCCCAAAATGGAAGCCCTATTGCATGATGGCAATATTGTGTTTTTTTTATTGTATTTTTAATTACATTTATGTTTATATTTGTACATATTCGTTTAGTTTAGTTTATTAAAAGGTTAAAACTTTGTTTTTTTTTCTAAATTTTATGTTAAGATTTAAAATTTGTTTTTTTCTACATTTTATGTTTTATATGTTTGTTAGTTCATATATTACTTGATATGTTAAGTTAGTTACGTAATTGGGTTCCAACCGTGTAAGTAATTTTTATAATAAATAAATAAAATAAATAAATCATTGCCCATCCATGTAGGTACTGCCTTTTTTATCTTATTCGGATATTCTGCTAAAATGCTATGTTACATCCATATTATTGTTTGAATCTAATTTACATACATTTCACATATTACATAATCTTTATCGCAATACCTGTCACTATGTCCTACCCACTAGCCCAGCGCCGATGGCTGGCATAGCCTGGCTCCGGGGTCTGGTCCGGAGCCCATCTGTATAATAATTTAATTAGAAAGTTTAATTAATTCCAACCTTTCCTCGCCTCCGTGACTGCGTATTGTTTATGTGACCCGTAGTTGTAGTATTTAGATTAGGGTTCGTAGTTTGCTTATTAATTATTTTCTTGTCTCTAATTTCAGACTTTATTATTATTTGTGGCTTAGAAGTTTCTTTAACGCTGGCTTTGCCAAAATTATAATTTCTAATTCACATAATAGTTTAAAGTTTCCTTAAATACATTGTTTAATTATCATTTTCTAGTAGTCGGGGAGAGTAAGAATGATTAATGTAGGATTTAATATTATTTCAATAAAATTGAAAACATGCTGCGCCGACCCCGCCTAGTGCGGGATAAGGGCAGGAAAATGATGATGATTCATTGGCTCAATTAATAATGTTACATTACCAAAATTACCAATGTAAGGCAAATAGAACAAATACGAACGAATGAAATAAACACAAAATGTACGAAATAAAATCAAAATGTATTGGATTGTCGGTCGAAAGCAAACTGATGTAAATTGATTTAAAATAACGCAGTTGCAAATATAAAAGTCTCTTGGCGCAGCGGAGTTGATTAAATTCACTGATCACATTACCCGGGCGCGCGGTAGTGCCGCATGTCAAGTTCCATGAACGTCAATTAACATCTTATGTCAGAATATAAATACATTTACCCAATTCACCGCCTGAATATACTCATAGTTTAAAATTCTGTACAAAATTAAAATCTCTACATTGTAAAAAATATATGTGTATATGTTACGGGCCATGTGATAAACCCGGGCCGTATTAATAATTCCCGGGCCGTATTAATAATTCCCTACTCAATTGGGCAATGTGATAAAAATAGTGTAATTAATCACTTTTCCCGGCCATTATGATAAATTCCCAACCCATATTGGGCAAAGTGATAAAAAAGGTTATTTGAAGTGTTTTTGCTAACTAAATCTAATTAAACTTACCATATTTTCATGAAAAGTTAAAAGAAACATCAATTGAACATAGCAATTTAAAAATAAACACTTAAAAAAGCAATTATTGATATAAATCACGTCCTACTTTTATTATGATAAAAATATTACTTAAGATGAAAAGTCGTTAACGTGTGTTATGTTCGTGACTAGGGGAATTTTAAAAGGTCATAAAAAAAAATAACCCTAACCTATATCCATCAAATTAGTCTTCCGCTTCTTAGGTGGTCTAAAATAGGTTAGGGTTATTTTTTTTTGTGACCCTTAAACATTTCTTATCATAATGCCCGGTCCAAGTGATAAATACAAGCCATCTCAAACACTGATTTATTACATGGACCACGAGGCGTCGGGAATTATTAATAAGGGCCGGTCAAAGTGATAAATTAATCACTTTGCCCGACGCTCTTGGGAATTATTAATAAAGGCCGGCCCTTATTCATAATTCCCGATTAATCACGTTGCCCGTAACATATACATTATAATGAAACAGAGAAGCCAAAACCAATTGAAAAGTTTCACACTTAATAAATCATATTTTTTACTCTTGAATTCAGCCCATAAGAAGTTTTATAAAATTAATAATTACTTCAAGATAACACTTTAAAAAAATTACAACCTACACGCTGCTGGGTCTAAAGTCCCAGGCGCCGGCTGACATTCGTCTCTGTTCCACGCGATGGACCCGGCACCCGCACGGAGAATCCATGGATAGCTAAGAAGTTCCGTCTCTCGGACCATGACACAAAAAATATTAGACAAAGAAATTGTCGGCAGTTGTGTTTTCAAATATAAATGATTCAACTAACGGCAGTTATATATTGGTATATTGGATCCACAATATTAAGTTTGACCGACTGATTTTCTAAATGGTTTGATACTAGATACATTTAGGAATTAAAACATGAATTTTTCGTTGTATTTTATTTCCGGGTTGGCCAGTTTTCCCTGAGTGTCAGTGACGCGGGTCAACTTAGCTCAGGGCGACTGAGCCCCATCATGCCGTGATAATTGAGACCGGCAAAGAAATGATACTAATATTCAGTCCGGAGACCTCGCAAAAACGTAATTTTCCTTCTTTAGAACTTCCTTTTGTAGTTTTCTATTGCAAACGGCTCACCTGATAGCAAGTATTTAACTGAAGAGGTAGTTACTTAGGAGTGACGCCGCATAAATACAATTATAATATGCAATACCGTGAAAATCAGAATTTTACAAATTAGGAATATAACAAGAATAATACCTCAGCGGTGCCTTATTGATACTAGATACAAAGGTAGCGAACAAGGGCACCATAGTTATATTAACGATTCCAATCAAACCTTTTTTGCAGCTGTCTATTTCAGTCAATAGGTCGACACTTACATTTTCCATTAGTTAGTAAGTTAAAAAAATAAAAGCACTTTTCCGAATAATCAATAACGAATCCCTCTATCGAACTGTAAATACAATGCATAATAAATGGTCCGTTGAATACGGATAGACTTTGTTAACAGGGTACCGGCTACACCGTTAGCTAGTTAGTTAGCTGAGTAGCTAGAAAAATAGGAGCACTCCTGTTATCCTACTATATTTCGCAACAATAAGAACGAACGGATATTTAATAAAATATTGGTTTTAGGCATACGAGTATGATACATTAATTTGAAAGCACGGTTCTCGCATAACCCGAGTCTAAAATGTATACATGACTGATGTAATCCCCTTGGCACTAGTTCCCGGCGCCCCAGACGGGCAAAGGCCGACGCTCGCTCACTACACGGCTCCAAGCGCAGCGGGAGGGGGGACGGCGGAGGGGGGGTCAGAACTTATTGATGAAGATATTTTTGCCGGGGCATCACCGACTGTGTAATATTTTAGTGCAGGCGAGCGCAGGTAGAGACGTTTGAGATCATGCCTCCACGTGGTTCCACTAACGCGGGATATTTATTAGGTGAATATCACGATTTACCCGTACATTAACTTTTTTAAATAACAATGTATTTCCTAACGTTATATGGAAAAATAAGATTTAGCGACAGCCGAGAAAAAAAGGTTCTCGATTGCACATAGCATTAAGTTAATCGCGTTTTCAGACAAACCTGTTTAAATTTCTCAAGTAAAACATCCAAGCATAAAATAAAATGAATAAGGATTTAAATATGCATTGAACTATATCAGTGAATAACTGCAGTAGAGAAGGTCGGAGGAGTACCGGCCGAGCGAATATTATAAAATTTAAATTGCTTTGTGAAGGCGTCCGTCCGGGTCGGTATTCTGAGTTAACGTTAAAATAATGCGAATGGTCTATAAGATAGATAAAAATATTTACGTATGTCGTTTAAGTATTACTATGGGAGGAAGCTTAAATAGCGCTTTCTATGTAATCAAATTAATGCAGCGTTTTTGCTTTTCCAATCATGAATCCGTCGCTTCAGAGAAGATCGTCGGTGCGGTTATATTTCAGTCGCAAATCCTGTATTTTTGTAGACGAGGTCTGGTTACACGAATCTGGATTTTGATATAAAATATGGACGCGCAATCCCAGCTCGGGTCCGAGTTGAAATATCCGAGTCAATAAAGATGTTTGAAAAAACTTTTACAGAGTTTCCATGTCCAATGTTTACTTGCTCGACGATTTCAAGAAATTAACAAATAGTTTTTTCTGTATTTGACAGTAATATTTACAAAATAACAAACATTTTAACGACAATAAGGGGAATGATGTCACTATACTACTAATACTGCCTCCATGGTGTAGTGGTTAGAGCGCTCTGCTCAAAAACTACGAACTCGGAGGTCGTGGGTTTGAATCCCGAGGGGAACACTTTCACTTTGTGTTGGTTTTCCCAGTTTGGTTAGGACATTGTAGGCTTGAGTCACCTAATTATCCGATAAGAATGATGATTCCGTGCTTCGGAAGGCACGTTAAGCCGTTGGTCCCGACTATGATCCAACTGGTCTGGTTTCCCTTGTGGTTACGGAGGTCAGACGACAGTCGCTCCATTGTAATAACCAGGCATGTCAATTCAGGATCATAGTCGCAGCGTACCCTGGGCTCCAAGGCAATGCCCGAGGATGCAACAGGGAGAGGCGCTAGGATGATGATAAAGGGGAATGATATCAAGAATTCTTTACATAATACTAAATCCACTCCACTAATACACCAGCAATTCTCGCAGTCTGGATGGTATTGACCTAGCTCCCTAGTTAGCACAACTGTCGAGCTCAGCAGTTGTTTTGCCCTGGCTCCATCATAACCGAATGTGTATTTGCTGCGGACCCGACCTGCGCATCCGAAACATTGTCGGAACTCCGGTTATTATTGGATACGAGCACACAGCGCGCAGCCTACCTGTATGCCGTGCGATAGGAATTCTCAAACGGTTGTAATCCTTGATATTTGTTTGTGCACATCAGCTAACATTTCATAAAGTTAAATAATATTAGTACAAAAATAATTTAATTTTGACCTGAAATAATATCAGAACTTTGAATAACATTAACATAATAATACGCGTAGTCCCACGGCAAAAGTTTAAAGAAAATTGAAACAGTTTTATATGGACATTAATTATTTGGTTTGAATGTAGCGAAATGGCGTGAATCACCTCAAAATAAAATGGTTTTCGAAATATGAATCTTGACGTCAAGGACAAGCCTAGTCAATAGCAATTGTGAATGTACATCTCAAAATAATGTAGGTATCACAGACATTTTGTGAGTATACAAATGAGTATGGTTTATTTAGTCATTAATCTAAGCGGCGTGTATCAGTGGGGCGCGGCGTCAGGCAGTCTGTGGCGTGCGATCCGGCACATTTGTTACGAGATACCATCGCAGCAAATGGGAACTTCCTCCTGTCCTGCCGAATTAGAAACATCGCGAACCATCGCCGTGTAAGTACACTGCATGGCGATATGAGATAAAAAACATAAGGTAAAGTAATGCTTATGTTTTAGGGTTCCGTAGCCAAATGGCAAAAAACGGAACCCTTATAGTTTCGACATGTCTGTCTGTCTGTCCTGGCTCGTTCTCTGCCGTTTCTGAACCGATTGTCACGAAAATTGGTGGAGAGATGTATATTGATAATTCAAGAATTGGTTTTTAAAATAATCGAAAAATAATTATTTTTACCCCCCCTCCCATACAGCGAAAAGTAAATTCGAAAAAAAAAATCGACTTACCCCATCGTGTTGGGTATCGTTAAAAAGGTATTTTTAAATACAATAAAACTTGCCTTGAAACCATGTGGATCAAACACCCCAGTCTCGAGATATATTAATACAAAGTTAAAATTAGAGCGTCCCCCTCCCCTTAACTTTTGAAATACTATAACAATAATTCTGAAAAAAATGTCCTGTATACCTCCAAGTAAGTACTTTCAACGAAAACTATAGCGAACTCTGTATCATACATAGTTATTTTTATACAACTCGACCAACTTATGACGTGCAGTTGCCCTTACTAAATGGTGTCTTAAGCATTCGGGCCATCTTTTAGCTACGGAACCCTTTCATGGGCGTGTCCGACACGCTCTTGTTTAATATAAAAATTTATGCACTTAAGACAAAAGAAGTTACGGAAAAGTAAAAAAAAACATTAAATACATAAGAAAATAATTTGCTACTAAATAGCTAATGGAAGAATATACATAGCTTCTTTCCAAAGTTTCTCGTGGAGTAAAATATCAAAAGACATGAATATTACCGCAGCCCATGATATTACAAGAGTTCCCAGCACGCGGCGGATCACGCAATCTGGCTGCATGAGGAAGGGCCTGTTTTACGGCTTTCATAAAACTAATTTCGCGACTGCAGATTTATGCGCCTCTCCCGAGAAGAGAGGCGACCGGGAGGAGGCCCGAACTTCAGTCGTTTGTCAATAAACGAGGCCGAAGGGCTGACTCGATGCAATGCCTTTATCTTGTAGACATTTACATAAAATATTGGTCTTCCGGGGACATGGCTTATTCCAGATACATTTGCATTTTCAAACGTAAGTAGGCCATTTTTATCCGTGGTTTAAGGAACAAATTGACGTTCTATCCTATTGGATCCGGGAAAGAAAATTGGACATCTATATTGTGCCGTCTGTTGCCACTGATCAAACTTTGTTAGCCGAGCGGTTTGGAACATTGTTACAAAACTAACACTAAAACATGCTAAAACTCTAGATCAACGTTTAGCATTCAGCTTCTGGTATGACCAAACAGTTTTCACTATATTTAAGGTATCGTTGACGACAATTTTTTTTATACTTTTGACTAAATCAATTTTTTTTGTATATGACTACTTTAATCATCATCATCATCATCAGCCTATCGCAGTCCACTGCTGGACATAGGCCTCTCCTAGGGCTCTCCTACTTTAATAAACTCAGCTAAACATATCTAGTTTGTAATCTCATTATGAGCGTATCCTATACTGTCTTAACGAAAAATCATTGAAGTAATATCTGAAAACATTATAAGCTACGTAATGTTAATTACTCTAATAGCAAAACGTGATAAAATATTAACAACTCGGCGCACCGCAATCAAAATAACAAACTTAAACTTAACGACCCTTGCGGAATGACTGCGGCGAAAATAATAACGTGCATGTGATAAAGTCATAAAGTTGAAACAAAGAAACCTCCCAGAATTTGCGAAGGCTTCAAAGTTTAGTGAATAAAATAAGTGTTTGTGCCCGCGGCGTGGCGGAGACGACGCGGTTATTATGCCAAGTTGCGGGCGAGGGCGGTTAGCCGGAGATCCTGAGAGCCACTCGCGGCAGGATTACACACTCACAATAATGTCTGCTGTTGCGTTCGTCTTTGCTATGACTTGTTTTATGGTAATCGGTACCCCTACACCCTTTATTCTCTGGAATAAAAAGAACTGTATAAAAAAGAAATGTTACAAAGATTTTCAGTCATATTAAAGTAATTCATATTTTAGTAAATTTGATCGCGAAATCTCGTGTTGGAGGCCAAGATCCACTTCGGGTCGCTGAGCCAGCGGAGTAAGTAAGTAAGTAATTTGAATGCCAGCAGACTGTATGAATGAACATAATTATTATTGGCAATTAAATTTATAAAATGTTGCTTGAAAACAAGGATATGCAAATAATTATATTCTAAATGAAATTAATAATAAAATTCTAAATGCCTAATGTCCTGCACACCACACACGCCATATTTAAGGCAACTTTTGATTGCTTTACTACGCTATAAAAGTTTTTTGAGAAAAAACCGAAGAGTTGTAAGCACGCCTTCGCACCATAACATTCACACATTTGGTGCGACCCAATCCAACATAAACAGTGTTAGCAAATATGTAGGCAGAAGTGATATAGCGGCAGGCTCGTGGCGGAGGGGCGCGCGGCGACTTGCGGGCCAAGTTGCGGAGGCGGTTATGAATGTCACAGCTGCGTCCGGAGGACCCGCCACAGTGCACCCACACCCAGTGAGACAGCGCGTATGAAGTATTTTTTTTTAATGTTATAGGAAGACCAACTAACAAGAGGGTCACCTCATGGGAAGTGATCACCGCTGCCAATGGACATCAACAACCGCACAAGGTGTACCACCCCCCAAGAAAATGACAACCTACTCTAGTCTACCTAACTAAACTAAAGCTAACTGAAACCTAAATGACTTAACCTGTCTAACCCTAACTAGAATACCTAAGCTATCTAAAGTTGTTATGTGTAAAATATAATAATAAATTGGCTCGTGATGAAATCCTACTTTGGCACATGATTGTCTAGTTACTAGTTTAGGAACAAAGAAACTGAGGTTCTATAGGTAGTAACTCAGTTTCTTTGAGGAATTGGAATAAAGTTATGGTATATTGGAGTAAGTATTTAAATATTGATGATATTAACATACAACCTTACATACATCAATCTTAATCTAGTTAATGATAGGTACCTAAATCATAAACTGAAGAACCTTAAACTTAACTATAACACATGGATAAAAGTTGTATAGATATTTATATATATGTATACTTTATGAAAGAGGACTTAATCAATTGCGGCCCTCCTTAAAGGAGGGGGATGAGCCTCCGGCGCTCCGAACTCACCCTGTGGCCTCGTCCAATGACTTGGTCGGCTTCCCACCGCATGACACAATGCAAATGTCATTTATATACATATATAGTAAGAGGATGCAACCCGTGACTCTATGTGTGTCCAGCTCACACTCAAATCAATAGAGTACAATCTTGTGCTCAAGAGTTGATCACTCTAACTAATATGAGTTTAATGGGAAACAACATTATAAAAGTTGCTGGTAAAATATAGTTATTGCAAACATAACCAATGTAATATAATATGTATAGTTGTACAGATTCGTCAACTGAACCACATTCTATAGATAACTTATTCTGATCTAGAATAAAACAAAGTTTATATTGCAATAAACTGATATGCTGAATAAGTTAGTATGGCCAAAGAATCCTCCTGCTCCGTCAGGCAGACAGAAGATACTCGTGCCGCTTCGCATTAAACAAGCCAACCAACAGATCAACAAACCTATTCCCTCTAGGAATAACACTTCAAATCAAATTCACTCAAAATGGTTCTAATCGACCAAACCAATACAAGTATTCCGTCTAATATTGAAATATTGTTTAGGTAGAACACTTGAACAACATGAAATCGTTAAACGTAAAACAAACTAGACTTTCTAGCCTGATAACCACTTAGCTTTTACACCAATCTCGTCCCTCAGCACAGTGAACCGCCTTTCTTCTCGAGGTTCAGCTAAACTCCAACCACTTTTTTAGCCACAACACTGACTCTTAGCTAACTTCCAACAAGCTTTGTAAGTAAACACTGATTCTAGATTAACCGACGGCAATAGGTCTGATACTAGACTCTACTTCAGCAAGATTGCCCTCGTAACACTCCCGATTCGCGGTATTCTCACTATTATGAGCAAACATGAGTACTCTCGCACTCCTATTGAACTTGACTGCCCCCATCTAGGATCTTTCTCTTTTATATATCGCACCCCCAGTGCAAAAAAGACGTAAGTGAGGTTACGTCGAATCATCGATTTTATCATATTTAAAAAGTACGTTCAAAGACACATATGCTCAATTTTTTTCATATTTTTCTTGTTAAAATTGACGAATTAATACAAGAAAATGAGTTTTGAGACTTTTTATTCCATCACTTTTTTTCTTAAGGAAAAATAGCTTATGTGATATAACGCAAAGAACACATTGAAAAATATGACGTATTACTTAATATTACCTTTTTCCCTAAAATTTTATGTAGAAAATAAAAAGTAACCAATATTATGACTTTATTGCGTTTTTTTTTAAATAAACTTAAAAAATAAGAACAGCAATATGACTGTTTACTTCTTATGAAGTTAAAATAAATCACAATAAGAACAATTACTTCTTTCTTCCACTAGAATATTTTCATTGCACCGAGACGTAAGATTTGATACAGCGGCGCGGGGGTAGCCATCGGGTACATAAGTGTGAATACGTCGATGCAGGGGGCGCGCTGGATGTGGGGAGTGGGTCACTCCACACATCCAGCGCAGCATCTTCATCTCCGTGACTCGCAGCATCCACTTGTTTTGCTCAAGTACAGGGCACGTTTCACTGCCGTACAAAAGGACAGGCCTAACAATGGTCTTATAGACTTACCCCTTCAGCTTAACCGGCATTTTGGGGTCGCAAATGACACCAGTCACCTCACGCCATTTTGCCGAGGCTGCTGCAATGCGGGCCATGACGTCGTCATCGATATCACCAGACGCGTGAAGTAAAGATCCCAAGTACTTAAACAAGTCCGTACGCTCGACCACGTCACCGTCTATGCGTATGCATAATTCCCCATCCATACGGATGGGGGATCTGTTTTGCAGGCCAGGTTCTCGAGTGCCACGTTCCACCTATTTGCACGTCTCACCAATCGTCCCTTGTCCGAATCCGCCAGCGCGATATCATCAGCACTGTATGCTGCCAGCAGTCCTAACTGGTCTTGGTCCAATGGACCCTGTTTTTGGCTTAAAGATGATTATGGAGAAATACAGAACGAAGAACACGCTTCTGCATTTCCTGTTCCTGGACATGCAGAAGGCCTTCGACTGTGTTCCTGGCATGATGATCAGGTGGGCACTGAGGTCCAAGAGGGTGCATGCAAATTATATTGACGTAATTCGAGACATGTACCACGATTCCGATTCTCTAGTTAGGACTGCTGTTGGTAACACCAACCCCTTTCCCATCTCCGTCAGAGTCCTCCAAGGATCCGTCCTTAGTCCCTTCCGGTTAAGCGTGATATTGGATGAATTGTCAACTAGCATCATAGACGCACATGAGCAACCCCCGTGGCTGCTCCTGTATGCTGATGAGATCGCGCTGGCGGATTCGGACAGGGAACGATTGGTGAGACGTGCAAATAGGTGGAACGTGGCACTCGAGAACCTGGCCTGCAACACAGATCCCCCATCCGTATGCATAGACGGTGACGTGGTTGAGCGTACGGACTAGTTTAAGTACTTGGGATCTTTACTTCACGCGTCTGGTGATTTCGATTACGACGTCAAGGGCCGCATTGCAGCAGCCTCGGCAAAATGGCGTGAAGTGACTGGTGTCATTTGCGGCCCCAAAATGCCGGTTAAGCTGAAGGACCATTATTAGGCCTGTCTTTTTTTACGGCAGTGAAACGGGTCTGTACTTGAGCAAAACAAGCGGATGCTGCGAGTCATGGAGATGAAGATGCTGCGCTGGATTTGTGGAGTGACGCGGAAGGACCGCGTTAAGAACTCGCGCATTCAGGGTAGCCTTCATTTCCGTGATATTGCTGATAAACTGCGCCATGTTTTACGGAAACCGGCCAGTTGCATGGGAAACAAACGTCTCGACATGCCAGGAAATGCTGGGTTGACGTCGAGAAAGACGACATGCGTGTCAATGGCCTGACCACACAGGATGCCGAAGACCGTGTGAAGTGGAGTAGAAGGAGCAGGAAGGTGGTCCCTGGACTTGGAGGCAATGGCCGAGGATGTGACCGGGATAATCGCTAGGATGATGATCTGAAAATGTATAATCGGACGCAGCACAGTAGGGCGAGAATGATTTTTAAGTTAAGAGGAGAGTAAATTTAGTTTAAAAGTTAAAAAGAGATTGAGACACAATGTGTTTACTGTCTAATCCACCTAGTATTTTCTCGTCTGCTCTTGGGGAGCCCAGGGTCCGCATAAACAATGATTTATCTGGGTTTATCTAGTCTGATCATTACATTGAAGCGACTGTCTTCCGATCTTTGCAATCGGAAAGGCGAACTTTAACAATAAGATCATAGTTACACATTCTGAAAGAATCAATGTGCAGTTTCCTCGCGATGTTTTCCTTTAATGTCGGGCTAGTAGTGGTACAAGTAGTAAGTAAGTAAGTGCGCTAGACAGTCACAACAATGGTCTGGTTTCAAACTAGGGGAACCCCTGTTATATAAGTACTAGAGACTAGAGTTATTAAACTAATGTCTGTTACTAACGATGGTGTTATTTGAAAGGACCGTGCCTCACATACAAGAGGTCCTTGGTTCGACTCCGGGCCAACTTCCTCCTCCTGTTGGATTTTTTGAAAAATATATGAGTGGATTTGTGCCATTAGCTCGGCATAGGCTTGAGAAAACACCACGAGGACACCTGAACATTCCGATAGTTTCTGACTTTAGTTCAGATAGATCTGAATGTGTAACCATGATCCAACCTGTCTAGTTTCCTTCTAAGGGTTAGAAAGGTCTGACGGCATTCGTTTCACTGTAATAACCAGACTCGCCAAATCCTGGATTATGGTCAAAGGGGACCCCGCACAGAAACGGGATAAACGCTAGGGGGATGAATGCCTGTTACTAACGTGTAATTTTATTTCTATTTTTTAAAGATATACCATAGATGTTATTCAGAACGGGCAAAACGCGCGGTAGCTGGCGCCCTCCTCTTGCTAAATAATAGTAGAAGAGTATTGCCATCACTCGGGACGCCTAGCATTAATAATTAACCAAATTAAGTAATAACCAAAAATGTGTATTTGGAGAAAGTTATTAACTCACCTACAAATATTAATTTTACATACTACTTTCAAAGGCGTCTATTAGGTATCATTTTCTAATATATTAATATACTTACATCTAAAAACCCCAGCCATATCACATTATACACCTGATGTTATACTAGGAGTTCTGTGAAGGATTCGGCAAGAGGTATGTACGTACACTCAGACAAAGTTGATGTGTGTAAAGTACCTCAATTTGTAAATAACTTTTGCTTGTTATTTTAATTTTATTATTGATAGAACATAATATTTTGCTGTACGAAGCCGTGTAAAACTTATTTCATTAATTGTTACAATAATTCGTATCAATTTATCTGTTATTTTTTTAAGAATTGAAAAAAAAATCATGTGGTAGTGATCTTCACTTAAACTCCACATATTTGAAGTATTACTGTGCAATTTTATTGTTGATAGTACGAACTTTAATAATAACCAAAACTATAATAATATTTTTCCAGTATTAATAAATAGGGAACACAAAAACAAAAAACAACTTTTTTCCTTACAGTCATAAATAATAACTCAAAGTAATATGTGTTAATATGCGGCTAGCTTTATATAAACATATAATGGAATAAGTAATTATTACTGTTTACTTCAGTTACCTTAACTAGTCCCCAAATTGAAAAATGGAGTAAGTGATACTTATGCACTTCAAACATAATTTTAATAAAGGGAATAAGGCAGTAATCTTACTTATACTAGCACAATTGTGGGTATTTACGAGTTCATAACTGCTTTAATATCACATACTTTTTGAAGTACATTTGACTTTTTTGGCAAAGACTGGCCTAAGTTTTGATACTCAGAATCCGCTATTTATTTCCGTAATGAAAAATAGCGTAATAATTTATTTTTACAATTCCAAATGAACTATAAACATTACAACTAACTTGAATATAACACGCATTGCAACAATTTTTTCTTCTTTTTTTGATATAAGAATTATTGTTCTACGTTTGAAAATAAAGTAAATATACCTAAAAGTTCAGTTTTTTCGCCGTACTGAAAAGTCGTCATTTTCGACTTACGTCTTTTTTGCACTGAGGGTGCGATATTATGGTTTCATCCCTCACTCGATGCCACGTGATGATCGCCAATATCATGCCCTGTAACGACCTATGAGCCCATGTCATCAGATATTATTTTAAACAAATATACTATCACTCAACTGGGAACAGGGCAGGCAAATGATGATGATGATATTATCACTCACCTGTCTCGGCGTACATCAGCTCGTGTCACAGCAAACCTTACCTGAAAAAAAGTGATTTTATGTTAGTATAAAATAAACAAGAAATTCTACATTATAAGTCTCTGCCCTCAAGTTCCACCGTTCGGGACTCTTTAATGTTAAAGTACTTTTATCACAAATGCGATTTTTTTCAAGTCGGACCAGTAGTTTCTGAGATAAGCCCGTCCATACAAACAAACAAACAAACCCTTCAGGTTAATTACATTACTATAGATAAGTTTTTGATAAAACAAATCGCAAACTTGTTGTTATCTTCGCTACACTGGGCCAACTCTATACACACACTGAGTTGGTCCATGTAGTGGTTGTTCCAACTTCAGCGAGAATGGCCGGCGTGTTGGCACACCCTGTACTTAGTCCCGGACCCTTTTGCGCCGGATGTCGGGCCTCGGTCAATTTCGGAAAAAACAAAAGTGTTTATTACACGTTGAGCAAATAATCCTAACCCAGCAATCTAGCCTTTACGCATTTGCCGCAGATGCTAATAACAAAAACACACCGTTATTTGGTACAGAACTCCTTATTATTTCACGTAAAGCGTGTTATATTGTAACATTTTTATTCTCTGGACATCTTAGTAACATTCTCCTTAGGGGATAAGGTACATTATGAATCCGACATAATACAACAGTTATAAAATATAACATAATAAAAAATAACAGTTTGTGTCGTTAAAATATTGCAGTACGTGTCTGTATTAATTCAGTTCTTAGTAAAGATTGAAGCATGCTACGACGTAGCAGCTACGAAGACGACTACGAAACCTGGCACCGAAAGAGATTCCGTTTGAAGATTTGTTGTTTCGAGGGAGAGGGATCGTGTAATGTAAAGTGAATATTGTGCGTATTCACGTTAATGCAAGTTGCTGCATTTTGAAAACGGGAGCATGGGTTACTTAGTTAGAAAATAGGGGGTTTCAACACTCTCAATGAACCACGGCAGTCAGAAGTTCAATATTATTTCAGTTTCATTTTATACATTTAATAAAACTGAATTGGTTTCAAATGACAATCTGAACAGTCTTAGACTAAATTGGTAGGGCTTAAAATTTTCCATTTGATTATTGAAAAATGCAACTTACTTAGCAAAATGAAAGGATTTAACCTGGCTAGGAGAAACACATCTACAGAATGAAACTGTTTGCGACTTTTTGCAATCTAACTTCTAGTATTTTTTCTACAGCAAATAGAAAGATTTCATCAGCATATTACTTTTATTGCTGGCAATTTTCCTTTTAACCCGAGGCAAAGAAGTAACGCGGCAACGTAGCTCCTGAACGAATGGACCAATTCTAATATGGTTTTATTTGAGAGCTGACGTGAGTTGGATGGTTCATTGCCACCCATTTATCAAGATTTATTTTGATGCTTCAAGGTTATCAGCGCTTTTTGTTGGCTGCAGTAAGAAACTTAGATGAACAGATAGCTTACATGACTACAAATATCTGCCAACTTATGAAAACGTTACTCGGTATTTCCTTTTTTTTTCTCGGCTATTTACTGATGTGACAATTTTATTTTGTGGAGATTTTCTTATTTTACATAAAGAATGTACACAGTTACGTTGTTAAAAATCACCAATTCCAATTACGCTCTTTTGTAAGTCTTTCTATTATAGGATTTACAGGACACAAAAACCTCAGTAGCCCGACAAAGCCCTCATATCTCTGGAGAGATCGCGGCATAAAACAAGCCCACTCCATCGAGCAGTCGTTTCCCTGCATCCGCAGCAACAAGAGTAATCTTTAAACAGCGGCTATTATCACTCCAACATAAACAAGGGCTGAGCGTGACGCGGGCCGAGCGCGTGGGGCGAGCGCGTGGGGCGAGCGGGCGTGGGGCGAGCGGGCAGGGGTGGGGGCGGGGCGAGCGGGCGCGGGCATCGATCGGCTCATCAGCGTGTTTGTTGCGGCGCGTAATTGCGTTGCGGACCGCGACCTGCCCCCAGCGCGGCTTGAGACGCGGCAGGACCGGCGCTGCCGGGCAGGACGGGATCCCGCGCTCGCACACTGACTACCATGCTGATCAGACAAAGTAATGGACTCTTCGAGGATGTCTCCTTCTAAAAGAAGGAAACCTTGATACAACACAGATTTTACTCCTCCTGCCTTATGCGAACCGCTAATGAATGAAACTCCTTGCCGGCCTCTGTTTTTAGGGTTCCGTAGCCAAATGGCAAAAAAACGGAACCCTTATTAGGGTTCCGTAGCCAAATGGCAAAAAAACGGAACCCTTATAGTTTCGTCATGTCTGTCTGTCTGTCTGTCTGTCTGTCTGTCTGTCTGTCTGTCCTGGCTCGTTCTCCGCCGTTTCTAAACCGATTGCCACGAAAATTGGTGGAGTGATGTATAGTGATAATTCAAGAATTGGTTTTTAAAATAATCGAAAAATAATTATTTTTACCCCCCTCCCATACATCGAAAAGTAAATTCGAAAAAAAAAATCGACTTACCCCATCTTGTGGGGTATCGTTAAAAAGGTATTTTTAAATACAATAAAACTTGCCTTGAAACCATGTGGATCAAACACCCCAGTCTCGAGATATATTAATACAAAGTTAAAATTAGAGCGTCCCCCCCCCCTTAACTTTTGAAATACTATTACAATAATTCTGAAAAAAATGTCCTGTATACCTCCAAGTAAGTACTTTCAACGAAAACTATAGCGAACTCTGTATCATACATAGTTATTTTTATACAACTCGACCAACTTATGACGTGCAGTTGCCCTTTCCAAATGGTGTCTTAAGCGGTCGGGCCATCTTTTAGCTACGGAACCCTTTCATGGGCGTGTCCGACACGCTCTTGGCCGGTTTTTTTCGTAAAAATATTATCTTGCGTTTTTATGGCCAGAATAATAAATAGGCTGTTCATAAGTTGTCAAATCCCAATCGATGATTAAAAAAAAATGTAAAAAAATGAGGTAATAGAAATGAGATTATTAAAGGAAAATTCTTTAACTTTTGTTTTCCTACCTCAGGGTAATTTATAGGCCTATAAATAACTTAGTTTTACCAACTGTCCGTTTATTACATAGTTTTTAGAACTTGGCTAAAATTATTTCTAAGATAGATAATAATATTTTCAATATTACTGCCCAATTGTTTTGATTACAACAATCAAACTTTTGTACCTCGTAAAATAGTAGGTATATTTTGAAGAAATCGTATAGAAGTTTGTTATACATTTCCATCCATCCATCCATTCAGCCCATGTCCACCCACTGTTATACATTTAATCAATTAAAATTCTAAAACAAGACGATGATTTTGCGAAACTTTCTTTAGTTTATTTAGATTTCATATTCTTTTAATAACATTATCAGCTAAGACAAAGTTTTCAATATACATATTTATGACGAAGGTCGCGGGGTTGATTTCTGCATAATAAATACATCTGCTTGTATATTCATGTTACTCTAATCAATTTTGGTGTGTCCTAAGTAAATAGGATACGTCATACAAATGTTGCCATCCATTTTTTGTATGTATATCTTTACAGCTTGTTTTATTAGATGCTTAGCAGGGATGTGAGTTTTTTTATAAAAGGTTATAAATATTATCAGGCTATTGGAGGAAGTACAAATCTTCCCTATCTCTGCCTAGGCACGGCGTGGCAGAGCATCCCGCAGATAAATAATGAGCCTCGTATGAAGGTTGATAAATGGCAAAGGTTGATGCTGAAAGGTGAGGGAAAGCATCGTTATGAATACAGGAGCAATGTGCGTATTAGGAAAAATAAATGTATAACGTTTTATTTGTTATATGAAACTATATCTACAGTGATATTGTGTATAGTATACCATTTAATAAGAATTTATACTGAATGGAGAAATTGAATTGAAACAAAATGCTTAATATGCTTTCACAGGAAATAGGAACAAAAACCCAATAGCTTTTAACAGGCCTTTAGCTACAGTAATTTTTAAGCTACAAAAGCGTAAACTGAATCATGACTATGTAAAGCCATGACATTACTTAATCTAGTTCGTTCAAAAAGCTTTAAATACAAATTACACAATCAAATAATACCATGTAAACCTGTAGCAATTCTGATTCCAATTAATAAGCCGAACAGCAGTCAGTCTAGCGCAGCGAGCTCATATCAATTAGCTGGTCCAATTTGTAAATGAAGCGACAGCTCTTTCACTTCTGCTACTGGACGACTGGCCAGTTAGCTTAGTAGGCTCGATTAAGGTTATGATAATTCAGCATATTCTACGTAGCACGTCAAAAGTTTCAAGTTTCTCAAACCAAGACAAACTTCAAGTAAGTTATATCAAGAATGGGATATTAAGCGTGAAAATGATTAAAAATCGTCACAATGCCAAGCGGGTAATAGTAATGGGTGTAAGATTTTCTAACAGTGTTTTGGAAGGGCAACCAATATTACAGGGAGTAGGTGTAGAACGCAACAGTCAATGGCTTCACCGAGCAAATCCGGGCCCATTGCAAGAAAGGTAGAGGGATTATTGAGAACGAGACTAGCGGTAGCCACCGTTGCTCACTTAAGCGCACTAAATTGAAACATTTCACGGTATTTTAATGAATTAGAAATTTGATAAAATTGAGGTTGCCATTACTCGTTGGTTGGGCTGCGAACCTGTGTCATTTTACCCGAGATAAAATCACGCCTAAATGGCTTAACAAAGTATTGATTGATATTAAATATGGAGGCGTGATGAACCCGGCGTGCCCCGGCGGCGCTGAAGCCAGGCAGGGCGTAATTGGTGCAGCCGGCGGAAAGACGCCGCCAGATTAAAACGAGGATTAGGCGTCTCCAATAACCCCGCAGCGCCCGCTCTAATAATATATTGAAGCTGACGTCAACTTACGAGACTATAAAAATCATGAAAATGTACTTATAAGATCACCGAAGACTTTCTTGGGAGCTTCGAAAGTTCCAAGTTTCAAATTAAGTCACTAACCGCATTCGAGGAATAGTGATTAATCCGCTCTCTTCTCATAAACTTACGATTCATTCCCATCTTGTCCATCTTCGTGAGTCCAAGGAAATTATGAAGACTTGACAGGTTCACAGACAAAAATACTTTTAGCTCGGAACCAGGTACTTAATATGAAAGTCTTCTCAGCTAGTCAAAGAAAAACAAAATTGTAGGATGTTATACATAAATAATACCACCGAAACTCATTAAAAGTTAATCGGATTACGTACTACACTACGAGAGATTTGAAAAGCGTAGTTTGATCCAGCGCTAGACTACGGCAGGTGTATAATGGACCGGCTCGTAAACAAGCAGGCTGGTCAGCAGCAAACAACAGGCTCCTCTCCGAACAGCCTACGTACACCATGTAGTCTGAAATACGCCAGGACGTGTCCTGAATACTGACTTTATACTCGTAAGCCCGATTGAGTTTATGAGTCAATTTATATAGTGATCTCCACTTATTAAGACAGGACTTGGATTGTACATAAGTCTTTGTCTGAAACATGACAAGGTATTTTCCAAAACCACAATATTTTTCGTAAATGTCACATAATGACTTTATCATACAAAATTTTCTTAACTTCAGGTAAACTGAAACAAATGACGGGTTAAACAAAAAACATGAACAAGAACATTAACGGGTATGTGTATCAGCCATTATCACATAGAGTGGGCAACACGATCAGCGGGACAACCTGCCAAATGAATTTGTATAAAAAGGGTAGGTGTGAAGACAGGCAGAAGCTGAATATCACCCTCCAAATCCTAATATGTAAACGAGCTATCCTGGCTGACAGATCAATGCCGAGCGAACGCTGGAATCATTTACATAAAGTTCACACCGAAGATTTGTTTTACACCGGCGCAGAGAGTTTTATAAACTTCTTTCCCAGAAGATAAGACGAGGAGTTTTAATTTCGTTTTATTAACATAGCTGCGAGGAAGTTGTTTGCCTTTAAATGGTCAGCATCATTAAATATACGAGTTGTAATTGACCATTTAAAAAACACTGCTGCTTTAGCTACAGCTTGCTTGTATGATAATTTTATCCCTCTCACGGTTCAAGAATCGTGGTGTGCCTAGCACAGACTCCAGTTTAAACAGCAATTTCTAAACGCCGTATCGCTGGTTTATGCATGGTTTTTAAGGCCGCCCCGCAGCGCGGTGAAAGCGCGAGATCCCTTTAGCTCGCCAAAGGCGGCCGCTTGTCTATGCATGGGCTCGGCCGCCGCCGCGGGCAGCGCATCGATCTTATACTTTATATCGATACTTCATAAGCTATCCATTAAAAAAGCAATCTAAACGTTTCATGATAGCCACTATTAAAATGGAACTTTTAATTTTCCATCGGTAGTTAAAAAAATATATCAACATTGCAGTTAAACCTATGACTTTAAATACCTACTTTCTTTCCTACTTTCTCTAGTAGCGGCGAAAACTATGTGATTCATCATTTTCCCGCCCTTATCCCGCACTCCCGCAGACAGGGTCGGCGCATCATGTTTTCTTCTTCCACTCACTCGTGCCAGCCGTCAACTCTAAAACGGTGAGAACTATGAGGTTCGGAAATTTATTTAGAAAGTGGTTTGATTTAAATTAGGGGCATGCTTACGTGAACATACATGTGTATGTACGTATACATACCCATATTGGAAACTAGGCACAAACAGTCCTCGCATGAATATTTGTCTTAAGCAGTATTAGAGGCCGCGCCCGGCGGCAGGATTACAACCCGATGCTCTCGGCACTACCCGCAGCTTTGTAATTTAAGTGATATTTGGTTTCTAAGTAGCACAGTTTAAGCTCTGGCCGGGTTTTAATCGCTGTTTAGGTGCTTGGACGAGTATTGTTTCGGAATTTCGGATACCCATATCTAGGTGGTGCTTCACTTATCAAGTAAAACAGCAAATGTCTGCTCTAGAGTTATAAGTAGATCACTAACGAAGACTCCACATAGATACATACTAAATTTTTTTAAAAAAAGAACGCTAAACTATATATTGCTGGAGCCTATTTTTCGGGTTTTTCTGTTTTCTCATGAATGTAATGTCAATACAAGCTTATGTTTTATAGGTGGCACTTCACCCATGTCACGCATCACGCGTCACGCGTCAGTGGCGGCGCGGGTCGTCATTACCGCGCGGGCATCGAACCCGCAGTAATCCGCGTGACAAATTGCGCGGCCGTAATCCGCCGCCGCGCTGTACAGGCGGATCTGTTGCCGGTCTACCACGCTGGTGCTCACCTCCCAGGAATAAGTTATGGACGCACATGTCGTATTTACTAACCGGGAAAAGACAGTGTGTCTTGGCTTCCGATATTATAATAGTAGTATCCAATGACCATTCTATGAACATCTTACTAGCGCCCCTTGCAACCTTCTGATTAAATCAATGAAAATAAACGTTATTCAAATAGGCCTCAGAAAAGCACAAAATGAATCGTCAATAAAACAAAACAACAGATTGAATCTACCACCGACTTCGTTAATGCAGTCATCTACCAAGAAGAATCGGCAAGAAACTCGATAGTTTCTTTTTTCAATCGCCTATATTTGTCCATACAATGTTTACACACTTGTACTAGTTCATACAGGTACCTCTTTCACGTATTGAAAAAAAAAGTCATTATACATAGTTTAGGCACTTCTAAACTTTCTAAACGTTGAACATCAAGTGTAACTCATGCTCGTGCACACCCCCACAACAAATACTTTTCTACAGTACATATAGTCCAGTAATTTTAGCAATTTTGAACCACGATCTGCGGAATAATTCCTAGTGAGCTGAATTTTTGTATACACCTTCATTATGATATTGTAATGATGATGTGAAAAATCGACATTGATATCGTGCCGGCTAAAAAAGTTATAGGGGTCCAAACGTCACGAAAATCAGTTTTTCGCAAATATCTCGCGATCTATTGCTCAGAGGTCAATAATGGTTTCAAAATAGTTGTTCGTCGTAAAATTGTCTACAAAAAAGGTCTCTTGCATTTTTCTGTACAATTAACCGTTTTTGAAATAGAGACTAAAATGCACTCACATATGTCATAGTATACCGTACGGCGCATACCAAGGCATAAACCCTATTGTTTGTTTTTTTCCCTTTATTGTTTGTTTGTTTTTTGTTAGTATGATGTTCTACATATAGAAATATAAAGGACTTGAAATACTAGTACAGTCAGGAAAATAGCAATATCAACTATAAAAAACTAAGTGGCAATTTTTTTTGTCACTTTATAACTCAAGAACGGGCTCATCGATCCAAACCAAATTTTTAGGGTTTGTACAGACTATTTAGTAGATGTTTTATGTGAAGTTTGAACAATATCGGTAGCTTCACTTTATACGTAGCGAAGCACGTACCGGGCCGCTAGTAATGATATAGATATGCTATGTCCAGTGACGTTTGAACCCCTATAACTTTTTTAGCCGGCACGATATCAATGTCGATTTTTCACAATTTCATCACAATATCATAATAAAGGCGTATACAAAAATTCAGCCCACTAGGAATTTTTTCGCAGATCGTGGATCAAAATTGCTAAAATTCACATTGCATATCTATATCATTACTAGCGGCCCGGTACGTGCTTCGCTACGTATAAAAAGAACGACCGATTTTGTTTAAACTTCACATAAAACATAAACTAAATAGTCTGTACAAACCCTGAAAATTTGGTTTGGATCGGTGAGCCCGTTCTTGAGTTATAAAGTGACAAAAAAAATTGCCACTTAGTTTTTTATAGTTGATATTCCTATTTTCCTGACTGTACTAGTATTTCAAGTCCTTTATATTTCTATATGTAGAACATCATACTAACAAACAACATACAAACAATAAAGGGAAAAAAACAAACAATAGGGTTTATGCCTTGGTATGCGCCGTACGGTATACTATGACATATGTGAGTGCATTTTAGTCTCTATTTCAAAAACGGTTAATTGTACAGAAAAATGCAAGAGACCTTTTTTGTAGACAATTCTACGACGAACAACTATTATGAAACCATTATTGACCTCTGAGCAATAGATCGCGAGATATTTGCGAAAAACTGATTTTCGTGACGTTTGGACCCCTGTAACTTTTTTAGCCGGCACGATATCAATGTCGATTTTTCACATCATCATTACAATATCATAATGAAGGTGTATACAAAAATTCAGCTCACTAGGAATTATTCCGCAGATGAAATCTAAAATTCCTGGACTAATAATGTTGTACTTACCGATCGAAAATGAGTTAAAAATTGTTATTATTTAATTCAAAATGTTAAATGTTTAATTGCAGTCAGAATTAGTAAGCACCATAATAATAATAAATATTTGTGTGATCGCTTTAAGTTGCTTGTGGGTAAATATTGGTAAAGGTATTAATAAATTTTATGTTTACACTACAGTTGTTTATGTGAGTAATTAAAACAAATAAATAGTTTGATTTGATTCAAATTACGCAGTTTGATAATAATGTAAACGCTGGTTAATTATGTTGAGTGGTCACTGCGCTAATAGAATTTGATTGTATAATTTAATTGAAACTAATATTTCATCTTGTTTTGATTTTAGCCCGAAATGTTCGCTTTATTTATTTTCCATTTCAAGGTAAGTAGAACAATAATTGGTTTTCATTAAATTATAGAAGATCAGTACTCAATGCTAATGTTACTTAGTGTAAGCGATACATAGTAATTCTGGATCTTGATTTACAATAAAAATCTCGTAATTTAATATTTTCAATATTTATTGAAAATTTACTTTTTTAAATATTTCAAAATAGTAGGACACCCTGTTGAAATGCCGCCGGGCGCGTCTCTGTCGAGATTACATACCACTTCATGATAGTTTACTCCAATCCGAAGAAATTGCAAGACCAATATTTTTCGCGTCTTCGTGATTTGGCCTTTTGGGTTAGTTTTATTTCATGAATTCTTATTCCAAGATTTGGGAATCTAGGAATCTGTCAACTAAAGAAGCTGTCAATAAAAGGAATCTGTCAACTAAAGATTCTGTCAATAAAAGAATGTACCAACTTTTAAAATAAAATATTTATAACACTACTAAAAGTGGCACGAAAAGTTGGATAGATTGGTCTGCGAGTTCGCTAGTTCCTGCAAAGGAGAAATCCGTTTCTCATACAAACGGGGGCCTGGATGTGCACGGCTACAAATTGGTCACCGATTAGAACACTTCAAAAGATTACATTTGCCCAATTTTAATAGCTGAATACAACGGCCAAATATGTTAAAATCATGCATGAATATTCATTATTATTGCCATATCTATATGGTGTGACATCAAGTGACAGGATTGACATTGACGTATGACGTAAAACCATAATGCACTGATCTATACATAGACAAGATATAGGTCAGTGCCAAAATGGCTCCATTTCAATTGACACTGATCGTTTAATCGATCAATTGTTTGATTTTATTATTATCTTTATTATGAAGACGTAAAAAGTAGATCATTATTAAGATATAACGAATATTACAAATAATAAATGATTGTAGTTTTTCAAAATGTAGCAAAAACACACTGGAACATGATGCATTTAATTTAATCTCCGCTTATCGATTTTCTCTAATCGATTATTTAATCTGTCATGTTATTAGGTGCGTTTTTGAAGACAGTTAAAAATTAAAAAATATAGTGCTATGTCGTTTATAAAGTATGTTTGATAATGTAAAATATATAATTATGCAATTAACTTACGTTGGCCAAAGCCTATTCCGTTGTTATTTATAGAGGTTAATTAACAAAAATTTACAGTTTTTTTGGTATATAATTTATCCATGCACAATCAAGCCCAAAATGGATCGTCTCCTTTCGCGAATTGCATTAGATGCCATTTGATGACATGAAGATGATTGTCAATTGACGTTTCCATTAAAATTATTTGTGACTGGGAATGGGGATAATAGGTTACACAAAAGTTTAAACAAATCCCTAATTTGTTCGCACGAAATAGTACATAACCACACTCAATAGAATTATTACATTGCAACAGAAAACTAGGCTAGTCGCGCGAGCTATTTTAATCAATTATGCACTTTAAAATGTTCAGTAGTCAGTTTAAAACGCAAAAACAAATAGTGAATCCAGCGCATGGTTTAATAATGCAGCTGGCTGGAGCTATCCGGCCGACCGGTGGACTGGACAGAGAGTAGTAAATGTTTAAAAAGTAGGGCCATTACAACTTAACTAGTGACGCTTTTTTACGGCGAGTAATTACAATCTAACTAGGAGAAAGTTAGCCTGTGGAAGCAGGTTATGTATTTTTCTTATGAGTTTTTCAAATTACTACCTGTTTACTACCTGTGTCAGCCACGGCAGTAAACTTTCCGATCAGCCAAGTACGCAGGTTTCTGCTGGTGAGTAGGGCTTCCAACTGTTAGTTGGGGAGGCTATGAGGTTTGAGAGGCAGGCAACGCATCAGTGACCCTTGTGGTGTTGTTCATGTCCAAAGGCAGCAACTATCACTTACCATGAGGGTCATCTCATGCTCGTTTGTCTCCATATAGCATAAAAAACTCAAACCTTCATTTTATTATTTCAGTAGGTACACAAGACATGAGAGCGCAAGCACAGGTGCAATGCCTATTCCCTCACAAAGTTTGGTAGGACAGCAATATAACATGGTGCGTTCACGATACCTTTTATTTTTAAGTAATGTTAACTTATTTAAAACCTAGCTAGCATAATCCTTACTTCCTGACTGTACTGGGGAAGATAGCGCGGCCGCGTTGTTTGCGCGCTCTGACGGAATTGAAATTAGCTTGTAACTAATGCACGACTCGCGCAAATTGCTATTTATCAACTATTTTAATTAGGCCACTCTTTTGCAGGGGAGAAATCCTGGAGTCTGATTTAAGAGCTAACCTTAAGCACACAATAGTCCCCACCCGTAGGGGTTTTTAATCTAGATTTTTATACAGATTCCTCTTAAGCGTAACATAATATGATGTAGGTAAATGTTGAACCAGTAACAAAGCTGCCTGTTATTTACATTGATAGGTTCACCAACTTCACGGCATCCTCAAATCTTCAAGTTTTTATTTTGAATGTGTACAGAATGACACAGCAATAACTCTGGAACAACAAATTCAGAGCAGATTTATGATTTAAATTTAATATATTTTTTTAATAATTTATTCCAATAAGAGATTAGTATATGTTTTTTTTAAAGTATATGCTTATTGTTAAATATTATGATTGTAAATTCCCATAAATGATGGCTAAATAATTGATAAATATTAATAACTAACGCAAAGACATTACATCGCGACCCTTTGCGAGCCCCCCCACTAAGCCTCCAGAGCTAAGGATTGCACGAAAACATTTAAATAAACGACCGACATTTTGCTCTCAAGCGATAGACATTCATTATTACAAATAAATTGTGAAACTTAACAGCGTTACGACCCCATTTCATGCTACGTTTAGGAAACTATACATCTGCTTTAAAACACTGCCTATTGTTAACAGTGAATTACCCTTATTTTTTACATTTATTTATTTATTTATTTTACTTTAATTAAAACATATTTTGATGCTAAATAGATAGAAGATTGAAATTTCAAACATAACGTTAAACTATAGATTAAAGAGTTGTTAATAAATGTTGTCCATATCTGGGTAATTTTTATATCTTAGTAAGTACTAATTTTTCAACCACATTTATTTACTCACGATTAGTTTATTTAGTAGGTAGGTATTCTGTGAAAAATTAAGTTTATATCGATGATCTTATATCCAAGTTGAACGTATTATAAAATCCAACTTAGTTATCCACTTTAAAACTTTCCAATAGACTCTACATCAGCTTTTATCAGCGCTCCCATGTTCCAGATTAATCACCGCGAGACTAATGAAAAGCAGAATCCGACGCCGCTTCGATTCCCAGCGGCGGCATGAAACATCTTCGCCGGTCGGAGGTGAACCAGACAATTATCTCGGCAAACACCGCCCCCCCTGCTCCCCCCTTAGGGTCCGCTCCGCATCACTAATTTATAATTCAGTTGCGGCCGCCGCCGTGACATTCGGCACGGCTGTCGCTCGAGACTCCATTTGCAGCGCTCCGCCGGGGCGGCTGGGAATTGCAACCTTAAAATGCTCTCTGTCCATGTGCAAATAATTATTACGGTAAAGGCCAACACCGTAATGGAGTTTTGTGTACAGGGACTGCAAGGGTAATATGAAATATGTGGTACAATAAAATATTCATAACCAGAAAATAGTGCCACGCAAATGGAGAGTAGATTCTGAGTTTAACAAAATTGGTTAACAGTATTAGGCAATAGTTATGCTTTTTGATACCTGGTGAATGATGAAGAACTATAGAAATCAATCAGAATAATCTCAAAATCAATCTTTCAGTCCAAGTTTCAACGATGTTAATTAACTGCATATAATTATGAACTATAACTTAAGTAAACAGACGTAATCAACTCAAAGATTGTCTAAATAGTAAATTGCAAATGTGGCTCAAACACAAATTTATGGAGATTTATGAGTCTCTGGTGTCCCGGCAAGGCGGGCAAGGCGGGACAACTCACGACGCTCGTTTTGTTCATTCGCCGTCATTACCGATATTGTCTTCCAGGAGGGTCCGGACAGCGTTGTAATTAGGGAATTGATTATCAAATATAAATCTAATTTGTAAATGGTACGAATTGTTCAATCAACTTGTTACTGTTGCGCATTTGGCTAATGACACGGATGAGAGGAACTATGCGAGATTGAACATCGGTGGATTCTTTGTATACATGTGTGGCTTAGACACAAGGATTAAGTTCAAAAAGTTTCATTCTAATTACTTCATAATTTCTAGTGCTTGCTCTATGAATAAAGATAAGATGTACCTTGTAATTTAACAGATGAGATTGTACATTATAGTTAAAGCTTTCCAAAAAAAAATTGTTAATACAGCAAGTATTATAAATAAATAAATAAGTCTATAAATAGTATAGATCATTAGATGTGATTTCATCCTTACTCGCCCTTAACCGCTAGTCCAATTTGTTATTTAATTGTAACCTCGCATTTTATCTCTCCTCAAGATAATAATTAACCCATCGAATGCCCGGGCAATTCCCGCAGTGTCGGGCGAGGTGTCTCGCGCAGCGGCGACCGCACCGCGCCTGGCCGTGATCGCGGCTGCCGCCGGCGCCGCGGTGCGCTGCATGCGATCTGCGGTCGCCGGAGGATATTCAAAAATACTACCTGTTGTTTTACGGAACTGGAAATTGTTCATTTTATACTCTGTATTTTAAAATATTTGTACCTGTTCCAACTATTTATGGTAACGAAAAGTTGATTTGAGGAAATAGTATATCACAATTGAAAGTTTACGCTTTTATCAAAAGTTTAAGCTTCATCTAATTTTACTTTAAAATTGTATTTTTCAGTAGCCCAAACGGGTTTCATTCCGAGAAATGTGTTCAGCACGTAGACTAAACGATAAGCGAGCATCCGAACTAAGACCTATTGGGGAGAAAATCCGCACGAGCACATAACAGCTTGCGGTCGCAGTTTTAGTCTCAATTTCAGTGTGCACATTTATTTTGAAGCGCGGGTCTCTCGGTCGTTTATTGAATCAACGAGTGCAATCCGAATGCTGTATTTGCTTGCAGGCATTAAAGTTGCACGAGTTACTTGCAGTCAAAGAGTTAATGGAAGCTCGCGGAACGTGGACGGTGCTGTGTTTCCATGAGACAGACGTGCAAAGATAAAAACTTTCAAAATTATAAATCTAGGAATGTCAAAATTCAGAGAAATATGAATATTTTTGTTTTGTACTTTTTTAAACACCATTAACAAATTATATTTTTGAACTGCTAAAATGTCTAATAGCCTTTGGCGTAAGGAGATCAGCAAGTCTTTGTGTGTTAATCTCATCTTGTTAACAGCTGCGAATTGATGGTGACTCGGAAATGGGCCCTAATGACTGAATTGATTAAAAAATTAGAGGCTAGTTAGTCATTGGCATTCTTTAAGATATTTCCTCTATCGTGTCGTGTCGTGGCGCGGGGTCTAATGAACAAGCGCGACGAGTGTGGTCAGGAGCGGAGTCTATGGTAATTAGTTGCAGATCAACAGATGCGGTGCAACCCCAAACGGTCGCGGGACGGAGTCCGACGTCTGCTGGGCAAACCGCAGCAATTAAAACTCTTATCACAAGTCAATTGAAAACAAGTTGACTAAGATAAAATGTAATTAAGGTTTGTCCAAATGACATCTTAATTTTAATTTAGACACAAAGATTTATCAGAAAGGATACCATTTTGTCCTGATCATAATCTTATGCAAGTAACAAAAGGTTACTAGAAGACATTTCTAATAACTTTATACATAAATAAAAGCGGGAAATCGGTAGCAAAATGGAATATGCAAAATTACCATTTTTGTGTCTCTGAAATTTAAATTGGGCCTCATTAATTACTCTGGTAATGTGGTAGAATTTACATTCATAGATAATGTTAAGCCAAATATAATTTGAAATAAACTACTTTCCGTACATTTGTTTATTTTATATCAGTTCCCCCTTTGACAATAAATTAGGCAAATATACATTTTGAAACGCTAAGCGCATGCTTAGTAAACGGAGGGTAGAATCGAGAAGAGCTCATTGTTGGGCCCTTACCTTCACCAATTTTTAAAAACGTAAACGAGTTTGACCGTGTTCCATGTCCGGGCAACGTGACGAGTTTTAAAGTAATTTCGCGCGCTGCCGTTTGGGAATTGGGGCGGGAAGTGTGATAGCCTACTTTTATCCGACGAAATATATGCTCAGGGGATGCACATTGGGTCTGCCACAAAAAATCTTAGTTAAAAGGGTTAACAGGGACTACATTATTCAGCTCAGGGACAGAAATTTAAAACAAAAAACAAATTTAAAACAATCAAATTTGTTTTCAACTACATTATGTTAATTTTTAGCTCAACGGCGCGCACTAAAGAGTTATTTTGTGAGATCTGTGTCTGCATGCTTGTTTGTCAATATGTATATTACCTCCAACCTTGGTCAACAAAGGGTTAATCCTCCAAGAGTGTTTTCAAGTCCATTTTCTCGTCGGCGTCGTTTTCTCCGCTGTTTTGTGTACGCAAACAAAATTGATTCCGCACCAAATCCAATCAGGCCAAATCAAATCTAAACATTTTATTCAAATAGGCTTTGCTGCCGCTTATGAACTTACTAACGATTTCGATTTGAAGGTTTGAGAAATTTAAAGCGTAAATTATTTTTAGAAGAATTAATATTGGGAGTATTTTTTAACTTTAATGTAAACAGTTGGAGATATCATCAATTTGATGTTTTCTTTAAACGTTTAACATTACTCGTTTATGATAAATATACAAATACTTTCAAGGTATATTTTCATTGGAATAGGTAGAAAAACGAAAAGGCATTCTTTTAATTGCAATTTTCCTGAAACTGCGATTTGTTAATCGTGACGAATACTTTCAGACCTTCTTTTCAACAACCCCTTGTTAAGTAGTTAGTTGAACATTGCACACAATAGGCAGACTGCTCCGTTTACGTAATAAATCCGCGCAGCCGCCGCTCCGCGAGTTCTTATCAATCGCCGCGTCACGCTGGTTAATTAAAACTTGCGCTGTTGTCCTGCCACCTCTGTTCTCTGCCCGCAGGCAAAAACGCACCCTATCCCTTACAAAATACATATCAGCATAGCTTGTACCACCGAGCAATCATGTTCTACAGCCGGGAACATGATATTTCTGGTTCCAAACGGAAAACGACCTAATAACGCTAGCGAGAAGGCTGTAAGTGAAAAATTGAAATTGCTTCGCAACAGGACGAAGTAAAGCTTCAGCCAAGTTGAGAATCTGTAAAATAATTGGAACATCTCATTAGATAGCGATATAACTCTGGCTTAATTCACATAGTATTATTTAGTGCCTTTGTATAAGATTTTACAACGGGCAAACATTTTGAAATGTAGGCTTAATTCAGCTAAATAATTTCCCCTGTATCATGCAGAAACCGTAGTCGCGACATACCCGCATTAGTAAACCAAACACATATTTTTACGAAATTAAGGCATTTACAGAACGAAGCAGACAAAGCCTAGCAGTATAGCGATTGCTTAAAAATACATGTCTACGCAAACTCTAAATATAATTCAATCGACACGATACACTTGACTCGTTCGTTACCGTGCACGCAGATACAAACTAGTTGTGTTCTGGTGCGGCCAACTCCAGCTGTGCAGTTGTGACATTGCATTTGTAACTCTATGCCTTTACAAATAGGATCTCAAAGCGATGTCTTCCTCTGGCGGTTTACAGTGCAGTGTTGTTTATGAAAGCAAACGTCGCGGTGTATAATTCGCGCACTAACGAACTATCGGTATTTATTGTAAGGTGTGGTGTAGTTCGGGATTAATCGGGCTTTGCGTCTTCCGTGCTGCGCGAGAGGTGGGATCTGCTCAAGACGCCTATAATTCAACTCCGCCGTAGATAATTCAGTCAAATCCCCAGTGGATTTGAGTGAATTATCTGCGTAAGTGCGCTTCAAATTGCCGAACACCTCCCGCTGTGGGCTCGCGCGTATCACTCACTCGCGTGGAAGCGAATGGGGCAATTCAGCTGAGAGTTAATATGGCATAGCGGTGAGAACTCCTTAGCATGTAAAATTAAGAGATTCTTATTTTTATACATAGAACATCATCTAGGGCAGATGTAATGGCGACGCAAGACTTTTCCAGGGCTCAACTCTCGGGAAAACATTATCCGCGCTAAAACAATGTTAATGTGGCAAGGGAGCCTTTTAACTAGGATGGAAATACCCGGCTAAAATATCGTAGTATCCGGAGCGTGTAACGTATATATCTTGTCCCATTAATTCCGAGGTAAACATCGCATAGAATAAGAGATAAGTACAAGGTCATGTCGTTAATTTCGCGATAATGTTTGTTCTTCACAGAGCCCCGCTCCCAGTCAGCGAAGTGTGGCGAAACAAAACATGTGCAACAAAACCCATCGAGTTTCCAATTTAAACTTCCCTAATTATGCCCTCGATGGCTCATTAGCTTGCGCATAATAAATTTTAACTTCACAAATTATAATGTCCACCTATTATGGCGAGATTTAATCTATTGGAACGTTATTTTACTGTTTTAATTATTAATAGTTGAATTAATATCCTGTTGGTTATGTGCTCCTGGCATTTGCTGATCAATATTGGTGATTCACTACTTCTTGCTACTATAATTTATTGTTTGTTATAGTTATGTAATTATCAAAGCCCGCGTTGATAAAATAGCTCTGAAATTTTCCTTTAACATCTGGAATGATAAAAGAAACTCTAAATATGCACGCACGAGTATTTCTGAAGTAGAGAAAAGAAATTACCAAAACGAATATGCATAAATGTCGGTTCAGAAATTATAAAAATAAAACTTTTTTAATATAACCGTATGCAAACAATCTCCGACCCACCGCAACAACAGAATCATCCAAATTAGTGAAACCGCACTCAAAGTGTCGGGATAGCGCGTGACGTGACACGAGATCATAATTCACGGCGCCGGAAAAATAGAAGGTTAGAAAGGGTTCCAGGTTATCAGACCAAATAATAATTTTACTAATTTCAGTAGATGGCCAAACTGACTACAGTTTGTGGGTGTTATTAAAATCCGGCCTAGTTAACTTTAAACTTAAATAAAATTTCGTCTAAAGCATCAAAGATGATGCTGAAGAATCATCCTAGCGCCTCTCTCAGTTGCATTCTCGGCCATTAGCTCGGAGCCAAGGGTACGCTACAACTATCATCGTGAATTGACCAGCCTAGTGCGCGATAATGGAGCGACTCTAAACCCTTACAAGGGAAACCAGATCATTTAGATCCTTGTTCATGATCCAGTGCCTTCCGAAGCACGGAATCATCATTCTTATAGACAATCAAATCAATGATTCAAGTCTGTAATGTCCTAATCAAACTGGGAACACCAACACATAGTAAAAGTGTGATTTTGAGCATAGCGCTCTAACCACTACACCACGGAGGCAGTTAAATCTCGTCTAAACCAAAAAATATAAATAAGTTCACCTGAAAGAGATACCTAGACATGAGTCTTGTATTATTCAAATATGGAGAAGCAAAGTTTAGAATTGACAGTAACACATTGACACCCATACAGAGCTTGTGATCGGTTGAATTGAACGTGGAACAAACGAGGCAGTTGTCCAAGTGTCAAGTTATCGCGAGCACGATATGAGCAGGAGCCAGGCAGGTGAGGCGGAGCGGGGAGGAGCGGGGAGGGGTGAGGCAAAGCGAGGCGAGGCGGGTGACATGCAGAGTACCTAATAGGGCCGTTCCACATCCAATCAGCTAATCAGATGGCAAACACAAAATATGAACTGGTAATAAGTAATTGAAAGCTAAACAGCGGCACTTCAATAGCCCAAATGTTTCCAAATTGGATACTTAAACTACGCATGCAGATCTCGTGGTCTTAGTAATAATTACAACCTTTCAGCTGGAAGTGAATAATTCCTAATAGCTGGAGATCATGAACAGGAATCGAAATGTTTGTTAAGAACATAATAAGTACATTCCGATTTCTGTAAACAAGTGTTAAAAAAAACCAAGCAAGAAAGACTGATTATTTGTTTTCTTCCTTTTTTATTCCTACTGATACTTTATACTTCAATTTTTATTTTAAGGCCACCTGCTTTTCTAGTACTTTACTTAAAGTTCGCTGGTGCCATTAACACTAGGATGTTGACCGGCAGCAGGCAGCCCTGTCGGTCGCTCAGACACGTCCGCGCGACAATGACGCGCGTCAAAGTTTTGTCAGCGAATTGTTCCAGCGATTGAAGTTGAGAAGTAGCGAAGTGGCGCGTCATCGTACGATGCCCGCTGGTTGCTGCTTAGGCGACTCAAATACTACAACACAAGGTTAGTGGCAACCACATCGCCCTTGAACGACTGTTAACTTAGCGCCACAATGGCAGACTTTTAGCAAACTATCCAAAAGTCTCACGTACATAATGGACTAAGAAGTGCTATATGAGTATGTAGAGGTAAATTAAAAAATAATAAACGCACTTAAGAGCAGTTACGACTTGCAATATCACAAGGACATTTTTCTCGTTTAAATTTAGCCATAATGTAATCATAAGAGCTATTAGATCAACACAAAACAGTGAACAAAAAGTTAATGAAGTGATAAGTGCATGATGTGTTCGGTATTGAATTTTTACTATGTCAGTTTTACCTAGTTTTTTTCTGATTCACTGGAACTAGACATTATTAAAGTAGATAAATAAATAAAGTGTTATTGAATTTCCTAAGTAAAAGTTGTTAATTGAATCAGGTTTGATGAAGAGAGGCTATTATAAATTAGATGATTATTTCAATGATAAAATGGTCATGTTAATCTGCTCAGCCGCACTTAATTTGTAAATTTGACATAATTGTAACATTTAAATTTATTTTTAAAAACTGACTAGAACTGCTGTGCTTCTTACGTCGTCTCTTATCAGCAGGACATTCACGTAGCGGCCCTGGGCTTAAAAAGTTTTGACGTGGAAAAGATTTAGTGTATCAAATTGGTGAATGATTAATCATTTCATTTCATATTTCACATGTTTAATGGTGATTCTGATACGTTTGTTAGACGCTCAACGTGTGTCATTTATCACTCTTATCAGAGCAGCTCAAAGTTATAATATCTGCTGAGTCACGGCTCACGGCTCAAGGCGGTGGAGGGCTCAAAGAGAATTAAAGCAAATTGCTTGTTCAAAGCGCGGACTCGACAATGCCTACTTTTAATTAGTTTACGGCACAAAGAACGCGTCTGCCTCGCCCACAGCGTCTTACCAGCCTCTACTTTATATAAACTAAGAAATAGGTGCAGAATTAGGAATAGGTGATTAGGACCAAAATATTCAAGTTATACACTCTCAGTAATAATAATCATAGTTGTCAATAAAATATATAGTTTCAAGTTTAGAATCATCTCGTAGGCCTCATATTACTGAATCAAAAATGTTTAACTAATAAAATACGAGTATTTTAATCTTGCGACAAGCTTTTACATATTAATTAGTAAGAAAAGCTTTTTTTTACCTTCATTGTCATTCAACATCCTAGCAATCCCGCGAGCTTAAAGATTAAAAGTACTGGATTCTCCGGGTAAATTTTCGAGGATAGTTATAATGATGACGACGGACGATCCATCAAAATATGCGCACTTCGTATTATAAAACACATCGCCTTTATACAAGAAATTGTATAATATCTGTTAGAAATGGCTTCCTATATCGAATACATAATTGTATGTAATTCAATTCCTACATATACGAGAATATCAAGTAAACTATATTTAAAAATATGGTAAGTTTTATATTTTAATAAAGTATATGGGGTCGGCTTTAATATTATTTCTTGATATAAATAAGAACTATAATAAAATCAGTTTTACATTTTATGACCACTTTTACAGTACATGCAACACAGATGAACCACCATGAACCACCCACATAAAATAATTTTATTGTTACGCGTGCTTGTCTTACTGCATGGAAATCCGCGTCGCATACCTATTAAAACCGAAACAATTTGCCTGCTATCAATTCCGGTTATGATAAATACACATAATTAATGCATTAATTAATTTTGTTTTCAAGATCATTGAATAAAAAGGCTATTTTTCTGTTCGGTGTGGCTAGTTGGAGATGAAGCGTTTGTTGGTGCTGATTCTGAGTGCTCTGTTGCTGCTGTGCGGCGCGTCGGCTGGCGACAACGAGGGTGACTCCGCGCGCAGCAGGCAGCCGCGACACATCATCCCGTGGATACAGTGGATCCTGTGGGGCCGCAATGGACCGCCAAACTTATCCACGAATATGTGTTTATTTGTACATCATATAGTCTCTAAGACAAAATCAGATGTTTTTTGATAACGTGTGAAACAAGCGTTTGTTGCGGATGAGTGCTCAGTATAAAAACTTATGAAAAACATGAAATTATGACACTTTGCGGTCAGGCCGCAGATTGCAATTCCCGTTGAGATACACAAAACATGGAAGCACTGATCAAAATTTTACTTCGGGATCTTCTAACTTTAACTGACACCTGCGAGTTCATTGAAATTTTATGAACACAGTCAACTACAATTTAAGGTAAAACTACATGTTTTTATTTCAAGATTTGCCAAATATAAAAAAACCGGCCAAGAGCGTGTCGGACACGCCCATGAAAGGGTTCCGTAGCTAAAAGATGGCCCGACCGCTTAAGACACGATTTATTAAAGGCAACTGCACGTCATAAGTTGGTCGAGTTGTATAAGAATAACTATGTATGATACAGAGTTCGCTGTAGTTTTCGTTGAAAGTACTTACTTGGAGGTATACAGGACATTTTTTCAGAATTATTGTAATAGACAGTACATACACACAGTTCATTATTTACAGATTTATCTGATTATTGTTAATACTTGATGTCTGTTATAATTTAATCATGTTGTGATATCCTGTTATTGGCTTTGTTTGTCTATCATGTGTATCTAATGTACCTCTTATTGTACTGCTGTTGGATATCCAATAAAATAAATAAATAAAAATAAATAAATAAATAGTATTTCAAAAGTTAAGGGGGGGGGGACGCTCTAATTTTAACTTTGTATTAATATATCTCAAGACTGGGGTGTTTGATCCACATGGTTTCAAGGCAAGTTTTATTGTATTTAAAAATATCTTTTTAACGATACCCCACACGATGGGGTAAGTCGATTTTTTTTTCGAATTTACTTTTCGCTGTATGGGAGGGGGGGTAAAAATAATTATTTTTCGATTATTTTAAAAACCAATTCTTGAATTATCACTATGCATCTCTCCACCAATTTTCGTGGCAATCGGTTCAGAAACGGCGGAGAACGAGCCAGGACAGACAGACAGACAGAGCGAAACTATAAGGGTTCCGTTTTTTGCCATTTGGCTACGGAACCCTAAAAAGGGATAATTCTTTCCGAGTACGATAAAAGGCATTAGTATTTTATCAAGGTCATATGAATTTTCTCACTTCACTTGTTACTTATCTGTTTATAAACAATGCGATAATTGTAAAATGCAAACCCATGTTTACGTTTAGACTTCAAGATATTTTAATTTTCTCATAAATATTTACAAAATCACTTTATTTTTTTATTTGAAACTGAATTCAATTTTACGATTTCAGACGAGCACGGTGTGAATATAAAGCTTCTTGCATTTTTACGTAATGTATATCTTTAATCTGCTTCTAAGCGAAAACAATACATTTTTTATTATTATTTTTTTGTAAAGGATTATGACGCCATTTCTCCATTAAAATTTTAAATGTAATTAATATTATACCACTATTAAACTACTTATTTTATCTTTATTGATTATAATTATTCAATTGCAAATTAACATTTACATTCATCAGATACATCTTCTGAAGGATATCGCGTTATCAATTAATTACCTACGTCAATTTCAACCCAAACGAATATTAAAATTTAAAGTTTTTGGTATTCTTTCGGATATTATTTCACAGAGGAACGAAGTCATGAGTATAAAAACACCAAAATTAAAGAAACGAAAATAATCTTGTAAATAATATTTATATCATTTTTAAATAAACGTGTGGTAATCTTTTTTTCTCCTAGTGCCACTGCCGTTTGCATCCTCGGCCGTTTCCTCGGAGCCCAGGGTACGCTTCGCCTAAGATCCTGAATTGACCAGCCAGGTTATTACATTGGAACGACTGGGCTCCAAGGCAATGCCCGAGGATGCAACCGGGAGAGGCGCTAGGATGATGATGATGATGATATAATAATATAAGGAAAAATATCAATTCATCTCTCAGCATTCCATCTCCATCTACTCTGCAGGTTGATATTTTCTTTTACGACACATCGTCCTCGTCATTCGCTGTAGACGTCTAGACAGATCGCTGGCTGTACCTGTTAGGTATTCCCTGAACCCGCACTAAGCGGCTTTCTGCGTCCTATCTTACTGCCATTGAGGGATTACTTATCTACGCTTGCATTTTTATTCTTGAGAGAGCATAACAGAAATTGTCTAAAAAGGTACGGGGACAAAAGCTGAAATGGAATCATAAAATATAAAACAGTCTGGCAGCATTATTTGCATGACATAAAAGTGAAACTAAACATAGTTATTAATCGAATATGGCCCTAACATCCATAGTCCAAGCTTAGTTTGTTATTGCTCAAGCAATAAGTGTGTTCCGACGGACATTTTATTTATGGCAATGTTATCGTGGCCACAACTCGCCTCACATACCGCAGTATTAAAACGGTTATTTGATTTAACTTAGTATGTATTATGTATATTTTTGGATTAATACAATAAACATACTTTTCTCTGCAATACAGTAACTATAACCTGTTTCAATTGTTTTTGTGAAAGACATGTACTAAATAAATTAAATTAGTTTTCAATTAATTTTTTTAAATAGTATCTTTAATGGTTTTACGCTACTCTCCATCATCTTCTTCTTTTGATTCCATACATTGTTTTTACATTTAAAACGAAGCAGTATGGCGTAACGCTTTGCCTGAGTAAAACATACTCAAAAACGTTTTAAAAAATTCTGTAAGTGGTATTGAAAAACCGTCCCCCGCGACCAATTATATCGCCCGACATGCCAAATATGAATTCCGCGCGAATAAATCGTGTGCGTTGTTCCCGCCGCGATAAATACTTATATGGCGCGGACGCGGCCTCACACTGGACGACTCGATAATATCGAATATAAATTATTTACCTAAAAAAAACAGCAAGTAGGTATCAGTTTTCACGACCTTTTTAGGGTTCCGTAGCCAAATGGCAAAAAAACGGAACCCTTTTAGTTTCGTCATGTCTGTCTGTCTGTCTGTCTGTCTGTCTGTCCTGGCTCGTTCTCCGCCGTTTCTGAACCGATTGCCACGAAAATTGGTGGAGAGATGTATAGCGATAATTCAAGAATTGGTTTTTAAAATAATCGAAAAATAATTATTTTTACACCCCCTCCCATACATCGAAAAGTAAATTCGAAAAAAAAAACCATTTAACCCATCATGTGGGGTATCGTTAAAAAGGTATTTTTAAATACAATAAAACTTGCCTTGAAACCATGTAGATCAAACACCCCAGTCTCGAGATATATTAATACAAAGTTAAAATTAGAGCGTCCCCCCCCCCCTTAACTTTTGAACTACTATTACAATAATTCTGAAAAAAATGTCCTGTATACCTCCAAGTAAGTACTTTCAACGAAAACTACAGCGAACTCTGTATCATACATAGTTATTTTTATACAACTCGACCAACTTATGACGGGCAGCTGCTCTTACTAAATAGTGTCTTAAGCGGTCGGGCCATCTTTGAGCTACGGAACCCTTTCATGGGCGTGTCCGACACGCTCTTGGCCGGTTTTTTTTTCAATTTTTATAATTCGTGAGTGGGATTATACACATATAAATACGAATTGGTTCATATCAAATAGAGAGCTATCATACACATTTTTGCTACGAACCAAAAAAATTATGTTAACCAAAATCACAATTACGCAAAACTTGTTCTAACTAGAACACATTCGTTAACATAACTTATGAGCGAGTATACGTTCAGTACATTTTATTATCAATACTTGTCATTCTGAATGCATAAGTAATGTATCTGCCTATTCAGTTACAGACGATACAGCGCGCATTTGTAATTGCCAAATCGACCTGTGTGAAACCACCGCGGAATCTTGCGACGGATAAAACATTAATTTCAAATTTTAATTCTCAATTATAATTAGAAATTAATGTACTTTGAGAATTGTAATGCTATGTTAAAGTTGAGCAGTGACTGGCTTATGAATTTTTTAACACAAAGTAATACCGAGTCTAGCACACAGATCCCACCAGAGCTACAGCGGCGCGGGTCTCTAAACTAGGCATTTCCGAATCATACCGTGATCTCACGATTCCGCCATAAAACATGATATTGCGAACGAATCGCGTTACATTTTTACGGGAATCTTTTAAATTTATCGCCGCGGTTTAAACAGTCATTATGTGATCCGGCCGCCGACGGGTTTCCATGGGGGATTTATGGCCAGAAGCGGGATTGAAAATAAAACAAGCGCGGAATTCTGCCGAGGCGCAATGCGCCGCGCGGTTGATTTGTGGTATTACTTTTCACTGTAACGATCAGTTTTATCTGTTTGCTGTGTTTTATTAAGCCGAAGTCGTTCTGCAACTGTTACAATATACTTAGAGGCAGGACAATATGCAATAGATTCACGATATAGACAAGGTATTAGATGTTATTGACTCCAATTCGGAGTTTTTCAAGTTGCTTTGCAAGCTTTTGCGAATTGCTTCCATATTAGAGCCAAATAAAACTTTTTCAAAATGTTTCTGAGAGTCGTCGATAAAGCACTAAAACCATTTTAAGCATATTCTTAATCACATTTACACACTCGTACATAATACCAATAATGCCTTTTCACATAAGTTCCTTAGTAATGTCGTCGTATTGAGATGTTTATTCGTGTATTTGATTATGCATGCTGCCTGACGGTTTAGTTAGTTCGTTTTATTCCACTTATTCCGGCGGGAGGCGCTGCGCTGAAAGTTTGATCGAGGCAATTTTCCGCCGCTGCCTTCAAGGGCACAGGGCTGCCATCGGAGTAGCATAAGATGTTCACCGCTTAATGTGATTTGCTACTTACATATTTTTTAATAACATGTAATAGTACAGGGACTGTTCTTTTTTATAATTTATTATTTCTAGTAAAATTAACTTGATTAAAATTATTTGAGCTGGTGTTGCAACATTTCCCTTAAGAGATCCTCAATGGAATGGACTAAACAATTTTATAAATATCATAAGATTGCTTGCTACAAGAGATGTGCTTGGTTGCTGAAAGTCTCCTGTTACATTTGTTACGGAAGAGACCTCACATGAGTGTATTTAACTTATGTGCAAAACATATTTCTAATTTATAATACTTGAATGATTGTTCATTTAAATAATTACAATGAAATATTAATCTTTTGTTGAAAATCGTAAAAAGCAGTACTTAGGTTTTTAAAAGGAGTTGAAAAACATAAAAGAAGCTTAAGTTAAGCCCATTTGTTCAAGCTTTTGATATGTTTCCTAGTACAATATTTTTTTGTTGAAGATTCCTTTCTGATATCCGACTTGAAATCTAGATATAATTCACCCCACCGGGTGTTTAAGTAATTATATTTTCAGGATACTTTCCAGATTTTTCTTTTCTTCCTTAGTTTATGGATTTTTAATTTTCAACCCTACCTAGGGCGCGGGCCGGGAACTTTCGGTCTTATAAGTAGTTAAGTCCTGGTGAGCGAGTCGCGCGATACTGCTGGCTTTATGGACCGGAAAAGGGGACATTGGGAGAATAGTGTACTCGCACATACACCGAAAGTAACCTATATAGCAATCCCGAGCTCTCCGCAGGAATGGGAAGACAAAAGTAAAGTAGGTACCAGGTGATTAATAACCCTCTTCTTTTTATACGTACTCACAATATGAGCAATTTAGGAGGCTTCTAAGGAGGAGCGGAGTCTTCAAATACCAGTTAAGGGAAATTGTTTAAGAAACTTATCCAGTTTTTACCAGAGAAGAACATGCGATTCACAAAATAATTAAAGCTGGGGGCACGGATTAGATAGTTTTCTGCAACGCCAAAAAGTCACAAATGCATTGCTGGCTTATAAATAGGGAACCTTCACATTCATGATAAATTGACAGTAATTTAAACACTCAAAAGTATTCAACAACAAACAAAAGATGACCCAAAATTATCCCGCATTTTTTTTACTGAGAGCATTTTATTAACATAGGGTGAATAAAAACTAATTATGCAGAAGTTATCACAGCAATCGAATATTACAAACCACATGAGATCATCACGTCAACCACAAGTTAATTGTATACTATTGATTTTACCCAAACCGCACAATGTATTATTTGATACAGGGCCGGAAGCTCGTTACCCTTTTAGCAGAAAATATTACAACATGGCGAATGTTAACTCGGGGCGGCAAGAGGGGGCGAGGGGCGGGGGCGGGTGTAGAATGAGTGACGTCTGTCACAGATACGTCAGCCGTCAGGCGTCGCCGCGGGCGCCGCGCGGGCTGCGGCTGACGCGTGTCGAGATTTCAAAGAACGCGCGGAACGGCGGCGGCTCTCTGTTCCGTCATAAGGAATTACGTTAATAAATTCCGGGATATTTGTTCCCTTTTGTCTCACGGTATTGTGATTTCGGTTGAAATTCTTTTGTGTTTGAAACGAAATTAGGAAAATAATGAAAAGTACTTTTCAGGAGATTTCTATTGCTACATAATTAAGCGGTATCCGAGATTAAAATTAAAAACTCCTAATCGAATTATTTATCTTGTATATTATTAGGTTGCGTCAATGAAGCCATGTGAAATTATCAGGGAAAAGCTGAGCCGGTAACAGGTTGTGGCGCCTGGCGGGAGGCGACGTAATTTGCACTACTTATTGCGCATTACACGCCGATGAAGATAAGCAGCATCTATACCATTTGACGCGTTTGTCAACAGTTATACTGCACAGTGCGAGAACAACAGCAGATTACGTTAGTTTCATTCTTACTTCATACAAGTTGAATGCTTAGATGACATTTGGAAGCCATTTAACAGCTAATGATGAACACAGGTTTTGTAGGTTATTTAATAAACATTATCTGTATGTAAATGATCACCTCAGATAACACAGAACGCTAGTCGAGCAACTTGTTAGAACTTTCCTTTGAGCCCGGCGAGTCGCAACTCGCAAGATTGCATTCAAACAAAGAATAACCGCGAGTTCTCCGCTCAGGTGCGGCTAACAAGACCGGCTAACTAGTTCAACTACAGCTTTAGATAAGATTACACTGTTGCGCTATCCGTGGCTGGCGGTGGTCCTACTATGTTAATGTTAAGGAAAGTACTTCAAGGAATTGACAGCGCATTAAGAGAAACCTCTTATATAGATAGGTGTACTTAAATTGGTGAAAATACCAAATTGTGACACATTGAAACGCTAAATATTAACTTGTTTTTTGTAATAAGATAAACAATCATTTTTTTAAATCTTATTTTTAATATTATAAACGTGAAAATTTGTTTGTTTGGATGTTTGTCCGTCAATCACGCTGAAACTACTGAATGGATTTTAATGAAATTTTGTATACAGGCTGGGTATGACCTGACTTAGGTGATAGACATTTTAATCCCGATTCAATGCTCCCACGGGATATACAAAAATCAGCGAGAACGTAGTCGCAGAAAAAATAAAGCAAAAGCATTCCCGTCGAAGTGCGAAGAATCACGATTGCTGAAAGTACAGTTTATCAACTAAAAACAACGATAGGACACACTTCAATCGATACCATCAGACCTTTATAAAAATTTATAAAACAAATAACAGGAAGCTTTCCTTGCAAATGAGAATTAAACATTCAGTTGTAACAGTGAGCGGGAGCTCTGTTGCACATGCAGTTAGAGCTCGACCGCAGCCGCCATCACGCGAGACGGCGGGCGCGTCCCGTGCGGCGCGTCCCTTGATCCCGCGCGTCCCAATGCCGCAATCTAAATGCATACGCCGCCCGCCATGAATGCGCAACAACAGACTCGCCTCGGAAAGTACGCAGGAGTTATTGTTTTGGCTTCAAGCGCTTGAAAGGAGACATCGAACAAACAGCTTCTCTATTTAAAACTTAAACAATGTATGTACGTTGATTTTCATTCTTGCACATTTAGTGATCAAACAAAAATCAGACAGTCGCTAGAATAGTTTGCTCACATAGAAAGACTTATTTACGTTTAAAAAGTTTCTAGAATTATTCAAGCAACGGAAAACCCATAGTCCAGGAATTTTAGATTTTATCTGCGGAATAATTCCTAGTGAGCTGAATTTTTGTATACACCTTTATTATGATATTGTTATGATGATGTGAAAAATCGACATTGATATCGTGCCGGCTAAAAAAGTTATAGGGGTCCAAACGTCACGAAAATCAGTTTTTCTCAAATATCTCGCGATCTTTTGCTCAGAGGTCAATAATGGCTTCATAAAAGTTGTTCGTCGTAAAATTGTCTACAAAAAAGGTCTCTTGCATTTTTCTGTAGAATTAACCGTTTTTGAAATAGAGACTAGAACGCACACACATATGGTATTGTATACCGTACGCCACATACTAACGCATAAACCCTATTGTTTGTTTTTTTCCCTTTTTTGTTTGTGTGTTTTTTGTTAGTATAATGATCTACATATAGAAATATAAAGGACTTGTAATACGAGCACAGTCAGGAAAATAGGAATATCAACTATAAAAAACTAAGTGGCAATTTTTTTTGTCACTTTATAACTCAAGAACGGGCTCACCGATCCAAACCAAATTTTCAGAGCTTGTCCAAACTATTTAGTAGATGTTTTATGTGAAGTTTGAACAAAATCGGTCGTTCACTTTATGCGTAGCGAAGCACGTACCGGGCCGCTAGTAATGATATAGATGCTATGTCCAGTGACGTTTGTACCCCTGTAACTTTTTTAGCCGGCACGATATCAATGTCGATTTTTCACATCTTCATCACAATATCATAATAAAGGCGTATACAAAAATTCAGCCCACTAGGATTTTTTTCGCAGATCGTTGATCAAAATTGCTAAAATTCACATTGCATATCTATATCATTACTAGCGGCCCGGTACGTGCTTCGCTACGTAAAAAGTAAACGACCGATTTTGTTCAAACTTCACATAAAACATCTACTAAATAGTTTGTATAAGCTCTGAAAATTTGGTTTGGATCGGTGAGCCCGTTCTTGAGTTATAAAGTAACAAAAAAAATTGCCACTTAGTTTTTTATAGTTGATATTCCTTTTTTCCTGACTGTGCTAGTATAACAAGTCCTTTATATTTCTATATGTAGATCATTATACTAACAAAAAACACACAAACAAAAAAGGGAAAAAAACAAACAATAGGGTTTATGCGTTGGTATGTGGCGTACGGTATACAATACCATATGTGAGTGCGTTCTAGTCTCTATTTCAAAAACGGTTAATTCTACAGAAAATTGCAAGAGACCTTTTTTGTAGACAATTTTACGACGAGCAACTTTTATGAAACCATTATTGACCTCTGAGCAATAGATCGCGAGATATTTGCGAAAAACTGATTTTCGTGACGTTTGGACCCCTATAACTTTTTTAGCCGGCACGATAACAATGTCGATTTTTCACATCATCATTACAATATCATAATAAAGGTGTATACAAAAATTCAGCTCACTAGGAATTATTCCGCAGATCGTGGATCAAAATTGCTAAAATTACTGGACTACCAGCGATTAAAAGAAAAAGCGGCGCAAACACAGGTGCACCTGTAGAAGAGGCCACGTGTGCTAATAAAGGCACTTTTAAACGGCAACAAAGACATAAAAGGCTTGTGCAATGTTTAGAGCATTCAGTTAATTACGTTAAAAGGAACATAGGAATGTCTTTTGAAACAGAAGTTTCCGCCGGCAATCTGATTAGCGACCTCGGAATCAAGTTACGAGCGTCGCGCTGCTGCCGCGCTGCTGCCGCGCTGCTGCAGTGCAGCGGGTGCAAGTAAACACGTCCTCCGAGCACGTGCGAGCGGTTGAATTAGTCGCGACAAACACTCACTGTACAACACGCTAACTTATAAAAATAATATACCTTTTGACTTGAGAACACTCCCTTTTTGTAGTTAAAAAGTACCAGTAGTGTGTTGACATACAAATAAAACAGGTCGGAACAATGTGCAATGTACGTACTCCCAATTTCACAATCTGACAGTGTGTAAACGAAATCAAGGGCCGTAAGGTTTTTGCCAAGTCTATCTAGATTAAGTGTTCCACTGCAATACTTTTACGTTATAGTCAAAGAACCTATTGCTAATAACAACTTTTCATATTTATTTATATCGTCTATGTAATCCCCAGCTAATAACTTTGAAATATTTTTTTTATGCCATAGTGCCTTGGTAATATTATCCACCGTTTCTCAGAAAACAACTTGGGAAATAACCTTCTTGGGTCTTTAAGTTCGGTTTGTTTACCAAATTAGTTATTGAGTATGGGAAAATGTCATAATAAACCATTGTGTCTCAAATTATCCCTAAAATCTGCACAACCGAGATTGACCAGTTCAGTCCAGTCAATTCAGTGCACTCGTACTGTAATGTGTGATCCGTCGCAAAATGTGCTTGAGGCAAAGTCTGTGCTTTATCGTGTATGTGATATTAACTCTTCGCTCATCTCTCGCCGTAACCATCGGAATGTGACCCTAAAATACAGCGGTCGGGTTCTGTGGATACTTTACTTCATTTACTTTCTCTATTGGACTAACGACGACGTAAATAAAAACATTTATTTTGGGAAGATCATCAATGTTCTTATTAGTGCCAGGGGTTAAAATCTGCTTCTAATGATAGGAAAATTGTGAATTCTTCTGAAGTTACTCACTCGGAGAAATTCGCCCCGAAAGCAAGAAATAAAATATACACAACAAGATGACAGCACAACGTTTATGCACAAAAACAATCGAATAATCAATAATCGACCGCACAAAATTGTCATACTCAAAATAATAAAGTTATTTATTTTTCTTTATAACAAAAATTAACAGTTATACGAGTAAGTGAACTAGAACAAAGTAAGCAAGGTGTGCAACAGCGCAAACAGCACAACTTGGTCCCCGACCGACACAACCCCCCACAACTCGACACAGCTCGACACAGCCGACACACGGCAACCCGACACAACCCGACACAACCGGTTGAAACATTCCTCGCTGTGAAAAACCTCTCCCGGGACTTCTGTCGCCCGCAATGCCGAGTTTTGTTTTGAAAGGTAATAAACGTATTTCTGAGGTAAACTTGCAGTTTATTTACGAGGATTTTTCGCTGTGTTTTCCACGAAGTTGGGACAAGGGACGTCGGGAGCCGGGAGTGTTGTCACGCTTCAGTCCCGACTGCTAGAATAATGAAATCAATCAGGTGAAAGTGTTTTGAGAGAAACTTCCTTCGCGAGCAACAAGCATACTTTGAGAGTAATTAGGTATCAGCAATTGGATTAACTAACTCAAAAACATAGGGATTCTGTTAAAAATAAATTTTCTAAATGATATTCTCTTAACTTGACTGACTCTCACTTCAAAGGGCACGTAACGCAGGTTTATTTTCCTTGGACGCATCACAGAGGCAATAAAGATACAGATTAAAGCCACATTTTTATTTCGTTCTACCCTGACACCAACAGCAATACTAGTAAAAATACAAACACACCTCCAATTTCGTAAAAGAAAAACGTAATATAAAGCATGATAAAAGAAGCGCACTAGAAGATTCGGAGTAGTCACCGCATTTCCCGCGCGTCGGAGTCGCGGTTAATTTTTAAAGAGACGACTTCTGTCGCGTGCAATCCGCCTGCGCTTGTTTTGTTCTCGAGAAAAATGCACCGCTTCCGCACAGATCCCGTTTATGTTAATTCTCTACGAAAATGTTTTAAGTTGAATTCCAGAGTGATGTTTCAAGAGTTTGCGGTTGAAACTTGTAATTTTGAATTGGCCTTATAATAAAGCGAAAGCTTTAGTAGTGCACACTTTAATATAAATATTTCTCGTAGTCGTACCATGTTTGTGAGAGATAATTATGTATTATGTACGGTGGCAGAGTATTTTTTTTTGTTGTTTTCTGACGAATAATAAGTCCTACTATGAAGCCCATGTTAATCTATACATCTATACAAATATTATAAAGAGGAAAGGTTTGATTTTTTGTTTGTTTGTTTGTATGAATTGAATAGGCTCCGAAACTACTTGGCAGATTTGAAAAATTCTTTCACTGTTGGAAAGCTACATCATTAAGTCGGTTTCGAGTTCTCCTCTGTGTCCAGAAAAGGAACATTGTGCGACCCCGAATTTAACGCGGGCGAAGCCGCGGGCGGCCGCTAGTAAACAATATTTTGAATTTGAATTTGAATTTGAATATTGACATAATACAACAAAGGTTTTCTTTGTATTTACTTACTTCGTAGTGCTAAAGACTTTGTTGAATTATTCATGTATCATGTTTTATAATTATCATACTATAAGTTCTGATGACTAATTGAAACCCAAAATGTTAATAGGACCTTTAAATAATTGTTTTCACCAGAAATTTCATCTCATCGCAAATATTTGCATCAACTCTGAAGCGGTCCAAACAAGACTGTTAATCGATTTTGAAATCTATTCCTCTTGCATAGAGCGCAATTTGGGGTTCGATTGCAAATTTAGTGCAGCGTAGTAGATGACTTCACAAACGTTCGAGCGAAACGATCAATCGGCTGCGGAATGTAAAACAAAGCGTGTGAAAATTCCGCCAAAACAGTCCCCAGTCTTCTAATAGTGATTCCGTACATTAAGACATCACTGAAAATGTACCGTTTACTTAGTTATTCGTTTAGAATGAATATTCGAAAAGATCATGATCACGTATGAAAAGCATTACACTATTTCAGAGGACATTGCGTTACCGTCGTCTAGACCAGACCTTTTCAATTATTTTAGAAAACTTAAGCGCGTTCTGTTGGTAGAACTTACTGTTCCATGGGAGACAAATATTCCCAAAGATCACGCGTTTAAAAGAAATAACTATTATGACCTAACCAACGAAATGACTAAAAATGGTTATACAGCACGGTTGTATGCTGTGGAAGTGGGTGCGAGAGGTATACCAGCGAAATCTCTCTACAACGCAACCTGCTGAAGGACTTAGGATTAACAAGATCCAATATTAGCTCCTTACTAGAAAGAGCAACTAAAGCCTCTCTGTTCCACGCTATGTAACGGAGAATCCATGGATAGCTAAGAAGTTCGTCTCTTCCGTCAAATATTATTTGATAACTAGCGGCCGCCAGCGACTCCGTCCGCGTGGGTTACGAATACGATTTCCGCACACAGTCTTACTAAAAATAGCTGAATAAAACAACGGTCTATCTATATGCATGCAGTCAACTTGTAAACTTTTATGGGACTAATTACTCATTACTCAGGTTAGAAAAATAATAGTTAAATTGAGTGAAATTTATCCTACTACTATTATAAAGGCGAAAGTTTGTATGTGTGGATGTATGGATGTATGGATGTATGGATGTTTGTGACTCTTTCACGTAAAAAATACTGAATGGATTTGAATGAAACTTTACCACAATATAGCTTATACATCAGAATAACACATAGGATATTGAAAATCGAAATCCACGCGGACGGAGTCGCGGGCGGCCGCTAGTTAACAATAATCTGGAGACCTTATACATTTGAGAAATCATCTGTTCACCGCGATTCAGATCAGCGGCCGCGCCTCTAGCGAGGTGCGCCATCTATTTTTTTTTTTTTTTTTTTTTTCGCTGTGGCAACACCGCGAATGACAGCTGATTGAATTTGCTCCCAACTATTTTTTACAAAATTTAAGTTTAAATTGATAAAAAGGTCCTAAAAACATCACAAAACGTAACTAATAAGATAGTTTTAAGTGTATTAAGTGTCAAATAGTGCCTAAGAACAATATTTACAAGGTTTGTGTGATGTGTAAACCGGCGTCAGTGACAGTTCAAATTTTGAATTTGTGAGTCATTGTTTTCTCTCAAATTAGGTAATATCTACCATTGCATTTAATTAATGCTTGTAGTATTCTAATTTATTCAACAGTGCCGCAAAATATTTTGTGATAAACTCGCGCCGAGGTATAAGATAACCTCACAATTGTGTAAACAACTCTTTGTAGGTACAAATCCGTTCGTTTTTGTTAATTGAATTTCACGTTATTTTTAACAATGTTGACGCGTAGCAAGGCCTCTGCTCGCCGGGACGGGTCTGCACTCACCTCAACACGCCAGGCTGAGACCAGACTAGACCTAGCTTTGAAGGAATTAAAGGCCACCAAAGAGGAAGTTACACAATTGATTAGGGAGAGAGAGGACAGTGAACGGGAATTGTTGGACGTGTTGGACAAATGTAGCAAAATGAAAAAAGATATGACTGAGTTGCATACTCAGAATCTTATTGTAATAGAGGAGAGGGACAGGCTTCAATTAATGGTCGATGGGTTTGGCGAATGCAGCCAGGAGTTCGTCCAGAATCTACGGCGCGTAACGCTGCTCGAGCATGAGCTCCAGGAGGCTCACCACCACATCACCCACCTCGAGAACGAAAAGCAGGACTTCGCTGCATCGCATACACAAACCCTATTCGACGAGCTGTTAGGTAGTGCGCCCAGCCTTGTGCCTGATGTTTTTGACAAAGGACCCGCTGTGACTGTAGACCTGACGGGAGATGATAGCATCCGGTCTACACAAGCGGTGGGCATTGTTAGATGCAGCAGGAACAAGCTCAAAAAGTATATTAGGTTAAATAGGTATATTAAGAAAACCCAGAAATTAATTAAGAAAAAGTCTTGTTCATGTACATCAACTAAATGCATTAAGGAAAAACAGCGGTTAGGTGATGAACTTGATTTATATACAATTACATTAGACAATAACATCACAGAATATGAGAAGAATTATAAAAGGTTAGAAAAAGAAATTGTGACATTGAAAACTTCCTTAGAAAGAATAAGTAATAGGTATTCTATTTATAAGAATGAGAGTGAGGAACACATTTCAGCATTGAAATGCCTTCTTAACTCCTCAACGTCAAGCACAGAAAATATTGTAAATAATTATAAACACAACGCATCGATTGTAAATACATCGGATTTGAACGGCTCGCTGCCTATCTGTGCGTCCGCACTCTCAAAACCAGTTTGTTATGATGACACGCTTACTTTGTCCAACGCATTAAAACCCAGCGATTCCACAAACAGCACATTACATGTAAATAAAAACAAAATAGTTATGTTTTGTGATGAGTCGGGTAAGGAAATGGGACAACTGTTAAATCATTACTTGGGACAACAAATATTTAATCACTGTTATCCTAACACTCCATTTACTACTATTATAAATAAAATTAAAAAATATGATTTCACAGACAATACGACCTTAATAGTAATGATCGCAAATCGTGGAAATGTAAACAAAAAAATTATGACCACAATTTTTGACAGCTTAAATAATGTAAATGTAAAAAATATTATAATGTTTACACTTCCTTATAGTAAAAGCTTGCCACAGCTTGAAAATAGTTATAGGTATAGTTTAAATTTGTTTATGAATACATTGACATGGAGTAATTGTAAATTTAATTTGATTGACATAAATTGTATCTCGACATTTAATATTTATTTGACTAAAGATAATTACTATCTTTCAAAATATTGTAAGCGACAAATAGCTACATCGCTAGCATATTGTTTTGATCAAGCAGCCAAGAATTTGGCTACCCAACCTGCTTTTATTGAGCAGGAAACTGTTGACATTTCTTGTTCCTTGGAAAAAATTCCAAGTAATTTAAATTATTGCATAGGACAGTAGAGGATTACTCTAGCCAGTTATGTACTATTAATAAACCTAGGAAAACTTCAAATCGACTAAATATTGTACACCAAAACATACAAGGTTTTCCTGGTAAGGAACTAGAATTAGAAATTAATTTAAATGAAATGCAAGTCCATGTTCTTTGTCTAACTGAGCATTGGTTACGACAATGCGAATTATTAATTAGTATTGACAATTATAAAGTCATTAGTTCGTTCTCGAGGAAGTCTGCTATTAGGGGTGGCTCACTAATATTACTTGATAGCTCACTTAAATCTAAAGATAGAAAAGATGTAACATTACTTTCGATTGAGCGAACTATTGAACTGTCTTGTGCAGAGCTTGAGCAGAGTATTATTGTTTGTGTGTACAGGCCTCCTTCTGGCAATTATCCTTTATTTGAGACCACCATGGAAGAAGTTTTAAAAAAGGTGTGTAACTGTAATAAGAAGGTAGTTGTATGTGGGGATTTTAATATTAATATTTTAGATAATAGTCAAACCTCTGTTAGGTTCCTAAATTTATTTAAATGCTTTGATCTCACTCCACTCTTTATGGAACCAACTAGAGTGACTCCTACATCAGCCACCTGTCTTGATAATATATTCTGTAATTGTAAAGTACTCGCAAAATCAATTGTTAACTTTGTGAATTCTGACCATTGCGGTCAACTTGCAGCGCTTGAGAGCCATAGTGTAGTTGCTTTGTCTAGCTTTAGTTACAGACCGATTACTACAAATCGCGTCGAAAAATTCAAACACAATATTTGTACTAAAATTCCGCTAGCGCCACCTGTTGTAGATATTGACATCAATAACATGTATAGACGATTATTTGACATTATCTCACATGAATTTAATAGTATATTCACAGTTTGTGTAGATAGCTCGAAATCGAAATTTAGTGACTGGGCCACAAAAGGTATTTATAAAAGTAGGAATATATTGTTTGAATTGTATGCTCAAAAAGCTTATCCAAACAATCCAGATTTTATAGAATATGTAAGAAAGTATTCAAAGTTATTTAAAAAAGTGTGCATGGTGGCCAAACCAAAAAATGTAATTAAAGCTACTTGGAATATTATAAATAAGGAAACTTGTAGGAATAGGTCTCATGATAGTAAGTTATGCTTAAAAATTAATAATAGGTTAATTAATACAGATGCTGAAGTGGCTAAAGCCTTTGAGCACTTTTATTCTGAAATTCCAGTCACGACTACTAGCTTATTAGACTCCTCACCGCATCATGCTGAATGCCTCCTTAAATCAAAAGTAGAAGAGTGCAAAGTTGTTTTTAATTTCTCGCATATTGATGCACTAGTTATAATTAAATCATTTAAAGAACTAAAGTTAAAAAAGACAGAAGATCTTTGGGGTATTTCAATAGATATTTTAAAAACTATTATTATTGCCATTGCACCATATTTAGCATTAATATTTAATAAGAGCATTGAAATGGGTCAGTTTCCAAATCTTATGAAACATAGTAAAATAACTCCTTTATTTAAATCAGGAGAAAAGACTGATCCGTCAAATTTCAGACCCATATCCATACTTCCATCTCACAGTAAAATTTTTGAAAAAATTATTTTCAATCAATTATTGTCACATTTTAATTCAAATTCTTTATTTAATGAAAATCAGTACGGATTTACTAAAAACAAATCCACTACTGATGCAGGAGTTTCACTTGTAAAACATATTTTTGATGCATGGGAGGCTTAGCAGGATGCGATAGGTATCTTCTGTGATTTGTCAAAAGCTTTTGACTGTGTAAGTCATGAAACCTTGCTGATGAAGCTGCGGCATTATGGCGTCTCCGAGTTCGCTTTAACGCTTTTAAAATCATACCTCACTGGCAGAGTTCAAAAGGTGAACATCAATGGAACTAACTCCGATGGCGCCCCATTGATAATGGGAGTGCCCCAGGGCTCGATATTGGGACCACTCCTTTTTCTTATATATATTAATGATCTTCCTGCCTTTACAAATGGTCTATGTGAGACTGTGTTGTTTGCTGATGATACCTCTTTAGTTTTTAAGGTAGATAGACGTAAAACACAACTAGACGAGGTAAATAACGCCCTCTCACAAGTCCACTATTGGTTTACAACTAATAACTTACTACAAAATCCTAAGAAAACAAAATGTGTTAGATTCACAATGCCTAATGTGCCACAAGTTATAACAAATGTTTTAATGAATAATGATCATATTGATGTAGTCAAATCAACTGTCTTTTTAGGAATAACTTTAGACTCAAAATTACAATGGAGCCCCCATATTGTTGCTTTGGCTGGGAGACTAAGTTCTGCAGCATTTGCTGTAAGAAAAATACGACGCCTGACTGATATTGAAACGGCGAGATTGGTTTATTTCAGCTATTTTCATAGTGTTATGTCTTACGGTCTGTTATTGTGGGGATCGTCTGCTGATATACAAACAATTTTTGTATTACAGAAAAGGGCGATCCGTGCAATATATGACCTTAAGCCGCGTGATTCACTCCGTGAGATATTCAAGGAGATTAATATTTTAACTACAGCGTCTCAATACATCTTTGACTGCATAATTTATACGCGCAAGAACCTACATATTTTTTCTAGAAAAAATGACTTTCATTGCTTTAATACAAGAAATAAACATAAGCTTGCCGTTCCAAGTCACAGGCTTCATAAGACTGGGAAGTCTTTTATTGGACTTAGTGTCAAAATATTTAATAAATTGCCTGAAAGTGTAATTGAATTTCCTAAACATAAATTTAAGATGTTTATTAAATCAACCTTGATGAAGAAAGGTTATTATAAAATAGATGATTATTTAAATGATAAATATGCATGGACATGTTAATCTGCTCAGCCGCACTTAATTTGTAGTTATTATAAGTATTTGACAAAATTGTAAAATTGAAATTTATTTTTAAAAAAGGCAAAACTGTCTGAGTTTCTTGCGGCGTCTCTTCTCAGCAGGCCATTCACGTCGAGGCGCTGGTAGGGCGAAAAAAGTTTTGACGTGCAAAAGAATTTACTAAGTGAATCAAATTGCTGAATAAATATTTTCATTTTCATTTTCATTTTATCGGCACATTTTAGAACTAAATATTTCGCTAGCACAATTTACAATGATAAAATAAAGGAATATACAAAGCCTACTTCGACAAATGGTAACTGGTAAGTGGACTATCCAACACAAAATGTTTTGTCAATTCGAACCAGTAGTTCCTGAGCTTAGCGCGTTCAAACCAATTTGGATCTTGAGTTGCACGTGTTATTGTGAGTCAACCATAAAAGATAGACATATGCTGTTGGGGGATATTTTTTAGGAAATTTTACGTAAAATATTTCCTTCATACATGATTTCTATGTGACTTTAACCATTAAGGCTGCACACGCGACTGAAGCTTAAGAAATGGAGTAAATTCTCCCGTTTTTCCCACATTTCTCTTCACTACGCTACTCCTGTTGATTGTAGCGTGATGAAAAGTATCCTATAATATGCCCAGGAGTATGAAGAATAATGGTACCAAGTCTCGTCAAAATCCGTCCAGTAGTTTTTGTTTCTATAAGGAACATACAGACAGACAGACAGACAGACAGACAGACAGACAGACAGACAGACAGACAGACAAAAAATTTACTGATTGCATTTTTGGTATCAGTATCGATCACTAAACACCCCCTGATAGTTATTTTTATTTTTATTTAATGTACAGAATTGACCTCTCTACAGATTTATTATAAGTATAGAAGATAACATAATATGGATGATTATTAGGTCTGAAGATGACGCGTAGTATAGTCCAGAATATACTCGTACATCCCACAAAAACACAAATTCTGTCATATTAAAAGGGACACTAAAACTTTTTTTTATCAAAAAACGAAAGGAATTCCACGTGATAACTACGTGTTTAATATCTGCGCACCGGGCAATGCTGCTAACTACATAGAATATATTATAGTCAATTATTATTAGGCAAACTGGGTGCTCGTTTACATAGTTTCATAGTATCTGTAAAAACAGCCATTTGACCAAGGATCTCCAAACGCCGAAGCGGGGTGTTTTAAGCGTTCTTTGCTTTGCTGTCGCGTTTAGTGTTTTCGGAGATTACGCGCGCCGCCCGGCGCTGTTTGCGCTGTGAATCAACTATACTGCGAAAAAAGTTGAGCGATCACGCCCGAAATTGAATGCCTGCGATTGAAATGTTTCAAACGGAATTTTGTAAATTACTTATTGGTGGAAAACGAATCTTATTAATATCATAAATGTGAAAGTTTGTTTGTTTGGATGTTTGTCCGTCCATCACGCTGATACTACTGAACGGATTTTGATGAAATTTGGTATACAGGCAGGGTATGGGCTGACTTAGGTGATAGGATACTATTGATCCCGATTAGAAGTCGCGGGTGGCCTCTAGTTTATGAATAAGACATCAACACATCAAACGAATAAGATACCGTAGTATTACAGAAAGTTAAAACCAACTCGCAATGAAAATAACATATTTTAAAATATAGATTTCACTATCAAAAGGCAGTCTAGTGTGTTTCTCATGAAAAATTCTAATATTGCCTGATAAAATTACAAGTTCAAGTATGTAGCTCAGTCAGCTACGCTTTCACGCTCAAACCGCTGAATCGATTTAGAAAATGAAATTCGGTACAGATATAGACTTGACTTTCAGAAAGGACGTAGAGTCTTTACAAAAAATCGGCTTGAAAGGGCAACCCTTCCAGAGGCCGGAGTGACTGATGAAAGCTAGTTATTAATAAATATCAACACGCACCCTTTCACGTCCAAGAAAAATTCTCTTCCCTTGAAATCCTAATAAATTAAAACCTTATCGGCAATTTTTCACTGCGTAAAGTCTATGTCCAACGCGAGAATGATTGAATAAACGTTTGGGGCTGAATCAATCAACTTAATATGCCCCAATGGTTTTAAAGAAGGTAGAGCATAAAATTCACAACCAACGGAATTCTTCGGTTTGTACGCGATTGAAAGATTTCAGTTGTTTGATTTCCTACTCTGCTGAAATAATGATAGTTAGTCTGCATTATTTCTCAAGTGCACTTTTCGCACAGGTCTGGTCTTATCGCTTTAAAATGTCAATAAATTAGTATTTTCTCTCGTATTTTTAGGATTTGCTACGTTAAGTTTCATTCTGTAAGTGATGCCACGGAAGAAACCCCTATTTATTTGAAACGGGTATTTTTAAGTGAAATACAAACTCATCTATTTATTTAAGAAAACTCTCAATGCTCATTTCGCATCGAAATAGAGCGGAATCATTAGAACAGCAATACAGTACATCATGTTACACGTTTAGGCTTAGACAATTAGCATACAGTCATGGACGCGCCACGCATTATAATAATTGCATTAATTACTCAATGTAACATAATGCGGGTATTATCATGCTAATTATTACTTAATAGCTGCGGGGGAAGTATTTCAACCTACATTATTAAAATCATGATAGATTTAGCAAAACAATTTATGGCTGTACGTTTCTGGCCTAGTATCCTACTACTATTATAAAGGCAAAAGTTTGTAAGTATGGATGTATGGATGTTTGTAACTCTTTCACGTAAAAACTACTGAATTGATTTGAATGAGACTTTAACACAATATAGCTTATACATCAGAATAACACATAGGATATTGGAAATCGAAATCCACGCGGACGAAGTCGCGGGCGGCCGCTAGTTTTTTAATATATTCAGCGATACAAAAGTATCGTGGGCCGAAAAAGAAATGGGTAAAACATTATCCCTTTTCTAAGTTTCGATTAGTTTTTTTTGGTTAATTTCTCAAACAAACTCGCTCGGGCTGAAGTTTTTTTAAGACTGTCTGTTGTTGATTTTTACCAAGAAAATGAAATATTTTTAAAGAATTTACCGGAATTTCTCGCAGACCTCTCTCGAACACGAAGCCACGGCTTCTTTCCGTTCATTTTCCGTTAAGCCGAAGTTAATTACTATTTAAATTAGAGTTTTATACAACATCTGTTCTAGAGAAATTTAAGAACACATTATTTAGTTACAAAGTCAAAAATAGAAACAATTTAGGACTCATTTCGAAATGAAGGCGTCTTTTGTGAAGCATCCTCTTTTAGTTTACGCTTGGTCTGAGGAACGTAATTTTATTTCTCCCTCACACGTAGGTAGGCGTCTATTTAATTCGTTTTGCTATAGACCAAGAATCCTTTTCTTGCCTGAGCTTTAATCGTCAATCTAATCAAACAAGCAAAACAGATCTGGATACATTTAAGAATAGTACACTAAATAACAGTGACACGACACACGTACAAAAGTTACTGCTTCGAGTTAGTTTGCGGGCGTCAATATGGCGGTTATGTTAATGCATTGTGTAAAACAAGGAAGTTGCAGCGACGCAACTGCAAGTGCACTGTAGCGCGCATTAGCGAGGTGAAGTTACGGCGCATTCCGCGGAGGCGGCAAACTGATAATAATTAAATATTCTTGCTCGTGCATCGCTGGTCAATAGAAATATCAGCATATTTCTCGCTGGGGAAACTTTATGATGTTGTACTAAGGGATAGTATAGGGCATTATTGCATAAATTGATCTGAAAGGAAACTAAAAGATAACCATAAATATATGTACCTATAATAGTGTGAATAAAATAAAATATCAATAACCGGATAAACGCAAATATTCGGCTTAAATCCTTGTTTTGGCTTGCACAGAAAAGTGTCACCTGCATTTTTAACCACAATCTTCTCCCCTTAAAATGGGAACCTGTTCAATATTAAACACTAGTCACTCTAGTAGACTTTTTTTGCACGCAGTTACCTTTGAAGTAAATCGATCTAAATCGCATCGCAGATCACCGCTTGGCTGCGGGGTCGCAGGTCGGCGCCAGAACGCCGCGGGATCCAGTGCGGCCCGTGAGCTCATCCTGTGCCAAAGCCTCAATGTAGGGCTGCCTCCACGCAATTCAATAAAAACCAACACAACTATTTCCTACCTCAATTCAACAAAGCTTGAAGCTTGTGCTGTGAATATTAGGGAACAGTAAGTGGGATTCGAACTTGCGACCCTTGGTTCTGTGGTCAGGCCATTTACAATTACACGACTTCACACTAAACTTGATGAGAATATTATGATAAACAATTTGAAAGGTTCAAGTGAAAAACAATATATTGGCTAGAGAAGGGTACGACCCAAATGGGAGGAATGTATGAATTAATTTGAATAACAATAAAGATTGATTACCATGTGACGTCACAAAACAATTGAAAATAAATACCAAATCCTGCATAAACAACGAAGAAGAGAATCATTTTGTTCATGGTTATTGAATAAAAACTGTTTTTTCTAGGGTTTTGTAATTGAGGCTCCCAGAAAGTATCCATTTCTAGGTTTAATTCTACTTTCTATGTTTCTGGCTTCATATTCATTGAAAAGTCTGTAAATAGGGTAAGATAGAAAGCATTAATAGAAAAATTATAACTGCGCGCACCCTGTAGCACTCCGGGTAATAGCGGGCTCGGCTTAGATCCGCCGAGCGCTCTCTAGCAGATTACCCGTGACGTCACCGATGACGTCAGGCGGCCGCGCACAAACCGAATGCCAAATGTTTGCCGATGATGCACCGCTTCTGACGAGGACTGTTTAGAGCCAGCTCATTACACCCTGGCTCGGAGGGAATGCCCTCTCAAAGGCTAAGCAATACTAGTTAGAAATTCTAGAGCGATTAATATAACATTTTCATCATACCTTGTTGTATTAGGGTACAATATATCTAGGCAAAAAAAACATACTAACTCAGTCAAATAATAAAAATGAAGAGACTATATTTTCTAATTCGAATTAAATGGGTGTCAAATATCCAAATCAGCAAGCCAACGAAGAATATCTGCAGCTTACTACAGTCAATTAAAGAAAACAAATTATTATGCAAGCGTTCGTAGAAAACTCATGCTACTAAGGTCCCTCCAACAAATTCAATTGAAAGGAATAGCTATTAAGAAGCTCCAATACGATTCCTCCGTCGACGAAAAAATACTATCCTCCAGCAATTGTAACTACAAATTGAAATAGCTTCACAAATTTGAACTTGTAAAGTATCAATAAAAGGCAGAAGCTTTGCCATAAAACGAAACTTCGGTTCGAGAATCAACTTTCCCCTCCACGATTTAAATCGCCTTCTTAATGTCATTGGAACTCTACCTTTTCAACTTGCCTTCTTCCAATGCTGGTTACGAGCTTAACATATTAACGAGTTGGTGGAGATATCAGTCAATGGATGACGAACAATATGGGAGCATCAGCTTTGTGGAAGCATGTTTCAAGTAGAAGGCTTTAGATGAGGTCTCATTCGGAGCTTGCTTTTATAAGCAGTTTTTACGTTTGAGAGGAGGTTGTCTTTGCATTTAGGTCTCAACGCGGCCTCGGGGCTTGTTCAAATATCAATTGCGTCAGTATTCAGCTTGCGTGGTGGTTGTGAATGTTCGTACGATTAAAGAATAGTGAAGCTTACTTTTGAAATGTGATATTCATCTTTGGTAAAAGGATAAAAATTTTGTCGTTGAAGTAGTTCAGTTCAGTACTAAGTTTTAATATAAATATAATTAATAGTAGGGGAGGCGAAGCGGGGATTTTTGAAGTGACTCGAGCGTGTCAGATATTATACAGGGAGAATCTTTGTACCCTTTTATGTACCTCTACCGAATATCAACCCTTCATATGGCGGGGTATGCTGAGGGGAACCCGTAAGATTAGTAAAAAAAAATCGATCCTCTGAAAAACTCGAGCGCGGCAGATTAAGTAAGAGTAAGTTAATTACATGTACAAAAGTGTATATCTAAATAATCTGACGATTTCAGCGTGGCGTTGAGGAATTAGCGAGCTCTAAAGTTGCAAAAAAAAACGTCATCTTGAAATACTCGAGCGCGCTTCTGTTTTTTTTTTTAACTATAGGAAATATTGTCAGAAGCATGAGAAACTACTAATCTGACGGTTTCCATGGGGCGATGTCGGTAAAATCGTGGTGGAAAGGTGAAGCGTACAGCGGTTGAGATGAGAGCTGTATCTTCCCCACTCCGCGTGCTACTTTCTTTCTCACTCTTTCTCTATCTCCCACTCTCTCGCACCGTTCCCAAACTAACGTTCGCCGCCATGATGGCACCTCAGCTGATCACAACAGCGTGGTTGTCATAGAGTAAAGTAATCTATATTGGGTATAAAGAGCCCTCACACGCGATTTTTTGTAAACCGCTTATGTCAAATTGAATGTAACTTAGAGTTAGAGACATCTATTATTGCCATCCGGACTTAAATTTGTATACCTATATATACCTATATAAGCTACCTATAGATACTATATAGATACCTTGACCTGTATAGCTACCTGTACCTATATAGCTGTAGATAGATAAATAATTAGTTTATTGGTAAACTTATTTAAGTATTTTCTCAATAAGACTATTTCTCAGTTTGGACTTTTTTATGGGAATCGATAATATCATAACCGAATCTTGTAAAAAAGTTCAAACTGAGAAATGAGTCCTTTTCAAAAAATACTTCAACATGTTTACCAATAAACTATATCTATCTAAAGTCTGGGTATCGTTAATAAACTATGTTTACCTAAAGCATTACTTCATCATTCGAATAATAGTGAATTTGTTGAGCCATAAAAGGGTTTTTATTTGTAATGATGTATTTTTAATTTTGTATATGAATAAATTATAACTATTTTATATGAAAATGCGAATATCTTGTTATTCAATTTTGTTAAAAATGGTCATAACACCGATATCCCTCAATATAATTGGCAGATTATTCTACAGAGGTACTATTGTATCAATATGAACCCCCTACATAAAAATCTGACGCGCCGGAGTATTTCCATACACCAATTTTTTTTTACATTTTAAATTTTTTTTACACGCTCTCCCCATCGCTAAAATACAAAACTTGTAATGAACTTTTTTTCATTTTGAGACCTAAACTATCGAATCCAATAGGTCTCTAAGACGCTCGAGTAATTTTTTTTTTTTTCGTTTTTAAACTCCTTGTTGTAGGCAAACCCCTCACATTAATCGTCAGATTAATATATAATGGTTATCAGGAATATAAAGCGCGTTTATACTGTTAAAATGGCTGACGCACTCGAGTATTGCCATACATCAATTTTTTTTTACATTTTAAATTTTTTTTACACGCTCTCCCCATCGCTAAAATACAAAACTTGTAATGAACTTTTTTTCATTTTGAGACCTAAACTATCGAATCCAATAGGTCTCTAAGACGCTCGAGTAACTACAAATTTAGCATCCCGGCCTCCCCTACTACAAAAGACAACTTGCAACAGTTGCAACAGAATTATTCTCCAATGAAATACAGACTTTAAATGATTCATCAATTCTACTTTACAATAGGGTATTACACCAATTTTTGAAAACTGCTTAAAATCAATCTTTGTGCCGTATTGTACTACCAAATATTTTATTTTGATTTTTAAATACCGATAAACGGTCTAAATTTATGTTTAAAATAAGGACTTGACATTGACGTGCGAAAACGCTAGCCGCCATGACGTTTCTTCGCGAGACGTCACTCGGTTAGTGAAATAGTTAACAAAACGTACTAACATTAGTCATAAAGTATTTGACTAAATATCGGAGTGACGTCATATCGGAGTCTAAAATGGCGTCTGCTGTTTTTGACACATTAAAAACAGATTAAAAATGTCGATCTTTAAAATTGAATTATTAAATTTACACATTTGATTTTGGTGAAATATCAACGTTTTTTTATTTATTTTGTTCAAAATCTATCACATAAATGCATTTTTATATTTTTTCTTACATGGTGTAAAATACCCTATTGCTTCCTGATATTAATGATTTTGATTTTGATTTCCCGAATCATGAAAAAATAGGGAAAGGTCTGTCAAAAATACACAAAGTGATTCGGCTTCCTAAGAACGTTCTTAAAAGTAATCCACATATCAAACATTCACGAGGAAAAGAAAACTCTCCTGCCGATTCGATTAAAAGAGGCCTGAAAAATACACAGGGACCTCGGATTGAGGACCCCTCAAATTGAGTTACACTCCCCCCTCTCCCCCCGCAGAGGCTGATTTGCGCCGCCAATTAGTCGCGTTTAATTTGCCCCTCAGGAGTGCGACTCGCGAGTTTGGAATTGGACTCTAGGTTTAACTTGGCTATCTACAACGTCATGCTTGGTCAAAGGCAACTCTGCGCAATAAGTAACGCTTCAAGTTCTCGTTGTGGTTATTGCAAACAATTTGAACGCCGAGTTACAAGCCAAAATAGCTGGTAACATTATTATTTTGTACAGATTATATTGAACACGAACACAAATATCCACAATTAGAGTCTGGCATTCAAGCCATTTCTTTAGTTACTAGGAATTTTAACACTTGGGCACAACAATTTTATTATCCCGATACAACCATGATGCCCGTTTGGACAAGTTACAACTGGAAAATCGCGAAACATAAATTCCGTTAAGTTGCCAAGTAGATTCATAAGAAAAGAATTTGATTGGATCAATCAGTTTTTTATTCTGTAAACCCTAACCTTTGGTTTATCCGACTTTCAATGAGGGAAACTTTTGATTGCGATTAAATTTTTCCGCATTAACACAAACTTGTGATCGGTCCAAAATCTTAACAATGTTTAAGTAACTTCTAAGCTTTGTATTGTATCATTATAAGAGTGAATTATCAATCCAAGCATCACTGTTGTCATGTTGTGATTCAGTGATCGAGTTATACACGCTTTTTGAACGTCCATATTAACTACCGGGTTTGAGCGCAACCCTTAAAAGTTAATGGAAAATAAAATTATATTTGCTTGATAAATTAAAAATGTCTGTCTGCGCTCCGGCGCGTCAGGCGGATTGGATAATTCGATCAATTAGCGAGTTGCGCCGCGCGGCCGGGCGCCTCGCGCAGCCGATGCACCAGACCAGTTGCATTCGAACCACAACAATGGCATTTACCCTACTCGGTGAGTTTCACTATATACGATCTAATAATGTAAATTATTGTAATTTTATATTTACTTCCAAATTCCAAACAAGGGCGAACAGAGGACTCATGCAATCAATTGCACAGTTTATCTGTTCGCTCTTGTTATAATTTACTTATTCTAAAATATGTAAGTAAATAACTGATTTTATCCCATTGCATTTTCGTGTTAACTTGCTAATATGCTTGTGAACGAATTAAGTGTTTAATCGAATAATTTGATACTAATCGCTAACACTTTGAAGACAAAAACCTAATTCATGCACCGATGTTAATTACAATCCTCCCTTTTGTGCCACATCGTAAAAGTAACGAATCATCGACAGACTAAAAGTACGGAATTAAAGAGAATAGTTCGAGTACCGCGTGCTAATGAAATGTTGAGAGGCGGCGGTCAGTCCGGCGCATGCACACGCGCTGGTGCAATAATTAACCAGCTGAAAAGCCGTGGGCGGCCGTGTCTTGACTCTACGGCCGAGGGTAGGGTGACCAGGTAGAGCAGAAGTCCGGGACTAAACGTGAATGCTGGGCGAATTTCTTAAAATGACAGATTAAGAAATTCACATAAAAATTAATATGACGAACTATGCAATAAAACTAAACTGTTATTCAAACTGATTGTGAAATAAATAAATGTTTTCATAAAAATATTTTGGAACTAAATTACTGACACTGCCACATCCATACTTAAAACTGAATAATGTTAGCTTTATTAACTTTTATTTATTGTAAGCATAGCTCTTAGTATGTGCCCGACTAACCATTCGGTCATAAATGTGACATGATTGGTCATGTTTGATAACCTACTTAACACGAAGTCTGAAATATCCCTGACTGTTTGTTATGTTTAAAAGATGAACTACTTAATACGAAGTCTGAAATATCCCTGACTATGCAAACCATGGTCTCCGTACCCAGGGGCGCGGGGGGCGGGAGGCTTTCAGGAAATCACTCCATTGGCCTGGAAATGGCTGCACTCGGTATTTTCCGAGCGACAGTCGCGTTTTGTTCTGTTGTCTCTGCCCTCGTTGCCTGTTCCCGCGGCGCGGGTGCTCGCCGCTGCGTTTTGTTGACATTTACCGAAGCCTTCAATGCGGTACGATGTTTCTCCGTGTTTTCAAGTCTCTATTTTTCTAGCTACTATATGATTTCATAAAAACTCAATTTAAAATATGAGTTTAATATGAATTATACTTTTTCAACAAATATGTAATATTATTATGTAAACAAAAATGTTTAAGTTAATGACAGTGAATCTTTAGGTTACTGTTATTTTACTTCTTCTTAACTAGATCTAAGCAATACGATTTCCGCTCCTTCCAAAATGGCTGAACAAAACATCTTAGCTTCAGCCAAACCCATTGAGAGCCTATCTATTACACTACTAACTGATGTGTAATGTCCTGTATTATACGCCATGCCATCTGCGGAACTTCAAAAATGTCCTTATCTCAACGGGAGACGGTAGATAATCGCGTTTCATGGTTCCGATGGGGTAATTTGATCCGAAGCCCGAATATCCTGGGGGAAATATATTCGGGAGCGGAACGTAGTCGTAACGGCGGCGCTGCGGTGTCCGGCGCGTGAGCGATGACCGGACAGGCCTCTAGTATTGCCTCGTGTGTTGGTATTGTGCCGGAATACCAGGTACATTTAATTCTATTGATTTAATTCTATTGAATTCTACCTGGCCAGAATAGATCATCGCTATACTAACCTCATAGAAAACATCTATAGAAATGCGACCCTGAAGGTAAACCTCCCACCTGAAACCCAGCCAGTCAAAATAGGAAGAGGAGTTAGACAAGGAGATACTCTCTCACCAAAGCTCTTCACACTGGTGCTGGAGGACATATTCAAGAGTTTGCCTTGGGAAAACCGCGGCTTAAACATAGCGGGAAGAAGGCTAAACAATTTGAGGTTCGCAGACGACATCGTCTTATTCTCTGACACCCCGGAAGACCTCGAGATCATGATGCAGGAGCTTAGCGATGCTTCTGGTCGATGTGGCTTAGAAATGAACCTGACTAAAACCAAGGTCATGACAAACTGCACAAATCAAACCGCTAATATCACGGTTAATAACTCAGTCATCGAGAGGGTAAACAGGTATGTGTATCTTGGTCAAGAGGTTGTGATGGGTGTTGAGAATATAGATTCGTTAAGTGAAATAAAAGCACACCATTTTTCCCAATTCTGTTATATTCTGACATGCATAAAAACCATAGCAACTTACATAGACAATATCTCAAAAAGTATGTAACACTCCCGGCAAAAGGGACCGGAGGTCTACAGTCCTCCTCTTTTCTTACTGGTTTTAATTCTAGCTCTTTCGTGAGGTCTTTTGTACGACCTTTGGGCTCGACTATCTTTAAGCGCACGCGAGCGAACGGACTTCCTTCCGTCGTATGACAGAATCTGCACCACCAAGGTCTGGAGAAATGTGGTTGACTGCATCTGGCAGTGCAAGTTGTTGGCCTGTTCCGTCGCCGTTCGAAGGCAGATAAAACATGCCTTCTTGGCTTTGACGTGCTCCCTCTTCTGCGCAAGCGTCATTTTAGCTGCCTTGAGGCATTCCACGCTGCAGTGTGAGTCCTTTTCGCACCAAATACACGTCACGGCGGTAGGCTTACGGTTCTCCGAGCTCGTTCCGGCGACAAAACAACAAGTCGGCGATTTCGGATCGGTAGAGCTGGTACTTGCATAAGCAAGTTGTATCCTTTCTTCCGACTCTACTTCTAATCTTAGAAAGTCGACTAGGTTTGACAGCTCGTTCTTGTTCTTGTCAGTAGCTCGGTACCTGTTCCAAGCGCGGAGTACGTCATCTGGGAGCGCCGACTCAACCATGGGGAATAAGATGGAAGTATATTTGTCTTTCGTCACGCCCAGTGTGTCGAGAGCTTGGAGATGTGTTTGCAAGCTGTCGTACAACGTCGACAAATCTTGCGCACTAGACGGTACTTGTCTTTTCTCCTGCATCAAAGCTATCAGACCTCTCACATAGGTTTCTATCAATACATCATCCCGTGCATACCTAGATTTGAGGGCTTCTAGTGCCTTTTTATAATTTTCGCTACAAGGCGGATAGCTTTCTACAAGTTGCCTAGGTTTTGAATTAAGTTCCATCGATTGGAGTAGATATTGGTACTTATCTGAGTCATTGATGTCATCGTCTTCGTCGATCTTTGAAAATTGACCCCAGAACAGCAGCCATCTCTTGATTTCTCCATTGAACTTCGTTATTTCTAACTTAGGCACTTTTACCTTGCGCTGATTTGAAGAAGATTTTGCTGATTTCAGCGAACTACTTGAATCTTCTTCGAATTTAGTATCCTTGTTGAAGTTTCTATACCGTGCCTTCAAAACGTGCCATCGACTTTTGTACAGTGCAGCCTTCTCCTGGTCTGCCTCGAACGATTTCTCGTCGAAGTCCTTTAGACTACACCACAAGTCGCGGATGGACACCTCACATGCAAACAGCTCCTCGGCGCAGTCGGAGAGCCGGGAATAGTAGCCCTCCACGGAGGCGACCTCTTCCTGATCGCTCTGGCGGCACTCTTTCAGTGAATCTTCCAGAACGTCAGCGGCCTTCGTGAAGTCTTTACGCAATTGCGTTCTCTTCCTCTTCGACTCTTCCATATTATTATTCTACGCCGCGGCTTTATTTTCTGTTTCCACGTTATATAAACGATTTTACCACGGTCGCCATTTATGTTGAGAATATAGATTCGTTAAGTGAAATAAAAGCACACCATTTTTCCGAATTCTGTTATATTCTGACATGCATAAAAACCATAGCAACTTACATAGACAATATCTCAAAAAGTATGTAACAATGGGGAAAGAAAATCAGGCTAACGAAATAAACCGGCGTATCAGACTAGCGTGGGCTGCCTACTCCAAGCTTGAATTTGCGTTTAAGATGAACCTGAAGGCCGAACAAAAAGCGCGTATACATGACCAGTGTATTCTACCAGTGCTAACTTATGGAGCTGAAACCTGGGTTTTCACGAGAGAGTGTTTAAATAAACTTCAAGTGACTCAGAGGGCAATTGAGAGAAAACTGGTGGGTATTACACTGAGGGACAGAAAAAGGAACGAATGGCTTAGAGCACAAAGCAAAGTCACGGATGTTACAAAACGTGTAGCAAAATTGAAGTGGGAGTGGGCGGGACATGTTGCCAGAAAGCAAGGCTCGTGGTGCAAGGCATTGGTGGAGTGGAGACCGTGGGGAGAGAAACGCCCACAAGGAAGGTCGCAAATGCGATGGTATGACGATATCCGAAGAACAGCGGGAGTGAAGTCAAAGTCAAAAGTCAAAGTCAAAGTCAAAGCGTTTATTTTGCAACTTGATTTACACTGAAATTCTTTTGCACGTCAAATATTTTTTTACCCTACCAGCACTTCGACGTGAATGGCCTGCTGAGAAGAAGTGCCGCAAGAAACTCAACAGTTTGCCTTTTTTTAAATATAAGTTTTGATTACAATCATAAATAAATGTCAATAAATAGATAGATGTGCAGAGCGGCTCAAGTTATATCCACAAATCCTTGTCATTTAAGTAATCTGCAATTTTATAATAAGCTTTTTTCATTAAGCAATTTTTAATATGAATCTTAAATTTATGTAAAGGCAAATCAACAAGATTTTGTGGTAATTTATTAAACATTTGAATACTTAATCCAATAAAAGATTTTCCAGTTTTTGAAAGTCTGACATTTGGAACAGCAAGTTTGTCCTTATTTCTCGTATTAAAATTGTGAGAATCTGACTTCTTAGGAATATTTTTATAATTTTTACGAACATACAATATACAATCTAAAATATATTGTGACGCTGTTGTTAATATATTAATTTCTTTAAATAAGTCTCTAAGCGAGTCACGAGGTCTAAGGCCGTAAATGGCACGGACCGCCCTCTTCTGCAAAATAAAGATAGACTGAATATCAGCCGCCGAGCCCCACAACAATAGACCATATGACATAACGCTATGAAAATAACTGAAGTATACTAGTCTTGCTGTTTCAATATCAGTAATAAACCTTATTTTTCTAACAGCAAAGGCAGCTGAGCTGAGTCTTGCTGCTAGAGTACAAATATGAGGACCCCACTGAAGTTTAGAATCAATGGTAATGCCCAAAAATATAGTTGAATCTACAATTTCTAATTGCTCGTTATTCATGGTAATAAATGTATTGATCTGCCTCACATTAGGCATCATAAATTTTATACATTTCGTTTTTTTTGCATTTAATGACAAGTTATTAGTAGAGAACCAGTGCGACACCTGTGAGAGAGTTTTGTTTATTACGTCAAAAGATTTTTCGTTTCTATCTGTTTTAAATATCAGAGAAGTGTCGTCGGCAAACAAAACTATCTCACATAGATTAGTCGTAAAATATGGCAGGTCGTTTACATAGATCAAAAACAGTAATGGTCCTAGTATCGATCCTTGGGGCACGCCCATTCGCAGTTTGGAACCAGAAGAATTATTGTTGTTTATGTGGACCCTTTGTATCCTGTCAGTGAGATACGATTCAACAAGTTTTAAAGAAGATTCAGATAAACCGTAGTACTTTAATTTAATGAGCAGTATCTTGTGGTCGACGCAATCAAACGCCTTCGACAGATCGCAGAAAATACCTACAGCATTATTTTTACTTTCCCAGGCATCATAGATATGTTTGATAAGAGCAGTCCCTGCATCGGTTGTGCTCTTGTTTTTGGTAAAACCAAATTGCTTTTCATGTAGCAAATTGTTTGCGTTGAAATGTGAAAGTAATTGGTTAAATATAATCTTTTCGAATATTTTACTGAAACTAGGCAATATTGAAATAGGTCTAAAATTCATTGGGTCATTTTTATCACCTGACTTAAATAATGGTATGATTTTGCTAGATTTCATTAGATTCGGGAATTGACTTTCATTTATACACCTATTGAATATACATATAAGCCAAATGCGGCGAAATTGTATTAATAATAGTCCTCATGATATCTGTGGAAATTCCCCATAAGTCCTCAGTTTTCTTTATATTAATTTCTTTAAACGTTTTTAAAATTTTATCTGCGGTTATATAATCAAATTTGAAAGATGTCTGACATTCATCAATACACGAAGCCAAAAGAGCATGAGCTAAAATAGAGTTAGAATTTAAGTGACTGGTAGTTGCTATGGGTATATCTGAGAAAAAAGTTTCAAAGGCGGCTGCTACTTCTTTATCTGTTTTGAGAAATTTGTTATGAACTTTAAGACAATAACTATTTTCATAAGATTTTACCTTACTTCTTTCTCTGTTTATTATATTCCATGTTGCTTTAATTTTGTTGTTGGAATTACTTATTTTATTTCGTAAGAAAATGGACTTGGCTTTATAGCATACTTTCTTAAATATTTTAGAGTAAGATTTAACATATTCAATGATTTTTGGATCCTTAGAATATGCCTTCATACCGTAAAGATCATATAATTTGAGTCTACTTATATAAATTCCTGGAGTTGCCCAATCACTAAATACGGTTTTAGGTTTATTTACAGTCAGCTTCTTCTTAGGAAAGGCTAAACTAAATTCAGAAGCTACCAAGCCAAACAAATTATCATAAAGAGAATTAACATTGTTTTCATCAAAGGAAAGATCACCTATTTTTCTTTCAATATTATTTCTGAAGTTATCTTTACGCCTCTCAGTGACAGGCCTACAAATGATCTCTGCAGACCCCGGGCAACAACTATGTACAAATTTAACTTGTTGTCCACTGTGATCTGATTGCAAACAATTAATTACTTTTTTGTCTATTACATCTGTGTCACAAAAAATATTATCTAGACAAGTGGCAGTAGTGGATGTGATCCTTGTAGGTTCACAAAACAGATTTGATAAATTAAATGACTTAAAAAGATTCAAGAGCCTAACAGTATTTTGTGAACCTTCAAGAATATTTACATTAAAGTCTCCACATACAACTATTTTTTTATTTGTATTACAAATTCTTCTAAGTACCTCTTCCATTGTATTTTCAAATAGATTTAGATCTGACGCTGGGGGCCGATACACACATAGTATTATATAACGATCCAGCTCTGCACAAGCTATTTCTATAGTGCGCTCAATAGACAGTGCTACTAAATCCTTACGTTCTTTACATTTTAACTTATTATGTATTAATATAAGCGACCCACCATGTATAGCAGACTGTCTTATGAACGAACTGACTACCTTAAAATTATCAATACTAATTAAACAATTATATTGTTTGAACCAATGTTCGGTTATACACAAGACATGTATATCCATACTTTCAAGAAATAAACCTATTTCAAGTTCTTTTCCAGAAAAGCCTTGTATATTTTGATGAACTAAATTGAAATAATTACAAAACTTTTCTGTTGTCACTGCAATAGGTTTGCTAGAGACTTCCTCTATTGTCTTTATATTTAATTTAAATTATTTGGATAATTATTATCCAAGGTCTGATTGATGTACATGTCAGGTTTTTTATTCTGCTCAATAAAAGCAGGCTTAGTAGCCAAGTTCTTGGCTGAGAGTGAAAAATACAATGATAGCGATACAGCTATTTGTCTTTTAAAATAATTACTTAAATAATATTGAATATTATTAATCATCAAATAATTATTCATCATTATTTTATTAATGTCAATCAAATGTACTGAATTTGAAAATGTCATGGTATCTAATGACATATTTAATTTATACCTAATATCATTTTCTTGTGGCAAACCTTGTATGTAAGGAAATGTGAACAAAAGAACTTGTTTTACATTTAAACAACACAAACTATTGAAGTGATTTATTAATGTTCTTTTGTTCAAATTACCCCTGTTTCCAACTAAAACAATCAATGTTGTATTAAACATGAAATTGAATTTACTGATTTTATTTATTATATCAGAGTAGGAAGAACCTGGCGAACAGTAATTAATAACAGGCTGACCTATCTGTGTACTCAAAAATTGGCCCATATTTTTTCCAATTTCATCACTAAACATTACATAATTGTTTGCATTGCCATCCAACTGTGTGCTAGTTTTTGGCATGTTCTCAGAGGCCGAGGACTCACTTCCTGACTGAGTGCTCAGTGGATAACTGCTTTCAAATAAAGATTGATTTAAATCTTTGTTATTCATGAGCTTCTTCAAAGTCAAGACATGTTCCTCATGCTCTTTCTTACTACAATTATATTGATTAGTAATCATTTCTAATTTTTTATTCAAAATGTTTATTTCACTCTGTAGCGATAGACTGCTTGTTTCATATTGAACTTTATTATTTTCTAACAAAGTGGAGTAAACATTTAATTCGTCGCATAATCTTTTTCTTTCATTGATGCCCTTGACATTTCTAAAAAGGCATTTTTGTTTTTTCATTAATGTTTGAGTGCTTTTTATTAACTTATTAATTTTAACATATTTTTTATACTACTATAGAAGTGGATAGAGGTCGCACAAGATCGATGCAGGTGGCATCAACTGAAGGAGGCCTACACCCATGCGGTTGAAAAAGGCTAAGAAGAAGAAGAAGAAGACCAGGTAGATTAAATAAATGAATAAGTCACATCATCTCAGACATTGAACTGGTTCCGAATTAAGTAGCTTAAGCACTTGTGTTACAGACATCAGAATCAACAGTGGTATTACAAATATACTTAAATATATACTTATACCACCCAGACCAGGATAAACAGACATGTTCATGCACATAAATGACATTTTTCATTTTGTTCATGTCATCTGCGTGGATCGGATCGAACCCGCGACCTCTTGGACTAATAGGTAACTTCTTGACCATGACACCAAACAGTTCGGGATTGCAAGCTTATTAATTGTGATCAAGAACCACGACGAAATCAAATACGTAACGGAAACGAATATAAATTGTAAGGGGCATCTATAAAAACTAAGGGGTATTTCCAACTTGCACATTTTAACAATATTACCTACAGTATAAAAGAGTCTAAAACACATGAAATCAAAATCAAATGTTACGTATGGAAATGTACGGTAGAGGCGTAAGCAAATCAACAAAGCCAAATGGAACCTCAACCTGCTCTTGACAGTTCAAACGTATTAATTTTATTTCGCCGCTAGCAAAAGCTTCAATTTATTCAAAACGTACACATTGTTCAGGTGAGACCGTCAATTGTGACGACAAGTTGATTCTTGGCCCGCAGGAGAGGATCGATTGATGTGGCGCGATGGCGGCCCACACAACACACGCCCGCGCGAATTAGGTTATAACGTCAGCCGCAGACGAGTGCCATCTACCCTCAACACGTGTTTTATCAACCGTTGAGTACATTACGATGCGTGTTTTATAAAACTCAAACGTTAACCAGGTATTTGTAAATTGTCTTATTTGACAGACACGCGTCTTCTAAACTGCTTGATATAAATTAAAATATAATCTGCATTAGAATTTTAATGCGATTTATGTACGAGAAAAGCGAAGACTATTGCTATATTTTATTGTGGATTGTAGACACGGCGGGAATAGCACTGATCCATGATTACATGTACTTTAGTTTAAATAGACAATGTATGTGCTGAAATCAAGTTTTAGATTACCACATCATTGCCGCGTCACCTAGATTGTTCCCTATAATTTCAAGCCAAATAACAATTTTGTAATTACAACGAGGGCCGTGCAAATGACAATATGACTAAGTTATCGACAGCTGCCGAAGTTTGCTTAACATGATTTCGATAGCGAGCAAGTTATAATCGTTCAACCCGGCGCAGAGCGATATTTGCGGCTCCGGGAATAGCAAGTCTCAAGTTTAGTTCATCATTTAATAATTATCGCGATTTGGCCCGTTTCAATACATCATTGTAATTATCTGCCTTGATGGGCCCGCCCTGTAACAATTTGGCAGGCTTTATATTCGCCAAGGCTGTGACATTTATTGCTAATGGAAACCCCTAGATTCACAAGTTTTATAATGATAGAAAATAAGATTTCAATGTACGGATTGTTAAACTTGGTCGAAAAGATACCATCATCTCACTGGAAACGTGTTATGATGCGGAGTTACGAGTCAACGTGAGGTTCCGAGTCTTAAAGACGGAGCAACATACATAGTTTAAAGCATACTTACATATTATTTATATCTAACTTCAATATACCAAGAACTAGTGTTATTAATTTTAAAAAGTAGAAAAAATGCCATCGACACGAAAAGAAGAAGAAATAGAAAATAGAGGCTTAAATAAGTGTGACTTAAATAAATGTTTTATTGCGAGACCAAAAAGAATTTGCCTTCACACGCCAAAAGTAAACAAACGTCACTTTTGCCTTTTACAGCATTAGAAAGGATAACTTCATTTTTCCGACCCGCCCTTAACCGAGTAATGAGGGATCGATTGATGTGGCCGTCCTATGCAAATACACGACTCACACGCAGCCATTTACGCCCCTATGCCAACGGGGGAAAGTCGAAAACTGCGCAACAACTGGCAACAACCATCGCTTTTGATTTTAACTTATGTCGCAACACGTGTCGCGTTTTCGTTCGCAAACTTGCGTAGTTCGAGCACCTCATTTCAACCTTAAACATTGCTCTCGTATATTTCATTCAAGTTTTAATTACACAGATCAAAGAGATGACAGAAAACCTTCCATAGAAACATTTACCAGATTATGTTAAGTGGAGTGAATTATTTGGCGCATTTCGAAATTTGAGCGTAAATCGCTGTATCAGAAACATTTTATAGACATGACGAATCGCGTAGAGCGATGAATAAAATTATCATACACTCAAGTCACTCAATTCAAAGCGTGAGTAGTATCTTTTTCATTCGTACATAACAAAAAAAATTTTTACTTGTGAATGTGGACATTTTTTTTCATGAGTTGAGTCTGTTCCGTGCTTAAAATATTCAGTTATTTCAAGAAATTTGAGCTACGTACATTTTGTTCAATGACATGTATGAATTTGTTTTCAGTCTCCTCTTCCTAAACATGTGGAATGTCAAAGTAAAAAAGTATCAGTCTATTATACCCTGCTACTGCAGAACAAAGGCCTCCATCATTTGGAATGATGTTTTCGTGTTGCGGACTATGTCATATGTACTAACAACTTTATATTTATTTTTCTACTTGTACAGTTTCCCTTCGTACAAGTACTCTAATGGTCTCCGGGTCGTGAGGCAGTGAGGCAGTGAGTCCGATGATCCGGCGGTGAGTGTGTGATCGGAGCAATCGCCGGATTACCGCTGATGGATGAGCCGGCGCCGCCGGGCCCGCTGCTCAGGGCTACCCTCTCAATACTTCTCGCGCTCGATGTACTTTCTGATAGGGCGAATTGAGGGGCTATAGATGTTGCATGTTGCGAAACTCTTTAAAAATACAAACTTTTACCCCTTCACCTACCAGTGGGTTAAATTGGTGGGTTAGCGGGTCATCGCCAGAATTTTTCTATTTTAGTACATATGATTAAGTAAATTACTAAAACGCCTCGGTGATCTAGTGTTTTAAGTAACGGGCCGTGAGTCGAGGTCCTGAATTCAAATCCCGGATTTGAGATCACCAATCCGCATTTGGCAAGCCAAAACCCATCTTTGGAACTAAAACATGATTTCCAATGATGAAGACCTTTGCTCTGCAGTGGGACATTAATAGGCTAATATTTAAATGACTAAAAAAACGACTTAAGAAAATAACTACTTGTCCGATGCAAGGTCCGGATCTCTCGTGCAATCTCTCAGAGAGGAGATGATTGAGAGAGTGAATGGGACCCTTGAGGCTGTGTCCCGCTGGGGCATTGCTAACTTGGTTGCATTTAATCCCTCCAAAACACAGGCGTGTCTCTTTTCGGCAAAACGGAGTGTTTTAAATCTGACTCCGACTTTCCGGAATGTAGCCGTGCCGATAACCAACCGCCTTGAGCTCTTGGGTTTGAGCATCTCACCGAAATTAAATTTTGGCCAATACATCGAGTCGATTGCTAAGACTGCTGCCAAAAAGCTGGGTATCCTAAATAAGGTGAGACGATACTTCACTTCCGAGCAGCTTCTGTGCCTCTATCGGGCCCAGATTCGCTCGTGTATGGAGTATTGTTGTCACCTCTGGGATGGCTCAGCCCGCTATCAGTTGGATGCACTTGACTCGTTGGAGCGCCGTGCTAAGAGACTCATTGGTGATGACTCACTAACCGAGACTGCTTTGCAAAGCCTTGTCCATCGTAGACGTGTGGCGTCTTTGTCAGTGTTTTATCGGCTGCATTTTGGTGAGTGTGCGTCGGTCTTACATGACCTTATTCCTCCAGCTCCCTTCCGCCTTCGGACAACTAGACGCGGTGAGGGCTTTCACCCTTACATTGTTAATATTCCTCCTTCTCGCACGAAGCGTTTTGCTTCATCTTTCATAATGCGAACTGCTAAGGAGTGGAACTCTCTGCCGTGTTCTGTGTTTCCCGAACGTTATAATTTGGATGTCTTCAAGACTAGAGTGAACAGGTATCTACTAGGCAAGCGTGCTCCATCTTAGGCCTCATCTACACTTTCCATCAGGTGTGATCGAGGTCAAATGCAAGCCTATCTTAAATAAAAAAAATAAAAAAAAAAAAAAACTATGATATTCATCAGTTTTCATAGTTGTTATAATTTCGGCGCCTAATGTGTTATTCCCGGCCCTGCGGCACCGCACGCGCACTATCTGTCACAGCCGTCATCCGTCTTCTAGTTTTAATTCAGACACGAGGCGACAGCTCGTCATATCAGTCTCTGTCGCCGGATCAACGACCTATCTGACAGCTTGAGAGCCTACGAAAAATACATGTGGAAGACGAATATAAACATACATCAATCATCCAACTATAATCCGAATTCATATGGTAGGCTGTTTAGGGAGCATACATATACAAATATTATTAAAATGGTAAGGGAAATAACCCGTTATTCCTTCTAGACCTCCCCGGCTTCGGTACCACAAAAATTATGAGTCTACTATATATCGCTAACCCTATAAACATCCAGAGAAATAAAGTTTCACAATAATTATAATATAAGATGTAAGATTATGAATAATATAAATGTAGAGCAGCTTATATGGATGACGGTATAGGCAACAATAGCCGCCATCTTAGTGGTATAAATGAAAACGTTAGAGAATTTTTAAAACGCACCACATAAAAATGTAAGGGCGGCTTAGGTCACAGCTACGGAGCCATCTAGCGAGGGTTATTGAGGCGAGGTCTCGTTCAGAAATATGACCGGCCGGCGGTGATGCAGTTGTAACGTTATAAAGTCATTCCGGGCCGTTTCTGCCGCGCCCGGGAAGTGGTCGTAACTCCAGCCCCACACTGCGACAGGGAACAGTGAGACACATTGGGAAAGACGGATTAGCAAAGGTAATTTATTAAATGAAAACATGCAATGCGAAGGTGCTAGAGTCATTATTTTGTAGTTTTCTGATGATTCATAAGTGCTTCTATGAAGCCTATGTTAATAAAGAATATTTTGAATTAAAATTTGAATTTCAAGGACGGAATTCAACATTAATTAATGATGTCATGCCTCAAAAGTGTCTTGGTTTGTCATACGAAACTTTTACGCATTATGTGGTCCAATTACTAGTCCATTTTTAGTCACTACAGCCATGTACGGAAGATATATTATGAGGCACAAATGAGTGCGCAAGCACAGGTACACTACCTACTTCCTCACTCTCTAAGCTTGGTGGGACAGCAATCTGACACGACCATAGAGAGATCAGCTACTGCACCAACGGCTTAACGACGAAAGGTGCTTAACTTAGCAATCCCAGGCAGAGTGCACTAACGAGGTCCTCCAGTTAGTATTTTGAGCATTAGAACATATCTTTCGTTAGTAGTCCTATGGTGATTTTCATATTAAAGAAAACGGGCATCGTATTGACCATTATTTCACTTGTGTAAAAAGAAATTAAGTAATGAGTCGCTCATTACCTCACTGGTACAAATTAAACTGCGCGCGTAACGCCACATCAGCGTGGCCTAATGGTGGCTTCGGCTCACCATTACAGTATATTACCTGAGACATAAATGAGCGGAAAGAGGCAGTACTTATTGATTCAATTAAACCGGCCTTTCGCCGATCCCGAATAAATTCCTTGAAATGGGGCCTTATCCCTCGTGTAAACCATGAAAGAACGGATTTAACTTTGCATTTCCAGTTCAACAATTCAGTTCAATTACAGCACCTCGTGCTTATTTAAGATAATTAAGAATGTTTTTAAACAAGCGACTTATAGAGGTCTATTTGAAATCAGTCAGCAATGGTGTCTACTTTGTTCTAGAAAATAAATTGGTTCATGTTTACATGCATGGTTACTTGCATGCAATATACAAATCACAAAGGTACATGAAACTTAAACAAGTTTTTTTTATACCAAAATAATTTATTCATGTGATACAATGAAAAATTGGTAAAGTTATCGTGGTATTTGTTTAACATTTCATAAGTGCTTTTATGGCGCCAAAATTAAAAGCTATTTTGAGTTTGAGTTTGTGTCTCGATTATATTTTTAAAGAATGCCATTTCAAAATGTTATAAGTAAAACTGCCGTTAGTACTCCGGACATGAAGTGTCGTTATCTCCTTCGCATAAACCATAAACGGTCATAGCGTCCAGCAAGACCACCTTAGTAGGTATTATACGACACCCATTAAACTTATGACGTCACTCCCACATCACGACGCAGACGTACTTACGCCTTAAGAAGCATTTTACGACGCCCTCAAATATTTAACGCTAAATGATAAACGTAATAGGTCTGAAAATGGTGACTTCAATTTAATGGAAAAAGGAAAATGATGAAGTAACATGTATACCTACATCATTAATTTCCTCTGACATATGTAAGATGTCATCAACTTCTGGTGTTTTGAATGTCATTAATAGTAAAAGAGTCATTTCGCGGATAAAGTAAACACCAAAGAGGGCTACTAAATGAGCTACCTGCCCTTGAATAACTCGATCCTGGACATTTTATATTGTGGTAATGGTATCGCTCCGAAATGACTCTTTCGCTTAAAAATAAGATTTCAACAAAACGCTTATCTACCCACTTTTGCAAGTTAGTTACAAGACACATATACACTATTACAATACAACGTTAAGCTCAGCAGACGCTAGCGTATATCAATACGTACTGAGAGAGAATACATTTATCCTCTAAGTCTTGTTAAAGGTCAAATAACAATAACCTCCAAACTCGAGCAACCGATCATAATAGTTCAATAGGCAAAGTTGAAATATAGTAAATAATCAAACTCCCACAAACAAGATTTGAGCGCCACCGAAGCCATTAAAGTTCCCTCTATCGCTCCATGGAACTTGGCACTTTGTTGCCGGGTCAACAAGTTTATTCAAATATTATTGAGCTAAGGAATTTCAATTAAAGTTTTAATTGACATCCAAGTCAGATTTTCACCTGTTTTTACGAAATCTGGATGGATTGTTTTTAAAGCTTAGTTGATAGATTGAATCTCTGTATTCTACTCCCAATTTAAAAATTTCGTATTTTATTATTTTTCTACATAAATTGTATATACTAGCTGTGCACGGTGGCCATAGCGTGATATCAAAAGATACTACACGCATCGCCCGCTTATGAAACCCCATGCTCCCCCCAATCGAGCGCTTTAAAAGCTCATGCAGAATTTAAAACGAGTCCGGAGCCTCCCAACATCCCGCAGTTAGATGTAACCCGATGGCCTAATTGTCAGTGCAGCAGCGACCTGGGCATTAGGTATTCCTCGGCCGGGCCAGGTCTAATGGAGCGGTATCGATGCTCAGGAAACTGGGACGACGATCACGACGACGCGCCCTGACTTGCTTTATTTTTGACATTATTATTCCTTCGAGGGAAATAAAAAGGAAATACGTTTGAAGAGATCTCTTTTTCATCGCGTTTATTATGACTGGGTACAGGTTATTATTATGTTGGAAACATCTTGTACTTTTGTGGCAACGATAACCTCGATTAAGGTTAAACAAAAATGGTAGTACATCTAGGCATATTGTGTAAGATCTTATCTTCGAACTAGCGAGCGCCCGCGACTTCGTCCGGGTGGATTTCTGTTTCCGTGGTAAGAACTTTCAAAATCCTATATCAGCGAACGTATTAAATGTCATTGAAGTAAAGCTACAATGCATACAAAGTCTCAGCAGGATCGGTTGAAAATTTACAAAGTTTTATACGCTTTCACCCCCTATTATACCCTCTTGGAATATACTCGTAATTGCTCAAAATACTTTCTTAGCGGATGCCTACGTCATAACACTGTAGTGGTTTGGGCTGTGCGTTGATAGATCACTATGTCAGTCAGTCAGCTTTAAGTTATATACGAGTGTATATTTCGATTCTCTAAGAAAATATCGAATATACTATGTAATCCTACAGGCATTGTTACATTGAACTCATAGCTCAATGGATACAATATTTCAGAAGACAGTTATTACCACAATTCCCTCATCAAAATCACACAAGATACATCTTCCGTCGTCAATGAATGGAAGCACATCGATTGCTCTCACAAATGCCGACCGATCATTCATCGCCTCTCAATACCTCGGAAACTTGCTGAACTAGCTGTTGAAATTCTATCTTTAATATACCATGTATAAGGTATAGATTGCCTGATTTAAAGATCGGTCTCATACATAATGTAAAGCTCTATAGAGAAGATCGCGCGTTTTCGCGAAGATGACGCCATAGTGCAGGAGATTAATAGTACGGCAACTTTGTTGATGCATGAGCAGTTTAAGCGCAGCTCGGGAAAGTTTAATCTTTTATATTCCTTATATAAAATTTGGTAACGTATAATAAAACGGCTTAAAACTTGAGTTTATATCTTAAACGTGTTATGAATATAAACCAACATAAAGAATTTTTCAGTGTATGACTGAGTAACTTAGTAAGGATGTGCTACTGTAATAGCTAACTTCTAACAATACAGTGGGACTGTACATAGGTACTTATACTAACATTTGAGTTAAAGAGTCGACGATCGAAGGAATATACAATTGAGCAGAACGTTGAGCGGCGGTTCCTATCTAAAATATATTTGTATTCGCACATTTTGATCGTGACTGTACATCAGTCAATGTTGACTTTCCTGAATCAACGGAAAGTTCTTTGCCAGCCGGAGAAAAAGAAAACACTTGAGTGCGCCTCCGACGCGCGGGCCGATGTTAAGTGGCGATATTTATTTAAGCAGCCGACGCCTACCCAGCGGCGCGGGGACTTGCTGATACATAAACCAGGAGCGCGATGAGGCGCTGCCGACTTAATGCACGAACTTGCTCTAATTCAGAATTCATTCCGCCGCCGCCGCGAGAAAAATCTTAAACAAGATACGATCGAACTGTGCCATCCTGCCGAGCTTACCTTTTTGTTTTATTAAACAACTCTTCTTCGGCGAAATTGTATAACTTTAGCACAAAGTGGGTAAATGGAACGAAGAGACGTTCTATTTTATTCAAGGTAAGAATGGAGCTGGAAATAAATTTGATTTACTCTTCAACACACTAAACGCGTTACCGTAAGTCAAGGCTATTCTTTGAAGAAAAAAACAATCATTTTTTCATTTGCCGAATTGGAAACATTATCAGACTTTCTTTCACCTTTGAAGATATTTCTATGTAGCTTGGAAGTTAATTTGACTGACAAATTATTTTAATTTATGTCAACCGTCTACCAAATATTCACTTTTCTTAGACTGGTGGAGCCATCCCTCAGTCGTTAATATCATTGATATTTGGCAGAATAATAACTATTATAATTACTTATATACAAAGGATTTTTAAACATTTAAATAAAAAAAATCCCTAACAAATTTTCTCACCACGAGTTTAAATCTTACAACATCTTAGAAGCAAAGAGAAAAAGCGTGTATTATTCGCAAACGACGTTGTCAGGAATTATTCAACAAATACAACAGAGCGTGATCAAAGGCCGGCGGAGGGGCAGAGCCGGGGCCCGGGGCCCGCGCCGCTCACATCAAAGGCTCACGAGTTCACACAAAGATTAGCGCGCCCGCAACACCGGCCAGACGTAATCATCCCACAAACAGATGACCACTTCCGTCGTCCCGTCAGATTATATCAACGTGTCAACTCCTTGTGTGCTCAGTGTGAGGATCTCTACGAGGGGTTGTCAGCTACGAACTAGTTCTGCGTCTTTTATTATTATTGTAACATATCCGATAGTTACTCAATCAATTTAAATAAAACTTCTCCGTAGTCTGTAGTAAAGAATGTGAATGTGTATAGCAGAGACACTAACTTTGCCCGCGCGTGTTCAAGTTATTGATTGCCTGTCCCAGTGAAGAGTCGCGAAGCCGACGTTGACAAGTGCACTTTTCGCTGGCTTGCATTCTTGTGCTACATTCGTATGCATGTCATTTCGTCAACCGCCGCTATACTGCAGTCCCAGAATACAGGAATAGTACATATTTGCGAACAACTTCATGAATAAACTTCTCAAGATTTTCTATTTGTGACGTAAAGTAAATACTGACTCGATTTAAAAACATTTTACTGGTATAATTTTACAGTACTGCATGAATTGACTAGCATAGTGCTAAACTACTGCATGAGTGTCAAAGTCTATATAAATGTAACAATACATGTTTACTGAAATTAACGCCTTTCTTACTGACCATTGACCTTTTCCAGTGTTTGTACAAAACTTTCGATAAAGAATGACTGTAAGTTTTCGTAACCCTCGATGCCTCCCTGATATATGTAAGGTTAAAGGGGAGGCGTGGGTCGAGTTCATAATAGAACAGACACGTCTCAATAGCGGCACATAAAGCCCACTGCCAGGTGACCCCAAGCCCATGCCCGCGGAGACAACCTTCTCCTATAAAAAGATGAAAGCCGAGGCACAAAGGGCAAGCCCTAGAGATTATTAGGACCACGAGACTAGGTATTATTAGAAGGTTTAATATAAATTAAATTACGCGTCTCATAAGAGTTGAAAGCGTCCTGCCATTCGACTTAGTAGGTTCAAAATGTTGATTCGATGTGATTCTAAATTGGTGGCCTAAAAAAATTGCTATTAAATGACTTATTCGTAAAAAGATAAAAATGTTTTCTGGGCACTGATATTTTCTTACGGAACCTATACATATTCACCAAATTGCATGAGTATTGAAATTCTCGCATAAACAGACGAAAACACTTACATATTTCGGCACAAGATAAATATTGTGACGAAAAGCAAAGAAAATTGGCCGACAACAACGAAAGGCGAACCCTCAAGTCACCCCTCAAGTGAACCTAAGAACTTAGTGTATATCGTATGTTACAAGTCTGAGCAGATTTGGAAAGCCACTCGTCCCATCAGCCGGCGCCGGCCGCGGAGAGGCCTTAATTTATTTGGAATCCTTTGTGGAGCCACGTATAAGTTATTTTAAGTGTTTTGGAGAATTTCTCCGCTTTTTGGGGCTTTGTTCGTACTGAATCATTTGATATTTGTAAGTTTCAAATCTAAATTCGAAACAGAATGTGGTTCGTTTGTTGCCAAGTACTCGTACTCATTCATTTATTTAAAAAATCTGAGATTAATTTTATTTATTGTTTAAAACTTTACTGGTATATAAACTTAAATGAAGGCCAAATTCATGTAACGAATATTTGTTATCTTCGTTGATTCTAAAGCTAAAAACAACCGATAACTTCTACGTAACTAAGGTTCCACGGTGCATTTCATGCTTCAGGCAGGCTCGTCAAACTGTGTGTGTGTGATTCTTGTGTTATTCCATTGCAACAATGGAATATATTTCCCGGTATATTTTATTGCAGTGCACCGGCATCAGCGGCGTGTGCACCGGCGCGAGCGCGCTCGGGGCGGGCTCCTGTGACCCGGCGCTTCCAGCCGACCTACTCCGGCCCTGGGACGGCGACGTAGGTACTAACAAACGGACGGGCGCGAACGCCTATGTGATATGTAGGTAAATAAGAGACAGTCGAAGAACATCATTACATGTTTTCGACGACACGCTTGGTGTAGTGGTCAAGAAGTTGACGGGTTTGATCCCCGGACAGGACAAATATTTTTGAGCATGAACATGTCTGTGCTGATCCGCATGTTATATGCATCTATTTTAGTATATTTGTGTAAATATAAAGTAAATAAGTATATCTATCTATACCCTAAAATCCATGGTACTAAAATGAACGTTTTCCTATTCTTCTATTCTAAGAACATTATTTATTTTATTTATTATATACGGGGGAGCTTTGATCACAAGCAAACTTCTCACAAAAAACTTCAACTACTCTGATGTCTGTAACATCGACACCCAAAACTATCATAAACGTTTTCCCTACAAAGTCTTTTATTATCTTAGCATTAAGAAATACCCATAAGTAACAAGTGACTTATAGTGTAAGAGATTATAATAAATGATTGCATGCTGTTGGCGATAGTTCCGGCCCAAGCTGGAGCCCTCGAGGTCCAGTCCACGCCACGCTTCACACTGAATATTATTTACATAATTATTTTAATGAGGCTCGGTTTTATGCGCCCCTCAAACCGTTCCGTTTATATTTCCGCCACACACGCCTATGACGATATAAAATTAACACGCTAATCTACAGATTTTATAATAATTGACATAGCGGAGAGTAAGATAAAGATAAAGATAAAGATAAAGATAAAGATAAAGATAAAGATAAAGATAAAGATAAAGATAAAGATAAAGATAAAGATAAAGATAAAGATAAAGATAAAGATAAAGATAAAGATAAAGATAAAGATAAAGATAAAGATAAAGATAAAGATAAAGATAAAGATAAAGATAAAGATAAAGATAAAGATAAAGATAAAGATAAAGATAAAGATAAAGATAAAGATAAAGATAAAGATAAAGATAAAGATAAAGATAAAGATAAAGATAAAGATAAAGATAAAGATAAAGATAAAGATAAAGATAAAGATAAAGATAAAGATAAAGATAAAGATAAAGATAAAGATAAAGATAAAGATAAAGATAAAGATAAAGATAAAGATAAAGATAAAGATAAAGATAAAGATAAAGATAAAGATAAAGATAAAGATAAAGATAAAGATAAAGATAAAGATAAAGATAAAGATAAAGATAAAGATAAAGATAAAGATAAAGATAAAGATAAAGATAAAGATAAAGATAAAGATAAAGATAAAGATAAAGATAAAGATAAAGATAAAGATAAAGATAAAGATAAAGATAAAGATAAAGATAAAGATAAAGATAAAGATAAAGATAAAGATAAAGATAAAGATAAAGATAAAGATAAAGATAAAGATAAAGATAAAGATAAAGATAAAGATAAAGATAAAGATAAAGATAAAGATAAAGATAAAGATAAAGATAAAGATAAAGATAAAGATAAAGATAAAGATAAAGATAAAGATAAAGATAAAGATAAAGATAAAGATAAAGATAAAGATAAAGATAAAGATAAAGATAAAGATAAAGATAAAGATAAAGATAAAGATAAAGATAAAGATAAAGATAAAGATAAAGATAAAGATAAAGATAAAGACAAAGACAAAGACAAAGACAAAGACAAAGACAAAGACAAAGACAAAGACAAAGACAAAGACAAAGACAAAGACAAAGACAAAGACAAAGACAAAGACAAAGACAAAGACAAAGACAAAGACAAAGACAAAGACAAAGACAAAGACAAAGACAAAGACAAAGACAAAGACAAAGACAAAGACAAAGACAAAGACAAAGACAAAGACAAAGACAAAGACAAAGACAAAGACAAAGACAAAGACAAAGACAAAGACAAAGACAAAGACAAAGACAAAGACAAAGACAAAGACAAAGACAAAGACAAAGACAAAGACAAAGACAAAGACAAAGACAAAGACAAAGACAAAGACAAAGACAAAGACAAAGACAAAGACAAAGACAAAGACAAAGACAAAGACAAAGACAAAGACAAAGACAAAGACAAAGACAAAGACAAAGACAAAGACAAAGACAAAGACAAAGACAAAGACAAAGACAAAGACAAAGACAAAGACAAAGACAAAGACAAAGACAAAGACAAAGACAAAGACAAAGACAAAGACAAAGACAAAGACAAAGACAAAGACAAAGACAAAGACAAAGACAAAGACAAAGACAAAGACAAAGACAAAGACAAAGACAAAGACAAAGACAAAGACAAAGACAAAGACAAAGGCAAAGGCAAAGGCAAAGGCAAAGGCAAAGGCAAAGGCAAAGGCAAAGGCAAAGGCAAAGGCAAAGGCAAAGGCAAAGGCAAAGGCAAAGGCAAAGGCAAAGGCAAAGGCAAAGGCAAAGGCAAAGGCAAAGGCAAAGGCAAAGGCAAAGGCAAAGGCAAAGGCAAAGGCAAAGGCAAAGGCAAAGGCAAAGGCAAAGGCAAAGGCAAAGGCAAAGGCAAAGGCAAAGGCAAAGGCAAAGGCAAAGGCAAAGGCAAAGGCAAAGGCAAAGGCAAAGGCAAAGGCAAAGGCAAAGGCAAAGGCAAAGGCAAAGGCAAAGGCAAAGGCAAAGGCAAAGGCAAAGGCAAAGGCAAAGGCAAAGGCAAAGGCAAAGGCAAAGGCAAAGGCAAAGGCAAAGGCAAAGGCAAAGGCAAAGGCAAAGGCAAAGGCAAAGGCAAAGGCAAAGGCAAAGGCAAAGGCAAAGGCAAAGGCAAAGGCAAAGGCAAAGGCAAAGGCAAAGGCAAAGGCAAAGGCAAAGGCAAAGGCAAAGGCAAAGGCAAAGGCAAAGGCAAAGGCAAAGGCAAAGGCAAAGGCAAAGGCAAAGGCAAAGGCAAAGGCAAAGGCAAAGGCAAAGGCAAAGGCAAAGGCAAAGGCAAAGGCAAAGGCAAAGGCAAAGGCAAAGGCAAAGGCAAAGGCAAAGGCAAACGCAAAGGCAAAGGCAAAGGCAAAGGCAAAGGCAAAGGCAAAGGCAAAGGCAAAGGCAAAGGCAAAGGCAAAGGCAAAGGTAAAGGTAAAGGTAAAGATAAAGATAAAGATAAAAAGATAATGGGGTGGATCAACTTCTTAACCGACAAAACGAGCGAAAATTTTCGGCAAGTTTCAAGAAATTTCTTTTGCTTATTTATCTATTTTATTTATTCAGAAGTGTGTAAAATATATCTGAGATACGACTTCCTAATCGAGCAGCGAACTTTTTGAAGTAATTCTTATTGAAAACCTCAAATGTTTAAATCTTGACCCATATTTTTGTCACCGGAGTTAAGTACCCAAAGTTATAACGCTGCAATTTTTGAATAAAAAGAGTCTTCGATTTTTATTTTAGTGGTTTTACTCTGTCATGCAAAATCCAATAGTTTGGTATACAGCATTTGTATATAATTTAAAAATATGGCCATTAAAATATGTGATTCATGTATACTGAGTTACTAACGAGTCATACAGGTTGTTAATTTTCTCTGTATTTCTTTAAAAACTTAAAATAAAATCACAGTTTTCTCTGAAATTAAAGTAAAGAATCTTTTTTTACGGGTAACCTAAAATTATCATACAAATACAATCATGGGCGTACCCAGGTAGGGGCAGGGGGGGCAGCTGCCCCCCCCTGGATAATGTTGACGTACATACTAAGTACCTTATCATGTACTTTTATCGATAAAAATTAAGAAATCATTTTTTTGCCATTTGTTTGTATTATTAATACAATATTTTTACAGTCCTATATTACGCGGCGCGTTCATTACCCATACCCATACCAGCTCGCTAGCAGCGCAGCGCCACAGATTACTTAATAGTTACTACGGCAGCGCTGCAGTGTCGCCATCTTTATTTTCTAGAGGATCGTATCACACACTAGAGAAAATCATATTTTACCAAAAATTCTAGAAAAAAAAATAGTACGTTATAAAACGTTACGTACGTTTATAAAATTCAATAAAACTACAGCAAATTATTGAAATAAGAAATAAATAAGGAATAAAATAAAATCACAGTTTTCTCTGAAATTAATAATAATAATAATAAATATCTCTGGACATTATTCACACAGCGCCATCTAGCCCCAAACTAAGCATTAGCCTGTGCTATGGGTGCCAGACAACGGATAAATATTACTTATATACTTTTTTTTTTTTAATTACATACATATTATACATAGAAACACCCAGACCGACACAAACAGACATGTTCATGCACACAAATGTTTGTACCGTGCGGGGATCGAACCCGCGACCTTTGGTGTAGTAGCCGACTTCTCGACTATTACACCAAACGGCTCGTCAGTAAATCTTGTTCTTTCATATAAATTCTTAGAGAAAGCTATTATGACAGCAGATTTCCAAGTAACCAAGACAGCTGGAATCTAAGAAAAATAATCCTTTCAATGTGTATATGATTTCGCCGCTTCTTCAGGATATATCGCTTACTCACTGCCTGGGTTCAAATAATAATCCTTCCACATACGTGAAAAACGATTTCAAAAGAGCACATTTACTAAAAGAACATGAAACAATGAAACGCTTTTCGCATCGAGCAGCGCTTTGAACCGCGAGAACGGCTGCATCCGAGCACTTCACAATGCCCCTAAGTAAATATTAAGGCTGAGCTGAGCTGAGCTCGTTCGACAGTAAATACCCGACTTGGCGGGCCGGTCACGTGGAACGGCCGGCGGTACGGGAACACTTTGAAATATGTTCCGAATGGAACCGATCTGTTCCGTAAGTCATTCGGACAGTAATGGCCCCGGCCTCATTGAACAGTAGACTTTATTCATAAAGCTGTAAGGCTTGCGGCGATCATGGGGAACTTGGCCAATATAGTAGTTTGATGCGCGGAATACGTGAATACTTATGGAGGCAAACGAGCTTGCGTATTCACGGGAGCATCGGAAGGGGCGCGTGTCCCGGCCCGGCGACATCTGCCCCACATCACTTCCCAACTTTCGTAGGCCCAATTTTAAAAGTTTTTTTTTTTGTAAATGACTGTATTGAACATAAGGGGTAATACCAGGAAAACCCGATAAGACAATATTATACATAAGTATCAGCCAACTTCATATACTAAACTACTGGCCACCTGCAACTTCGTCCGCGTGGCCTATTTTATCAAATTCCTTTCAACGTATCACACGTTCGTCATAGTAGCTTTATGCATTCAAAGTCTCAGCCCAATCGTTTTGAAATTGTCAAAGTTTCATACAAACTTTCCTCATACAAACCCCTAGAATTAGGAAAGGGGTAGAATTTATGAAAATCTTTCTTATTCTACATACTTGTAACATTCCCGCGGACCCCTTCTTCCTAACATCTTCCCGCATGCAACATTTCAGCCCGATCCTTCCAGAGTTTTGCGCTGCGCGTTGATAGATCACTGTATCAGTCAGTCAGTCACCTTCATGTTTTATATATTTAGAAGATTGATCCCACTCCGTTGCTGGCAGCTAAAACACTTACTCGTATTATACTACAAGATACAATATATAAGCCACAACGGAATTACATCAACATTAAAAAAATAAAAAATATATAATAAAATGCAGCTAGGTAAATCAGAGTATTGTTTGAATATCTGACATTGCTAAAGTTCAAGTCAGCTCATAAAATACATATTAATGCGCTGTTATGATAACGTCACAGCATAACTTAAACACTTTGGACGAGTCTCAATTGCGAGGAAATTTCAGAAGTTTGTGAGACAATTTGACTGTTCTATTCGTATCTAGCAAATCCGTGAACACTAGGAACAACGTTACTGATTCAAATAGTCTCTGATAGCGCGCTAGCAGATTCACTGCGGTCGTCTGCACATTTAATGTGTGATTGAAATCACCCGGCGCGCGCGTCGCCTCGTTACAAACCGACGCGACGATGCACGTTCGCTCTGATATATACCACGGAAAAAAGCAACAAATAATAACAAACACTACCAGCTTGAGAATAAAGTCCTCGTTGCAACGGCAGAGGAGCAGAGTTGGTGCCAAAAACTCGAGATTACAAAGCTCTGTGCAGCGAAAGATTTCAATCTTACTCCATTTGTCCGCCGAAGTGCAGCCGATAGGAATGGAAAATGCAAAAGTTCATTTACCGGGCGACGATAAATAGATGGGTAAAATATCTATTCAGCATTTGGAATTCTTAACTTGACAGTATAATTTTAGAAAAAGCTGAATATCAATTTTATATTTTAATAAATAACTAACAGCTGTATGCACTTGAATAAAATAATTAGGAACTAAAACTTAAAATGTTGTGTGGGAATTCTTTTGTAACAAATATAATGAATCACAAGAATTATGCTTAATGCTGCTATGATGAATTAGTAAAGTGGTTGTTTCCGAAACAGCTCTAAACAAAAATCCAGCATGTTTTCTGAATTTCATCTTGTGATATCATCTGGAACTAACGACTTAACGTGTTTACCATTTCTTAAGCGCGACGAAAAACTCGATGTCCAACTTTAGCTGCTTGTGGGAAAATTTCAGCTATAGTGGAACATTCAATTTCACGAGCAAAGTACGTTTCGTATTTTTCGAACACAGCTCAAGTGCGGTCTGCAACTTGCGTTTAACAGGCGTGTCCATGTTCGGAACTAGTATTGGTTCTCTTTAGGAAGAACTATTTCGTCGCGGAAGGGCAATGTGTTGCTTTAGAAAGAAATAACATGAGCTTCGTAAATAATACGTTTTGAGCGATTAATAAATTGGTTAAACGCCAAAACCAGAAAAAATAATAAATCTACTGGTCGTACACCAGATCATTGATTAAGTATTCATTGCACACAAAGTACTACTATAATAGGCGAACTTTTGCTTTTCACCAATTTATATGAAAATATAAACAAGCAAAAAAGTCCTTGCTTCATTATTTACACTTGAGGTTAGTTGTTTTTCTAGTGCAGTTTACTCCAGCGTCGTAAAAGATGCAGACATCAATTGTGGCCCGGTCCCCGGAGACGCATCCATTACCTGATTGCCGTCGTCTGGCCTGCGTTGTGGACGAAGGTACGCTCCTCCATTTAATATATTGAATTACCTAGATTTACGAGCTGCCGATGAAACGACCTTGCTCTGTTGAGGACAATCCCTGAGACTTGTATTTTTTTCTTGTTCAAGTTTTATAGGGCTATGCCATATGCATTTTCTCATAATAAATCTTATGACCTTATGAAGATGAAATACTGGGTGAATTAATATTTATTGTTATTAGCATACTTGATGACGTTGATTAAGTTTAATGGTCGAGGAGTCAAAGGGTCTGTTACGGGTCACTTAATTACGAAAACCTTTCTAATTTATTGTGCACGTTAACCCTCCGTAGCAAACAGTTTACGAAAGCGCAGAGCGAGGTTTCTCCCCACGCCCCGCGTCAGCCGGCGCAGATACGTGATTTTATTTCGGCCAAGTCCTAACTTGGCTTAGCTTCAGCCATCCACTTGTGAAGTACAAACTCCAGTTTAATAGCTAAAGTGTGGCACGGAGCCGAACTTGCGGCACCTGAGAAGAAATAATTCCTCCCGTGAGTTACGGCGCGTCCCCGCACGCCGCGGCGATAAATCTGGCGCGTGCGAGCGTCACGCCAGCTAATGCACGGACACCAATTATAATTAGTAGTTCCGTAGGTAGTTGTAGAACTCAGCAGTCAATGGCTTCACCGATCAAATCCGGGCCCATTGCAAGAACGGTAGAGGGATAATTGAGAACGAGACTGACGGTGCCCACCGATGCTCACTTAAGCCAAAACGTTTCGGCTCGCGGCGAATAGTAACGCTTATATTTAAATTTAATTTTTTGGACGTTTGTCCGTCAACCACGCTGAAACTACTGAACGAATTTTAATGATCTTTGATATACAGGCATACTTTATATCGAGATTAAATGCTCTCATGGGATAAAAAAGGAATCTTGACAACGCAAAGCTGCTGATAAAAACAAGTGAGAACTAAAACAAAGATTGTTCAAAAGAGTAATGGTGGGTGGACTCTACAACTGGCAAAATCTATATCCAAAATAACGTTTGACCTGAATTCTATTTTATCCTGAAACTAAAACAATTAGCACTGCCAGACGCTGCAAAAATAAAGACACCGCTGATCTCCAGCGCTATATTGGTTCGTTAAGAATCGACTCCAACCTTCCTCGCATTGTCAGCGTTGCAAAAGGAGGATTGAGAGGTCGGAGGAACAATTCCGGGCTTCACAAAGAAAAATTGCAGCCCGGAGTGGTTGAAAAACAGCGGGAGCGGTGATCCCGGGGCATTTCTCACCGGCCTGGCCCTCGGCCGGCTAATAACGGGGATTTGCTGTCTTTGTTTTAATCAACTCGCCGTAATCAGCCGGGAGATGAAACATTTCGACGGCGTTCCTCGGCCGAGCGGCATTTACACGCAGTTAGCGGAACCTTAACACAGATGTCGGCGTTTACTTTAAGACTTAGAGGATTTTAACGTTGTACACTATCCGAGATACTTACAAGTGTTTACATAAAAATCTAACAACATGCTGGCGCGTGTGCTTCAAGCTGTAATCCTCATATTTGAAATCTTAATAAAAACCGGCCAAGAGCGTGTCGGACACGCCCATGGAAGGGTTCCGTAGCTAAAAGATGGCCCGACCGCTTAAGACACCATTTAATAAGGGCAACTGCACCTCATAAGTTGGTCGAGTTGTATAAAAATAACTATGTATGATACAGAGTTTGCTATAGTTTTCGTTGAAAGAACTTACTTGGATGTATACAGGACATTTTTTCAGAATTATTGTAATAGTATTTCAAAAGTTAAAGGGGGAGGGGGACGCTCTAATTTTAACTTTGTATTAATATATCTCGAGACTGGGGTGTTTGATCCACATGGTTTCAAGGCAAGTTTTATTGTATTTAAAAATACCTGTTTAACGATACCCCACACGATGGGGAAAGTCGATATTTTTTTTTCGAATTTACTTTTCGCTGTATGGGAGGGGGGGTAAAAATAATTATTTTTCGATTATTTTAAAAACCAATTCTTGAATTATCACTTTGCATCTCTCCACCAATTTTCGTGGCAATCGGTTCAGAAACGGCGGAGAACGAGCCAGGACAGACAGACAGACAGACAGACAGACATGACGAAACTATAAGGGTTCCGTTTTTTGCCATTTGGCTACGGAACCCTAAAAACGAACTTTGACAATGCCAAAAATTAGTATACTGAAATAGTAACGCTAGAAATCAATATTACATCAAAGTTTCATAATAATGTCAAATGAAGTAAAACATTTTGTACACGACTGTACCTCCATAAAAATTTAGGGAAAATAAAAACTTTTTTCTCCATTCATTCATTTCATCATCCAAACTCCATTTTTTTTGTTTCAATTGAATATTTTGGTACTATTTTTTGGCAAAATTTGAAACCGATAATCCTAGGCTTTACAGAGATATTTGAAGATTGTAAATCTTTATCCAAAAATTAAAATTCTAAGGGGGAAACCAGGATTGATAGACCAAAAACTGTATTAAGCACCAAGCATAATTTGAAGTGTTAAACTAGAGTTAATTCGTATTCAAAACAGCCTGTTCAGTGGTGTATTCAAATCCGCGGCGCGCCAGACAATGCGCGGCGCTCAGCTGATGCAGAAGTGGAATAAAGCTGGTCATTGTGTCAAATTGTACGCGTCGGAGACAATGGGACAATGATAAATTGACAATACCGACATGGTGCTGCCACAAAAATCTAATATGTAATTATGAAATAATTATAAAATAATTATAAAATTCATTAATAATGGGGGTTGCATATAATAAAGTGCGTTTAATTATTATTGTACAATTGATTTTTTAATTGAGGAGCACGATGGCGCAGTGGTTACTCGGCATGCGGTTACTAAAGTTAAGCATCGTTCGCAGATGCCAGTCATCGGATGGGTGACCGAAAAATGTCATCTCGAGCTCCTTCGTTCTTCGGAAGGCACGTTAAGCCGTTGGTCCTGCGCCTGATCTCTCTACGGTCGTGTCAGACTGCTGTCCCACCGAATTGTGAGAGTGAAGGAATAGGGAGTGCACATGTGCTTGCGCACTCACTTGTGCACTATAATATATCCTGCGTACCTGGCTGATCGTAAGATCGGCCGCCATGGCCGAATACGGCCGGAGGGTATTATTATACATATATTACCATTGAATATTTGTAGACCAAACCGATTGCTAAAGCTAGCTCTAACTTTTTTTCTATATAGATTTAGTACCCAGTTAATTCGTAATGTTGGTAGCTTAGCGGGGTTGTTGGCAACGGAATGCGGGCTGAATGGGTCTGAATGCCGGCGGCGGCAGGTGACGCTGTTAGTGTTATAGCTGTGCTAAGTAGCTCCGAGCCGTCAATGAGGTGGGAAGCAGTTACCGTGCCGTCGGGGACTGGGGCGCCGAGTGCTTAGCGACGCATGACATTTATGGTGGCTATAAAACTAACCTGAGAGGGAAACCCCTTATACGACTTGTTCCCGTATTCACTCGATGGTATATGACGTTAATTTAACATGCTCCTATTTTAGGACACTTCCACACCTAAACTACTGTAGGTTGCAGAGGGGAAATAAAGGTATAAGACAGACTTTTACAGACACCTTATAAAAATAGTATCAAACATAGTAATTCCGGACAGATACGACCTCCTTACCTTCTAGGAAAGATCGTTCTTGCTTCGAATAGGCCGGCAACGCTCTTGTCACTCTTCTGGAGTTTTCATGGGCGAAGTTGATTGCTTACCGCAAGGAAATCCGCCGGCTTGTCATTGCTTACTTCTATATTTAAAAAAAGTACTAATTTGCTGTCAGAGTAAAGTCTATGATTACAAAATAAACCGAAATATTTCAAATAGCTATACTCGCCATGCAAACCAACGTGTAATAAAAGGAACCTGCTAAAATGAACCTTTCAATTACGTTTATCAAACGGAATACGCGTAATGATTTTCATCTAAAACCAGGAGATTGTGTCGTAAATGAAAATAAGTACATCACTTTATTTCATTTTGTACGTGTTCAAATGTTTGATACTTTACGATTTTCTGATATGCCTTTGCGATGCTAGGAAATTGGAGATTATTGGGGACCTGGGGGAAGTCACAATTTATTTTTATGTGTTACGACGACACAGTTGCAGCGTCGCTTTTGATAGAAACACCGTAAGTGGATCTTCAATTTGAGATCCTGTTTGCTTTTATATTTGTTTTGTTCCTTTTAACTTCACAAAGATTTTGTTAACTGTTCAATATGGTACACATTGAGGAAAACAGTCGCCTCCTTTTGAATTGAATTATTAACTTGCGAACAAAAATCTCGTGTATATTTTTATTGAAAATTGAATTAATAACAACAAACACAGAATCTGTGACAGAATACAGACAGAATTACTAACGTTCCTTACATTCACGTAGCAGCTGTTAGTATATAATATGTATATGACCATGGTCATCAGAGTTCCAAATAACGATGAAAAAGTAACGAAATCCCCATAGTTAGATTTTTAAAGGCTCAAAAATATAACTATAGGTAAAAAGCACCCAAGTTTTTGCGATAAGAAAATGTATTTATACTCGGCGTATTTTTAGCTGTAAAAATTGCAATGCAACAACAAGTTTGAGGTGAAAAAGCTAACAACCCCGCGAGACAAGTTGGCGCGGCTTATCGCGAATTATACAAAATAATAACAAGTTGGGATAAGTTTAGCGGGACCAAGTAGGTAGTTTTTCAAATTTTTATCCTAAGAAATATTATAGGGATAAAGGAAAACAACTAATAGAAAAAAACACGTCTGTTTTCTCCAGTCTGGTGCAACTACTTATGAACACTATAAAAAAGCACATAGATTGTGGATTACTTATCTGTCAACCACCCCAGGTACAGCTTTATTTACATTCTACTCGCATAAGATACTATCACTATCATATAGCGAATCCAATAGTCATCGGAACTGCCGTTTAGAGAGTCATCCTGTATAAGCGCGACGGCGCGCGAGGCGAGGGCGACATCGCCGAGTTATTGCGGTCACGTCGCTAACTTTGTAAGGGTAAGGGGGGCGCAGTGGGGGGCGGGGGGGGGCGGATAGAGATCAACCCGAAAGGGGCCCCGAAGGTTTGTTTAAGCTTCCCTCCGAGCCCGGTGCGCGAATAGAGATGAGACGATAATCGATAGGTATCTGCTAATTGGTGATATCCCGAGGTTACATCCACCGGTCGCCGAGACGTGCAGTGCGCTTATTACGGTCCGATTGGTTTTGTACGGAGTAATTGAATTTTGTTTACCGGATTCAGCGTTTCTGCGCTCGGAAGAGAATGTTGATTCCAATTGGATTTCGGACAATGTATGATCATCTTTCTTTTTCTATTTTGGTTTCAATGCTTTCAATATGACTTTTTAAATTCGTCTACATATTCTACATTCAGTATTTCTTGTATCTATTATACATCTCGACAATGTTTCAACATCGTGGTTTCAAGCGAACCGAATAAGTTTACTGCATCTGTTGTCTGCTCGAGCAAGCACTAAATCTTCGTTTACTGAAATGGTCAGCAATCTACCTGCCTGCGCTACACTACGCTAAAACTATACGACTTTGTTTTTAAATTGCTATCAATGCTGAATTTTATGGAGAGGGTTATTTATACGACGCATCCCTATTAACCCATACAGATTTTGCTTCCAATTTAAACATTCCAATAACTGTTATATCACTGCTAAATAGACATTATCATTGTAGTGTCCTCGATGGGGATATGATATTGATAGAGTTATTCTGGGGTCCTATCCAAACACGGCGTCACACTCGCGAGCGGATCGCGTGACGGGTCCATTACGCGACATTAATAGTCGGCGCAGTAAATAGCAGAGTGTTTGCTTTGTATCCGGACAGAACTTGGCGCCGGGAGAATGATGCGTAGTCTTTAGAACAAGGACTGCATATTTTTTGGGAACTCAATACTCATGTAATTTGTATAGAAGCTATGAAGAATAATTGCGCACAAGGTTAGAAAAGAAATCGCGATTTAATTGAAACGATATATTTACAGTAAAACCTGATCATCACATTTTGATTTATTTGGTTTTATTTAATGTAAAAATAATATCATAGTCGTGTAAACATAAGAAAACATGTGAGGAGGCACGCACATATAAAGGTAACGAATTCCGCTTTTATTGGTAACTTTGAAAACCTATAACTCAGGAAAGCCATATTTACTTGATATTATCAGACGCTGTGAAACTCGTTCAAATATTAAATAACTTGCAAGTTAAAACACAATTACGGTTAAAAGGTGGTCTAACAAAACTTTGCCAAAATTAAGGTTCACTGAATACGTAGTGAGCTTACAAATAGCGCCTAATAAAGACACAGACCAATATAAATGTAGACAGAGATATAACAGAATTAGAAGTCGGCTGATTATGAACCGCCCACGGTAAATGTGTATTTAGCTTCGCAAATCAGGGATAACGAAGCGGAACGCTCCGTTCAAATTGTTTGAATATTAATAAGAATAAAAAGCCTCAAACAGACAAAGTCATTCCCACTTTTCCGTAATTACATTAGCGGAGCGTCGCGAGTCGAGACGTTATCCACATTTGCACGAGTTGAACAATCACAACCAGTAATTTGGTCGTGAACTCGCAGTGATTGCAGGATCGAGATTAGCAAACAAATTCATAGCGCGCCCGCCGGCTTGATTTAATTTAAGTTAGGTCTGTTCGTGGTCCGCCGCGCGAGAGGTGCGGAACACGGGAGAAGTATTTGTATAATGTCGTTAGCTTCGCTCGGTGTTAACTAGTCCCTGCGGCGCCGTCACTCAGTCAGTTGTCGTTGTCAGTCTTTGATTATGAAATCAGTTTTGGCATTCATTATCTATACTAATATAATAAAGCTGAAGCTGAAGAGTTTGTTTGTTTGAACGCGCTTATCTCAGGCACTATAGCCCCAGATTCTCTTTTCTTCTTTCCTAAAAGCCACGTATTTTCAGTATATACTACAATCATATAAAGCCTGCATGAATCGTTTTATCTATTTTAAACTAAATCAAAATCCGTTCACGCTACTCCGCTTGTACGAGTAAAGTTTTGCTAATTCTGATATTCATTACAAAAAGAAGACAATCCAGCCAAATCCACTCGATTCGAAATATTAACCATCAATTATCCACTCGATTTAAGTATCGATACTTTTTATATTTGACAAACAAAGAATCAAACAGGATAGAATTTTACATCACGTTTTCAATTACATTTGTTTTATAAGTTGTAATGACTACTGGGTTTTGTTTCGACAAAGCGTGTACGGCATTGTTGGGAACCCGGCGCTTCCTTGTTTGCGCGATTAATTCAAGTTGGGTCTAGTCTGAATGAGCGCAAGGTCACGGAAGCCCGCGGGTCGGGCGCCTGTTTTGTGTTGAATTAACGGCTTTGTACAACAAATTTGTTTAAATACAAAAGACTGAGAGTACTTGTGGGGAACCTGAGTAGAAGACCGTAAGATAAGTAAATCTTTGTTATTTGTTGTTTCTTACAAGTAAATAAGTCGCGTTATCATTTACCAAAACGAGAATATATTAATGACATCCTTTGCGAATCCGTAGTCGAAGATAAAAGTATCTTTAAAAGTCAAAAACTCCTATCAAAAGAGCCTTTAAAAGTAAACTTAAAGTCGCGGAGCACAATGATGAAAAATCGGACGAATGTAAACGGAACTTCTATAACGTTAGAACTAGATCCAAATTGAGTTCTCAAACCGTCTTTAATTGCCGGATTAAGATTAACGCACACTGGGGCCGCGGATAATTCCGTTTTAGCTTTATTTGTAGGGAACTTCATTTAAACTTTGCCTTGTTTGCAAAGACTTCAATCTTTCAAATTGCAGACTTACCTTGTACCTCGCCGCAATCTGTAACAAAGAAATGACCAAATTATTCATGCGTCTGGAAGCTAGAAGAAACTACTTTACTTCAACTATAAAGAGTTGTTCATGTGGTATAAAAATAAAGATAATATTATTTATTTAATCACTGAATCTACTTGGACCACCATCCAATACCAATGTAAGTAAGCTCAACAGTTGCTCGTTAGCACGGCGCTCACAGTAACATTATTTGTTCTTTTGCACGTCCACAATGTAAACACAAAACGACAGTCTTAAAAATATGTAAAACAGAATCTTTTGTGAATAATTGCCGGCCCTGAGTAGTGAGTACACCTGTTTGAGTACATCTCGGGTCCGGCGGTACATAATTTAAAGAATATGTGGCGGGCGCGAGGCATTACATATTCAGGGGAACGCGCATGAATATGTGCGGGAATTATCCCGCGCTGCCCGGGAGAACTTAACGAGGTTTTTCAGAAATATTCCACATTATGAGGAACATTTTATGCGTCCCACCTATTTTGTATTATGAGTATGTCGAGATCTCCCGAGATAATGGCTCCGGCCGCGTTCCGGCGACGCGACGGCTAACAGGCAACGCATCTGATAGTCCTGCGCCTCAGATGCATTTCGTATAAATTAAACTAACCTTAATGGACATATTCTCGTTTTAATGATTAACATCATATAACCATGTTTACTTTTCAGCAAACAAAATTTTATACGTTTAACTTTTTATTAGAGGATATTGCGGAAACCAAAGATAACATTATCCAAACCTCGTAATTACAAATCTACTACGAACATAAAATATAAAGCAGAATCGTATAATACAATTTTCTCTAGCATTCTGCAATTTCATGAATAGGTCTGGTTATAATTAGTTTTCTACTTTCATCACTAGAATATTAATTCTTAATGAGCTTAGTTTGGTAATTAGGTACACAAAAAGGCTTCACTACGACGGGTGGCAAGCATAAATTAAAAAATCTTAAAATTCGCACAAGCAAGATTCATTTAGCAGCCAACCAGCTTACCGCAAAATGTTGTATTAGTTAAATTAAACTTTAAACGTAAATTATTAAACAAAGCCTACTATTTTTACTAATAAATCGTCATCGGCTTGGCAATATTTTTAAGACATTTCCTGCTGCATTTTCATAAAACGCCGTGATCTTACAAAAATATTACCGATCATGGAAAAATGTCTCTTTGATCGTTAAATACTTTAAAGAATCTTTTTAAAGTTATATTACGGCGTCACAAAATAGCTGTGAAGAGACGTTCTGGAAAACCTTTATTGTACTTATTATAGCTTTAAAGAGTCTGCTGCGAAATGCGCTTCCTTGCACAGAATTGCCTTTTCTCCGAGTCCATTGTAGGTGGGAAGCGAGGTCTAACAGAATAGTAGTAATCGCATCAAATCGCACAGAGTCCCGCCGAGGCGGTCTGCACGTCCTAATGTGTTTCGTGTGAAATATCGCAGGTCAGATAACGGACCAGCGCTCAGCTCTATTGGAAATGAAATGTGGAAATTGGACTCGTGAAGTTTGTATTCAGTTGACCGCCGTGGCCGGGTTGTGGATGCAACGTTATTTTACGGCGACACAATTTGTTACTGATTGGATAACATTTTTTGAGGACAGACGGGACAATTTTGCGGTCTCATCTCCGACCACGTGTATGCTCATATGAGTTTCATTCGGATGCCATATTTTGTACTTGTATTAAATAAAATTGATCTTAGATGAAGTTACTTAAATAAAGTCTAATCGGATTTTAGTATGAACTACTGAAAGAAAATAATATTGCTACCTTTGACCTTCAAGCTAAAACTTCTCGGAATCAGTAAAAATTTCGTGCTTGCGAGAGTACCGTCATTATAACTTAGAAGTCAGGCTATTCCTTTTATTTAGCAAATAAAAAGCGCCCGCTTATTACAGCCATCCATCAAAATTAAAGGGGCTATTACGTCGAATACAGCCTCTCGGCTATGTGGAGGCTGTCACGTATGGACGCGGCCATCACACGACCTTAATAGCATAGCATTGACCATAATAATGAATTCAGCTGGTTAGAGTCACTTATCGCGAGTAGGTAACCGTTGCTATGGAGGCAATGTTATGCTCATCTCTCAATATGGCCAGACACAACTTCAGAATATAAATAAGATAATTAAGAAATGAAAGGATGTTCACCTCAACATGATGTTTTACTATTGATAACATTTAAATATCATGTGATAGTAACTGAATAAAAACCGAAAAAAAATAGGAGATGATGAGAAAATACAGTAGGTTAAACAATTAAATATCATATATTTATAACTACCCAGAAACACAAGAAAAATGGAGATGTATGATGGCAAAGTAGGAGGTACGCTGCATAATTAATTGAACCAGGAAACACTATTGTTCGTTATTGCCCTCTAATGGATATTCACACAATGTGCAAAGATGTGTGTACCTTCGCATTACGAATGTCACGAGCAGATGTCGTCCATTTCCAATCCTTTCTTCGGGGATTTGATTCAGAGACAGAAGAATAGCCATATTCCCTATTGTCTCGTGCAACTCATCTTGCTGCAATTGGCAACAGACCGCGGTGAACAGATGTTCGGATGTTCCGATATTTCACACAAAGCGCATTAGTGGCGGAGGTACTGCGCGGGTCGCTCGCTCGGTCCTGCGGGTTGCTGCGACCCGCTGCGAGTCGCTGCGGGTCCCTGCGAGTCGGGAATGGCCGCAATCGATCGCTCCGCACCGCAACTTGCGGTTGCACCTGTACGGTGACCATGCAAGGACGTAGTCTCATAATTGGAGACAATCTACGTAAATCGAATCAGATTAACTAAGGGGATGTCAGGAAAGGCTTCCGATATTGATAGACGGTTATCTGTATGAGAAAATATTAAACGTTCCATCGTATATATTTATGCCTTTGCAATAAATCTAGGTTATACACCCAGTAAATTATTCTAAATTATTCTCTCTATCACTCTCTTCTTACTTCAAAACTACAAGGTGCCCAAATTGGTACCGCCCAAAGCAATGCAATCTATACTAACATAATAAATCTGAAGGGCTTGTTTGTTTGTTCGGTCGGGCTTATCTCAGGACCAGCGGTTAGAATTGTAAAATACATTTGTATTGGATATTCCATTAGACGAGGAAGGTTTTAAGCTATAGTATGTATAAGACTATGCGTGCGAAGTTAGGTTTTTAGTAAAAAGAGTTGACTAAAGCAAAAAACACGTCAAATCCAGTCCTCTGGAACCCGGACTCTACAACCCTTTTGGACCCCCTGCTGCGCCAGGTGGCAAGCGCAGCCGACAGCACAATACAGCGAGCCGCACAGCGCGGGTTTATAAATGAATCGCCCGCGCTTTGAATCAAAGCTGCCAACGCGTGCCGGAGGATATTTTACCCGTGATTTATCCATTTCTATGTATTTGAACTCTTTCGCTGGGAAAATACACTGAAAATACTAGCGCTAAACCATTTGCGATAAATCTTTTCTGCTGCTTTATGAAAAGGTGAAAAATATAAGCCACGGTGGTAACTATGCAGGTTACTAATTTTATGTATTATTGATATAGGAGGCAGATGGATAGTTACAATTTAATCTGCTCTCTCTAAAAAAGAAGCGATCAGTTCGAAGCGATCTGCTTGTTACAGTAGCGCGTTCAAACGAACTAAAACTTCAGCATTGTATTTTTTTTATGCAGCTGAAGAGTTATATTAGTCATAGTCGTAACTAACCGTTGCTTTAACGATAACAATTGACGCACCCTTGCAAGCCTCCTTTCTTCAGCACACCGTCACTATCCCAAAACTCGGTCTCCCCGCAGATAAAATGAAAGTTATAATGGAACGAAGTTAAATGCGATTATCTCCCAAACTTACCGGCCGTCGACAAATGATTTGAAAGCCGCGGAGATGCGCCAATTAGTTCGAGTCCGCGGTTTCATCGAATTTAACATTTTCACGACGCATTAAAGAGTTTGCCTGACAATAGACTGAGATGGATACTATTTAATACAATTTGATAATGCTGGTGAGTGTTTTGCTGTACTTAAAGAAACGAGTAAACGAAGCGTGGCTAATTTGAAATCGTTTGCAATTTTCAGTTATGAATATTGTGGTTAGACAAAATTTGAACGACAGTAAACGCGATATTATTTTTTGCTTGACGATTCGGCTGCGATGCAGCCGAAGTCACAAGCGAACTGACTAATGTTGTCTAATTGTAATACAACGCGAAAGTTTAAAGTTATATGCATATTGCGATGTACCAAATCACAAATAGATTAGATCTTTCGCCGCGCTACTCGTTAGTCACAATCATCATAACAACAAAGTGGTATAACGTTCGTTCAATTAACACATATTCTTGTTACTAAATCAGTTATATGGCAAGTAGTTAAAATACAATGTACGGTTTATGGCATCAGTCGCCGGTTCGATACCCGGCGCGGCCGCTAATAACACGGCAATGCAGGCAAATTAAATTTTATCACGCCGTATAACCTGCGTATTGCCGGCCGCCCGACAACTTGCGCTTTGGTCAAGGGGATAACGAGAACGAAAATTAACAATGTATAGGCAACAGAATATGAATACATACAATGTATGTATGTAGATTAATGCTTAAAATTGGACTATATTATTGTCCGATTCACCGAGGTACGCAATGAACATAATATGAACAAATATATGTAATTGTCTCGGACTTGTAATGCATTTGAAAACAATTTCGCAAAAACGCCAGGTTAGGTTTTAATCAATGAATTCAATTAAATATGCGAACAATTAGACCTCAACGAATATTTGCAATATTTCCCTGGGAGATGATGTGCGCTATAAATCCGGTCAATATTTTTTTTATTATTTTATACAGTCCTAGTCCCGCAGTGCCTTAAGACCAACGTATTTAACCAATGTGTCCTGCCCATTCTGACTTACGGATCCGAAACATGGCCAATTACTAAAGAGCACATAAGCAAAATAAGGGTCGCTCAGAGAGCTATGGAGCGTGCTATGTTAGGAATTCACCTGCTAGACCGTATACCAAACGTAGAAATTAGATGTCGCACCAAAGTCGAAGACGTAGGTATGCGGATAGCAAGGCTAAAGTGGAGGTGGGCGGGACATTTGGCTAGACGACAAGACCAAAGGTGGACGAAACAAATCACAGAGTGGTGGCCACGGGGTGCTGTACGATCGCGAGGCAGACCACCAGCCCGATGGTCAGATGACATCGTAAGAATAGCCGGGGTCAACTGGGTGAATATTGCACAGGACCGGAACAGCTGGCGCGACAGAGAGGAGGCCTATACTCAGCAGTGGGTGGACATGGGCTGAATGGATGGATGGATGGATTTTATACAAGTCGACGCGACGAATAAAATTAAATACGAAAAAGAAAAACAAGAAAATTTTCATTCACTGGTTAATTGTTAATGAAAACTGGGAATGTTCTTAGCAACCCCTTGAATAATGTATTAGAGGTCAGCCGCAGCTGTTGGAACGCTCTAAAATAATGATTTTGTATTCAAAGGATTAAATACATTGCTGTTTTGTAATATTAAAAGAGGTCGCGAAAAATATATATAAATTCGCTTAGTGTATTAGGGGAACGAAAAAAGTAATTTATTATACAATTCATAGCTGAATATTAACAATTAAGGGCTTCTTTGATGGCGTATTTCATCACAAATGTAAAGTTTCTTTTCAGTAACTTAATAACTAATCTGCCTTTCTTTTTATATTTAAGTCTTTTACTTTATTTTATTTAATGGGAAGGCAACGGGCAAGTGTGTCCCCTAACATATTTGCTAAATCCTACTACTATTACAAAGGCGAAAGTTTGTATGTATGGATGTATGGATGTTTGTTACTCTTTATAACTTTACCACAATATAGCTTATACATCAGAATAACACATAGGATATTGGAAATAGAAATCCACGCGGACGGAGTCGCGGGCGGCCGCTAGTTATTTATAATAGTTTCCACAATAATAGTAATAAGCCATTCTCCAAATAATTTCACGATCGAAACGCAATAATGCTCTAGCAAGATTTCTATCAACTAATTAAGTGCACGCAAAGTTATTTTCCGGGAAACACACTACTACAAAAGAAATTTTCCACTACTCATTAATTTTACAGCAGTTCGTCATTATTGCTTTAATCTAGCTGAAAGGTGGATTGGTTAAAAATGACGCATTCTTAACTAATTACGTGCTTCTCGTACTAATTTCCTTAGCTTATTGGTGTTCTAAACTGTAAAAGGTATTTTGTAAACCCTTACAATTAGGTTTAAAGGGATACTGAAGTGAAAATCAATTTCAGATTAGCGATTCTCACGGCTCTAACTATAAATTCTAGGAACCCAATAAATTGATCAAAAGAGATTAGCTTATTTAATAAAGATAGACGTAATTGGAGGAATCGTAGCAATAGAGTAATTTAAAATGGTTGACTTGACAGGAGGAGGTTTTATGTAAATAAATATAAATATCCCTCAACACCACTCACTCACTAGTTACCAAAGTACATAGTTATAAAACCAAACCGTTTACCGTCATAAAATTATTTTGCTTATAAAATAAGATACCGTGAAAAACTACTAATTCTTTATTTTTCCGTGGCACACATACCTCCGAATACAGCCAGAAAAAACGACTGTTTAAATAACCTAGCACCTCAATAACTACCAACGGGACGGGAAAAAGAGCTAACGAAAATTAGTTACACTAGTTGGAAACCAACGACGAGCTGGACAGGATGCGACAAAGCCTTTACTAAAACAACAAGTCACATGCCAAAAGCTGCCCAGCACATCGGATACTAGGGCTTACCATCAATGGGATAGAGTCCATATTCATTTGCGAACCTTGCCTCGTGTCGAATTTTAAAATGACTGGACATTCGCGGTGTAATAGCGAAGTCTGTTTGCGATGCGATGGGACGTAACGTAAAATCGAAAAGCATTCAATGTTATACAAAATGAAAAAGAGTTGTGATTTCGGAACTAGTTTCAATTATTTTCGATGGAGAGCAGAGAACACTCACTGAACTTAGTAATTTCCCACGACAGTAAGTCCCAGAGAGGCCATCCAGAATAACTTTTATGCTTCTTATGTTAAATTTATGTTATTTACTTGGAAAGCAAGTATATTTTGATAGTCAACGTCATGCGTGAGAACACTGTAGGCCCCTAAGATATTTGTGTCGTAAAATTTCATCAAACTGGCTCCCAAATTACAATTTAGAAGCTAATCCAAAGCTGACAGCAGATTCCACCCCTGAGGGAAGATAGCCGTGGAACCTTGAAACAGGACCACTGATCCATGAAGGTACATAAACATATTACAACATAGACTTACACAACATAAATTCACGCATAACATGGTATCATCGTTTTAGTGCTTATGAAGTACTCAGTGTTCTAGATACTTGAATCCCTAAGGACAAAGTCAGGATTCGAGATTAATTAACTCTGGTCCCTCCTCAAGCCGGACTCGAGGGGCGACCGAGAGGCAATCCATGCATGTTTGTTTGAACGCGCTAATATCAGTAACTACTGGTCCGATTTGAAAAAATCTTTTTGAGATAGATAGTCCATTTGACGAGGAATGCTTTATGCTATTGGATATCGAAATCCACGCGGACGGAGTCGCGGGCGGCCGCTAGTATTTGCAATATTTTCCTGGGAGCTGATGTGCGCAAGGAAACTGGTCAACTTTTTATTATTATTTTCAAAAGGGCGACGCGACGACAAAATTAAATACGAAAAAGAAAAACAAGAAAATTTTCATTCACTGGTTAATTGTTAATGAAAACTGGGAATGTTCTTAGCAACCCCTTGAATAATGTATTAGAGGTCAGCCGCAGCTGTTGGAACGCTCCAAAATAATGATTTTGTATTCAAAGGATTAAATACATTGCTGTTTTGAAATATTAAAAGAGGTCGCGAAAAAAATATATAAATTCGCTTGGAGTATTAGGGAAACGAAATGAGTAATTTATTATACAATTCATAGCTGAATATTGACAATTAAGGGCTTCTTTGATGGTGTATTTCATCACAAAAGTAAAGTTACTTTTCAGTAACTTAATAACTAATTTGCCTTTCTTTTTATATTTAAGTCTTTTACTTTATTTTATTTAATGGGAAGGCAACGGGCAAGTGTGCCCCTAACATGTTTGCTAAATCCTACTACTATTATAAAGGCGAAAGTTTGTATGTATGGATGTATGGATGTTTGTTACTCTTTCACGTAAAAACTACTGAATGGATTTGAATGAAACTTTACCACAATATAGCTTATACATCAGAATAACACATAGGATATTGGAAATCGAAATCCACGCGGACGGAGTCGCGGGCGGCCGCTAGTTATTTATAATAGCTTTCACAATAATAGTAATAAGCCATTCTCCAAATAATTTCACGATCGAAACGCAATAATGCTCTAGCAAGATTTCTATCAACTAATTAAGTGCACGCAAAGTTATTTTCCGGGAAACACACTACTACAAAAGAAAATTTCCACTACTCATTAATTTTACAGCAGTTCGTCATTATTGCGTTAATCTAGCTGAAAGGTGGATTGGTTAAAATTGTCGCATTCTTATCTAATTACGTGCTTCTCGTACTAATTTCCTTAGCTTATTGGTATTCTAAACTGTAAAAGGTATTTTGTAAACCCTTACAATTAGGTTTAAAGGGATACTGAAGTGAAAATCAATTTCAGATTAACGATTCTCACGGCTCTAACTATAAATTCTAGGAACCCAACAAATTGATCAGATGAGATTAGCATAATTAAATAAAGATAGACGTAATTGGAGGAATCGTAGCAATAGAGAAATTTGAAATGGTTGACTTGACAGGTGAGATGTGAGGTGATATCCTAAGGTTTTATCTAAATAAATATAAATATTCCACAACACCACTCACTCACTAGTTACCAAAGTACATAGTTATAAAACCAAACCGTTTACCGTCATAAAATTATTCTGCTTATAAAATAAGATACCGTGAAAAACTACTAATTCTTTATTTTTCCGTGGCACACATACCTCCGAATACAGCCAGAAAAAAACGACTGTTTAAATAACCTAGCACCTCAATAACTACCAACGGGACGGGAAAAAGAAAAAAAATAAAAAAAAAAAAGCTAACGAAAATTATTTACACTAGTTGGAAACCAACGACGACCTGGACAGGATGCGACAAAGCCTTTACTAAAACAACAAGTCACATGCCAAAAGCTGCCTAGCACACCGGATACTAGGACCTGCATCAACAGGATAGAGTCCATATTTATTTGCGAACCTTGCCTCGTGTCGAATTTTAAAATGACTGGACATTCGCGGTGTAATAGCGAAGTCTGTTTGCGATGCGATGGGACGTAACGTTAAATCGAAAAGCATTCAATGTTATACAAAATGAAAAAGAGTTGTGATTTCGGAACTAGTTTCAATTATTTTCGATGAAGAGCAGAACACTCACTGAACTTAGTAATTTCCCTCGACAGTAGGTCCCAGAGCGTCCATCCAGAATAAATGTTAACTGCTTTAAGCTGGCGTTTGCTGATGTAAGTTTTTATACAAATAAAAAAATGCCACCTCCTTTCTCATGTTACATTTATGTAATTTACTTGGCAGGCAAGTATATTTGATAGTGAGGGGCTTCTGTGGCGCATTCTATTAGATAAAACTTTACTAAGATAATTAGCTCAATGTCATGCGCGAGTACACTGTAGGCTCCTAAGATATTGGAGTCGTGAAATTTCATCAGACTGGCTCCCAAATTAGAATTTAGAAGCAAATCCAAAGCTGACAGCAGATGGTACACATGAGGGAAGTTAGTCGTGGAACCTTGAAACAGGACCACTGATCCATGAAGGTACATAAACATATTACAATATACTTATAGACTTACAAAACATAAATTCACGCATAACATGGTATCATCGTTTTAGTGCTTATGAAGTACTCAGTGCTCTAGATACTTGAATCCCTGAGGACAAAGTCAGGTTTCGAGATTAATTAACTCTGGTCCCTCCTCAAGCCGGACTCGAGGGGCGACCGAGAGGCAATCCATGCGAGGCTACATAGGCCACTAATTTGAGGAATGTTTTACATTAAATTTGGATTTCACGATAATATGATACTTCAGGGATTTTATTATCTAATAAGATCTTGAATAAAATCGGTAATTCGTACAGTAATTTTACGTTCCGATGACTACAAAAGTTCTAGATAAGTTTTCAATCAATATGAGAACCAAAATGTTCCTAGTTAAAGAGGAAATGGCCGAGTCAATGAACATTTACCTACACCACTCTACGCTTCTACCTAAAGTGACTTTTAATAGCCTAGTCAAAAACGATTAAGCATTTGCTATCAAGAAAACTGCGTGCCAATCTGCAGTATAAGAAACTAAATAAAAAGTACACTCAGAAAATTCAGTGTAGGAAATAAACCAGTCCTTGGAGTTACATAAAGAAAGAAATGCAGAGCTACTCCCTGCCGCAAAGTATGCGAATGGTTAACTCTCGGAGCTAGTTGCCCGTGGCTAATTTATCGCGGCGAATTTAATATCCAGTATCTAGGTCGCCGTGATTGTCCCTAGTCTCGGCTGCACAAACGAGACAAGTGTATATTTACTTAGTGACGTTAGCTGTAAACATTTCGTATGAACAATACTGTGTGTTATAATACCCTTCGTGCAAAGCAAACATGAGTATATAATTTAATGTACACAGCATGAAAACGTTATAACTTTGCGACCCTATTAATATGTTTGTTTAGTAAATTACACACGGGTTCAATGGCCTTGGGGGTGTAATTAAACTTCACGGAACTTTTACAATCTCCGCCAGAGCCCTTGAGCTAAGCGTTCCGCTGATGAAAGAATCTTGCCGCAAGATTTGCAGGATAATTAAAGATTATGAAACTTTTTGACGAGCCCGTTGATGGCGTCTGGTATAAAACAAACAACGTCATTAGACTTGGATAATAACGCAAATGTAGTTAATGTCAACATTTTGTGCGACGCATTTCGTTCCATACAGAAGTAGCTATGTTACCTTGTGTCTGTGCAACGTCATAAACGAGTGGTTATATGTACAGAAAAATCACCGATTTGTTTCATGCTATTTTGAAGCCAACTTCCTCTCGATAATTCCAACTTTACTCACGATAACTAGCTTAAACATTAGAACCAAAATAGCTAACATGGTCCTTCAAGCCGGATGCTTGTAGAAATACGCTTAGCTATACGTACTACAGCTGAAGGGTAGATGTGTAGCGATGTTTAGTTCCTCGAGCGCTCGTGAAGTGCGCCAACAATATTACGGCAGTTAGGCCGCGCGCGTAAATCTGCCGCCAGGTGGAGCCAGGGCTGCAGCCGGCCACTTAAGATTCCTTTCCAGCTTTACGGTAACGGCTGGTCTGAGATATTGGCACTGCATTAAACATGTAACACGCTACCCTAAAAGCATTAAAGCCAGCCATGTGTATATTTTTATCAAAATGAAGAAGCGAACCACTATATTTTCGATTCTTCTTTTACGTTTTGTGTGGATTTTTTGAGGGTTGTGTTATCTTACCTATGTACCAAGTATTTTTAAATTAAAAAATATTAACAACAACCAAATGCACATCGAAATCTGTTTTTGTAAGTTTTCATGATCAACCCTACGTAGAGTAAGCGATGTGTGGCACGTCGTAAGGCGAGCGGCGCCGGGGCTCGGCGCTAGCTCGCAATTTAAACGCGATGCAAACTCGCGATCGAAGTTAGGACTCGTGAAGTCGAGCGGGAGTGCGAGTTAACTCACATCTTGTTACACAAGTTTTCGTAATCAACTTCTCTTGTTTAAATTCTAGGTCCATAAAACCCAATTTAATAAATTAAATTACTCCTAGTTACATAAGCCCAAAAATTACAGTACCGCCCGGTAAGTGGAAATACGACTGACTCAGACGGCAGGTGTTAAAATGTTCCATGTTAGTGCTACAAGAGGCACAACGTTGAATATAAATCGCAGATCCGTATCTCGGCGATGCAGTGGTGCCGCAAACATGTCCAAACTAGCGGCAGCGTAGCACGTGTGCAAGTCATAAAATCACCGCACACCATTCACAGGCGCCCTCGCAACGCACATCTCGTAAATGCGAGGAGAGTTACGTACGTATGAAAATTCAAAGGTCCTCCGAGCCGGATTCGGAATGGTCCTTCGCGCCGGATCCGGCCATTTTATGCTGCGTAAAACGTTACTTTCATTCAATAGCGCCGTTGAGCTCGGAGTTACTGTAAGCGATGTCCCTCGGGGGTAAGGATATGATCTTATGTTATTACTGATCTTTCAGGACAATGTCACACGTATACCGAATGGGGACATGTCGTAAATGTGTCTCGCGCTGTGATATGATGATAAGCTTAGAAATAGACGTAATATTTCCGATCTCGCATAAAACGTCGTAATATGCTTTTTATGTTATGAGTATGTGTTTTACATTTCTTGCCCTTTCCTTACAAGCAGTATCTGTTTCGTATATTTCATGCATCGGTTCACAATATAGGAAATAAAAAGCACAAAGCTGTTTATGAAACATCCCCGGTTTAATGTACATTTTTAGGGAAACTCTTAGAATTGTGAATAAATAAGGGCACTTCCACGAATTTAGATGTATACGACACTTGATACGAGTGTGTCTATTTATTCTGGGTAATTCCCGAGACGAATAGAGACCGTCCTTAATGATACCTTCGCGGAAAGAAAATTGATATCATTGTACGTGAAGACAATTTTAGAAAAAGATATGTATGTTTGTTTTGCATTGAATGGCGATTACGGTAATTAATTCCTCGTTAATTATACTTTAATTATAGTGATAGATTTTCTGCTTACGACTTAAAAATGCTTTCCATTCTAAGCTACCGATCCACAAGCAGTCTTACGCATAATTATGTAGATTATTAAATACGTTAGAAATTCCATTTTTAAAGGCTTCGTGTTTAAATTCATGTAATATGGGCGAAAAAAGTTTTGACATGCTAAATATTGCATTTAACACGTCAAAACTTTTAAAACAAAAAAATATTTATTTTCTGTCATTTCATTACCCTCTAAAAACGGAGATAATTCCTTTCAAATATCTGAATTATGCAAAGTGCTGCAAATGCTTAGACGATGCAAACGTACATATTTTTGGCGTCCAATTATCTCACTTTAAAAATTGTAACGGTTCATGTTCCCGGCATGCGAAAAGTTTTCTTGTAACTCACTCCGTTTAGCAAGACTGGTGCCGCTAGAGCAAGCCACAGTTAATATTGGGACAGAATGTCACAACAAACACAGTTTACCTGGTAAGGTTGAGTGACATGAAGGCTACGCTGGGTAAATTAGATGCCGAAATGTAAAAAAAATGGATGTTAAATAACGTTAATTAATTAAGCATCATAGTTTAACAATCGTTCAAATATATTTATTTATTAATGATACATAATATGATCTATCTGCTGCCTCGAGTATCAAGCAAAAGATAGTAATAGAGGTTGATTCCATCACGGAAAAGGATCTGATCGTCCCTTAATGTACCTACACGTATTGACACAATAGAGAGGTTTATCTTGGCGACAAGTGTAGGCTCATGCATGACCCAACGCTTCCCCAAGCCAATCACAACATGTTAGATCACTGTCATCCATGCCGTTGTGGCGATGACGCGAAGGCGAGGCATACTGTGGGGGAGGGGGGGAGTCCTCCCCACGCTACGTAAATTACTTACCGTTTCGGAAGCGGCGTTTTGTTGAGTTTACGAGTGGCGCGGCGACGCCGGAACGCGGGAACGAGAGGGGTGCAGCCTCTTTTTATAGTAATAAACAAAATATAACGACAGAATATGGTTAAACAACTATCATGAAGCACTGAATCCGAAATCTTCCGATCCCAAATTATAAGCACGCACGAACTAACGCACCGCGACATTCTACTTTCTACTGGTGGAGACAAATGGAAAACCATTTTTTTTATTAATTAAAAGAATTGTTAAGTCTTTAAAGAAGGAAGTAAACTAAGCTTATCCTTAAGACTTAGTTTAACTTCATTGCACTGCAAGTTAATCTGATTAGCTTAATGGTTTGTGACCCCGGCTTACGTGATGATAATCGTTATTGGATACTCTTAATAATATTTGTATTTCCAAGAGTTCGATTAAATAAAATTTTAAAATAGTCAAAGCATTGAGGTCGTATGAATTACCGCATGTTCCGGCACGTATACGATATCCTCTGACCGCGAAATAAAACCTGGAATTGTTGGAAGCTGTTTAAAACCCCGGCGGCGGCGGCGGAGGCGGCGGGGCGGAGCCCTGCGGCGGACGGGCTCACGCGCGCCTGCACACGGCTATTGCCTCTTATCGCGCCGAGCGGGTACGTGGGAAAGCTCACATTTGAATTGGAAATAAATTTCGATGGATCCATCGAATAAACGTACAAGAGAATGATAAGGGTGCTGGGGAAAATAAAATCAATTTGGGCATGTCCTTCATAAAGAGCCAGATATACCAATAACAGTATGAAAGTACCTTATATCGGATAGAATAATATGTGAACTTGATTGAAACAATATTTTTCCTCACTTCAACATTTACGTTGAATGCGGTAAATTGAAAACTAGGCTTCTTGATGTTTCCTTACTAACGTGTATTTATCAAACTTTCACATTCATAATGTTTGTATGATAACTAGTACTCTTTGAAAAAGAAACACAGTAATAAAATTACCCGTCTAAATATAGTCTATGGCCTCATAGGCCCTTTTGTGTCAAAAATTCGTTCTCCCGTCGATGCCGCGGGGAATACCCGCTGAATGCATAAAACGGACTTTGCCCGCCTGTAAAAATAATACCCCTGAAGACAGAAGTTTGGGTTTCATCGATTTTTCACAGGTAAGACGGGGACAGATGGTGTTATTCGGTAGTCAACGACAGTTTGAAATAACACAATTTGAGTCACGCGTTGTACGTTTAAGTTGTCGTCCATAGAACTGAAATGGAGTGTAAAAGATTTGTTACATCAAAAACCATATTCACCATGTCGTTAATCCGTTAAAGATGCTATTCATGCTATTGAAGTGGTGTAATCCAAGAAACGTACACTTTCTATAACAAATGCAAGTGAGTTTTTATCGAAATACGGCCGTCGCCAACCATACACCTAAGTACCAAAGCTCCGGATGAATTATCAGTGTAATTTTTCAGCGACGCAAACTCCGTCTCTTAGACAGACAATTTAAAATCGCCCCCACTCTATCCGATAGAGAAGCTTTTGTTCCACGCTCTTTGTAATAGAATAGTCATCTAATCTGTTATTATTTGCATGACAAAACGAAAGGGCCGCGCAGACAATGCCATGATCTGTATTCCGGCCTGAATGACTGACTGAATAACTCTGAAACGCGTTAGCGAGCCCACAGTAAAACGAAAAGCGTAGAATAACTTAAATAACAAGCCTCGGGGAAATAGTAGACATTTTACCCATTTAAATTCCTCAATTTCCTTTAAACATAGTAAAATTACCCATAACAGATCAGATTGATCTATGTAGTTAAAGTAAGATAGGGGGAAAACGCTAATAAGTGTAGAAAAACGCGTGACATCCTCAACCCGTTTTACTAGCCATAAGTCCTTAAATCGTTGTAAAAAGTGAATCCCATTAAATCAAATTTCTAAAATATTTAAACACAAAAATTTTACTGTTAAAAATAATATACCCATTCAAAATTTATTTGAAAACTTGATTAAATTATAACATAAGTTAATGTGAAAAATTAAAGCAACTATTTTGAACTATTTTCTTACAATTATGCGTTCTTCTAATAAACGTTAATGTGCTTACTGCTAGTAATATTGTACTATGGTAGAAATAAACCCGTTATTCCGCGAACTGGAAGCAATCCCTTTTAGTTATTAGAAAGTGGAATTAGTTTAAATAAATAAAGCCGCATATATATACCTACCCAAGTGGGTGGTTGCGAGGTCGAGTTAAAGCTTATGTCCTATTATGAACCGCAAATTGACCTGGAAAGCCCACGCTATCTTACTCTGAGATAATAACCGACATAATAAGTGATTATTTTAGAGACGAAAAAGCAATAACCATTAGTAAATTATATATATAAAAATTACTGACTGTGTTTTTTCCTTAAGCATCACTCATATTTAAATGCCGAAAATAGGGAAAATATCCAAGTATCCTTGACCATCGCATAACCCTACCGTACAAAAAGGATATGAATTTCAAAATCGTCGTAAACACCTCCAATCTAATTCCGCGATCTTCGCCGGGAATCGAATCGTGCGTGACGGCGCTTTGACCCTCGTCCCGTGGGAGCATTTGTGCGTCCCCCCCGTTTACCGGGACGATCTCATCGGCATTACAGGAGGCTGGGCGAGAATTTTTAAGACCAGTGTTTTAGAAGCTGGAAACTGTTAAATCGAATTAAGGTCACCGCGCAGACACTAGAATAGAACGAAGCCACGTGTTTTATATTGACTGGGCAAAGCGTTCTGAGAGTTAAAAATGTTTTAGTCGGATTTGACTCTTAGCTGTAAATCGTGATCGATTAGAATGGTTGCGGAGCTACTACTACTGATTAAAGAAGCAACAAAAACACGATTCGCCACTTCGACTGTAGCACGAAGTTAATGATGCATTACCCTGTGCGACTTACGAAGCAACCAAAACCTCCTTTGAAATACTTACCACTAAGAAAACTGCATGAGCATCTTACAAATGTTTATTTCCCAACGCAATTTAATGTAATTAAACCCACTTGAAAGTCTACTCAATAAGTTTAAAGTTCAAAATTAACTTGTTTATTAACTCAGCTACATGACAACCTGTTGTCGCCTGTACAAATAAGTTGACCACAAGCAACATCAATTCACATAAGCCATCGTTGGGGAGTGGGCGGCGTGGAAAACGACCGGGTCGGCCAATGCTTCGTCTCAAAAGGCAATTTCCGCCTCAACTCGCACGCGACCGCCAGCGCGCCCGCATCGCACCCGCGACCGCACGGCGACGCTATACGGAACAGCAATGAAACTAGGCAAATAATTATGTTCATATAGCTGTGTTCTGGCTTTAGCGGTCAATCTTCCCGAGCTAGTATTCTACTGACAGCGCGATAAAGTGCAAAATATATATTAACATTGTGTTTGCACACAAATTCAAAATATATTGTATGTGTTTTTTTTGGTACGTCACTCTAATAACAGTGAATAAGACATTAGTTGAGAAATCAGACAGGAACAAAGGAAAATGTGTGCATTCCTAAGCGCGGGTATGTAATGCGATCCCAAAAAACTCTTGTGACAGAATTGTCTATTCGGAGAAAATGTCGATTGTATACGGGATAAGAACTAAAGACAAAAGAAATGAGAAATCTTTAGTCAATGATTCGGAAAAGAATCACAATCTTGTAGTTTCAATCGATGATTGTTTTAAAAATACGCGGGCTCACAAGAAACTCTAAATTGCTATCATTCAGTCACGAAACTTCAGAAGCCTAATTTAAAAAATACGCGCCTCAATAAACGTTAGAGCTGCCATGAACACGAGCGAAGTTAGGCTAAAAAATGGGTCAGCTTTTTACAAAAATAACTTGTTTTCGAGTGAACTGCTTCTATAACTGAAAAACTGAACGGTAGACTTTGTTTTCCATAGTTCGTCTTTTTTTACTACATGGAAACTGTGATATTTTTTGATGCACAAGCTTATTGGCTTAAAGCAGGTACAATTCAAATCATAACAAAAAGCCTTCTTTTTTTAATTCCTCTTGTTTTTTAAGTTTTGTCAATACAGACGATCTTTGTGATTTTGATATCTTATAATCCTATAAAATATGTAGCAGGTCTTCCTTTGAGCAAAAATTCCTCTGTTCGGAAACCATGGTCCGATAATGCCCCTTTGATATATTGTTTAATATAAGCTAACGGCAATAATAGCCTTGCACGAAGGCGCCATAAAAGCCAATTTCAGTGGAAAATGGCATCCTGTAAAATTACTGCAACGGAGGTCTAAGAGGCTTAGAAAAGCCTAACAGATTACCGATGAGTGAACCAAACGACAGACGAAGGAGAACTACACTTAAAAGAACGATCAGATGCCAGTCCAAATGACTCTTAAAATTAGTGCAAATTAACTAAATCCACCGAATAGGCTATTCGGTGGGGCCCCTATTCGTTTAACCTTCGGAATGAGCTTCGCCACATTAAGTTGATGTCTGCAACTCGGCTGTTTAACTTGCGAACTAATTGCCGGCTCTGGTCCTTAACTATATGTGAGATGTTTCTGTGGCGGTGGAATTAAAATGGGGTATAAACAAACGCTTTTACGAGTACTTAACCGAAGCTAATTTTGAAATACCTTAATGTACTTAATGATAACAGCTTATTAAAATTCGCATTTCATAAAAACCTCTTGATATGCTCAACGTAACTTGGAGGTTTTATCAATTTAAAACTAGACAATTACATAGGCGAACTGTAACTCCATCAGGGTTATTAAACCTCCCTGAGCCCAGCAGCCCTTCTTGTAAAATTGCGTGTTGATGTCGCCCTGCTGGGACAAACTTGCCCAATTACAGGAGTTTAGGGTCCGCGCCGAGTGATGGATGCCCGGCAACGCTTCAAGTATATCATTACTACTCCCCTAGTAACATCTACATACTTACGGAGTAAAGAGTGTAAAAGATATATTTAAAACTACTATTAGGCTAACCAGTGATTCGGTTATGAATTAGATTTAATGGGTTAGGTATTATGTAGTAAGGCTTGTACTATACAGAGATCATCTTAGTGAAATGGATATCAGCTAACATTTTCTCTGTGACAAGTATACTTTTTTACTAAATTAAACTTTATTTCAAGGCAATAAACCCCACGAGCTGTTTATATGATTCCATTAGAACTCTTAATGTTTTATTTTCCTTTGAACCGTAAACTGTCACGGGATCATCTTAGGTGAAGTGGACTATAATACAATTATTGGCATAGAAAATTACCTAAATAAAAGTAACAAAATACCCTAACACATTTTAATATGACGGTTCGGTCAAAATAAGCCTGAGAATAACATTAAAATAAAGATACACACACGGCCCTCGTCATTCTAGTTAATGTAAAATGTGCAACAGCACGTCGCCGACAGCAAAGCGTAACTGCATGAATTTACCGCAACAAGCGCCTGCCGCGCGCGTAATCGCGGCGCGAGGAAATTGCCGCGCTAAATATATCAGGCGTTATGAGCTACGAACCTTAATCGCCTTCCTATTAAGAACACGTTACTTTTTTCTCATGTATAACGCCGGGAATTGCCTTTTTTACATAATTTTATGCGAAATGAATTTTATTGATGAATTGCTTCAAATTTGAAGTATTATGGATTGCGGTTAGGTTAGTGTATTTTAGTTTTATTGTTGCACAAAGTCCGACATTAACCGCGTTCGCAAGCAAGAGGTTATATCTGTTGATTTGTCGGAGATAATGTATGATGGAATAGTCTCACTTCTCCACTCATATTTTGGTTTTAAAATAAATCACAGAAAACTTATAACTACCGTTTAACTCGTAAAAGGCCTATCAAAATTTTCATATGGCACTCAAACAGCACCATAGGCATAAACATATTCATTTTTAAAGCCTTTAAAGTTCCGTCTTTTATTTCAAGAACGAGCGGACGTCTCTAAAAACTCATAATAAAATTTTACAGCACAACCCTGAACAATAAAAATTTACTCACACTAAACCGGTTATCACCAGTTTTAATGGGATTTTTATCACCCCATAAGCGAAACGTTGGAAATGCCGGTGTCGTATACGCATGTGTTCGTGTTGTTCGCGCTTGCGTCGGCGACGTCTGCTCTCGAGCTGGAAGTGGCGGGGGAGCTGTCGTTCGACTTTAAGATCTCGGACGTAGGGGCAAGGAAGGACAGGGCCGAGTTGCGGGCGAAGGGCGGGACCGTGGCTCCCGTGCTGGAATGCCTCTACCAGTACCCTGATGTGGAGCAGTTCAACGCCATCTTGAGCCACATGATGAATGAACTCACTAAGGCTAGTAAAAATGTTGATATATGTATATTTGATTGACGTAATCGTAAAGAGATAAAGACATTATTATTTCTAAACCTTTACTCAAGTTGACTACTATTTAATAGTAATGACAGGGTTTTTTCAATGTCATAGTAGGCTAAATAACATTGTGGACATACCCACATCACATCCCACATACATCAGGCGGAAAGATTAAAGTTGCTGGGTTAAACTTGCCAACTCTTCCTTACTCCAGGAATAAAATTATGCATGACGGCAACTGCGATCAAAAGAGTTACTCGCATAGCAACTTGGGCTCTAGTTAGAAAACACTTCTTTTGACACGTTCCCAACTGCAAAACACTTAAGTTTTTAATGAGAATAGTATAACCATGACTGGCCTTACTTTACTGTTGACTGCCCCCGCGCCTAGAAGCATTTAAAGCGACGTCAAAAAGAAAATTGTGACTTCATTTATTTGTTCATAAAACTCGGTTACAGACGGTAGGCGTCTGAAAGTTGGCGGTGCAATTACACAGCCGTGCATCGGAGAGCACAAAAAGCTGTTGGCCCTGCGCCTTATCACTCCACGGTCGTGTCGGATTGCATCCCACCGAACAATGAGACCGAGGGAATAAAGAGGACACCAGTGTTGGTTTCATGCACACAATTTTACACTGTGACAATTGCCTAGTTTGAATGAGTAAATTGTGTACAGTATCCACACAACTAGTACAATTATAGACAACCGATGTTAACAACCGTGTAATAAACTCATTAATGCCATATTCACATGTGCAAAATTTTGCCAATTACCTTTGCAAACCAATTCAGTACAACATAAATTTAACATGAACATTGAACACGAATTTGCAGCAGCAAAATATTCATGTCGCCGTTACTGAGCGAACAAGAGCTGAACCGGATACCAAACAAGCTACAACAAAAGTCTCGGTGTTAACATTTATTTTACACGCGAGCGGCTGCAGTGGGCTGCGCTCATTGTTCGCGGCTAGTTGAGTGCACTATTTATTTGTTTGTTTTTATTTTTACACCGGAATAGAACCATCCAGAAACAAACTTTACACAGAGAACTATATACATGTATCTCTGGAATCAAAACGTAACCAAGTAATGTAAGTTTCTGAGAAAACGCTGGGCTTTGTTCCAGGTGTTCGTGCGTATAGATGAGCTGACAGTCCACCACAGCGGGCAACGGCGACAGGAAACAAGGTTCCGAGTCGTAGACAAGAAGACCACAACCTATTTCGAGGGGATATTCTCCAACATGACACGCGAGTATACGTACGAACCATTCGAATTATTCAATTCATCTACCCGTAAGCGGCCACTATGTTCTATGCGATTATCCGATTTTCCGAGAAACACCGCTCGATACATACAGGAGTTATGAAGCGAGCGGCTTAGCTACGATAGTAGTCGAATTTCCCTGAACAGTTGAGGGTGAATCAACTACCACAATTCTATGAATGCGAAGTGTTAGCCAGTTTTCGTACAGTCTATCTTCACCTCACCTCCAATCACCTCGCTGTGTTCGAAAAATCCTCAAGCTATCCTCGAAAAATCAATTCTGGCCAACCAGGATTCAGCAACGACCAAGATCACTCAAAAAAGTATATACCTCACAGGTCGTTCTTCAACGACACGCAGTCGCGAGTGTCCCGCGCGGCGCTGGACCCGTGCAGCAACCAGGACGCGCTGAAGGAAGCCTGGAGAGGTCTCCTCGAGCGCTCTATGGCCAGCCTACGCAGCGCCGCACAGCGCTGCGTCGACGAGCACCTGCGTCTACGCGGCACGCCCGCTGATGCGCGGCTCCGGTCAGTATCAGCAGCAGCAGCGACCAGGACGCGCTGAAGGAAGCCTGGAGAGGTCTCCTCGAGCGCTCTATGGCCAGCCTACGCAGCGCCGCACAGCGCTGCGTCGACGAGCACCTGCGTCTACGCGGCACGCCCGCTGATGCGCGGCTCCGGTCAGTATCAGCAGCAGCAGCGACCAGGACGCGCTGAAGGAAGCCTGGAGAGGTCTCCTCGAGCGCTCTATGGCCAGCCTACGCAGCGCCGCACAGCGCTGCGTCGACGAGCACCTGCGTCTACGCGGCACGCCCGCTGATGCGCGGCTCCGGTCAGTATCAGCAGCAGCAGCGACCAGGACGCGCTGAAGGAAGCCTGGAGAGGTCTCCTCGAGCGCTCTATGGCCAGCCTACGCAGCGCCGCACAGCGCTGCGTCGACGAGCACCTGCGTCTACGCGGCACGCCCGCTGATGCGCGGCTCCGGTCAGTATCAGCAGCAGCAGCGACCAGGACGAGCTGAAGGAGGCCTGGAGAACCTGCTGGAGCGTGCCATGGCCAGCTCGCATGACACGCCTGATGATGCACGGCTCCGGTCAGTAAACACTAGCCTACTGCAACGCACAGGCCACCAATTCGGACTGGGCATGTGCAAGGCACCCGCCCAGCACGAGCACCTGTCCCTCCCACCATTCAGGTGATAAAGAAACCGCAGGTTTTGTAAGGAAGTGTGAAGAACGCCTGAGCCCTACACACGACTACAGGTCTAGCTAGCCTGCAGTTATAGCACGCAAATGTGTCTCCCTGGGAAAAAAGGGCACAGGCCCCCATTTGAAATCATTTTATCTTCCCAAATGCGGTTTGGTGATCACCAACCCAAGGAATAAGGCAGCATCTGACACGAGCATAGAAAGAACATGCGCAGGACAGCTTCTGCATGGACCACACCTACCCAACTACACCAGAAATACACAGAGTTACTAAAACAGAACTGTTATCATTTTTCAGGCACAAATTGGGCCAGTTCCTCCTGAGAGAGCTGCCGAAGGTCCGCATCTCCACGCTGCACCAGCTTTGCGACCACTTCCAGCTGTGTTACAATGACCTACTATGACGATGGAAACAACCAGAGTAAGAAATCCGAATACCGATATAAATATACAATCAAACAATTTTGTAGCAAAAGTTGATTTGGTATATTCGTTTCAATTCCTCACAACGACGCTAGACTTGTCGAACGCCACACTTAACAGTTTTATAACCTTATCGGCCTTCGATTTTAAAGCTTGTTTTTTGTCTATTCACCAATACTACTAGTACAACAAACATATTATTAGCGAGCGACGCTTCAAAGAAACAATGTATCTTCATACTACGATTAAGCCATGCAATCAGTGTACACTATGATTGATATCACCACATGCTCTGTATCAACATTTGTCCTAATTAGACAACCTTTGTAGCACTAACTAACACGTCAGTTCACGAGACAAGACAAGACAGGCATACTCGTAGTACAGGGTTTCTCAAAGAGAGGTACGCGTACCCCTAGAGGTACGCCATTCGAAGGCAGGGGGTACGCAACAAGATTTACGTAGTAGCGGCTTCATATTGAAAATGCTAAAGATGACTGAATCGAATAATCGAAACCGTTTTAGGTTAAGACCGAAAGCATAAGCTCTAGTTTGAGTATCTAACAACAGGAGTGAGTCATTATAAGAAATGTCCGCAAATGCAACTCTTCAAGGTGATGTTTTTTTTTCGGGGGTTTTGGAATTCATCAGTTAGAGATACGCTGTCACCAAGGTACTTTAACAGGGGTTCGTGGTGCCGTAAGTTTGAGAAACCCTGTCGTAGGAGACACGCGGATGATCGTGTTAACAAGGCGAGTAGCGAAACGACGCGCATTACATCAAAGTCAGTTAATAAACGCGGTAATTACCACGACACGTATCAATTAGAGCATTAGAGCGAACTTGCTTAGTGAGTTCCTCTAAATATTTGCTTGGAACAATTTATATGAATTGAATACGTAAACAAATCCATCGTAAGTGTAGGAACACACCAGACTGAAATCACGCGACGTAATGTATTTTCTTTAATAAATTAAGCAACGGTATTTCGGCATCTTCCACTTAAAATACACTGAAGGTGTAGTCAAGCCGAACTTCGGTCGCGTTTTTTTCGCCTAGTTTGTTCAAATACTTAGAAACCAAATTATTCATGATATCAGTGCACAAACAAGCAAGTATCCATATGAAAAAGATTATCTTTTTATGAAAAAAATATAAATGTGAAAGTTTGTTAGTTTGGATGTTTGTTCGTCAATCACGCTGTAACTGCTGGACGGATTTTGATGAAATTTTGTATACAGGCAAGGTATGGACTTTTTATCTCAATTAAATGCTCCCACGGGATAAACCAAAATCCGCCGCTAGTTTTAAATAATAATCTGGTATAATAATAGGTGTGAACTTCTGGCAATTAAGTATCTACTCGTGTAATCAATTAAGACACCGCAAATATATTCTTGAACAAATATGAACATGTTGACCTGAAACACAGAGCTCACACAATGTTCGCGCCAATGACTGTGCCCTGGGAGGGTTGACACACGCACGGGTGACAATAACGTTTATTTACTTACTAATTAATAATTTGTGCCTACATACATATTTATTACAAGGGCCGACATGACAGAGAACGATCTCACTCCCGAGGATGCAGAAGTAGTGCAGGCAATGAAGCATTTTGGGTCCGAATTTTTTTACTGTGAACCGATTTGCATGAAATTTTGGAATTAGTTTCATTGCACCCTTCAAATTCAAAAGTGAAAATGATTTGAACGCCGCAACCACCCCTGGAGTGGTTTCCACCCCATCTCGGGGGTGAGTATTCTTTTTTTAAGATAACCTCGGATATCGATTGGATTACTAATTTTAAGCAAAAAATCATCTATAAAGTTTTTCGATAAATCTAATACTTTTCAAGTTATTGGCAATTGAATATTCGCAATTTTTCACGTTTTTCATCGGTTTTTTGCAAATATCTCCAAAAATATAACTTTTATCGATAATGTTATGAGGAACAAAATTGTAGCAGGTAAAAAACTAAACAATTTTGTTTATTACAACGTATTCTAAGTGCAATATTAAGTTAGATATTAAAGATCAAAGCCGTTTTTTATTTTGTCTGCATTTTAATCGATGTGGTCAATGTCATCTAGCGGCGAGCTGATGCATTTTATGCATTCTTATAATTAAGAGTTTTGTAGTGCTTGAAATAAGATTTCAAATGAGTACAATTAAAAGTCTTTTGCACGTAAAATAAGTAAGCTGTATTACAAATAAGAGGAGCATCCAATATTTTTTCTTTTAAAACAATGGGTTTCATAAGTGCCATTTCCACCAGAATTGAAATTATTCGTATTCCGCCAAGAATTAACTTTATTATGAAGTGTTTGATAAATTGTATCAGTTTGGCTGCTTTAGGACACATATTTTTCAAAATAGACAGGATTAAAATAAAAATATAAAATCTCATATTTTAAAAAATCCCACCTTCTTTTCATAATATCTCAAAAATTACGATAATGAAATGAAATAATAATAATAATGAAATGAAATAATAATAATAATGAAATAATGATTTATTTAGCAATTTGATTCACTTAGTAAATTCTTTTGCACGTCAAAACTTTTTTTACCCTACCAGCGCCTCGACGTGAATGGCCTGCTGAGAAGAGACGCCGCAAGAAACTCAGACAGTTTTGCCTTTTTTAAAAATAAATTTCAATTTTACAATTATGTCAAATATAACTTAAAAATAAATACAAAATAAGTGCGGCTGAGCAGATTAACATGTCCATGCATATTTATCATTTAAATAATCATCTATTTTATAATAACCTTTCTTCATCAAGGTTGATTTAATAAACAACTTAAATAGATAGATGCGTATAAAAGTGTAGGGATAAAAAATTTAGGTATTTTTCTGACAAAAAATTTAGTAATTTTGTTATTTCTGTTAAACAAAAACTGACGGAGTTATGATTGTTTAAAGAGCGCGTGGCAGCGGCAATCACAGCCTCTCATAAGCCCTTTAACCCTTCACCGTTTTCGAAAAACGTTTTTAATTATATATTGCAATAAAGGATGTTGTAGTTCTTCTAATTACCTTTTCAATGCTGTTTTAGAAATTGTGATAGCATGAATAGCTTGGAAATGGCACGTGTGAAACCCATTGATTTACAAGAAAAAGCATTCGATGATCCTCTTATTTGTAATACAGCTTACTTATTTTACGTGTAAAAGACTTTTAATTGTACTCATTTGAAAGCTTATTTCAAGCACTACAAAACTCTTAATTATAAGAATCCATAAAATGCATCTGCTCGCCGCTAGATGACATTGACCAAATCGATTAAATTGCAGACAAAATAAAAAACGGCTACGATCTTTAATATATATCTTAATATTGCACATAGAAAACTTTAGGATAAACAAAATTATTAAATCTTTTCCCAGCTACAATTTTGTTCCTTATAAAATTTTCGATAAAACTTATATTTTTGGAGATATTTGCAAAAAACCGATAAAAAACGTGACAAAATTGCGAATTTTCAATTGCCAATAACTTGAAAAGTATTAGATTTATCGAAAAACTTTATAGATGATTTTTTGCTTAAAATTAGTAATCCAATCGATATCCGAGGTTATCTTAAAAAAAAAATACTCACCCCCGAAATGGGGTGCCAACCACTCCAGGGGTAGTTGCGGCGTTCAAATCATTTTCACTTTTGAATTTAAGGGTACAATGAAACTAATTCCAAAATTTCATGCAAATCGGTTCACAGTAAAAAAATTCGGAGGTTTGACCATATTTTTCGCTTCAATGACTGCGCTAAAGACCGGGCAAAGTGGAGGAGGTTAAGCAGGAAAGCGGACCCCGGCACTAGGCTGGGAAAACGCTAGGATGAAGAAGAAGATACATATTTATTACAAGGCAAGCAATAAACGGTTTAAGTTAAAAGCCCGGGTACATGTCAAAATTATGTGCGTCCCAAAGAAACTAATAGTTTTACTATTGGGGGAGTCGATTGAGAATCGCAAGTAGACTATTTTTAATAAAACCCATGGGGAATGACTAATAAAATGAATTATCAGATAAATTAAAGATACATAATTATATTGAAGCATTTCCAGCAAGGGCAAAGCTCACTGGTTATATCTTATACATTTCTTTCAGTGTAATAAAACTTCCAGTTGGAAGCAAAGCTAAAATATACACCAGCGACCGGACCGACTCTCGGTTTCAAATATTAATGCCATCTCTAGAAACGTCCCGTCCGAAAATCAAGTCGAGTCGCGTGCCGGCACATGTAAAAGCGACTTAACTTTCAATTCAGACACTTGCGAGCCTCCGCAAACACAATAGCCGTCGCCGCTCATCGGTATTCCCGCGGCGGCGGCGGGATCCGAACGTCTTCCCGCGCTTCACGCGATAGACGCGGACGTGACCGATCACGCTGGAGATATGCGCGAGTACGGTCGGACTAACTGATGCAATGGTCTATCTCCCTGAGGTTTGGAACGTCAGAGTACTGTCGATTTAGCCGTGTAAAAATACCATGAGTTCATCCTAATGAATGACCCTAGAATAAAAGTGGTTAGCTTTTTTGGTAAAGTGAGAAACTAATCAAAGCGACTCGTAGACATTCAAGTCATTCAACAACTCAATAAGGGTCACAGATAGACCGATCCCATGGTCTTACGCCCCCCACAGAAGCAGCTCAACAGTTGTGAAGGTTACTTCACTGCGGTCTTCAGCAAAGAATGACTTCTGAACATTTTTCCTCCAAAAATCAGCCCTGTTGTAGGATGACACAGGAAAAATATCTAGTGTATGGTGGTAGACCACTTTCCTGTCCGACCGTACATGGGCGGGGGATTTGCGGAGACGACCGACATGAATATGTTCGCGGGCTCGTTTCCCGACTTATGCAGTGTTATACTTACAGGAGTTTGCGAACAACCTCCTCGAGGTGTTTACCTGCACTTACGAGTTGCGAGCCTCAGATTACACGGATTTACTGACCAGCAATGGAAAGTTTGGCTTATAGTTAGACACGAGTTATCACGGCCTTTAGACGAGTTCGGTGGTTAATTTCGGGATAATAACGAATTATTTCAGTATGGTTGGCAAGACGTTTAGTTTTTGGATTTATACAATACTAGCGGCCCGTCACGCGGTTTCACCCGCGTCCCGGGGGAACTACTTCCCGTACCGGGATAAAATATAGCCTATGTTACTCTGGGTGAATGTAGCTTTCCAACAGTGAAAGAATTTTTCAAATCTGCCAAGTAGTTTCGGAGCCTATTCAATTCATACAAAAAAAACAAAAAATCAAACCTTTCCTCTTTATAATATTAGTATAGAAAAACTCACGATTCTGTAATGAGGATTTGGAAGAATAAATAAAGCGGAAAACACATGTGTGATCGACTCATTTAAATCATATCCTATGACCAGAAAAAATACACAGGAAATGCCATTTTAAACAACATAGGTATTTCACCAAAAAAACTCTGAAGAAAAAAATAGAGTAAACATAAAATGCCTCTCGTAAGTCGTCGTCAAGTCGCTGCGCAGGTAAAGTTGGGAATCGTGAAAAGTGCTGAAGAGAAATTAAACCGCTCGGACGTAGATTCGGAAAGTGATTAAAACCCGCCAGAGACGTCTTAAACTTCTCCGGAAGCACAGTCGAACGAGCGGCAGTGATGAAACTCAAGTAAAATATTTAAATTCAATAGTTTTGAGAGAAAACTGTCAAATGACATATTAATAGTCACTGACATATCAAGGGATCTCAGGGTAAAGATACTGATGAGCCATTTGGGACCCATTTGCGTCACCAAAACATTCCTAATTCCAAGTACTAACAATAATTGTCTTCAAATATTTTTTGACCTCGAGCGTAATGAACATTTATTGTGATGTATGCATTGTGTTCATTATTTTCTAGAAGTGAAAAACAGTGTTATTGAACGGTATGATAAAGCACAAAACATGTGACGATGAGTGTACAGTAGCCAATATGATCGAATGCATCAAAAGGAAAATAAATAATAAACGATGGGCACCTCACTGTTTCCATGCCTAAACTGCACAGAAAGTCCGGGGCTTGCGGACGCTTTCGGACTTGAGCAGAGTTACCACCATTTCCAAGAAACAGATGCATGGATGGGTTTACGAGCTTGCAAACGCTTATCTTTAATTTCTTCTTTATTTTTTACAAAATCAACATTACGTCTACTTGACGATTTCGGGGGCTTAGCCTGGAAAATGCGAAAACAGCATAGTCTATCGAGGGCATGATAAATTATAGCTCATTATTTGGTCAAACAGGTCAACACCATTCAAATCTGAAGTTGAATACTTCTGATAAGCCTAATTTTAATTTGATTGCGACGGATGATGAATACAAATGTCCAGTAAATTTATTTTCGCCCCCAACATTTCCTGTTACAGATTGAATCTTTTGTAGTAATTCCTGAATACGAGGTGGAAGCAAGAAACGCGATTAAGAACAAACGCTATTGTCGCGTGACCTGGTTTCCGATTGTTTCCTTTTTTTCATAGTTTTTCAGTCAACTGTACTACGCCTACAGTTCTTTCAGTTTTTATATGCAACTTTTTTTATGGTAACTTCCAGTTTTTCATCTCGGGAGCTTTGGCGACAATTGTATTTGCAATTAAAAAATTAAGAGCCAAGCCTCTATTTTGACAATGTTAAGTGTGAGAACTAGAGACACAATATAAGCCAGTCAATACCGAACCCGAAACATTTTTAAACAACAGTTTTAAAAACTATATTATGATTTTGTATTTTGAACTCTTTTTTTTTTTAATTAAAACTAAAAAAAACAAAGATAATTTCATTATCTCAGGCGGGGGATTGAACCCAACACCACCTCTTCCAATCCGGGCAAGCGCACCTATCAACAATAAGTTAAAAGTATTCTAGATGTAACATTTTGTTCTTTAATCTGGGTATGAATTCCTGTATCTAATAAATAAAGGATAATACCATCAAGGGAATCAAATATTATAGATGATCCGCGCATATACTCGTATAGCTTAAAAACAAACCAATTAAGATACATACTTTGAGTAAATATTTGCCAACAAACCCTCCCCCGAATTACTTTACTCATAAAATCCCCAAGAATAATCAGGTTACATGATTAACATACAGAAGCAACAGATAGGACCCTTCCCTTAAGGTCCAAGGCTGAAGTTCAAGCGCCCTCGTGAGGGCGGGTGAAAGCCGCCGAAGCAATTAAGCCGCCGCGATTGTTACGAATGTCACAAGTGCTCATTAACTTTCGCAAAAGCTTGGAAAAATATTTCCCCTCGCTACTTGCTGCAAATATAAATTTATTTTTAGGTAAGTATGCTTTATGGCTGAAGTAATTACTACATTTAAACTTAAGCGAAGGGCGCAGTTATAAAATAATTTATATTTTAAAACTAGCGGCCGCCCGCGACTCCGTTCGCTGGATTTCGGTTTCCGCACACATAGTGTTGCCTACCTTAACAAATGGGATACCAACAAAAAAAATCAGTACGAAACCGGTAGTTCCTGAGATGAGCGCGTTCAAACAAAAAACAAACACACAAACAAACTCTTCCGCTTTATTATTTTAGTAAAGATTTATTATAGTAGGTATGGTTAAAGGTACTCTTGACTGTTTTCCGGCAACATTAATCCGGAAGTCACTTATAACCCAACGTTCAAAGATCAGGCTTCGTTCCGAGTGGCAGAAAATTAAGTAAGTACAGCCAGTTCAAGGACCGTTACCGAACTTTTGAGTTTGATTAAATTATATTAACCGCTTCATAACATTGTAACATCGCTCGTACTCGTATAATGTAGATCAATTAACTTATTTTAATAAATATATAATGGCGTCAATTTCAGATCCCCTTTTTTCGCAATAAAAAGTAAGTCTATGTTCTTTCTCAGGGTCTTAAGAAAAAGACAAATTTCATCAAAATCGGTTGAGAGGTTTAAGTTAAACGTAACAGGAAGACCGGTAGAATTATTTTCGCATTTACAATATTAAGTAGGTTAGTAGGTATTTCATACCAGCCCTTTTTGTTTTGGCGATAGCCCACCCACCCATAGCCATTGCGCTATTGAGGATTAGACTGTAGTAAACAATATAGCAGAACTTCAAAACGTTGAAGTTTTCCACACCGCGGTAAACGTGAAGTGCATTATTTACGGCAAAGAACACGGCCCTTTTCTTGTTAAATGCGGGGCTCCTGGGCCGCTGAAAGCAGCTGAAGTAATTAAGAGCAAACGTGAATGTTGCGTGACCTGGTTGTGGGAGCGCGGCGCCCGTCGTGAGCCCGCCTCACTATTTGCGCTAAATGTGATGAAGGATTGTACATTTTATTTCCTTTTTCAACGCTGAATGAAAACTTTGCTCGTTTTCGACGTCATTTGTGGGCAGCTTTAGGATTTTCTTTAAGCTCTACACTAGAGTACCACTACGAACTAACTAATGTTGGCATCTTAAAAGAATGGTAAGTTTAATAGTGGTGATTGTTCACTACAATGCCATTTGTTAGCAATCGAAGATTAAACAACCAATCCGCAAACATAATATGGCCAGAATCAAGCTACGTAAAGCTGTTATTTGTACACCGATCTATGTATTCATAATAGAAATAAATAAAATTGTTCTGATTCGGATGAATCTAAGTGTTGTATGCTCGTACATACATCTCGTGGCGTGTATCGGATACAAAGGTGCTAATGTCTTCCTAATGGCGGTTTCTTGTTCACACGCATTTCTTTCGCATTTCTCACGCACGTTAATCGCTGCATTGTGTTTCTTATTTATTTCATTTCCTTTTAATATTTTGGTGCTAGCGAATTCGAAGCTTGTTTTCGCTATCAATTGTAGTAATACGTACAAGTTCAATATCAAGTGAAAGGTATCAATTTTTCTGAGTGCTTTAGAAGTGGCGTGAAGATGTCTCTTGTTGACATCATTCGTGAAGTAGCAAGATCGCGTTCGTAAAATAAGTCGTCTCAAGACATCTTGGGATTAGCCGAGGAGACACAAGGACAGATCAAGATCTGTAAAAAATTGACGGAACAGTATTCTGGGAACCTTTAGTTTTACTTGACGTTCAAATAGAAATAAATAATTAAACAAGTAATCTTTTTGATTCTCAATTAAATTGTTTAACCAGTTGCTTAATTCCGATCCAATGAAATAGACTAATTAATAAAACGGATAAAGTCTTGTTCTGTTAAAATGTTAACGAGGATAATTTTTGGTTTAAATTAAATGGTATTAATTTTTTTTCCATTTATACACACACGGGTATGAATTATTCAGGCTTACTCAGATTTTAATGCCGCACAGTTCCGCGACGGGCTTAGCCATAAATATTTGATATCCCAGTGATATGAATCTACTCGCATACCGGATCTATTAATAATTCGTTGCCAATATCGCATTGCGGGATAATGGATGGGCCAATAATGTGTCATTCGCGTCTATCACGCGACACTCGGCGCAGGCCAACGTTTCACAACACAATTTAATTTCCATTCGATCAAATATACACACGCGAGCCCCAAATTCAGGGAATAATACGCTCGCAATGCACATTATGATATTATTTATTGGTAACACAGTATTTGGATTAATAACTACAGAACATTCTCGTTTTCCTTGTACGGAAATAATTTGTTCCCAGGCTGAATTACTACGCGATCTAAGTCCCTATATACATATGTATTATCTTATTTTGGGAGAGCCAATCTGCTGCTTTATTGTTATGCTGTGATTCCTAGCTTGAATGAAAATCACAAGGAATTGGAATTAAAAACAATATATATGCATTAAAAAAACAAGTTTCTCAATAGCCAAAATAGCCTTATGTGGATATAATTTCTAAAACATTTAAATATTTCCTTGCTAACCTTAAAACATCTAACAAGTATTTTTAACGAAAACGTTGCGGTTATTCAGATGGAAAATTTAAGACTCAAATAAAGAAGAAAGCAAAGCCCTATTTTGTAATACAATTTTTTATTTATTTTCTTCACCGCTATTAGGTAATTTTAAAGCGAAGGGTTTCTTTGAAATCCTATTATTTTAACGTGTTGAATAATAGTAATGGTTAATTGGGGAGCGCGCTGGGCGCTGGCACCTCTGTGCCTGAGCTTAGCGGAAGCGGACGACCGGAACACAGGACATCTTTAACAGGTAAAGTAATGAAGGAAACTTTCCTTCGGTAGGTACTTCAAGAAGGAAAATTCAGAGATAACTAGTGATAAGTGACATTGGGAATCAACGATCCAACAGCATTCTTTCCACTTAGCTTGAAGGAGTATTTAAGTTTTCTAAAATTCAGTATCTTTCAAATCTCAAAAATATACAGGTATGGTAATGTTTCCTTATTTCATTACAGACAAAAACCTATTTTGTTTTATTAGGCCGGGTAAATCAGTTGTTCAGGAGGTCCAAACATATTTACATACAGCCTGTAGTAATGCCACCTCCGGTCCCCGCATCAGTGGCAAATGCGGCATGAAATTGGGCTATTTTTTAAACATACGAGTTTGTCACGAGTCACTACTCCCCTTCCAAAAAGCTCTTCAACAGCGGTAATTTCAGTAATGGTCGAAATCCTGGCCTATGCAGCGTGAGCGCCGCATGCCACCCATACGCAGGGTTCAAGGGGAGGGTTTCGAGTCGGGAGGCTTTTGGGACCGGGACCACGGTCCCAGAAGACCCTTTTGAAATTCATAATTTATTTTGATGGGGCTTTCGGTACCGGTAGGTACCAGTGACCCCATAGAATTAGTCATTACATTTGCATGCAAAAATTAAATGCCAACGTTGTCGTTAACTGTACTTTTAATTGAACAATTATTTGTTTTGTTGTCCCAACGTACCACTCATAATAATTACTAATTTTATGGGGTCGTTTGGGACTACTGGTACCGGTCCCGAAAGCCCCATCGAAATAAATAACTAATTTCGAAAGGGTCTTCTGGGACCGCGGTCCCGGTCCCAAAAGCCTCCCGACTCAGGGTTTCGGGGGAAACTATCGCAATAAAAATATTCCAGGTCATGTTTTAACTAAACGGATGGGATATGTCCAAAGCAGGACATTTGAGTATTTGACGAAAGAAATTCACTTTGAAATAATTTGTCGTTTGACTGTAAATCCCAAAAAAGAAGTACCTACCTACCTATATTACATTTTGTTTGATTGAACGCGCTAATCCCAGACACTGCTCGTTTGATTTGAAAGAATAATTTTCTCTTAGATAGCCCATTTGATGAGGAAGGCTTTAAACATGTGTAGCACCTAGGTATAACACTATGTGTGCGGCAACCGAGATTAACGCGCTAATATAACATATATCTTTTTCTATATGTAATTTATGAAATTATTTATTATAAAAGTTGCAAATGAACAATTAATCATCTAAATATCTATTTTGTTTCAGCAGAGATTTCCACAGTACGGCAATAATAAATTATAACCGACTGCTGTACAATATAGGCAAAAAGAAATAAGAAATTGATTAGAAGTTAATACCTAATACCTAGGTACTGTTTTAATTATTTCTTTCTTAATGTATTCGTTTATAAGAAGACGTGAAAGATAAAGAAGGGAGGGAAGTCTTAATTCCGTAATTACTTTCAAAACAATCATTTTCTCGCAATCCCAGTTCGGGCAACCAGATTTACTGCTCAATATCAGGACTCAACAAAATTAGACTTATGCGCTATCCGTAAAATACATATTTATTAAGGGACATATTTATTTATGACAGGATGCAAAAGCCAACTGAGTAATTATACCTACCTAATATAATAAAATACGCAAACATTTTATAACCTACATATTCTTATAAGTTTCTTACTCGTATATTTTGTCATTAGATATATATATGCGTTATGTTCAATGAAGTATTTTAAGTCAGCGTTGGCAGGAATATACGTAATTAAGTGTGTCTTGGAATGTATATTCTGTTGGCCCGACCCTAGTAACATAAGACAGGACTTCCACCACACAGCAATGGTTTGGCAAACCTACCCACGCCAAGTCGAATGTGATCGCGATAACGTCAACCAGTGTGGAACTCATCACGAGACGAAGCGTCAACTTATCGCGCCATTAGCACTCGACCGCGCTGTGATCTAGGTATCAGCGGATCAGCGCTGGAACTTTATAATGACGTCCCAGGAATGAGGTCACCGACAAAACGTACGATTACTGAGTGAAAATGCGATTTCAGATGCGAGAAATAAAGGAAACTTTGAAACCACAGACTGACAATGTGATTGCAATAATGACCCCCTAGTCGGCTTGTAGGTCAGTCTATAGCGACGGTAAATAACAGCCAATACATTTTATTTATGTCTTGCATTAGTTGGAAAATATTACCCTTGGAAATCCATAAGAGAAAGGCTTTCATTGATAAAAATATTCTCCCGACCGACTTATAAATTGCCATCTCTATAAATTGTCTATTTATTTTTATACAGTCCGCAATATGCTCGCACAACACAACACAGATCTTCGACTCACAAAGTATAATAATAACAATAAAAGATTTATTCAAAACGTAAAGTTGTACAATAACACATTCTGAGACGGAATAAGCCGTCCTAAAAATATAAGCGTCGATATCAATAAGTTTGCGCGGGCTTCTTCCACTCGCAAACATCGCGAGATCGTCTGTCGATGAAAAAACTGCCTCCATCCATACCGAAGAATGTTTTATTGGTCATAACAAAAAGATTCTCGACAAGGACGGAACGCAACAAAGGCGTACGCGGCTAGGACTGCGCTTATATTATGTAGGTACGTGAAGATAATTTAGTTTTCCGGACAATGAGGCACTAAGTCACCTTATCTAATTTATTTTATTTCGTCAGCGCATCCATAGGTACAAGTCAAACAAAATAACTTCAAAAGAGTAAAAGTTCATACCTACTAAAATTCCTTATCAACATTTTCATTTACCTACCTACCTACTCATTTGATCAATCAGAAGTAGGCAACTACTCTCATTTGACCATATTATAGGTCACTCTTGCCTGATTGATCGACTTGCTCTTTATAGACTAGAGTTTAACCTTTTGGTATAGGTAAAAAATAACCTAATACTCTTTGAGCTAAACATCCCATCTGATGGTGGGGTCTACGAAGGTCTATCTAAGGAAGGTTTCTTATTTTCCTCTAAACTATCAACTAGCAGTGAAAATAAAAATGAACCCTCCTAAATCATTCCGTGATCGCGGCTGCTGAAAATTAGCTGAAGTACTTAGGTATGTCATTTTGTTTTATGAGTAACAGTCGCGTAAACCTAAGAAATAATTGTCAACTAGCTAGACTAAAAAGTCAATCAAAAAGTTACAGTTCGTAACTTAAGCATAAATATATTATTTAATTGAATTTTCCGGCTCCGACCGGCAACACGCATCCCTGTTTCTTGTCGGGAGGCGACATCAGCTCGTCCGCGCGACGCGAGTCTCGCAACAGACGCACAAACACGACGATAAATCCCGCTTATTGCGTCGAACCAGACATAACTTGCGAAGCCGACGAAATATGTTTTTATTGCTCCGTACGCGAAACATACGAAAATAAGCCTTTACTGATGCGCGGGATAAGTATAGTTAGGTAGGTTATATGAATGATATCAAGGCTCTGGGCTTACTCGAAATAGGTTCGTGTTTAAATTACATTATTGAGAAAACTTATCTAGTACCTCGCTAGATAGCTTTTTTGAAATGTTCTGTGTGGAGTGAGGAAAGCTACACAGAACATTTTATCTATTCGTGCAATCTTAACCACAACCTACTTATCCGTTACAGATGTGAGAGTAGAACAAAATATTTAATATCGATTGTCGAGGTACCTACTTATGCATAATCCCTGGTTGGGGCATTGTATGTCAATTGGTAATAACAAGTACCTAAACATTATAAAAACAGACAGGATAATGTCCTTTTCGTTAAATAAAGGACTACGAGTAAATTTTAACTTAGCACCAAATTCGTGACTTTTGTATAAATTAAAGTAAAAGTTATGTGGGTCAATCCATAAAAACGCAATTTCTTTTAAAGGCCTAAGACCTTTGAAAGAAACATTTAATACGAGACAACTTGCGCCATCTATTGACGTTCTGTTGAACAACATTTTATCATGTACCTTCTTAGTTTGTATATTCTTATTTAAAATCTCTAATAGCGACCAGCCTCGTATTATACACTACACTATTATACACTATTATTTATACCATCCTCTTGAATAGCTCTATCTGATTAAAAAAAAAAACATCATGAAAATCGTAGCATACTTTTAAAGACTAAGCTTAAAGGTAAGGATAAATTGGGACGGGCAGAAAAACTATGACGGTGACTTTCTTTAATAAGTAGGTACATACTACTAGGTACTTTGTAGTGACTCAACAGCCACGGGGCGTTGAAATAAATACAGATTAATACACGTTACATACGTTTTAATATTATAAAGCTTTATGTTAATGTGTGTGTAACAAACAAGGAGACTCACCTGGCTAACACTGCGCTGCGCAGACTCGTACCACTTTTAATAGGTCACTCACTATAGGTCACTCACAGTCACACACAACACACACAACACATACAACACACACAACACACACAACACACACATCACCATAGGATTCCAAAGAATGGCCAAATTATTTTGGGTACCGTTTTCAAACAACGAGAGTTAGATTCCACAAACACACACAGCACAAGCACTCGCGATTACACAAAATTAACTCAAAGGACGCGCGACAACATTGTCCTAAAACCGAGCAAAGTTCTACTCAGGTGGCCAACAGCACAGTATGCTACAATAAATTGTGATCTGGAACACCTAGTTCACACTCAAGCCCGCTTTTTGAAACGCAAAAGAACAGAAAGCGTCCCGGATACGGAAATAAAAATAAATTGATAAAAATTACAATGTATGTTTCCCAAATTAATAAATAAAAATAGGTAATTACTTTCCAAAAATCCTCGTCGATGCGATAGTTTTTTATGAATAACTATATATTTTTTATTAATGTGTTTTCAAAATAAATACACTTATGGACAGGAAGTTACAAAAGTTAACCAAACTAATATTGTTTCTGGTGGGATTGAAACCTACCTTGAAGAATCTCATTATTTTTCGTAATTGTTCCTGAACATATTTGTGGATTCGAAAAAAACCTGCGTACGTCGAAAATTATTATTAAGTGTTATTTTCTTACGTCATGATTATATTTTCTTACGAAAAGATTATAGTATAATTATTGATACAAAGACACTTCCGTTGTTCCGTTTTAGTGGAACCAGGAACGGAAACAATTAATGTTAAAAGTAGATTTTAGCAGAAACGGAAGTGTGAATAATATGAAATGAAAAATAACAATTGTATTACTCTATTCAATTTTAATAATGTGTTTTATTAATTATAATATTTTAATTACAGAATTTTTAAACCATTAATATTTCATTTATGAATAAGTCATATATTTTAAACTTCTCTCATATTATTTAAACTTCTGTTTAGGATGATGATGAATGGTATCAATAACTTTTTGGATTAAAATGGTGCGTAGGGGGAGCAATCTGGGCTAACTTTTATAAGATTACTTCATGGAAAATTGCGAATACTTCATGGAATATTGTTCATAATGAAATAAAACAGTACATGCCGATCAAATTGTCTTTATTCATATTGATAACAACTCTTAAAACGATTCAACTAATCTCCATGATCTGCAGGAATGTCGCACGCCGATATTTCCGATACGCAATAAAATCTAAGATTCAAACAATAATAATTACAACGATATTATTCTTAATAATACAATATAACCCGTGATTGTAGCACCCAGTTTCTTATAAAACCATTCAAACCAGTGAAACGCCTGTTCGATTGTAGTGGTTCATATCACAAAAGGAATTATTATTAATATTGATCATAACAATTTCAGACAAATGATGTTAAGGTTAAAAGATTATACCTTCATATAACCACATTATAACCCAACAATTCACACCAGTTCACTGGAAAGAGGTTCAAATTTAATTCACTGCTTTTTAGAAATTAATTTCCTTTCTCACAAAACTAGAGCCAAGATTGAAGAAACTAGGAAAATATAATACAATATCTGATTCTATTGTGTAAAACATTCACTTGCATAAAGTGCAATCTGATCTTTAAATAGGTAATGCAACAGGCAGTTTGTTTTAACAGATGAAAAAGATAAATTGCGAAACAAAATGTACCTAACATCATACTAAGAAATAAAGCGATTATTCAAAATACGAACTGCGAGATAAATCTCCAGAAAAAATCCTGGTTAATAGGTAATATCTGGGTAACCTTAACCCAATATTCGTAAGTTTTTACAGGTTTTACAAAAGACATAAATATTACAATATAGTACTAAAATATTATAACTCTACATAATATAGTAAAGCAATTTGACTTAGGAAAAATTTTAAACAATTGTGCAAGCTTCGCCATGACACTAAAAAGACTAGATATTAAAAATAAAACACAATTTAAGTGTCGCAACAAACCATTAAATACAATAAAATATGGCAATCAAATAAAAATATAACTTTACAAAAATAAGAGTTGATAAACTTTTCAATTTCATTATTTTAAAAAACTGATGTTATATCATCAAAATGCAAAGCGATCCCTTTGGCTAACAAATAATGTTGAGCGGATAAAATCTACTTTTACCATAATAATCACAAGTTAAATGTTATTGATTTTCAATTAAAATATGACCTTGTAAGTTTTCTCCCGAAACCATATTTTGGCTACTAGACCAACAAAACAATTTTCTTATTATCCAAAACATTTAAATTTTGTACATAAAAAAAGAGTTCCAATTGATAAACGATTTTTTCAATCGCGTTACCTACTAATCAAATAATTTTCCTACACAAGACATTTTAGGGCTACATCATTATTTTGTTTTATTTTATTCTGAGCAACATAGCTTAGTTTCACAATAGTTATTAATAAATTCTACCTCAGAACTTAAACTATTTATTAAATTCATTACATGAGTAAATTAATGAGTGTTCAATCACTGTTCAAATATTACACAACGATCCCTTAAAACTTTTATGTCTTATATCATTTAAATAACTTTTGCATTAATATACCAGAGTATGCTTAACTGAAAAGTACCAGTCAGTATGTAGGTATTGGTTTTAATTTCTATTAATTACGATTTTAGCCTAAATTGCTTGTTTGTTTAAATATGAGAATCGTCTTATACTATTCACTGTACATTTATCTACATCTACGCTTGACGCTCGAGTTCGAAGCTAGGACGACGATGGGTTAATTGGTATTCAGAAGCGGGCAACGGAATAAAGTTGTCATAATAAAAACGTAAGACTGTAAATGTGGGAAAGAATCTAGATTCAGTCCCATCGTCGGTGCTTCTACCGTAGGATTAATTTTGTTGCCAGAAGAATATTTTTACCAAGAGGCCAATTCTCAATTCATCAATCACATAAGTGACTTACCGAAGGGACAAATATCCCGAATTATAGAGCTTATCTTTTAAAATGTTTATATACACACTGCAGAGTGCAGACGGGCACAAGGGCTGCAAAATATCAGTAAGTAAGTGGAACTATCTCCGTAGCCTAAAGGGCTAGGAGTGGAACAGATCTGTGACAGTTTAAGCAGGATAAGCTCTAATTTTGTCAACTTTGAATGCGAGAATCAGCCTCTCGGTCCGTGACGGTCGCGGGTCCAGCTAACAGCTAGACAGCTTAGGAGTACTGCTTGGTGAACTTGGCGTGGAACCGCTGGAAGACGTCGAGCATCTCGCGCAGCAGCGGCGGCTGCGGCAGGATGGTGGTGCGGAAGTGGAACGTGCCCGGCCGCTGCCCGAACCCGCTGCCCGGCACGATGCAGATGCCTGCCAACACAGACACTTCAGCTAATTCGGTAATACATAGAACCCACATCCCTTAACAATAGATCTCGTATTTAATGTGGATATTGAAACCACCAGCCATTTCACTTTCTTTTATAACTGTCAAAACGATACCAAAATATGAATGTTGGTTGGAATAGCACATTATGACGTCATTATTTCTGAAGTAAACTGAGTAATTAACCATATAATTTTGAATAATTAAAAATCCTAATACGACATTTAAACAAAAAACAAACAATATATTAGATACTAAAAAGCGTCTTCTTTTTGTAGAAGAGTTGTGAAATTAATAGTGCTGTGTCAACATCCCTATTCTATCTTCAAGATTATGTTTGAAAATGAAGAGTTTAGAGAAAGCTGGTATCTTTGAATAACTTCATTTCAGATAACTTTCAGGTGGACCAGAACAATCAAACAACATCTTTATTTAAATCTGGAGTGGAATTTACTTTGTTTTTTAATGGTCGCAGTCAGATTGGGGACTATCCCCGGTGGATTTTTTTATATTATACAAACATGTGTAGTTAATAAATAAGCAGTCAATATTTGCTTTTTCTACTTCTCAGTTTTATTGTTGTAAACTTAAAACGATGACATTCATTGCAAAAATATTTTAAGCCTCGCTAAAGTCTTAAATGCGGTTAGTTAAATAAAATAAAGCAGTAATGAGTCTCACCGGTCTCCTCGAGCAGTTTGAACGCGTAGAAGGCGTCGGGCGCCTTGCCCTCCGCCTCGGCCGCCGCGATGGCCTTAGGTGGCAGCTCGAACCGCGGGAACGCGTACATCGCGCCCTGAAATAGTACCATACACATATTATATTATTTAATTTACTCATATATATATATTTAAGTTTTATTTCCAAACAGACACTTTTTTATATTTTGCCTACTATCATTGGGTCTATGCAGACGGATTACTAATATTTATTTCATATAATATATAACATTTCAACATCGAGGATCCTTGACAAACACAGATCTACAAATAAAGTCTTAAATTATTAGCCACTTTTGTGTTGTTTGTTTGAACATGCTAATTTAGGAACTAATGGTTCGAATTGATAAAATATTTTTGTGTCATAGTCCATTTGTCGAGGAATCCTTTACTATCACTCTATGTGTGCGGAAATCAAAATCCACGGCGGGCGGCCGCTAGTTATGTTATAATTGCTTGCTTCACTTCTCCCCAGCAGGCATTGCACATCAACATACTAGTATACATCCAGATCCTTGACTAACCTGCACGACGTTGCACTTGAAGCCCTCCATCTTGTTGAAGGTGTCTGCGATCATCTCTGCGCGCGCCTTCAGCGAGTCCAGCACGGCCTTCTTCTCCGACGCCCACAGCTCGTACGACGGCTCGCCCGGCGACGGAGGCTTGGCCTGCACATTACAACTCATGTTATTGTTTCATTTAGTTAGTGACTGACTGATTGTTTGCCAGTTAGTCAGATGGTAGATGTTTTGTGAGTAGACAGACAGCATCAATGAAACGGTAGACCCGTTAAAAAAGTCGTTAATATTGTTCCCATTAAGCTCTGATTGGTGGTGTTATTTGAAGACAATGCGATTTGCGAGCAAGTTATGAATGTAAAAATAAAATAAAGATATAAAGTATTTTTCCCATCCCATCACCGCTGTTCAAGTGTAGATAATGATGGTTTTCGCAAATGAAAAATCCTCTAGATGGCGATACGTAGGCGTGAGGTCTAACTGGTATGTGATTGGTGAATTTTGACATATATTCTTTCATGTCGAAATTCACCAATGACATAGCAGTAAGACTCTACGCCTTCTACTGCCATCTAGCGGATTTTTCAATCGCAAACACCCTCACTGACTGGCGAGATCATTACGCCTATTAAAAAGGGCAGTGTTTGTACTCACGACGAGGTCGACGGCGGTCTGCCCCAGCGTGGTGGGGCACAGCATGGCGGAGATGGCCTTGTACAGGTGCGCCTGCACCGCCGGCTCCACGTTGACCAGCTCCATCCAGCCGCCGCGCAGCCCGCACTCGCCCATGTAGCCCTTGCTCACCGACATGAACGAGGCCAGCTCCACGCCCTCAGAGTACGGCGCGCCCATCTCACGCAGCACCTGGAATGTTTGTATATTAACAATCAAAATATATTACCACATAAAAAACAATCAAATTTTTTATAAAAATAGGCTTCATTCTATGGAGCCCTTTTAAATCGTCAAAATTGTGACTTGACCACCATACATCTCGTTAGAGAGAAAAGAAAACGGGCGAGAGAGTTGTCGTCACCGTCCGTAGACATAGGACATAGGAGGGTCTCACATTGTACTATTTCAGCCCACTAGAAAAGGAGCATTAGGAACACATTAGAATAAAAAAAATACTTTCTAGTTTTCTACCCGTGGTTGTCGTACGTAGCTACTCAAAATCTTTCCAGGGAGTAGACAGCGGCGTTCTCCTAAGACACCATCCTGCGATTACCAGCGCATAGGTTGTCGACATTACCCCATCTGAGACCTCTCTCATACATTTACATAGGATTTCAACAGTCTAATAAAGTGAACATTGGGAGTGATCTAGGCCAGCAGTGGGCTGCTGGGTTATGATTCTTTATCATCAGCAACTATCGAGTTTCTTGCCGCTTCTTCTCGGTAGATGACTGCGTTACGAAGTCGGTGGTCGAGTCATTCCATTGCAATATTATTTTATTGACGATTAATAAGTGCCTTGCAGAGGCCTATAATAATAAAGAATATTTTGATTTTGATTTTTTTACCTGATAGGGAGGGAAACGAACAAGCGGGTCATCTGATGATAAGTGATCACCGCTTCCCATTGACCTATGGACATCAAAATCCGCACAAGGGTCGCAGATGCCTTGCCTGCCTTTAAAAACCCCATACCCTCCCAAACTGAGCTCTGGCGACCTTACTCACCAGCAGAAACAGCACAACAGTTGCGAAGTGCTACTTCACTGTGGTCTTAGTAGTACGGTACCTTCTTGAAGGAGAAGAACTTGCTGCCGGCCGCGTAGACGTTGTCCTGGTAGACCTCGTCCGCGAAGATGAACAGCTTGTTTTCGTGCGCGAACTTGATGATGGCCTCGATGTTCTCGCGGGTCAGCACCTGGAATGTGTTAGTGCACACCTAGTTTAGCAAAGATCAAATAAATTAGGTAAAGTTAACATGACAATGTATACTTAATAATAATATTTTGGACGGAAAAGTGTGTTTGTTATCACATTCTCTTTTGATATTCAATGGTGCTACAGAGCAGTGGAATTTTTATAAGTGGAGACACATGGCTTGAATTCCAAACTATGCTTCTTTTTAGGGTTCCGTAGCCAAAATGGCAAAAAAAACGGAACCCTTATAGATTCGTCATGTCTGTCTGTCTGTCTGTCTGTCTGTCCGCCAGTCTGTCACAGCCACTTTTTTCCTAAACTATAAGTACTATACTGTTGAAACTTTGTGAGTGGATGTATTCTGTGAACCGCAACAAGGTTTTCACACGAAAATAGAAAAAAAATAAAAAAGTGGGGGGTCCTCATAGTCAGAACTGAAACTCGAAATATTTTTTTTCAATGAACATATACGTGTGGGGTATATAAGGATAGCTCTTTAAAAATTATATTAAGGTTTCTAATATCACTTTGTTCTAAAGTGAATACTTTGCGTGACAGACCCTTCCAAAGTGGAAAAAAGTGTGTCCCCCCCCCCTCTAACTTCTAAAATAAGAGGATGATAAAACTGAAATAATTATATAATGTACATTACCATAAAAACTACCAACGAAAATTAGTTCGAACAAAATCTATTCAGTAGTTTTTTTAATACGTCAAAAATAGAATTTGTATGGAACCCTCAGTGCGGGAGTTTGACTCGCACTTGGCCAATTTTTACCTTTTCAATTCTCTACAGTCTTTGTAGTATGTACCTAAGAAAAATGAAAATTTTAACCATTTGCCAAAACAAGTTACGGCCGTGTAAGAAAGTGTTGGTGAATGTTTATGACACAAAAATAATAAACAGTAAAAATTATTTTGCACCTAATTATTTTGTACAATTCCGTAATTCAGCAACCTTATGCAGAAGACTGTGACGAGTTATAATTAAATCCATATTCCGAATGCTGGTTCAAAGCGAGTTGTTGCAGAAGTAAGTCATGCATACGATATCGGTTTGGCAAGCTGCCGCAGTCCGGATGTGCGGAACCATTACGAAGGTCGAGTGAGAGCGAATATACTGAGACTCATATAAAGTTGAACGTTACGTAGAAGGCATTTTTGGGTAGGTTACAACCGTTAATGGTAGTAATGATGAGCTAATTACACACAATTAACTCACCTTAAAACATTTCTTGTTTATAAACCATTCTACATGGATGTTTAGACGGCCGGCGTTTCTGGTCATGTTTCGTAAAATTTACTATACTAACAAACTATTTCTGCTTCCACTCCGGCCATAAAACTAGAAAGCGACTAAAACACTGATGTAAAATTTGGCAGAATAATGAGTTATGATTCAGAACTTACGTCATTGATAATATAGAAAATATGTATTGTGTGTACTGATATTAGTTAACGGGACTAAACGCGATATACTAATTTCTGCTTGACGTTACAGCAACTGTGGTCGGTAGCGGTTGCTGTAACGCAGCCGAAACCGTTCTCTTCATATCAGGATCTAAAGTAAGCTGACAACCGTTAAGATAAACGAGCCCTGGAATGGGAGCTCTCCAGGTTTTCCAGGTTTCGCAATTGGAGTTACGATTTGTGTCGATGGTAGGTCGAAGCTGCTATGAGAGGAAGATTGGACGAATAAGCATGTTATCAGTGGACGACAGCTCACCTGTCCGGTAGGGTTCCCAGGGTTGATGACGACGAGCGCCCTCACTGCGCAGGTCTTAGCCGCCTCGTCCCTCGCTCGAGCCAGCTCGCCCACGTCCAGGCCCCAGTTGTTGTCCTCGTCCAGGTAGTACCCGCACTGCGCCAGCCCGTACTCCGCCAGCGACGCCGAGTACAGCGGGTACTGCGGGATCGGGATCATCACACCTGGAATGAACGGGAACGTGTGCTGTTTATTGCTTAGTAAGGCAAATCGGATTTCTTTTTAACTTGGATATCTTCAATAATAAAAATATAAACTGTTAACTAGCTAATAAGTGATTTTTTTTTTGTTTTTAATTTCTTTTAATAGCACTACCTACTATTCACTCTCTGTTTTGCCCTAATGTTGACTGGTAGAGAATACCATGAGGCATTAAGTCCGCCTTTTGTACAAATTCTATTTCGTGCAATAAAGTTTAAATAAATGAAATAAATAAATATAAACTGCCTTTTCGGTCCACTCTCTTGGCTCTCGGCTTGGCTTATTGGGTTCAACCTCTAGTTATCATCGGGCAGGTTGCTCGAGTATTTATTTAGGTAAGGCTGAGGGGCAAATTATTTGTTAAACTTTTTCCTTATAAATAATCGGTATTTACGGTGATATCGGTAATGAATTACCACATTCATAAATAATTAAAATAAAAAAGATATTCATAACAAAAATTATTAATGTGAAGCTTTTAAATCATTAAAATACGTAATATCCACTATCTTAATCATAATATAAACATTGACGTAAGTTTGCAAACATAGATTTGTTCCATAAATTATCTTATCTCGTCAGAAACCGAAACAAATAATACGTCTTAACGAAATATTGCGCTGAAAATCAAGCAATTGAAAATCGAAGATTAAAATAATTATAAATGTACATTATCCGTTGGCTATTTATTTCAACTATTTGTTTAGCAAATCTCTTGCTTATAACCTCGAGAACTGTTTATTACACAAAATCGTAAGGAGTTGATAAAAATCTTAATTAATTGAAAACGCAATAAGCATTCACTAACGAATGTTTCAAGTTGATAAAAGTGCTTTTAATTATCTAGTTACTAGTAACTTGCTACTCAGTAACATAAAAAGATACGTAATTTCTGTAAACTGTTGCTCTCGGGTGAACGACATAATTAATTGCTTGCGAAAAATACGGCATTGAAATACGACAATCTAAAAAACGTTAACACAATAGGAACACCGACGTTTACAACCGGGCGGATAGCTTATTATGAACATATTTATAACTTGTAGTCGTAATAATAAGAAGTTCGACTGAAGAAATTACACACACGTTAAAATAAAATCAATTTGTTATTAACATTATCTATCAACATTACAAACACAAAAATACGTATTTAATGCGAGTAGTTATTTCATCGTAATTATAAGTGACTTTTTAATAATTCAATGTGTAATTTTATATTACATCAAAAGAGAAAACAAATATTGACAAACAGAGATAAGCCTCATGGTATCACGTATTAACCGGCCTATCAGCATTGTTTTTAAGTATGATATCATACAATAAGAGTAATTAATCCGTTCAATTGAGGCGCTTAAATTGTAAACGTACACCGCCCGGACCCAATTGTATTGTAATCGTACACACTGGCTACGTGGCCGGCTAAAATCATTCAACTCGTAACACCAGTCAAGGCTAACATATGTATGTATGTATATCACAAAGAATACAAAATCGCACGATTCGCGATACGTTGAAGTTTTGTTACAGATCTAACGAGTTCTCCATTTTTGAATGCCGGTAATGTACATAAAAATTCACAAAAGTGTTAATACGCGGCGAGTATGCGGTACAATGGGTTTGCTAATGAGAATAGCGAACGGGTAGTGTCAATTTCAATAGGGCTCCAACATGGCATTACAGTTTTTTTTTTTAAGCAGATTTTTAAAATTGTGTCCGCCGTTCCAGACATATAAACTACCGTATCGTGACTTCTGATGCAACTCTAATAATCCAAATTGCTCTTTAAAATCGAGCCGTTTAAAACATCCATTATCATCATGAAACTTTGCGTGATCTATTCAAACAATGGTGGCTATTCAATTTTTTTTTCTGGCAGCCCTAGAAAGAGCTGAGCGATACTGCTCGACTACGTACACCTGTTGTGGAATTCCTAGTGCAAATTTATTGTACCATCACGCCAGCCATCGCTGATCGCGCGACACAACGGGGTTAACAGTTTTGTTACAACGATTAAAATTACGACAAGCACGTTTTAGTGTTAGATGTGTAGTAACATCGTCTATTTTGGCTGTTACAGCGTGAATGAACAATTTTAACATGCTGAGCTATGGCTCAACATCGCCCTATTTTGTAACAAAAAAGCAAATCTTCTACGGCTCGCTGCGACTCTATTTACTACCGCCATGCTTTCAATATTACTCGTGCTCGTACTAAATACTCGTCGGACTTTGAAGCAAGTCGTTGCAAATGAATAGAACGAGATGATATATACGAGATGATATATCATATCACTAATCATTCTTCATTACACATGTACCTACATGTCGCTAATAGACAGATCGAGAGCTGTTATCAGACAAAATAACAAATGCTATCGTTGACATGTCAAACGGCAACATACTGTAGTAGCTGTAGTAAACAATTTTATCGGAATATCAATCATTTTATAGCTCTGTACACGATCATTACAGTTTACAGATGAATATTCAAAGGTACACAATTTTATTAAGTTATCTAAGTATTCATGTTTTAAATATAATGTAATTAAATTGCATTGTACTCGTGAGCACAAGCCTTGTCAGAATCAATTTAATAATTATTTTATAAGGTAGCAATTAAGTTTTGCTTTTTTCAAAGTGCTACATATATTGTTGTATTTGTTGAACATGTCTGTAGTCAATGCCTTATCTGTATAACTTTTTTCTGTCACTTAACCTTCGGTAAAATTACTAACTAAATTGCTACTTATCAGACAATGCGAAATTCCACGCAAGTTGATTATTTAGACAACGAATAAACTCTAGTGTTTGTATAAACATTGCTTATTACTATACTAACAGCAGTTGCTGATCATACGCAAATCATTAATGTTAATGATGGAAAAATTTAATCATTTTATCATTCTGATGATAAGGTGATATAAGAATAATCAACAGCCAAGTCTTCGTATTGTGGAAGATTTCGCATGGTTGATAAAATCACCCAGTTTATACCTGTGATACTCATCTGAGCATTTATAGTTACATTAAGATAACATGGCTGAAAATAACTTCAGCTATAAATACTTATCTAACTTCTACTTTATCTCATCTAAACTCAGCGAATAGTGCGGCTATTCAAGGTCATGAACATTACATTATGCATTATTGTACAAAACAAAACCTTGTCCAAAATCTTCAAAAATCAAACAAATATGTATATTGAAATTTTGGAATGCTTATAAACCGATCATACCTAGCTACCTATAAGTCAGCTCTAAACTAAACACAGGATATACGATACATGTGCATTATCCAATCTAGAAGTTTGCAATTGTATATCCAGCCGGGCACATGTTAGATACGCAATATTCGTTTGGAATTCACGAAGCTCATTGATCCGGCGCCGGTGTAAGATTAACCCATATAGCCCAGCCGTGCCCAAATGGGAACGCCTAAAGAAATACCCACATTTTTTTATTATTTAAATTTTTATGCTTTTTTATTATGAAAACGTATTAAGTATGAAACTGGACATTTTATTATGATACAAAAAGTAAAAAAAATATTCAGATTTAGATTTTAGCGGTCATTTCGTAGGGGGGTTTTAAGGATAAGAGATAACCAAAAGTACGTAATTTTTATTAGTAACTTTTTCTTCATAACCCTTTTATATTTTTTCATAAATAACATAAATATAGTGTGAACTTTTTGTGGAAAATAAATCACAATAATGAATTGAGTATTGATAACTGTAGAAGTGATTTTACACTGGTGTCCCCATTTGAGGTCGGTGGGTACATGAGAGGTAAATAACTCCTGTTTTTGTTACCATATAAGTCTGTATAAAAATGACAATAACAACATTTATCAGTACAAATATGTACTGCTTGAAAAAGGATCGTTTTTGTGATATGATTGACGATGATGATCCATCGAGGCATTCAGATACTCTTTCTCCAAAGCCCAGGCATAATTACAGACGAAAAATATGGGGATGAGGATAATATACATAGCAGTGCAGCTCCACGAGACATACCAGAAATAATCTATGTATTTATGAAATAAATGATCATGAATAGGATAGTAGGTATCAAAACGCTTGCCGAAAATAAGTGACTCGGAACTTATGTTCAAGGATAGGTATTGCAGCCGTAAGAGGGAGCCCTAGACACAATATCGTCTACTTCCAGGCGGCCAGTGCCTGTTGCACGACAACCAACAGGTTCTTAGTTGGGTACAGTCGGTGAAGGTAGAACCTAAAATTATTCGTCCGTTGTAGTAACAGAGATGAAGTACAAAATCCGTGCTGATCTCAACCAAGGTTCTGACAAAAGTCAATCAATCACTACTATAACTAGGGAATAGTGTCTGAACTACGAATTCAAACTACGAGATTGTTTTGCCTCTCAGAAAAGGCTGAAGCGCTGTGAAGGAGAATCAAGTTGACATTTGTGGGATACCAGCATCTTTTACAAAAACAAAACAAGGGGATGGGCTGTGTTTATCAAGCACACCCAGTCCATTTCTAAATATCCGCTATACGTTGAAAAATTGTGATGGGTATTATTGGATTCGGCAGTTGAAAGTGCATGGCAGAGTGATGGTGGCCTAGTTGAGCGAGAGTGGCCTTGTGGTACGGACGGCGCCTCACATACGTGAGGTCCGCGGTTCGATTCTGGGCCCACACCTCTGGATTTTTCGATATCTATGTGTGGATGTGTGCCATTAGCTCGGCGGTGAGGGAAAACACCGTGAGGAAACCTGCACATTCAGTGATTTCTGACTTTAGTTCAGTAAGATCAGAACGTGTTACCATGATCCAATCTGTCTGGTTCCCCTCCATGGGTTACGAAGGTGGCAGTCGCTTCACTGTAATAACCAGACTTGCCCAATCCTGGATCATGGTCAAAGCGGACCCCGCATAGAAACGGGATAAACGCTAGGAAGAAGAAGAGAAGAGAGAAGTTGAAAGTGCATGGCACCTTCACAATCTGACCGAAGTAAGCTTCGTTACTTTGACAGGATTGAGGATGATTAGCATCAATATCATCATTACATATCTCATTATTTGAGACATAGAGAGGGTGACTTTTTGCGTCCACAGCTTCTGTAGAGCCAAGATTTCAGCATGACAATAAAGGTCACTTACCACAAAAACATTTCCAACACCTGCAATGTTTTAGATGTCACAAAGTAGCTCATTGGCAATGCAGAAAGTGCATACAGACTTTAAGAAATGTAAGAGGATGCTTTGATAAAAATCACCCCGTATGAGCCCAGCGTCCCCATTTGAGCACGGGCGTTTTTTTCCAAGAAAAAATTTTTTTTTTCAGATTTTTTTTATGTTTTTCTAATAACAGTAGTTGTTTCAACCACCTAATAAAGAATTTTCTGAAATTCCACCGCTAGGTTCCTCATGGGTCCAAATGGGTTAAAACATAACTTACGTAAAATATAAGATTTTACAGTTTCACGTTGCATCTAACACTTGTACTGATTAACAGAACTTTTTTGTAGTACATGCATACTAACTGTTTGATGTTTCGAATAAGTAGTAAGTACGTAGTAGGCGATTCATTTGAATTTTTTAAAAGTTATTTTCCTGAATTCATCACTGTCACCGGTAAGTACATCGTCATCATCCTAGCGCCTGTCCCGGTTGTACCTTCGGCTATTGACTCGTATCGCTACGAATATGATCCTGAATTGACCAGACTGGTTATTAAAGCGACTGTCGTCTGAACTCCGTCTCCCTTACAAGGGAAATCAGATTTTTTGGATCATTGTTGAGACCAACGGTTTTAAAGTGCCTTCCGAATCACGAAATCATCCTTACCAAACTGAGAAAACCAACACATGTGAAAATGTTCCCCGCGGGATTTGAACCCTCGACCTCCCAAGTTTTTGATCCCAGCGCTCTAACCACTTCACCACGGACGGAAGCAGTCAACGTACATAAGAAAGCAACTTACCCGAGTTCTTCCCGTCGACTGTGTTGCAGAAGAGCTGCAGCACGTTCTTGATGGCGTTGGAGGCGCCGCCGGAGAGGCAGATGTCCTGCCAGCGCGCCGGGTGCCCGTCGCGCCGCTCGATGTACTCCGCCACGTGCCGCCGGATCAGCTCGATGCCGTGTGACTGCGTGTACGACCCCACCGACTTGCCGCTACACACAAATAAATAAATAAATATTTCACAACATCACATACATTGATCTGACCCCGTGTTAAGTAGCGTAAGCACTTGTGTTACAGACATCAGAATCAACAGTGGTATAACAAATATACTTAAATAGATACATAACACCCAGACCAGGACAAAGAGACATTTTCATGCACACAAATGTTTGACCTGTGCGGGGATCGAACCCGCGACCTCTTGCGTAATAGGCAACATCTTGACCATTACACCAAGCGGGTCGTCAAAACACACAGAAACATCAGAAATCAACTATCGTCATCATCACGGCTGCCAGCTGTCGCAGTCCGTTGCTGGACTCTGCCTCCCCCATATGGGGATTAAGAGCGGGGCTCCGCCAAAGCTAAGATGTGTGCTTTGGGGCGGAGATGTGTCGTAAGCAGCCAGTAGAATTTTGGCTTTAACACGTGATCAATAACAGCTTGAAATCCTAGCATCTTAGCATTGGTAGAGTCTCACCCTAATATGCCAATATTGATCACGCTTGGCTTACTGCGGATACGATGAAATAATGAAATAATAATGAAATAATGATTTATTTAGCAATTTGATTCACTTAGTAAATTCTTTTGCACGTCAAAACTTTTTTACCCTACCAGCGCCTCGACGTGAATGGCCTGCTGAGAAGAGACGCCGCAAGAAACTCAGACAGTTTTGCCTTTTTTAAAAATAAATTTCAATTTTACAATTATGTCAAATATAACTTAAAAATAAATACAAAATAAGTGCGGCTGAGCAGATTAACATGTCCATGCATATTTATCATTTAAATAATCATCTATTTTATAATAACCTTTCTTCATCAAGGTTGATTTAATAAACAACTTAAATTTTTGTTTAGGAAATTCAATAACATTTTCTGGTAATTTATTAAATATTTTGACACTTATTCCAATAAAAGACTTCCCAGTCTTATGAAGCCTGAGGCTTGGAACGGCAAGCTTATGTTTATTTCTTGTATTAAAGCTATGAAAGTTATCTTTTCTAGAAAAGTTATGTAGGTTCTTGCGTATATAAATTATGCAGTCAAAGATGTATTGAGACGCTGTAGTTAAAACTAAACAACTAAGCGTATTATAAAAACCCATGTGTATTTGACCCTTCAGCTATAAAAAGTTTAATGCTGGATTGTGATATCAATTAAAAGCACGCGATCGATATTTAAAATACATTGGAGTTGGACTATTATGAAAGGAAACGGCTTTCCCAGAAAGAATTATTTATTGCGACGCGCCGCTATAAATGTCAAAGAGCACTGTTAGCGCAGTCATTGAAGCGAAAAATATGGTCCAACCTCCGAATTTTTTTACTGTGAACCGATTTGCATGAAATTTTGGAATTAGTTTCATTGTACCCTTAAATTCAAAAGTGAAAATGATTTGAACGCCGCAACTACCCCTGGAGTGGTTGCCACCCCCATCTCGGGGGTAAGTATTTTTTTTTAAGATAACCTCGGATATCGATTGGATTACTAATTTTAAGCAAAAAATCATCTGGAAAGTTTTTCGATAAATCTAATACTTTTCAAGTTATTGGCAATTGAAAATTCGCAATTTTGTCACGTTTTTCATCGGTTTTTTGCAAATATCTCCAAAAATATAAGTTATATCGAAAATTTTATAAGGAACAAAATTGTAGCAGGTAAAAAATTAAATAATTTTGTTTATCCTTAAGTTTTCTATGTGCAATATTAAGATATATATTAAAGATCGTAGCCGTTTTTTATTTTGTCTGCAATTTAATCGATTTGGTCAATGTCATCTAGCGGCGAGCAGATGCATTTTATGGATTCTTATAATTAAAAGTTTTGTAGTGCTTGAAATAAGCTTTCAAATGAGTACAATTAAAAGTCTTTTGCACGAAAAATAAGTAAGCTGTATTACAAATAAGAGGATCATCGAATGCTTTTTCTTGTAAATCAATGGGTTTCACAAGTGCCATTTCCAAGCTATTCATGCTATCACAATTTATAAAACAGCATTGAAAAGGTAATTAGAAGAACTACAACATCCTTTATTGAAATATATAATTAAAAACGTTTTTCGAAAACGGTGAAGGGTTAAAGGGCTTAAGAGAGGCTGTGATTGCCGCTGCCACGCGCTCTTTAAACAATCATATCTCCGTCAGTTTTTGTTTAACAGAAATAACAAAATTACTAAATTTTTTGTCAGAAAAATACCTAAATTTTGTATCCCTACACTTTTATACGCATCTATCGTAATTTTTGAGATATTATGAAAAGAAGGTGGGATTTTTAAAATATGAGATTTTATATTTTTATTTTAATCCTGTCTATTTTGAAAAATATGTGTCCTAAAGCAGCCAAACTGATACAATTTATCAAACACTTCATAATAAAGTTAATTCTTGGCGGAATACGAATAATTTCAATTCTGGTGGAAATGGCACTTATGAAACCCATTGTTTTAAAAGAAAAAATATTGGATGCTCCTCTTATTTGTAATACAGCTTACTTATTTTACGTGCAAAAGACTTTTAATTGTACTCATTTGAAAGCTTATTTCAAGCACTACAAAACTCTTAATTATAAGAATGCATAAAATGCATCTGCTCGCCGCTAGATGACATTGACCACATCGATTAAAATGCAGACAAAATAAAAAACGGCTTTGATCTTTAATATCTAACTTAATATTGCACTTAGAATACGTTATAATAAACAAAATTGTTTAGTTTTTTACCTGCCACAATTTTGTTCCTCATAACATTATGGATAAAAGTTATATTTTTGGAGATATTTGCAAAAAACCGATGAAAAACGTGACAAAATTGCGAATATTCAATTGCCAATAACTTGAAAAGTATTAGATTTATCGAAAAACGTTATAAATGATTTTTTGCTTAAAATTAGTCTTCCTATCGATACCCGAGGTTATCTTAAAAAAAGAATACTCACCCCCGAGATGGGGTGGCAACCACTCCAGGGGTAGTTGCGGCGTTCAAATCATTTTCACTTTTGAATTGAAGGGTGCAATGAAACTAATTCCAAAATTTCATGCAAATCGGTTCACAGTAAAAAAATTCGGACCCAAAATGCTTCATTGCCTGCACTATGTGTTGGTAAAATCAATATGCTTTGACTTACGAACTCCCTTGTGCTATGTCATATTCTACCTACGTCGTAGAAGTTGGCTCTTTAATACGACCGACCTACTCGCGGAATAAAATAGTGGTTAGACCGTCATCTCACTCAATTCTGATTTGAGGACATTGTAACACGCATTCATGGATCTACAAGTTTGTTCTTTAATTTAAAAAAATAGAAATTAAGGAGCCAATAAAATAACGGGCAATCCCGCAATCTCCACATAATGAGTAATCGGCTTAGGTCGATATCCTTCAATACTTGGAACAGAGCCAACGATCGGTCTGACAAAGTAACTGATGATTCACGCACTAACTGGATCAAACTAATTGCGCTTCTGAAAGCTGGGACAGGTGGTGATTAAATTCTGACAGACCAAGGTCAGATCTTTGCCAGGCACATCTTTCCCACTGGGCACAATGGGCACGTGCCCAGGGCCCCGTGATCGATTGGGGCCCCACGTTTACCAAATAAGAGGTTTTAAGGCACATGTGCCGATTGCCCCTAAAAAGTGAAAGACAGCCCTGGTCTTTACTGATACTGTAGATCCTCTCGCTACGACTAGCAATAACCAGTAATAAGAGTTATCTGTAACCGTTAGTAGTGGGTATCTATAGCTTCACTTCTTAACCCGGCTTGTACCGTCAGCACTGGACTTGGTAACGCCCTTGTGTCAGAGGAGAATAAGAAGATGGACAGCGCGTCTATCGGTACCATACGAACATCTTAAGACGAATCATTTTATACTATTCATAACAAGACTTACCCGCATGCATTCAGGATTTCCGTGGCTCTCGCCTTGACGTCTTCAGGGAAATCTCCCGTCTTGATGAGATCTGGATCCGACACACAAGCTAACACCTACAACACGGGGGAAGAACATCACAATCTAGACTAGAAAACAACAATTAATTGAGAATTATTTACGACACGAAGTATTATACTCATAAAAAACTTTACATACAGTCATTCATAACCTTCATTCTGCATATATCTATATTATAAAAAAAGTTTTCTAGATTTCAATAAATTCTTAATCAATTCTACACAAAAGTTAGTTAACGAGAGGGTTAAAAGTTTGCGATGTTCTATTTACATGGATATTCAGGTAAATGGGTAAAATCAACATCTTACTCATAGATCGGAACAAAAGGATTGAAACGGAAATGTTTCCTGGATATATGATTGCACACAAGTGACTCTAAAGTAATTACCTGTCTGATGAATGTGATGGGCTTCTGGCCCATAGCGTGGGCGTCGCCGATGTTGGCCCATATCACCTTCTTGAAGGGCTTGTCGGCGCCCTGCGTACAACAAATGTAAGAAATAAATGTACATGCAGAAACAAACAATTTGCAATTTAGTAACGATGAGATTGAATCACGATAAAGGAGACACAAGGAATAACTTTGTACGTTTAAAATAATGAAGGATTTCTTTAATTGTAAGCAGTTTATTAGTTAATAGTAAATATTATGTGTTATGACAAGTCTTTCATCATAATTGCTTACAATTAATAGTGATAAGAGTGCAATTCACCTGTCTGGCTAATCTTATCACAATCCTCACCCCATTAATATTGTACAGTTTACATTACCGATAAGATAATTAGATCATAGGCAATACTCGCCAGGTATTATGTGACACATGCAAGTTAATAACGCCGACCTCGTGAGTTGATAATTTTTGCACATACATAGGATGCCTGTCAGGTAGGTATCATACAAAAATCAATCTTACTCAATAATGATAAGGTAACAATAATTAAATAATTCGCAAATAAAAATACATTAACCTTCGCCATTTTCTCCATTCGCAAGTAGGTACACTTTATCAGAACGCAGATGTACCTACGTGCATCATAAAAACTGCCAAGCAATTCATAAGTTTTAAGAAGACTTAAATAAAAACTTTGCTTAGCATGTTAGTCATTTTATTTTAAGGAGATTTTATTTTAAGGAGAATTGTGCACATACTATATTTCTTATTTGTGGGTAGTCGTGAACTATGGCGTGTTCAGTTCTCGGAATAATACCGGCCATCATGGAAGCATGTTGCAGTTAAATTACGCGAGCCTGCTATTTGCGTATAGTGACTTAGTGCAAATATTGCAAAAAAGAACTTTTTATACAATATTTTTGCTTGTATCATTGTGATGGTGAAGGTGATCATGAAAATTGCATTAGAGATCTGCATTATCCAGTATAACCCTGCCCAGGACCATTATTACCAAGGTAAGAAGTTCACATTCTCATTAAAAATATGCCATGAATAATTTATAATTCTAATTGTAGAATAATATTATTATTAAAACAGAAATAATGAAACTGGAGAGCAGACAATATTAATGAGACGACATAATTTTTTAGAATGTGATTTCCTATAATAAAGGGTAGGAAGTACTTGTGGAACACAAGTGGTTTAACTTAACAAATTGGTTTATTTTCAATTTTATTTAAAACATTTCACAGGTTACTTCTGTCATGATTTGAAATGTACTCTGTGACTTTTTATTTGATATTGCAATGGTTTACTTAACAAGAATAACACACAACAGTGTTAACAATATTCTTTAAAATCATCTAACAACGATCAAAGCTGATAAGTTAGCCAAGAGCTAACTCTTCTTTTCGTGTCGATGGCAAAACAAAACTAATATAAAATAATTACATATACAAGAGCTAACTAATCAGCCCAAATTAAAAAGAAATCATTATAAAAATCCTTCCAAATTTGTATCACCACCGCAGACACTATAAATAGGAAGTATAATTGTTTAACACAAATATGTTAATTGATATGACGTTAAAAATTGGAAAGTTTTAAGATATTATGAATACATCAAGTTTAGTGACAAGTTTATCAGTTGCGGTGGCCTTGACACTGTCTTGCGGTACACACTCCGCTGAGTAACAACTGGTTTAACCACAGCACGCTCAGCTTGCTCAGATTACATAACACTGGACCCATATGTTATGAGACCATCATCGTATTGTTTGTTACTGTTAACTTTCTGAACAAATTCTCTGAGCGATATTAATTATACATTGGACAGAATGAAAGAAACATAATGAAATAAGTAAGTAAATTAAAAACAAGAAAAATAATTGTGGAAGTAGAAATTAAATATGCCTTCAGACAGTTCTTCGATGCTATGTAGTTATCATCATGAAATTAGAATGGACACAATGTTTTATGGTTACATCTTCATTATTTGAAAAAGAGTATAAATCAGTAAAATATTCAGACATAAAATTTTTACTTTTGGTCTCATGCAGACATATTATTTCGAAAAAGTAACTATTTGCCATTGCATGATATTCACAGGAATTGATGATGTCAAAGAGATGATGGCGAAGTTATTGTAAGAATAGTTGGTAGTTATCATGTTTTCAATTTAACCTTCTGATGTGGAAGCAATTATTTTTATTTAGTTGCTCATCTGTGCGATGTACTTACTAATCTTTACTAGTATATGAAGTTCCAAGAGTAATGGAGAAGTAATCAATGTCAGCACACTATAAAATTCAGATTCTATGAAAATAAAATTGTGTTAAATAATGAATTATTGTTTTAATTATTAAAGATTTTTCTTAAAGCTCTAACAACACAATTGTACAATCCCATGGTATAACTATTTTGGCTCTTATTCTGTTTGGAATAAATATTCGCCAATATTAGTTTATTTGTTTTATATAATAGGTATGCATGAAACAGTTAGTAGAAAATGTTTAAGCAATATTTCCGTCCAATATGCTAGGTTAACTGTCGGCAATTTTAAATCACTTACCTTTTGTAGTTCCTTATCGATTTCCGTGGCACGAATTACCAGGGGACCGCGGACGGCGTATTCGAGTTTTATAACATTCGGGTTTAAATTATCTATCGTAAGGACTTTACTGGCCATGGTTCTAGCTGCTCCGAGGTTTCTCAAAGGATCTAATATCAGCGTGACAGGCTGTGACCTTACCGCGCCGCCCGACAACAAACGACTGGCGCGCGTCAACATTCTAATCTGTGGCGACATCCTTCCTTTCGTCGAAATCAACTGCACAACTTTAAACTTTTCGGAGCCTAAAAATACTTTAATAATTAAATATCATAACAAGCAATAAAGCGAAAAAATTGGGCACAAGTTATTCAGATAGGACACATAAACCGATTATTGTAAATAGCTAAAAGTTTGCGTTTCTTGTTCAATGACAGACACCTGCTGCTACTGTACAAGTTTTCGATCGATCGATATGTATCGGTACGTTTCTAACAACGAGCCCGAGAACAAGAAAATTACTATGCAATTAATCTCAAATGCTAGCGGCAATATTTGACCCCCACAGGGTTATCGTTATCAAATTATTGATAATATCAATACAAAAAAAAAAACAAATAAGCACACTGAATTTGTATGTTTTATCACTAACTTTATCACTCACGCCGATTTATGCACGTACAAACTACAGTAATATGTTATGTAAATTAAATTCTAGTACTACATGTTACGTAAATCTTCTTCTTTGAATCCAAATCAAAACAATTTGTTTCTTTCTATGTTATGATATTTTTGAATGTTTTGGCTTTGGAATTCAGTCAATTCAGCCAAATATTATGAAAAAATTACAAATGAAATCATTCATTAATACCAAAAAAAAAATGATTATTTAATAAAAGAGACGCGTTGTGAATATTTATGGAGTAGATTGTTGTAAATATTGATAGTTGATACCTTTCTTTTGAATTGAGTATTATATAACTTTCTCATTTCGTCATTTCGGACCAAACAGCGACCACGATCGCGCGCACTCCGTCCGCGCGCTTTATTTGAATGAATGAATGGTTGATCTTATTCTCAAACTTGTTCAAAACAAATAATGAACAAATTAATGTTGTAACTTGTATTGTACCCTAAGCTTGGTATTCTCACTTGTATCTTTATTTGTTTTAGAACTTTTAAAGATTTCTAACCTGGTACTTGGTATATTTACTGTCTATACAAATGTATAGTCTATGGTCTATACTTTGTGCATGGTTCTTTTCACTTTTCTGACAAAAAAGTTCCTATATGGACAAATCGTCGAAAACACAGCTTATCACAGATAACTATATCTTATCTTTAAAATAAAATAACAGAATAATTGTAATTTACTTTATTAAAAATTATACCCTGAAATTCAGAACAAAAAGGTTGGTTGTTGTGATTTTGTAGCTGTAAAAAACATAATTGCAGTCCCAGCCATAATTTAGTAAGACGTACAAATTACAGGCTAGTTAAAAATTAATGTTATAAACAGGGGCGTAGCTACCGCCGTATCTGCCGTATCAATTATACGGGGCCCCCGAGGCACGGGGGCCCCCAACTCGCGAAAACAAAAATTAATAAAAACTTCCAAAATTATAATTTGATGCAATTTTTTTCTATTGAGATATATTTACCTTTCCTAAGGGCCCCAAAATAATGTTTATACGGGGCCCCGCTAAGGCACGCTACGCTTCTGGTTATAAAACATCTAAAATCGGCCAGAAATATCTGTTTATATGTATAATTTGTAGACAGTAGTGCATATTAATCAGTAAAAGTTATTTGAAATGTAGGTATATAAATATGAACGTTAGTATTAAAAGTAAAGTCCTAATTATTTAAATTAATTGAATATATCCTACAGCTGAGTTCATATAATATAAAAATAATATTTATCTCGTCTAAAATCAAAACAAGGTTCTAAAATAGCAAAGTTATAATATTCTTTGGATGTGATTTTAAACTAAAAAGCAATCTATATCTATAAAACTCAAAGGTGACTGACTGACATAGTGATCTATCAACGCACAGCCCAAACCACTGGACGGATCGGGCTGAAATTTGGTATGCAGGTAGATGTTATGACGTAGGCGTCCGCTAAGAACGGATTTTGATTAATTCAACCCCTAAGGGGGTAAAATAGGGGATGAACGGTAGTATGAAACTTTGTCAATTTTAAACCTATCAGGCTGAGATTTTGCATACATAAAGCCACTATGACGTAGGCATCGCTTAATCAATGAGATTGATAAATTCCAACCCCCAACGGGGTAAAATAGGGGATGAACGGTAGTATGAAACTTTGTCAATTTTAAACCGATCGGGCTGAGACTTTGCATACATAAAGCTACTATGACGTAGGCATCGTTTAAGAAATGATATTTATAAATTCCAACCCCCAACGGGGTAAAATAGGGGATGAACGTTAGTATGAAACTTTGTCATTTTTTAACCGATTGGGCTGAGATTTTGCATTCATAAAGCTACTATGACGTAGGCATCGCCTAAGAAATGATATTGATAAATTTCAACCCTCAAGGGGGTCAAACAGGGGAGGAACGTAAGTATGAAACTTTGTCATTTTTAAACCAATCGGGCTGAGACTTTGCATTCATAAAGATAATATGACGAAAGCATCCCCTTTAAAGAATATTCGAAAATTTTATTTCTAAGGAGATAAAAAAGATGAAGAAACTAAAATTCACGCGGACGAAGTCGCGGGCGCCCGCTAGTCGGTCTATAAAACGAAAGATAAATCCTGCAAACAAGAGAGAGAGCGTATGTATTTAATTAAAAAGCTAGTGGCCCCCATTTTAATATGTATATAAGACTAATATGTATTACCAAACCAAATCTTAATAGCCATAATATAAAAAAATCGAGACGAAAAAGTTTACACGTACTTAGGAATGTATTGATAACTGTTTCGTACAAAAGAATTTGAGTTAATTTCGATTCATTCGTCATTAACTTTACTCATAGCGTTACAGTTACCTACCTACAACAGTAAACATAATGCGAATTTAACCAATACGAAATACCAACACGTCGTCGTCTATTTAGACCACTGCTCTGTAAACTTTTTGTGAAACTTCTGAAAGATGTCTAACATCTCTTGGAGAAGCGCGGGCTGCGGCAGAATCGTGGTGCGGAAGTGATAAGTACCAGGCTTCTGACGAAATCCACTGCCAGGTATCACGCATATACCTACGCCATAAAGAAGTAATTTTAAACTTATAAATATGTGCCATAAAGTCTCAAAGAGAAGAAGAAGAGAAAAGAAGAAGTTCAAAACTAACATACCAGTCTCTTCTAGGAGTTGCCAAGCGTAAAATGTATCAGGAGGCTTGCCATCTTTCTTCGCAGCTTCTATGGCTTTAGGTGGAAGGTCAAATTTTGGAAACGCGTACATTGCACCCTTAGCATGTAAAAAAGTAAAGAATATAAACCACTGTCTTTAATAACCAGTAAAATGTTGATATTAGACATTCGAGAAAGTAACAATTGACCTGTACGATATTGCACTTAAAGCCGTCCATCTTGTTAAATGTTTCCGCGATCATCTTGGCGCGCTTGCTCAGAGAGTCCAGCACATCTGTTTTTTCTTTGATCCAAAGCTCATATGATGGTTCTCCTTGTTGGGGTGGCTTAGCCTGCCATTGAAAGTATAATTAATTATTAAAGTTCAGAAAAGTAAGCCAATTAATGTCCATCATGTGAAATCATGTTTTAGTTGCAAACGTGGGTTTGGGTTTAATCACCACTCTTGCCAAATGCGGGATGGTGATCACAAACCCGGGCTTTGTTCAGAAAAACCGACTCAATTTTGGCCGATCTAGGAATCGAATCCAGGACAGGACCTCGACACCACGGCCTGGTACTTAAAACACAGCGCCATAGGGGCATTCAATTGTGGTATTGATTCATTTTATTTCATGTAGATTCAAAAAGAGTTGTATAACAAGCTCACCACCAAGTCGACAACAATTTGGCCAGCCGTGGTGGGGCATAGCATGGCGGAGATGGCCTTGTAAAGGTTAGCCTGCACCGGCGGGTCCACGTTGACCAGCTCCATCCAGCCGCCGCGTAGCCCGCACTCACCGCTGTACCCCTTGCTCACCGACATGAACGACGCCATCTCGATCCCTGTATCGTACGGCGGGCCCATTTCCTTCACAATCTGGAGGTAAAAATTAAAAAAGCTATAAAAATAAATAGTGTTTAGTTAATCAAACAGGTTAAGAAAACTCAATAAAATGTTCAATTGTTATTATTATTGTATAACCCATATCGTCCCACTGCAGGGCAAAGGCCTCCCTCCCCGTTTTCCAGTTTACACGGTCCAAAAGACAATTTTTAATAATACAATGTAAATCACATGCTGTCAGTTAAGTAATTTGACATCATCACACTATGGCAATAATCTGAAACACTTTACCTTTTTGAATGAAAAAAACTTGCTGCCCTCAGCATAGACGTTATCTTGGTAGACTTCATCAGCAAATAGGAACAATTTGTGTTGGTGCGCAAATTTTATGATACTTTCCATATTTTCGCGAGTCAGCACCTGTACATAGTTATTTATTACATTTAAACGATTACGGATGTACATAAGATTGTTGTGGGAGGCACACTCAGAGCAGAAAATAAAGCTTCAAACAGCTTCAAGCCCCTTTGTCCTCATATATTGCCGGGAGTAAATTGAATTAATAGATATGTGTAAAAAAGTGAATCAAAAAACTTCTCAGGAAATACCTAGTTAATTCACTAAGAAACCACGTAAAAGAGTCCTTTTTTACTAGTCCGTGTAAGAAAATAAAATGTTCATTGTTTTATGAACTCTTCTCACCTGGCCAGTAGGATTCCCAGGGTTAATAACGACTAGCGCCCGGACGGCGCAGTTCTTGGAGGCCTCGTCCCGCGCGCGCTCCAGCTCCGACACGTCCAGGCCCCAGTTGCGCTCCTCGTCCAGGTAGTATCCCACCTGCGCTAGACCGAACTCCGCCAGCGACGCCGAGTACAGAGGGTACTGCGGAATGGGGATCATCACACCTGAACAAAAAATATATCAACTTTGTAATTTTTGCTGCCAAGCTCTCAAAAATAATTTCTTTATTCAAACCAATAATTTCTTTCAACCTATAACTCAGCGTATGTATGTACTTCCTTTGGGAGAAAAAGTTAAAAAAAGGTTTCGTTATTTAAACGCTTCTACAATTCCCAAATGAAATTGGGACATGTTAAATAAAAGATTGTTTTCGGGATGCACTAACAGAAACGGCTTGTATTATGAGCGTTTGTATTGTTTAGAAATCTTTTACCGAAAGATAGTCCTAGAAATGATTTCGTACAATGAGAACCCCATCGCGCTTAAGGTTTTAGTAGGTATCCTTTAGACCAACCAGAAACTTTTCCGCCAACTTTATTGCAGAAGAGCTGGAGAACATTCTTGATGGCGTTGGAAGCGCCTGCAGAGAGGCAAACGTCCTGCCAGTTTGACTTGAACCCGTCGCGTTTCTCGATGTAGCCCGCCACGTCCCGCCGGATCAGCTCGATCCCATGCGACATGGTGTACGAGCCAGCAGACTTGCCTCTGCCAACACACGGTTCAAACTAAAGATATGCCCAAAATCCAATCAAGAATGTTTCATAGCATAACTTGTCAATCAGGGTGGCAGAAAATATTTTACTTACCCCATTCCTCCTAAAATCTTTGTAGCTCGTTCCTTGACATCTTCTGGATACCCACCCTTGTCTATTAGCTCTGGCATAACCACGGAAGCAAGAACCTTAAAAACATATTGTTGTCAATAAAATTATCGCTATAAATAGTAACCAGTCTATGACAGTATCATCAGAGACTCACCCCAAACCAACCTAGCTTAAGAAGTTAGTACTGCATTAGTACTAGTACATTTAAATAATTGGTACCTACTTGTTATTTAAATTTATTGCATTTTGAAAATGGTCAGCCTGCCTAACGTCAGGATGGCTGACCACTTGCAGTTTACCAAGTGGAAAACGCTTTATGGAAAATTAAAAATTGACAAGACATTTACGGTACCTTTATCTAGGTACACAATGAAACTACTAGGACATACCTGTCTAATATACGTGAGCGGTCTTTGGCCCATAGCGTGCGCATCTCCAACGTTTGCTCTTATAACTTTCTTGAATGGTTTTTTGCCGCCCTACAAAATAAATATGTAATTATATCTTGCTTATTCAACGCTGATTAATGGATACAAATAGTAATACTTATTCCTTAAGCACCGAAATTACGCAATGGCCTTGTTTTTTTTTTAGCTTACCACTGTGGTTGATATTTTGAGATTATTTTGTAAATGTAAACGTGTTTTTTTTTATAAATTTCTACACACTTAAGCATATTAGATAAAGAATTCGTACCTCATCAAGTTCTTTTTGTATTTCCGCCGCGCGTATTACAAGAGGCCCACGAACAGCGTATTCTAGCTTAATAACGTTTGGATTTAAATTTTCTAAGTTTAAGACCTTGCTCGCCATTGTCCTGGTTCCAAGGCCCCTAACGATATCAGCAACCAGTTTAAAGAAATTAAAGCAAGCCAAAGGTCCTCGTACAAAATGTTTCACCACCTTCACTCGAACTTCCATACTTTAAACTTACTAAAACAACTGGTTTATTTTGTAACCCCCAACTTTATGATATATCTTCATATATATTAACGACTGCATAATTTCTGTGACCTGAAATGTTGAAATAGTAGTAGAAAAACTAAATTTACCACGATTTATGTTTTTATGTTGATATTTATTGTTATTGGGTTATGTCCAATAAACAGCCAAAATTAATTTCAAAATTCTATTTATAAAAGCAAGACAATCATTCTTTCTGAATTACTGTCATATTAGAATTAAAATTCCTATTCCCATTAAAATAATACTCGCCGATATTAAACTACAATTATTTTAGTGATTTCTATTCAAAATTTCTCTTGGCAGCTTGATATGTCCCATCTGACATTTAAATTTGTTTTTTCGCGGTATCTGTTTGAGTCTCTTCCATCCAACTGGTCTCTTCGGAAGTATGGTTGAATAAAAATAGTCAAATTGCATTTTTTTTTTATATTAATTTATTAAGAAGAGCGGTTAAACTCAGATAAATAATTAAACGCACTTCAAGCCCTCATCAGTCACTCGGCTGCTATGTGTTATTAAATAATGAATAAGTGCAAAAAAATATCAGGTTAAATTAATAGAATAAAAAATAAAGTAGGTACTCGAATGGTCGAACACGAGTTTGAAAAGACAGCATCGGGCTGAAAAGGATACTGTCTATGGCTGTTACAAACTAAAAAAAATAAAAAAGTACCGCGTTTTCCCTTCCCGCGTCAAGTGGGTACATTTCTAAATTCATAAAGTTAAATCTCTGTTACAATAATTAATCATAATTTAAGTTAAATTTGTTTTCAATACTATTTTTAAAAGCTATGTTTTATTAGTTACAGATATAATGACTTTTTATAATTGCTATTTCGAATGCAATTTTGTGACTAAAGTGTTTGTGTGTGAAGAAAAATGAAAATTGTGTGTGTACCTACCTACTCATATAAACGTAATAATGATGAGTTATTATTTTATTACTATAATACTGCTGGCCTGCAGCACATTCATCGGCCAAAATCGCAGCAGGTAGAAAAAATTGACGTCGTTGGAATTTCCGTGGTAAGTAGGTAACATAGTTGCTCTTCTTGTCACAAATGATTTTCGTATACCTACCTTCAAACAAATCTTGCACAAACGAAATATCGAAATTAATTAAACGAAATGTTTTAAAGGAATAACTATAATAAAATAAAAAAGTTTACATTATACACACCAAAGTAACCGCCCCACCCAAAGATACTGGTATTCATCTGAGGGAGTACCTAGGTACCAATACCTTTATTATTATACTCAATGGAGTAGGTACCCACTTTTGTTGTTCACTTATTAACTTAACTATTCGTTAGGTATTATTTATTTTTGGGCTATTATAAAAAGCATATTTTTGTAATTCCAGAATAGTGTAGCATTCTGTCAACAAGTCATATTACTTACACCCACCACCATACAAAGTAAACCATGCTAATTTCCTTTACTTTTGGCATAGGCATTAATGGTAGAACATAATGATAATATTATTAATCTTACCATCAGGATACACGGCCGCAATAAAGGTTATTTGTAATAGTTATTAAATAAAAAAAACAAGTTAATTTCATAGTATTATCATTTTATTAGGAAAACAACTATTTTTTTTAAATTAATAACCTGATGTTTGCAAATCATGCATGAATCTTTATTTAAAGTAAAGAAAAAACATAATATTGGAATGTTCAATCGTCCATTAAACCAGTTTTAATTAGGTACTGGTAGAATCATCATCATCATCATCATCAGCCTATCGCAGCCCACTGCTAGACATAGGCCTCTCCTAGGGCTCTCCATTTAGACTGGTACAATAGGAAACTAAAATAATATAGCTTCATTAGCAAGTCTATCAGCTACTTCATTGCCTCTCAGCCCAGTGTGAGACCCACTGATGATGGTATCCACTGAAACTTTAGAGTCGGCATCAGCTTAGTAATAAACTCTAGGTTTCGATAAGGTGTGCTCGATGTACACCCATGTGTACATTGAGCATCAGAAACACAGCGAACAAGGTGTTGGAGCATACTCTTAGAGTCCTTTGAAATAACTACTTTATCAAAGTTATTGATTCGGATGTACTGAAGTGCTCCTAGTATTGCGACCAACTCTGCTCTCATGATGGAAATCGATGGAAATCTTTCCTGATTTTAATTTTAACGGATATATGCTGCTCCAACACCTCAATCACTTTTGCATCTATCAGTATACAATTTGTAATAGCAAAGAATACTTATACTGTAAATTGTGTAAGCTCATTAATCAATCATAAATCTTAGAACTGATGTACGGTTACGGTTAATCATTTCTGAGATGTCAATAGATGAAGTCCATGTTTTTCAAATATATTGGAATGTTTTTAATACAAACATCTCCAAGTTAGCACTACTATAAAGTTCCTTATGTTTGAGAAAATTATGGACATCAATGAGCATAGGAACATTGGTTTTTCAATAATTTGTAGTGTGAGATAATAAATATAAAAAATTATAAAATAATTTTACATTTTCATTAGAAAGTGAAGCACTTTTTAACCAGTATCTACAACCAAGCCAAAAACTTCTTATAAATAATGGGGGAACACTCAGTTCAGACTTCCGAATAAAACTGCCACAAATCCTCAATGCCTTATTTTGTAGAAAGTTTGTTTAGATGTGATCTAGGTCATTTTTTTTTTGATTTTTCTGCTTCCTAGCAATCTGTCCTGGGAACAATAAGAACAATTTCTTTATCCGAAAACTATTTCTGAACACTGTTATGTATGAGAGCTATAAGGTGCTGAAAAATTTCTTTTCAGCAGCTCTCTATGTGTCTTATCTCTTATTGTTTTTGGATTCTATTGAAAAGATTGGGAATGTCATGTCGCTTTAGTCTGACATACTGGAGGCCATCTCCACCACTCAGGGTTTGGCCAGTTCATTCACATGGGTTTTAAGCTTATCTTGATACTTTTAGCTGACTTGGGTAATTTCTTGTCTTACAGTTCCTATGTTTAAGTCCATATAAACGTAGGTATTTATTGCTGATAAACTGTGTGTGGGATACCAAACATTGTTCTAGGTGCTTTGGTTTGGAATCTTTCTAGGCTATTAATTCTATTGTCACTATCCATTTGTAAAAAATTTCGTACTATCCTACATGTATTTAATATGACGGCTTTTTGTAAATTACTAAATAAATATTTTGGCAGCTGAAGATTTTCTAATGCTTGATGAAGTTGTTTTGGTATGATGCCCGTAGTGGAGAGAATGATTGGAACGATTGTAACCTTTTGTAATTTCCACAGAAGAATTATTTCATTTTTCAAATCTAAGTATTTTGTCAGCTTTTCTGCAATAGTTGTTTGTAGATTGTGACTGTTTGGGATTGCTATATCAATAATGTATGCTGTTCTATTTACTTAATCTAATAAAATGATGTCTGGTCTATTGTAATGAATCGTACAATCAGTTAGTATGGCTCTATCAAAATACATCTTGTGAGTTTGATTTTCAAGAACAGGTTCTGGGCTATACTTGTAGTATGCTATAGGGGGTTGCGTTAAAAGCTTGTACATCTCTGCTAGCTTCTGATGGACGATGCTGGCGACTTAATCGTGCCGGTGCTTGTAATCGGTCTGCACAATAGCTCGACACGCTCCTGTTATGTGCTGAATCGTTTCTGATGCACTATTGCACTTCCTGCACATACTTATCAGTCGGTAAGTTGTGGTTTCTTAAAATATAATATATTTTTTGTAGTTCCTCGTTTCAATTACCTGGTCTTGGATTGCCACCATGAAACCCTCGGTCTCTGGGAACAACTCTCCACGATTTAGCCATTTGTTCGACGCATCTTTGTCGACGTGGGGCTGGCACAAATCTTGGCGGTGTCGTCCGTGCAGTGACTTCTGAGTCCATTCATTTATTTTAGTGTGCCTGTCTATTTGTTCTTCATTCTTCTGCGGTGTTCTGTCATGTAAGTTGAGGTCGTTCGCTGTTATCGCTCTGTGTAATGGTGAATTACCTAATGCTTTTATTATGGAAGAATGTTGGTTAGTAATCTGTTTGTTGTGTAAATTTTGAATGTCAATGAGTCCTCTGCCCCCCTAGCTACGAGGCAGTGTTAACCTTTGAATGCATGCCCTTGGGTGGTGTTTTCTGAATCTAGTCATCGTTGTGTTGATGGTTCTCTCTCTGAATGCTCTTAAGTTCTGTTTTATTCCAGTTGATTATACCAAAAGAATAAGTAATTACCTATTGGGATTGCGTATGTATTTATGGCCTTAATTATGTTCTTAGAATACAAATTACTTCTCAAAATAGAGTTTAACCGGTTTCTAAAAATATGTTTTAATGATAGTTTAATTTCTTTAGTATGTAGGTAGGTATTTGTTTCGACTGCTTATAGCCCAGATAGTTATATGCTTCATTTTCTTGTAACGCTTCAATTCGCTGGCTAGTTTGCATCTGATATTGGTGTGAATAATACTGTCCTGCTTTATCTGAATTAATTTTGCATTTGTCGATACCAAACTCCATACATATATATATCTTTCGTGTACCTTTCAGTAACGTCCGCTAGTTGGTGTAATTCATCCTCATGCGATGCATAGATAGAGCTTGATGTTCTCCATATAAAACAAGTGATTCACTTTGTATGTGTATTATAGTAACCTTCCTCACTTATGGATTTTAATGTATACTTATTCTGAATCTATAGCATTTAACATGTTGGAAAGTGGATTGAGCGCGACAGAACCACAGTGGGCTCAAAGCATCACCTTGGAAAATACCTCGCTGTATTTTAATGATTCCAGTCTCTGTTATACTACCTGTTGTGTTGATTTAAAGTCTTGTTGTCCAGTTTTGCATTGCAGTTCGTAGGTAAGTTATTATCTGGGGATGTATGTAACTTATAAATCTCTAGGACTTTCAACAGCCAAGAGTGTGGCACTGAATCATAGGCTTTTTTGTAGTCTATATACATTGAACAAAGGTTCTTTTTTTGTTTTTGTACCTGGTTTAGTATCACTGAGTCGATTGTGAGCTGTTCCTTGCATCCTTGGCTAGCTTTCCGGCATCCTTTTTGCTGTTCAGTTAAAATGTTGTGTGTGTCTAGGTGCTTATAAACTAACCGTGTGAGACAAGCTGTGATAATTTTATAAATATTTGAAGGCATGTTATCGGTCTGTATTTGGCGGGATTTTGTAAATCGTCTTTATCTTTTGGCAGCATAAAAGTGATTCCTGCAGTAATATACTGATTCATTGATCCAGGATCTTAAATAAAATTATTAATCCTACTACTATTATAAAGGCGAAAGTTTGTAAGTGTGGATGTATGGATGTATGGATGTTTGTTACTCTTTCACGTAAAAACTACTGAATGGATTTGAATGAAACTTTACCACAATATAGCTTAGCTTATACATCAGAATAACACATAGGATATTGGAAATCGAAATTCACGCGGACGGAGTCGCGGGCGGCCGCTAGTATGGTTATATTAATATGGATGCAAGTAGGTGAACTTCTTGTACCAGTAGTTATGGATGTAATCTGAACCTGGTGTTTTCCAATTGTGTATATTTCTGAGAATGTCATGAAAGACTTCTACCGGAATAGCTTGATACTCCATCTCTTGAATACATTGACCACTGTGTTGCTCTCTCTCTAACCAATTTGCTTCATGGTTATGTTATGTTCAATCGAGTTCTGCCAGATATAACTCCAGTAGTTTTGTAATTCGTGTATGTCTGGGGTGTTCGTATTTTACACTTGTACTTGGATGTTGTTGATTCTGTTCTCTTAATGTCCTGTAGAACAATTTCTCATTAGATTTAAATTGTATGTTCTGAATTTTTCGCATATGGCCAGTTTTGTATCTCCTTAATCGGCTACTGACAACAATTAACTTTTGTTTTAGTGTATCTAGAAAATGTGAAAGACTGGTATTCGGAGCTTCATGTGTGGAATGGATTTTAATTAAAATTTACTTGACGTGATCTGCTAGTTTATTGCTTCTATTTCCGTTAATGTAATGTGTGAGTCTAGTAACCTTTGTTCGTAAATCTGCTACCTTATTTTCTAGTCGTATAAGCCATCTTGGTTTTCTAGATTGGTTTCGTACATTAGAACTATTTGGAGGTATTTCAATTTTCGCTCCATTTATTTTGGCCGCTGTCCACGCAGCACAGTAGATAACTGTTTGGAACATTTCAAATTCAGTATTCTGATTTACATAACTTGGTAATATGTTGCTGTTCAGATAATGAATAGTAGAAGCTAGTTTCTTCGAGGCTTTCTGCTTCGGAATATAATTTCTATCGGTTGCCAGTATTATCGTTTTATAATACTCGTAAGCTTGTATAAAGGCATCTTCAATTTCAGTACATCTTCCTATGTCTCTACTTGAATTATATATGTGTGTACCAGTTGTGATGTTATCTTTATGTGTATCAGTTGTTAAGTGCTGTAAATCGGGGGTTTGGGAAAAGTGTTGTGTTGGTGAATGGGTGTGTGCTTGGCTTGACTGTGATTCTAATTCAGACAATGTCTGGGTATGTATTGAATTGATGTTTGTGTCGTCATTTATTTTTATTATTTGACGACCCGCTTGGTGTAATGGTCAAGATGTTGCCTATTACGCAAGAGGTCGCGGGTTCAATCCCTGAACAGGACAAACATTTGTGTGCATGAACATGTTTGTTTGTCCTGGTCTGGGTGTTATATGTATCTATTTAAGTATATTTGTAAAACCACTGTTGATTCTGATTTCTGTAACACGAGTGCTTAAGCTACTTATCACGGAGTCAGATCAATGTAGGTATGTGATGTCGTGAAATATTTATTTATTATTTATTTATTATTATTATGTCAACGTTTCTATTATTATATAGCTGTTCCCCACAGCTTTATTCCGTAAGCCCAAATAGGTTTAAGTATTGCCTTGTATTTCAACATTATGCTACTATCATTTAATAGTGATTTCCGACCAATGAGCCAGTTGTATTTACGGAGTTTTCCATCAAGCTGTTTTCTTTTGGTCCATATGTTTTTGCCATGTCAGTCTTCTGTCCAAATGCATTCCTACCTAAATATTTTGTGCTGTCTTCTTGTGGTATGTTGTTTAGTTTACGGGAGTACAGGTTTCTCTCCTTAGGGTGAATGTTATGTGAGTAGATTTTCTTTCGTTTGATTTAATTTTCCACCTCTTTAACCAATGTTCAATTTCGTGCAGGCGATTTTGCATCAAGTCTGACGCAGTTTTGGGGTTTTCGTGAGTGGCTAAAAGGGCCGTGTCATCTGCATATGTCGCAGCAGTTGTTTGACTGTTCGTCGTTAAATCTGCTGTAAAAATGAGGTACAGATTAGGGCCAAGTATGCTGCCCTGCTGTACACCTGACTTTATTTGTACTCAGATGTTCTGCGAAGGTGTTTGATTTCTCCAAGTCAGATCCAGCCCACCCTCCCTTGTTGTTATTGATTGGAGGTATTAGGTCCGTTCAATTTTTGGTTACCTTCCAAAGCGAGTAGTCTGTTTCTAACGTTGGGCCAAGATTAGCTAGCATGTGTTGAAAATTATCATTTGCGTAGTTGTTTGTGTGGATTTTTAGTTACTCTGACGCTTTATTAAATTTTGCTTTGTCGCTAGGATATCTTGAGGTTTGCCAGATTTTTCTGAGTTTCCGCCGAGTATTGATTTTTTCCATAATGTCTTTTGGATAAGAATTGTTTTTAAATAGTTTCCCTTTGCTTTTATTGATAGTGGTAGCAGTGTAAGCAGCACTATGGATGGTCAAGTTGAAGCTCTCCACCTCACCTTCAAGCTCTTCCGGTGCACTGATTTTAGTTTTCAGATTGATGGTGCTTGTTACAACGTTTTTGAAAGTTTCCCGATTTTCGAACTTTGAATATAATCTCAGATCTGGTTCCGTTTGTTAGAGTAATCATGGAGTTCATATTTAGGATTACTGGAGTGTGGTCCGAGGAGAGATCAGTAGGTACATGATTCGATGCTTATATTATTACTGCCAACAAGTCTTGTTATAAAGAAATCAGGCAGATCAGGAATTTTACCTCTTTCGGTTGGCCAGTATGCAGGTTTTGCCACCAGATCAATATTCCGACTTCATGTTTTCTGTTGCTTTAAAGAGTTGCCTTCCTCTTGTAGTAGTTAGCCTAGAGCCCCAGTGCATGCAGAGAGGGGGGGTTGCCCACCACATTCCATAACGGTGGGCAAAATTGCCTCGTTCGGCTCTGGCCGTGAGCGGAGCGTCGTGGCAGCGGTTCCAGTGGGGGCCGCCAAGCAGCTGGCCGGTGCAGGTCGGCTGCTCATCGGGTGGTCCTCGGTGCGGGTGACTACCCTCGCACCGAGGGCACGTCGGTGTTACCGCTGCCTAGGGGAGGGACACGTGGCCGAGAAGTGCCGCGCTCCCCTTGACTGCTCAGAACTGTGTTACCGTTGTGGCCAAACCGGCCACAAAGCCAGGAGCTGCACGGCCGCTAAGCCTCGTTGCCTTCTTTGCGAGGCAGCGAACAAACCGGCCGAGCACGTGCTGGGGACCAAAAAATGCCCCCAGCCAAAGATGCTGCCCGCCATCGCATTTCAGCGGTGGCTCGAGGAGGAGACTGAGGTGATGGATACATCCGTCCCCGCTCCTCCTCCGGTTCAAACCCGGGGATCGGATGTCGGGGCATCCGGTTCCCACTAAGGGTTCGAGAGGCGCGCGCGGCGTCCCCACGCGCCTTTCGAGGGGGCCGCAAGGCGTTATAAAAGCGAGGCCAACGCCATCGCGAGGGGGTGAGCGTGGGGCATAGCTCAGCAAGACCATACTCACCCCCACTGAATCGCGACCAGAGGGACCCGTCGGGTTTTAGTGGGTAGTCTGGGCACTTCCAGGAGTCCCACATAACCCCTATGCCGCCCCACGGCTGGGGGTATGCGTCAATGCATTTCCCGAAGAAAAAAAAAATAAAAAAACACAAATCCAATCACCTGCACTAACAAATCTTGGACCAAGTGTGGAGAAATAATGAACAATGTCATGGGGGGTCATTACATGTTTGAGCAGTAGACAGCAGATATTATTGTTTCAAGTTTGTTGTCCACCACTGCAATAGAAGTAGCCTGAATCTTTGGGGTGCAATATTCTTCCACAAGAAAGTGTTTGATATTGCTTTTAACAATCACCGCGGCGCCACCGTGGCTTTTGCCGGAGGGATGATTGGTTGTGTAAACTTTGTAGTTATTAAATGTTACATGGGACCTTGATGTAAACCTTGTTTCTGATATAAGTGCTATGTCTTCGGTCTTCGATCTTTTCAGTTTTTAGGAAGATATCAAGTTCTTGACGACGTTCCGTCAAGCCGTTAGCGTTCCAAGTGATTCCTCGGTGGTTGCGACTCATTTGTTTACTAGGCTAGTGACTAATTGATCTATGCGGTCCATCATTTTGTCCATCATTGTCATCATTTTGTGCTGTAGATTTTCTTAACTTGTTTCCATCATTTTAATTACGTCGTTGGGATCATTGTTTCTATTTAATGTGGAGGCTGGAGTTTTGTGTCGAGCGGCATCAGCATATGTTTTATTGGTGTAAGGTACTCATGTAGCAGAAGACTCAACATTTTTGATGTTCGATTTATTTATAGGTACTTGATCTTTAGTTTTCGGAGATTTGGAAGAAGTCTTCAAGATCCTTTCCTTGTACTTGTACTGTTTATAGATTTTGCAACCTTTTTAGCTGGCTGGGTGTTTCTCCTCACAGTTTGCACAGGTAGCCTCAGTATCTGGTATTTTGATGCGTTGAGTGGTCGGATGATCGTTGCCGCATTTGACACAGCGAAAGGGTTTGTAACACTGGTTTTTGGAGTGTCCGAATCTTTGGTATCTTTTGCATTGCAGTATCACCGTCTTTTATAAGGGGCTTCAAATGAGACTTTCGTTTGATTGAGGTGCTTTATGTTAAAAATGTCTTTATTAATCTGCTTTAGTTCTCAGTCGACATAGAACATTGGCAGTGGTGTTTTTGTACCGCGGTGGCGAACATTAACTACTTGCCTCACTTGATGTCCGTTACGTTCGATTTCTTTAGTTATATCCTCTGAGGCGTGCAGTCCTCGTAGTACTACCCTGTAGGCTTTTTCACATTTAAGCTGGTATGTGTAGTGCGAGATATTTCTTGCTATAAAGTTTTCTCTTATATGTAGCCTTGTAGTTGTATGTCTGTATATCTTTCGGCATGATTTTGGTTGTGTGCTCAGATCTAAGTGTAGTCATGGTAAACATTTCCGGTTTAATGAGGTCATTCAATTTGGCTTTCAAGAATGTTATATTAAGGACACCTGTCACAAATATATTTTCTTTATTTGTGTCAGTTTCTTTTGCCGTTTCTTCATCAAGTATTTCGAAGCCATTTTAGTTTAGGTATTTGAAAGCCTGTTGTATTTTTTATCTTTTTGTTAATTCTATCATGTGTTGGACTAGTCTCTTTGCGCTTCATTGTTCTGGAGGGAATTTTTTCTTTTTGCCATTCCACTGCACTTGTGATAATATTTGAACCACATACATGAGTCTGTTTTTCAACATGTTGTTGACTCTCTTTGGGCTATGCTCCTACCGAGTAGCTTCTTGTTCTTTCAAACATGGATGGATGTAATATTTGTTGGATTATATTTGTTTTCTGTTAGTTTGATTTTTTATTGTGTTCCATTAGATTCCCACGAATATAGGTCGACTAGCGGGCGCCTGCGACTTCGTCCGCATGGATTCCGGTTTTCCCGTTAGTGGTAGATTTTTCAAATAATCTTTAAAAGGGCATGCCTACGTTATAGTAGCTTTATGTATGCAAAATATCAGCCCGATCGGTTAAAAATTACATTGTTTCATACTGACGTTCATCCCCTATTTTACCCCCTTGGGGGTTGGAATTTATCAATATGATTGCTTAAGCGATGCCTACGCCATAGTAGCTTTATGTATGCAAAATATCAGCCCGATAGGTTTAAAATTGACAAAGTTTCATACTACCGTTCATCCCCTATTTTAACCCCTTGGGGGTTTAATTAATCAAAATCCTTTCTTAGCGGATGCCTACGTCATAACATCTACCTGCATACCAAATTTCAGCCCGATCCGTCCAGTGGTTTGGGCTGTGCGTTGATAGATCACTATGTCAGTCAGCCACCTTTGAGTTTTATAGATATAGATATATAAAATGGTCACAGGAAGGGTGACGCCTACTATGCCTTCGAGAGGGCAAATACTCACGACGTTTGCCAGGTCCGTCGCGACTAGCCCTAGCCTAGCGACTAGTTTCCTACCAGCCATTCAACTCATAGGCGCGTCTCCCACCGTAGGATTAGGGTATTTTTATAGAGATTTCCTTTCTCGCGGTCCGGGCGGTGAAGCCGAGACCCCCGACCGGTTACTCGGTTGCGGGTTGAGTTGGTCATTTCCTACCAATCTCCATCAGACGTGTATCAGGTCTTCGGTGTCAGGTTATTTACTGCCACCCAATACTCGGCGTTGTTGTTCCTTTAGCACCACCCAGGAGGTACGTGTGGGGTAGTGGATAGGTAATTCCCACGGGCGCGATCTAGTTGACCTCCCTGATCTAGCTCATAGCTGCATAAGCATATAAAAAGCTAGCATAGTCGAGCTAGCTTCTAATAAGCCGTCTAAGATGCGAAGGATGAACATCCCATGAGCTGCCTGCTAACATCTTGAGGACATTGAGAAGTTTGTAACATTTCTCACAAACCTCATTGATATGAGCAACCCACCTAAGTGCGGGGTTTATAGGGTAGTCAATTCCAGCCCAATCTTAACTATTTATTTATTTTTATTTCCAAGCGTAACTGATAATAAACATTGTTCAGTTTCAAAATTTTGTAAGATGGCACTGGCCTGGAATATTCTCTGTAGTTTTATAAATCATTGGTTGAGTAAACCATCTATCAGTGTAGATCTTTGTAAATTAAAGGCTGAGCAATATTTAACTAGATGGTCCAAGTTTGATATTTAATATGTAGAGCAATGTTTGTATCTGTGACTATTGACCAACTTTATACTTTTCAAGCAGGATATCTTCCATGTCTAAATGGCAAATCTCATTGTGTTCAAAGTAGCACTCTATAGTAGGGGAGGCCGGGATGCTAAATTTGTAGTTACTCGAGCGTCTTAGAGACCTATTGGATTCGATAGTTTAGGTCTCAAAATGAAAAAAAGTTCATTACAAGTTTTGTATTTTAGCGATGGGGAGAGCGTGTAAAAAAAATTTAAAATGTAAAAAAAAATTGGTATATGGAAATACTCCGGCGCGTTAGATTTTTATGCAGGAACATAAGCCGCCCACCTGGCGGCTGGCAGCGACCCGTCCTGATACGAGCAAAAGGGGAAACTGGAGGGGTTTAGTGGGTAGTGGGCGCTTATTTTGTGCGCCCGAGCCCCACACACGGTCGCGGGCTTAGCTAGCCCGCGGCGACATGGTGCGTCAATAGTACCTCTGTAGAATAATCTGCCAATTATATTGAGGGATATCGTTATTCTGACCATTTTTCATATAAAATAGTTATAATCAGCATACCCCGCCATATGAAGGGTTGATATTCGGTAGAGGTACATTAAAGGGTACAAGGATTCTCCCTGTATACTAATCTGACACGCTCGAGTGACTTCAAAAATCCCCGCTTCGCCTCCCCTACTACTACAAGTTCTTCTTCAATAGGAAATACCTACCATGATCGCGTTTCTGTGGTTTGTAATTGAGCATACCAAGTTAATGTTTTCTAGAGTTCCAAACTGGCTTACATTAAGCGCTTCACTTTTTATGTAGGTGCCTCGGAGTCCAGAGTCCTTACTATTTGATGGTCGAGCAGCTCATTCAAGTCGAAGTACCACTAAGCTCTTCCTCTCTTAAAAAAAAGAATTTGTAAAATAGGTACAGTCCGCAAATAATTCGAAAATAACCTAGGTATTTCGTGTATGGATCAAGAAATAAAATAACCAGTTTATTAATTTCATCGTTCATTTATTTTTACACAATATTTTCAACTAAAGTCAGACGATTGTCTAATAATAACTATAATAATCCCAATACAAAAATATTTCATCTTCTTATTCATATACTATTCTTAATATTGACAGATTTTTACCTTTTTACAATATATCAATTCTCATACAAGTATGTTTGTAGATATATGTAATTTCTTAAATAGATTAGTGTGATGTTTTTATAAAGAAATCTTTGTCTATCATTTATACATATTTATAGTTCATTTTGAATATACAATATATATTTTTTGCCTACAATAATGTACATCACAAGAATAAGGTCTGAACTAACAGTATGTACAACTCGAGTCTCGATTAACGAACTGATGATAATATCATTAAAAATTAAAAATTAACAACAGAAACATTATCTCACACATTTATGGCAAATCGTCAGTGAGCCCCACAAAATACAAATAAATTTTACCATAGACAATTATAAAACACAACACGGCTATATTTTACATAGTCTTAAACCGAAATAAATAAATTATCTTTCTATAGTATATTGCTTATTGTCAAACGAATTTAAAACCGTACTAAAGAACGGCGAGCGGGCGACACTCGCTGCCGGGCAACAATTCCTATGTTACTTAATTATGTACTAAGTCATTACACCTAGACCGGGCCCTGGGCCCTAGGAATGTTCAGGGCTAGCGGCGGAACATCGGCGCGGCCGTACGGACACGAACGTTGTAAAACGATAAAAATGTATAACAATTATTATAAGTCGTTACTCTCAAACGAAGTCGGAATGTAAAATTTAGTCTCTAAGTTAAAAATTTATAAATCTCTCTATATACATAACGTTCTTTAAACGGACAATATCACGCGTTGATATGGTTCTCTTCGTTCCGAAATAACAAGGGGCTCGACGCGCGTCAACGTCTCTGGCATAAGTACTGTGGCTTTCTAAAAGTCTCTCACGACACTGTTAAATCTTACAAATTAAAAATATCAGTCTAGAAGAACATTTTATGAAGTCGGTTATTGAATGCATAAAATACGTATTTTTGAGACTTCATGAGCTCTTATACTTTTCAACAAACAAACTTAAGTTATATTCTGAAAGCGCATTATATTAAAACGTTAAAGAGATGACACAAAACGGTCCGAAGACGTCAACGCGCACGTGCTCGGCCCCCAAATGTTCACCTCGCATAAACGGCGGTAATACATATTCATGGAGATTCGTTGAAAATCAATAATGCAAGTGGAACGATCGATCGAGCACGTCCAATGCCGAGCGAGTACTACAGTCGTTTACGAGAGGCTAGATCACGCAACTCGCGAGGGCTCCGCGGAAGTCGGCGGCCCTCGATTTTTGAGGCCGGGTCGGTCGAGAATTCGGTCGCCGGTCATTGTGGGACAAAAATATTGTAGTCGTCGACCGGACCGCGGAAGGCCCGAGATGGGTCAAGAGGTCTAGCTAAACAATTGTCCGGGGCACGATCGATAACCCCGTTCGAGACCGAGACGGCTCCGACGCTCCACTCGACCGAATCACGGGAGAGGCCTACGCGCTCTCGAGCGAGTAGATCTTGCGGGAGAACTTCCATGTCGCGACGAACGGAGGCAGGAGCGAGAAGCTAGGTCGGCGCCGGGCTCGCGTCGACGCGCGGGCCCGGCCGGGGCGGGGCTAGCAGTCGTGGTCCTCGTGCACGAGCTGCTGCGTGTCGGCGCCCGTGTCCAGCGCCGGGTCCAGCGCGCGCGCCGCCCCCGCGCCCGCGCCCGCGCCCCGCGCCGCGCGCGTCTCCGTCGACGACGGCGAGATCACCGCCGACACCACCTTCTCCTTCAGCTCCTCCGGCACCTCGTAGATGCCCGCTGGAACGGAACGTAAATGTTAGCGATACACGAGTACACCCTCGAGTCATTATAAGAGCGGTTAACGGAAAGTTCAAAGCGCTGCAATCGACTCATTCTCGAAAGTGGAGGAAGGTCCAGCTCTCCTAGATCTGAATCTTGTTTTAAACGTAGAGGGACGAGAATCTTTACTATTGCGTTAAAGACGTCTCCCGTGTGTGACTTTGAAGAAGCTTTGGAAAAGTATAGTGTCATATTACTCGTATAAAAACTTACGCAGTGGCGGCTCCGGCTCGCCGGCGGCGACGGCGCGCGTGACGGCGTCGTACATGGGGTTGCTGAAGTCGCGGCCCTTGCGCGCGGTGTCCTCCAGCGTGTAGGCGGGCTCGCCGCCGCCCACGCCGCCGAACTCCACGTTGGAGCCCTGCCGGAACGACACGCTCTGCGACGAAGCCAGGCTGCCCAGGCCGCCGCCCTTGCCGCTGCGGAGGAGGGTGGATTATGTTATTAAGAAACTGAAGTTTAAGCAGCCGGAGTATCATCCTGTCGGAGTGAAAACCAGCTCCAGAAGAAACAGTACGAAATATATGGAAAGAAGCAAAATAATATAAAACTAATTTTCCCGACGTTTCGGCTACTTTTCAGTAGCCGCGGTCATTCAAATCATCACAAGTCTACCCCCTCACTTGGAGTCCTTTTAGATTAATTACTTCGCAACGAATCTAATTCACCGAGGCTCGTATGTCTCGTTATGGATAAGTGTCACTCGAACGGTTAATAAAAGTGGAGTTCACGGCAGGAGCACGAATCCGACGACGAGGCATCGTATCAACCGTCAAATCGACACCCACGGACGTCCCGGAAAGTCAAATCGATGTCGACCATGAAACGAATAAAGCTCGAGTACTCACAAGGGTCGCTTCCTGACGACGAACCATGCGGCGGCGGCGCCGAGCGCGACGAGCAGCAGCAGCAGCACGGGCACGACGACGGCGGCGGCGGCGGCGGCGCGCGCGGCGGACACGGGCGCGGGCGCGGCGCACGCCGGCCCCGACAGCCCCGCGCCGCACACGCACGACACGCCGCCCTCCGCTTCTGCGCTCTCCACGCACGTGCCGCCGTTCTCGCACGGGCACGCTCGCGGCGCCGGACGCTCCGGTTCAACCGCTGCAAACACACAAGCAAGTTACAAATCGCATCGACACGCAGATACAGGGCCGTCTTTCACTTATAGGATAAGGGATCCGGAGGCTTGAAACCGGTTTGCTTATCGTGAGACCCTGGGCATGTATGTGCCGATTGTGCCCAGTTGGAAAGAAGGGTCGGCGTAGATAGTACGGGCAAATTTGGATCAGCTTAAATATAGATTGGGACTAGATGATTTGGACACGAGATTATCGAGGGTGGACGAGAGAAGATGCATACATTCAATATTGGATTACCGAAAGATCATCAGGACGACGATGATAATGATGATGTTTGCCTACTCGCGTGGCTCTGGTGAGCATAATCCTTATCAGGGGAGAGGTCCGTCTACAGCAGTGGACTACGATATACAGCAGTTGTACAAAATTATGGTTGATCTTGCGTGCGGATGAATCAGAGCAGACACGTAGACATAGGGCGGGATCCGGACGTTTCACTGCTACGGAAGAGAGTGGTGTAGTGGATTTTGGACACAACCTTATTGTAAGAGCGTTTTGAACCCTCTGTGGTACTGACCTGCGTCGCAAGCAAGCTCGTGCGTGATCCGCTTGGGCTGCGGCGCGGCGTCAGGGCAGGCGCAGCGGCGACCGCCCGGCACGGCCAGGCACAGGTGCGAGCACGGCGACCGCACGCACGCGCCGCTCACCGACACGTTGTAGCGCCGAGGGTGGTACACTGCACACAACACGCAAATATGGAATTACATAGTTTACTTATTAATTTTAAATATAGAAATCGATGTTTTTTTGCTTAGCGGCCGCCCGCGACTCCGTCCGCGTGGATTTCAAGTCCCTTTTTTCGCAATAATAGGCCTATGTTCTTTCTGAGAGTTTTCTGAGAGTTTTTTAATTAAAATCTGTTGAGGTTTTAATATTTTCGTGCAATATTTTTTCCCGTTATTCCCGTTCCCGTGGGAATTTTGCAATATCCTGTTGAAACTAAGCTTTAAGTTTACTTAGGTACTGGCGTGGCAAATTTTATGTCTAACTTAAGCGCTTTAGATAGTGCGTGGATATGTCAGTCAGTCAGGCAGTTTCTCCATTTATATATTTAAAGATTATTTAATGAAAGGCATCGCTACTGACCTTTCACAGCAGACGGGTTGACTAGATCCTTGGAGATGACGAAGGGCACTCCCCGGCCGAACTTGTCCTGGCGCACGAGCTCGCCGGTGTCGCGCGTGACCCAGTACAGCGAGGACTCGAACACGTCCAGCGACAGCGGGTGCCGCAGCAGCTCGCCCTGCAGCACCACGCGCCGCCGCGACCCGTCGTGCCGCATCGTCTCCACCGTGTTCAGCTTCGTGTCCGCCCAGTAGATGGAGTGGTCCATGGCCTGGTCCACCGCCAGCCCGGTCGGGTGCCGGATGTTCTCCGTCACCAGCGGCCGCCGCTTCGACCCGTCCATCCACGCGATCTCGATCTTGGGCGCGGAGCCGGCGTCCGCCCAGAACATGCGGCCCATCTGAGGATCTAGCACCAGCGACGTCGGGCTCTCGATGCCGGCGGAGACGAGCGCGCGCCTGTATCTGCCGTCGGTTCTCGCGACCATCACCCGGCCCCGCGGCTTGGAGCCGGTCCGGTCGGTCTCGGTCCAGTAGATGTTGTCGCCCATGTAGTCGACGGCGAGGGCCGTGGGCTTCGAGTTGCCCTTCATGTTCAGGTCTTGCGCGAAGCCGGTCTTCACCTTGCCGTCCAGAGCGTTGATCATGTAGGACCGTTTTATTGTCTTATCTGTAAAGTAAAATTCATGACACTTTTTAAATCTTACGTCTTTTCATCGCTTAATGTAAATCAAAGGCTATCTTTTGGGACCAGAATGTTTTGTTTAATAACGTATGTAATTAACGGAAGACACAAATAATAATACATATAATATTAATACCGTAGCTATCAGCCCAGAAGACCATCTCCCTCTTGGGGTCGTAGTCGATGGCCTCGATCCTCTTTTCGGAGGTGATGACGTCGAACTCGTCGTTCTTGTCCTGCACGAAGGCGCGGATCTCGGGCCCGTTGGCGAACATCAGGATGACGTCGTTCTCCACAGCCTTGCACACGCCTGAGAGGCTGTCTGCCAGTCTGGAATACGTGGAAACGTTATTAGAGACATAACACGTGCTTATTCATATGAGTTGGTGGCCAGGAGATAATAAGTTAAGGTTAAAGTAAAGTTAGAGGAAATTCCAAAAGTTGAACAATATACGATATGTCTGATGCGGATTTATTCTACTTGCGGTTTTTTATTTTATCAAATAATTTATACAGCCAACTTCGAAGTTTGTCTATTGCCGGTGTATTTTACAAGTTTTTGCGGTAATGTAGTCTATAATCGATAATCGGGGTAGCATATTCCAGTAGTCCTAGTAGAATGACGCCGCAATCACGAATTCACACGTAGAATTTCAAAAGTATGTAAAAAGTAAAAGCAGTGCAAGAATTACCTGAAACCTTCCCTACAATCGCACCCATAGCTGCCGTTGAGGTTGTTGCAGAGCTGCGAGCAGTGGTGCAGGCCCTGCGCGCACTCGTCCACGTCGACGCAGCGCTTGGGGTCCGCCGGCGAGATGATCCAGCCCTGGAAGCATGTGCAGATGTAGCCGCCGCCGCCCGGACCGCCGGTCGTCAGGTTCGTGCAGAAGTGCTCGCAGCCGCCTGGAAATACACGTAAGTTATGTATTATTATGTAGGATAGGAATAATTTACGTTCATTTTTGATGGGGATTAATGCAAATAAGGCAAGAGGGTCACCCGATGGTAAGTTATCACCACTGCCCATGGACATCAACAACCGTACAAGAATCGAAAATGTGTCGCCTGCCTAGATCTGGTTAGACCATTTTATAATATTTGCTTTGTTTAAGTAAATATCGATTTTATCAATGCGAACTAAAGGTGACACATAGAATAATGCCATGTAACAAATACTTTGTGTCATCATAAAGTTCATAACTTTTTTTTTGTAAAAAAAAATGTTTTTAACCGCTCGGAGCTGAAGCGGAGTGCAAGAGTGCCCACACACACGCAGTGTCCACGCGCATTTTCCGAGATTCGGCCAATATAACCGGGAGCTCGGTCTGGCCTTGTGTGGTGGAGAGAATCAGGGCCGTCTTTCACCTATTAGGGGCCCTGGGCACATGCGCATTTAAACCGCTTGTTTGTTAAATGTAGGGCCCCCTGAAACCTGGTCTAGGGGCCCCAATAAATCGCGAGGTCCTGCGGAAGTGCGCCCATTGCGCCCAGTGGGAAAGACGGGTCTGGTGGGAATCGTACCTTTGTCCAGATAAGTGCAGGTGTTGGCCTGGTGGCAGCCCAGCTCGTCGGAGCTGTCGCCGCAGTCGTCCTTGAGGTCGCAGAGCGCGGCGCGGTCGACGCAGCGCTTGTTGGCGCACTGGAACTGCGCGTACGGGTCGCACGGCCGCGCGCGCGCCGCGCACAGGGTCATGTTGTTCTCGTCCGAGCCGTCGCCGCAGTTGTCCACGCCGTCGCACACTTGGTATCTGCGGAGTTACGGATGTGATCAACGGATTAGGGTTGCAGATAAGTTTCTAAATTATAAGAATCGGTCCGCTTGCGACTACGGTTGATACACGTAACCGAGACGTCAAGCAGTAAGTCGTATACATATATATACTACATAATTAATATCGCGTTTAGTCCCGTTAAATAATTTTAGTCAAATTAGAGTTTCTAAATTGTTGCCTGATATAATTTCGTGTTACATTTCTCAAGACCGAAAAAATCAATCAGAAAGCATATTAGTACTTTTCTTAAAAGTGGTATAACTGGCCTTAAATCGAAATACTTAGGGTTTATAATTTTGAGAGAAGTTCTAATGCGAGTGGACGAGGATAGGGGCAAATGGACTGTGATAGCTGATGAGTATGATGATGATGATTAAAAGATCTTGCTCGGCCAATTGACCTCGGGACGTGATTCCTGTCTCTCACTCTCTGGTCATGATAGAGTCTGGTGAAAGAAGTGGGGCTAAAATAAATATGTATATTAAATAAATAAATTCCTTGGACTAACACACCAATTGCCTAGCCTCAAACTAAGCTCGAAGCTTGTGCTATGGATGCCAGGGAACGGATAGACATACTTAAATATGTACATTTATAAACATCCATGACTCGGGTACAAATGCCGATGTTCATCACACAAACATTTGCCCCTAGCGGGATTCTAACCCGCGACCTTTGGTTTTGTAGCCAGGGCCACTCGACCAACGGGCCTGACACTGAAAATGCAGATGTCAAGTTAGGTCGGATCGATTGTGATTTAAATCATATTAAATCAAGCCTGTTAGTGTAATTACCTGGGCACACAGCGATGGTTGTCGCAGTGGAAACGGCGCAGCGTGTCGCAGTTGAAGTTGGTGCAGATGGCGGGCGCCTCGTCGCTGCCGTCGCCGCAGTCGTCCGTGCCGTCGCACAGGTCCAGCTGCGACACGCACAGGTTGTTCGCGCATTGGAATCTGCGAAAGTAAGTTATACATGTTATTACTATGAGCACATAACAATCGGTAAATGGATAGCATGCAAACCGCAACATTTCATGTTCCAATAGACTTTATAAAAATAATCAATAATGTAATTAAATATTTTGGTTAATAGTGATATTGTAGTCACAATGAACGTACCTGCTATCAGGACAGTATCTGCCGCCGGGGTACCGCGGAGGGCAGCCGATCTCGTCGGACAAATCGCGGCAGTCGCGGTCGCCGTCGCAGCGGAAGTAGGCCGCGATGCAGTGGCCCGACTTGCACTGGAACGTGCCGTTCTTGCACTTGAACCCGCCGCAGTCCATCTCGTCGGAGTTGTCGCCGCAGTCGTCCTCGTGGTCGCAGCGCCAGCGCGACGAGATGCACTTGCCGTTGCCGCACTTGAACTCCGACTCGGAGCACTCGCGGTACTTGTGCTGGCACACCGCCTCCGCCTCGTCGCTGCCGTCGCCGCAGTCGTCGGTGAAGTCGCACAGCCACTGCTTGGGGATGCAGCGCATGTTGTCGCACGTGAAGTCCGTCTCCGAGTTGCACGTGGGGCAGTTCTCGGGCAGCTCGTCGGAGCCGTCGCGGCAGTCGTCCTTGCCGTCGCAGAACAGCCACTTGGGGATGCACCGGTAGTTGGACAGGCCGGGGCAGCGCCGCCAGCCGGTCGTGCAGTTCTTCTGCCGGCACATGTACGCCGGCTCGTCCGAGTCGTCGCCGCAGTCGTTGTCGAAGTCGCACATCCACAATTTCGGTATGCATCTTCCGTTCTTGCAGGAGAACTCCGAGTCGGGATTGCAGGGTCGGTTGTGGCACATGGCGGGGTCCTCGTCGCTGTGGTCCTTGCAGTCGGCGTCGCCGTCGCACTTCCAGCTGTCGAGGATGCAGCGGCCGCTCGACTTGCACTTGAACTCCAGCAGAGGGCACTCGTGCGCGCACTGAGCCTCGTCGGAGCCGTCGCCGCAGTCGTCGGTTCCGTCGCAGATAGTCGCGGCCGGGGTGCAGTTGGTGTTCTTACACTGGAACGACCCGGCGCGGCAGTGTCGGACCGGGCAGGTCTCAGGTTCATCCGATCCGTCCATGCAGTCCTTCTCGCCGTCGCACTTCCAGAACCAGGGCACGCACTTCTCATCTCGTCCGTTACACTGGTGTTGACCGTCCGTGCAGTTAGCTATACAAGTTTTCATGTCTCGGGCGAGGTAGAACTGGTTGGGACAAGCGCACTTGTACGTGGTAGCTCCCTCCTCGCCGTACCCTTCGATGTTCAAGTAGCTGGATTCATGAGGAGGAGCGATCAAGCAGAGATGGGAGCATCCGCCGTTGTTGTCGCCGCACGGGTTCGGGTACGGCAGCTGTCGCAGCGGATGAACTACGTGGATGTCGTACGGCCTGTGAGTCGTGTTCCGAAGTATCTTCAAGTTTTCACCCGAGTGTTTGTTCGCCTTGCTTATCGCTTTCAAGTTCCAATCAGTCCAGTAGATTTCGTCGTCGAAGAGACTGAGGGCGAACACGTGAGGCACTTTACTTCCCGAAAGAACGACGTGCCTGTGTCTTCCTAACAAATCAGCTGACCCAATGTAGTCCAAATGGGCATCGGCCCAGTAGATCCTGTCCGTGAAGTAGTCGATGGTCAACGCGTTCGGCCAGGCGATGTCTTGTTCCCAGTTCAGAATGACGGAGAAGTTGGAACCGTCCATGCCCATTCTTCCGATGTAAGCCTGCAGATGCCAAGAGGTGAAGTACAAGTAACCGATTCCTGGATGCACAACGATAGCTCGCGGATCGGCGATGCCCGTTTTGAGCGTTTTTCTCCTAGTTCCGTCGAGTTCGGAGACGTCCAAATTCTTCGAATGCCTGTCGAGCCAGTACAGCTTCCTTCCGATCCAGTCCACGGCGATTCCCTCGAGGCCGTGGGAGTCGTGCCGGATGACGACCTCCCTGGTCGGGTTGGGGTCGGTGTAGTCGGAGCGGTAGATGGTCTTGGCGGAGACGTCGGCGAAGTACATCATGTTCTCCTTGATGTCGAAGTCGATGGCGACGACGTTCATGAGATCCTGGTGCACGAGGTTGTAGAGCGCGGCGTCGGTGGACATGTTGCGCACGTAGTACTTGTTGGTGAAGATGACCCAGGCCGTGGTGTTGTCCTTGCGCTTGCAGGTGCGCTCGTCGGCCTCGCGCTCGTAGTAGCGCTCGTTGCACTTGCAGTAGTAGGAGCCCGGCGTGTTGGAGCAGTACTGCGAGCACACGCCCGGCGTCTCCAGGCACTCGTCCACGTCGGCGCACGCCTTGCCGTCCGGCAGCAGCTTGTAGCCCTGGTTGCAGTCGCAGTAGTAGCCGGTCAGCGTGTCGATGCACTTGTGCCCGCACTGGTTCACCTCCAGCTTGGCGCACTCGTCCACGTTGCAGTGCGCTGGCTCGTCCGACTCGTCCGTGCAGTCCGGCACCTTGTTGCACACGAGCCGCTGGTCGATGCACTGGTCGTTGGTGCACTTGAACTGGTTCGCCGGGCACGTCTTGTTCTCCTTGATGCAGCCGACCTCGTCCGAGCGGTCGCCGCAGTCGTCCTCGCCATCACAGCGGAAGTGGTTGCGGATGCACTTGAAGTTCTGGCACTTGAATTCCTGGTCAGTACACTGCTTGTAGAGCGTGTTGCAGCGCTTGCCCTCGTCGGAGCCGTCGCCGCAGTCGTTGTCGTGGTCGCAGAGCCAGCCCTCGTTGATGCAGCGGCCGTTGGTGCACTGGAACTGGTCGGGCGCGCAGGGCGCCGGCGCGGCGCAGTGGTGCAGCGTGACGTTCTCGTCGGCGCCGTCGATGCAGTCGGGGTCGCCGTCGCACAGCCACTTGCGCGGGATGCACTGCGCGCGGCCCCAGAACTTGTTCTCCTCGCAGGTGTACTCGGTCTCGGCGTCGCACTTGCGCTCGTTGCACTGGTGGCGGTCGTCCTCGTCGCTGTTGTCGAGGCAGTCGTTGTCGCCGTCGCAGATGTAGATGCGCGGGATGCAGTTGCCGTTGTCGCAGGTGAAGAGGTCGCCGAAGCAGGTGCGGCCCTCGGAGCGGCAGTACTCCGGCGGCTCGTCGGCGCCGTCGCCGCAGTCGTCGTCGCCGTCGCAGTACCAGGTGGCGGGGATGCAGCGGTGGTTGGGGCAGCGGAAGCTGTTCTGCGGGCACGTGCGCTGCGCGCAGTGGAGCGGGTCCTCGTCCGAGTTGTCGCCGCAGTCGTTGTCGCCGTCGCAGAGCCAGTACGGCTCCACGCAGATGTTGGTCTTCTCGCACTTGAGATGGTTCGCGGGGCAGGTGGTGTTCCGCGGGCAGCGCTCGTGCGTCTCGTCCGAGGTGACGTTGTCCTTGCAGTCGTTGATGCCGTTGCACACCTGCGTCATGGGGATGCAGCGCGAGTTGAGGCAGGTGAACTCGCCCTCGGCGCACGGCGGGTACGCGCAGCCCTCCTCGTCGGAGCCGTCCTTGCAGTCGTTCTCGTGGTCGCACGTCCACGACTTGAAGATGCACCGGCCGTTGTTGCAGCGGAACTCGTTGGGCGAGCACGAGTGGTACGCGCAGTAGTTGGCGTCCTCGTCGGAGTTGTCGCCGCAGTCGTCGTCGCCGTCGCACGACCACATGCGGCTGATGCACTTGCCGTTGGCGCAGAAGAACTTGCTCGGGTCGCAGGTGATGTTGCGGGCGACGCACATGCGGCCCTCGTTCACCAGCTTGGTGTTGTCGTCGCACTTGCACTCGACCGTGTTGTTGGGCGCGGGGTGGCAACTATGAGCGCAGCCGCCGTTCGATATCTTGCACGGATTGACGGAACACCTCTGCCTGCTGGGGCTGTATACGTGTATGTCCCGAGGGGAGTCATCCAATCGCTTTACCATCTCGATCATATTAGCTCCTGTGTGCTTCTCTGCACGGTACACTCCTCGAAGCTGCAGGTCGGTCCAGTAGATATAGTTTCCGAAAACTGTTATTGCGAATGGATAAATCGTCGCTGATATCAAAACTTCTCTCTCGGACCCGTCGAGTTTCGACCTTTCAATCTTTTCTCGTACGGCATCGGTCCAGTACAGCATCTGTTCGTCGAAGTCGATGGTGAGGCCGCTCGGCTGCGACAAGTCTTTGTCGATAATTGCCTTCTTGAGAGAGCCAGCCATTGTGGTTCTGTAGATTTTTCCGGAAGTTCCGAAGCGTCCCCAGTCGGTGTAGTACAGGGTTCCGTTGCAAGGGTCGACCACGATAGCGCGCGGTCGCTCCACCCTGGCTATCATCACCAGCTCGGATCCGTCTAGATTCATTGCGTAGATGGAGTTATTCGAGCTGTCGGTCCAGTAAATCTTCTTCTGGGTCCAATCGTATGAAATTCCCTCAGGGTTTATGCCTTTGTTGATGATGTTCTTTACATCAGTCGGGTCCGGAGCGCTGGCGGACATCCAAGCGATTCTCGCCCATGGTCGAATTTGCGTAAAGAAAAGTTTGTTGTCTGTGTAGTCGAATTCAACGCCCACGACGTTCGTGAGATTGCCGATGGGTTTGAAAGGAGTTCCCGTGGATTTGGGGTCCAAGTTGATGGCACGGATTTCAGTTCTGGTTGTGAAGACGAGGTACTCGTCAACGACGTCGCATTTCTTGTTGTTTTTACCGAGCTGTCCCGTGGCGCAGTCGCAGCGGAAGTTGTCGCCCTTGCCCGCGTCGGCGGGGTAGCTGAAGCAGAGCTGGTCGCAGCCGCCGTTGCCGTACTTCCTGCAGGGATTGCTCTCGTCTGTCGGCTGGTTGTTGACGTCAAAGATCACGATGTCCCGCAGTTTGGGCAAGTTCGTGCGCACTTTCTCAGGCATAGACATATTTCCGGGCAGTTTCGATGCTTTGTAGATCGTTTGCAAGTTCCTGTCGACCCAGTAAACGCTGCCTGTGTGGATGGCGATGCCCATTGGATTGGGTAAGTTGGAGCGGATGAGCTGTCTGTTGCCTCCGTTGTACGATATTTTTTGGATCTGGTCAAGTTTAGAGTCAACCCAGTATACGTCATGGGTCAACATGTCAATTGTCAGGTCTCGAGGATTCGAGATGCCGGAGCTGACAACAGTCTGCCAGTTGGAGCCGTCCAAATAAGCCTTTCCGATACGTGGGTACTGTCCGTAGTCGATCCAGTAGAGTAATCTCTTGATAGGATTGACAGCCAACTCTCTAGGGGCATCCATTGTAGTCTTGACTAAAACCTTCCTGTTGGAACCATCCAGCCAGCACATTTCTACGTAGTTCTCATGCGGGAAGACGTTGGTGAAGTAAAGGTTGCCCGCGATCCAGTCTACAGCCAGTCCCCTGATTCCGTTGCTGCCGATACCATCCTTGACAATGTGTTGCAGTTCGGTGCCGTTCGGTCTGATTCTGAATATGCCGTTCCATTGGCCTCTGTTGAACTCGACCCAGTAGATGTAGTTCTCGGCGAAGTGCACATCAACATGTAGAATATGGTGTCCCAAGCCAGTGACTGGAACCATAGCTTCGGCACTGGACTCGATACTGTAGCCGCGGATCAGATCTAACTGAGACACAACCGCGAAGGTCTTGTACGGGACGCAGTTCACTTCGTTTTCCTTGCGGTATCCGATGGAGCAGCCGCAGACTCGGGAGCCGCCGTCGCTGGGGATGCAGATCTGCTCGCAGCCGCCGTTGTTGAGGGTGCACGGGTGGTGGATCATCTTCCTCTTCTGATACACCGTGAGAGACTTGAGGTCGCTCTCGTTGTCCATGATCGTCTTGATGTTATCTCCGTTGGGAAGGTCAGCCTTGATGATCTTCTCATGTCGAGGGTCGAGGACGTAGAGCCTGGAGTCCAGAACTGCCACAACTTTAGGGTAGGAGATGGCGTTCTCCTCGGTCAGGATGGTCTTGCGGTCGTTGCCGTCGGTGTTGACGCTGATGACGCTGGGCGGGTACTGCGTGCTGAAGTAGACGATCTTGCGCTCGACGTCGATGGTGATGGCCTCGGGCCGCTCGATGGCGTCCACTAGGATGACTGGGTTGGTGCCGTCCATGTTGGCCTTGCCGATCTTCGCCGGAACTCCGTAGCCACCCTCGTCGGACCAATACACTTTTCTGAAATATTAAAAAGTTGTGATTAGTACATTATTTCCTTTTAGTTTCTAATCCTTTGCTCAATAAAGAAATATTCGGAAAACTATGTAACATATTTTGTTATAAGATCGAGCCGACTTATAAATTTCCAAATAAAAACATTGATAAACGTTTTATTACGTAAAATTCCAACTTTACACAACTCACCCCTCAGTGGGATCCAAGCAGAGCCCCCTTGGCTTGGCGATGGACATCTTGGTGCCGTCGTTGGCGAGCACGACGGTGCGGTAGCGCACCTTGCCCTCCACCTTGACGAGCTCGAGGTTGCTGGCGACGCGGTTGGCGAGGTAGAGGTTGCGGCCGAGCCAGTCGAAGGCGAGCGCGGCGGGCGCGCCCACGACGCCGGAGTCGGCGCCGAGGAACTCGCGCTTCTCGCCGCCGCCGTACGGCATGCTGTACACGGTGCAGTTCTCGTCGTCCTCGCCCGCACCGGAGCCCGAGCCGGCGCCCGCCTGCAGCCAGTACAGCGTGTGGCCTTGCCGGTCGTAGTCTAGTTGCACGCCGCCTGACGAAAACGTACAAAAAAGATGAGGCTTTGCATTTAATAAAATAATAATTCAGCTATCCATAGCTTCCAAATGTTGATATATAGTTGAATAATACATTTCAGTTTTTAAGTGTCGTAAGCAGTAATAAACAAACTCATACCTTGTATTCCAACTACGGATGCAAGTTGACCTGCTCTTCCTGATCCGTCTGATGACAAGTCGATGATCTGGGATCCCTTCAGGATCATAAGATACGATGATTCCTCTGCAAAATACAATATTTAAAATAAGTCTTCTTCCTTCCTATGTATTAAACAAAAAGTAACTGACCAGTAAATTATGTTTCATTTATATGTATTACCTCTCTCTACGGAAATATTGTAGTGAGGGATCATTCTTATACTTCGGTGGGGCAGCAATATGACACGACCGTAGATACTAGATATCTTTTTTTCATGACTTTTTATTAAGTATTTGATTTATTACATTTCCACTAAACTGCAAATATTTTAAGTGCAAATTGTTACACCTTATAAAGTGTTCAAGTCAATACTTTTTTGTACAATTAATTGATTTGTAATCTCGTACCTTCGACACACTTCCCGTCGGCCAGCAGCTTGAACCCTGGCTTGCAGATGCAGGTGTACTGCTGCGTGGCGTTGGGGCTGAGCAGGCACAGGTGCGCGCAGGGGTTGCTCCGGCATGGGGAGGTGTACGCGGGCTGCAGCGACGGGTGGTGCACGTGGATCGACAGCGGCTGCGAGATCAGGTGCGACACCACCGTCTGGTTCGTGCCCTGAGAAGACAAAAAGAACGACGTTAATGGTTGACAAAAGTGCAATTAAATAGGATGTAAAGAAATAAGACATTCAATTATAGCCCATTTCAGCTACATTTTATACGAAATTAAACTTGATTTCAAGGTATGACGTGTTTTTATGATTTTCCGTAGGTTCTTATTGCTTTACAATATTATCGAGTTTGTCAGCGAAATTATCTAAGCCGAAATGTGCAATTTATTTATGGTTTGAATGAACCTGTGTTGTAACATAAAATGATGGAAATTAAAAATACCTTGAATTTATGGGCCGAGAGAACCCTGTTCAGTTGGCGATCCGTCCAGTACAGCGTGTCCTCGAACAGCGTGAGCGAGTGCGGGTGCAGCAGGTAGTGGCTGCCGGCCAGCACCTGCTGCCGGCCCGTGCCGTTGTAGTAGCAGAAGTCGATGAAGTCCAGCTTCGAGTCGGCGAAGTACACGCGCTGCGTCGCCGTGTCCAGCGTCAGGCCGTTCGGCCAGTAGATCTTGGTCGTGATGATGGCCAGGCGCTGCGTGCCGTCCATGCCGACGCGCTCGATACGAGGGTTCTCGCCCCAGTCGGTCCAGAACAACCATCGCGCATTGGGAGCTGGATCCAGACACATTCCTCGAGGCTGCGTGATGTTCCCGCTCAGAAGTACCGCTCGGGCGCTGCCGTCCTCCTTGGCCACCTCGATGGTGTTGAGCTTGCTGTCGAGCCAGTAGATGTTGCCGGCGACCCAGTCGTAGGCGAGCCCCTCGACGAGGTCGAGCCCGGTGGAGATGATGACCTGCGGCTCGCTGCCGCGGTCGAGGCGCGAGATCTTCTTGAGCTTCATGTCGGACCAGAAGATGGTGCCGGTGTGCATGTCGGAGGCGGTGGCGACCACGTTCTCCACGTTGATGGGCACGCGCTCCAGGCCCTGCTCGTTGAGGTCGGCCACCAGGATCGAGTGCCGGTTCGAGATGATCAGGAACGCGCTCGAGTGGTTGTTGGCCTTGCACGTGTGGTTGTCCATCGTCAGTCTGGAATGGTTAAAATAATTATGAAGTAGATATAAAAAATGTATGCAGGATTTTCTCGATAGTGAGTAGCTAGATCCCGCTAGATGATTGCGGTTATTTTCTCCTGATCATTTGCTTGCAGGATCCTGAGCTGGTATTTTTTAAAATACATATACGTACTGAATCATTACAGTGTGTTTACATTACAATAATAATATCGTAATGTGAGACTACGTGAGAATGCCATATCGATTTGTGGATCCATAATTTCACGAACTGCCAAAAACAAAAGTGAAGTTTTGTTTAAAAGAATCAAAATAATAACCCATACCTGTATCCATCGACGCACCCGCAGGCGTAAGATCCCTTGGTGTTGGTGCAGACCTGCGAGCAGAGGCCGGGCGGGTCGCACTCGTCGATGTCGCGGCAGTTGAGCCCGCTGGCGTCCAGCTCCTCGCCGGGCGGGCACAGGCACAGCGGGCCCTCCGGCGTCGCCTTGCAGCCGTTCGAGCACAGCCCGGCCTGGTGCGAGCACTCCGCTAGGTCGCAGCTTGCACCTGCAGATAGAGATGTTAAAGTTAGATCACACTACAGAGATTAAAAAGATTCCGGCTCTTCTTTTCAGCAGGCCATTCACGTCCAACTGCTTATAGAAAAAAAAAGATAACTTGTGCAAAAGAATTTCTATGTAAATCAAACAACTTTGACTTTGAGATAGACGAGGTCCATCATATAACATGACGGAGGCCCGCCCCAGAGGATTATGCCATGGTTACAACGCTGGGCAGGCGGCATAATGACCGCAGTATGGTCGTTACACAGGAGAACGCTACTGTCCTAGTAGCTTCATCGAATACCCACAGAAAGAGATTCTAGACCGCCACACGCGACAGTGTACGATAATTGAATTAAAGATACAAAGTGAATAGAACCTACGTAAAAAAGCAGATGTAAAGGAATTAGTTAATAATTTTGTGGTTAAATGTATGTGATGTAATGTTACCTTCATCAGCGCCGTTGGGGCAGTCGAAGTTGTTGTCGCACACTTGCGTCAGATTGACGCAGCGGCCGGTGACGCCGGGACACTGCCATTGGCCGTAAGGGCACCTGCGGAAATTCAATTAAAAATTATATTTTATTTCATTTCACATGATAACTACCACATATTTCATAACATGCTATGGAAAAATATCTTTGATCCCCCCCAAATCATGGATTTATAAAAAGTGTTTGTTTATTTATCGAAATATTACAAATGAAAAATCCGCTAGATGACAGTAGGTAGGCGTAGGGTCTTACTGGTATGTACCAAATTGGTGAATTTTGACATGACATTGACAGATTCGTCATAATTCACCAATGACATTACAGTTAGACCTCTCGCCTGCGTATCTAGCGTATTTTACAATCGCAAACACCCCCATTATGTATAAGGCTGTCAATTTTATGAACTTCTTATTCGATTAATTTTTGAATTCAGTCTTAAATGTTATTCAGTTCATAAAATAAATGCTGAAATTTTTTAAAATGTTTTTTAAGATTGTGTCTACGTAACATACCTGAAGGGCGGCGGCTTGCAGGCGTGCTGCAGGCCCTCGTCGGAGCCGTCGCCGCAGTCGTCGTTGCCGTCGCAGACATAGGCCTTGAACACGCAGCGCGCGTTGTCGCAGCGGAAGTAGTTGGCCGCGCACTGCACTGCGCCGCACGTCGCCGGCTCGTCCGATAAGTCCTCGCAGTCTGGCGTGCCTGCAGTTCATCATCATGACCATCATCACCATTAATCATCATCATTGTAGTGCCCGTTGGTCTAGTGGTCAGAGACCATGGCTACAAAACCGAGGGTTTCGGGTTCGAATTCCGGCTTTTGTACTCGAGTCATGGATGTTTATAAACGTATTTGGAAACGTGCTATGGAAGCTAGGAAACAGAGAGATATATGTACTTATGTCTGTCTGTTTCCTAGCTTCCATGGTACGAGCTTCGAGCTTAGTTTTGTGTGTCAGCCCAAGGCATGTTAATACATGATGATGGTAATCCATCAGCATATTGCAGCTAACTCGTTTTTCCTATTAGCACCATGTTGGGTACCAAGTGGACTGCATTTTGTGTCCGACAAAAACACTGCTGCATCATACACAACTCAACACTGCTAACCATCCTTCCTGAATATCCTTTAGTCGTTTTTTATAACACGAAGAAATGGGACAGTCCTTTTAGTATTTTTACTTATTTGTAACGATTATTAAAGCAACAAAAAAAATGTTTAACATTATTGTGACCAATGTTTGATTTTTAGGACTACAAACTATTTTCAAATGGTCAAACGTTTGAGAGTGTTTCAGCGAGTGTATTCTAATAAACTTTACGGCTGCATCATAAGCGCTAGCTTACCGTCACAATACCAGGTGGAGGGTATGCAGATGGTGGAGGAGCGGCACTGGAACTGCTTGTCGGGCTGGCACTGGTGCGGCGCCAGCGACGGGCAGCCCGCCTCGTCGCTGCCGTCGTTGCAGTCAGGGATGCCGTCGCATTTGTATGCTTCCTGAAACATACACAATCATTAAACGAATTATATATGCATTGTATTTACTCTAGTTATAAAATAAATTGCAGAAATCGCTATTCACTATGTGTTTTAAGGATTATCTTATTTAATTTTAGTTGAGCAGTTATAAGTCAACTGTGACTACTTCTTCTACAATGTAAGCCAACTTCCAAATATGATAATGAATCTAGCTAAGGTGTCTTAAATCAAATCTGGAGGAGCCGAGAACCTATGTGAAATGTTTCTAATTTAGGGACGCAAAAATCTCTTGATCGTTGATTTATGAGTTAAATCTAACACATTTAGGTGTGATGGGAACAAACGAATGATTAGGTAAAAGGTGTAACTAAAACAAATGCTGCTACATTATTGCCAGACAGGGTAGAGGCTTGAAAGAGGAGAACTTTGCTCTAACCTCGAGGGCCATCTTTCACTTATGAGGGGCCCTGGACACATGGACCTTAAATCCCTTGTTTGGTATATAATGTGGGCACGTGCCTATTGTGCCCAGAGGGAAAGACGGGTCTGCTTATCTCTCTAACAAAAAGAACTAAAGTTCAAGTACGTACCTGCACGCACTGCTTGAGGTCGGCGCACTTGAACTGGCTGGCGAGGCAGGAGACGGGCGGGCAGTCGGCCTCGTCCATCTTGTCGAAGCAGTCGTCGTCGCCGTCGCATACCCACGACTGCGGGATGCAGTGCCCCGTGCGCGGACATGTGAACTGGAACGCGGAAACAATGGTAAAGTGCAAGGGAAACGATATTATTAAAGTGTCATTTTAGATCCAGAGTTTTTTGTCCAAGTCTTTCAAACGGATAGAATCGCGGTATAGTTTTACCATGAAAACAGGATGGTTTATAATTTTACCGCGATTCTATCCATTTAAAACTTGTTTTATTTCATGAGTAACAGACGCGTTAAACTAAGAAAACATCAAGTCTATCAACTCAAGTCCTTGTCCCACCAAGTTCTTGAGAAAAGTTGGATTTTCTTGTTATACCTGTCAATTCACCATACTCAGCTGAATTTCAGATATGCTTGTCCGTTTGCCATTATATCATTAGTCGAACTTTTTCCTTTGCTTTCCACATTACACAAACAGATTCCCTGCACTGCCTTCCAGCTCTACTATGACGTACGAGGAAGATTTTTCTTTGTCGTAGTATTGCATTAAATATCACTAAATAAAAATATCACAACATGCATAAAGTATCAAAAAGCTTACCTGGAAGTAGGCGCAAGTCTTCTCCGCGCAATGACTTCCCTCGTCCGAGCCATCGCCGCAGTCGTTCTCGGAGTCGCACTTCCACGTGTTGGGCACGCAGCGGCCGTTGTCGCACTGGAACTGCGACGCGCTGCACGTCACGTTGCCGCAGCCCGCCTCGTCCGAGTAGTCGCCGCAGTCGTTCTCCGAGTCGCACTTGAACGTCGCAGGGATGCAGCGGCCCGACTTGCACATGAAGTCCGATGGGCCGCACGTTGATTCTGCAAGTTTGGGAAGGTGTAAGTGAACACAGTTGTCTCATATTAATTTAATGGTCAAAATGGTTTGAAGGTAGCTTTGTGGAACATGAAGTCAAGATTTGATTGGCAAAGAAAAGGGATACTTGTCAAGTATGGTGTCGATAAATTCATGAAAAACCCTTTTAAATCATGCGCAGATTTCATCCACTAGGATCCCGTGATCTTGTGTCCCTTGGAAATCCTTACGGAAGTATATCAAGAACCCATTTAATAAAACTCATCCTTCTTGTAAACTGTCACCGCAATTCTTAACTAAAATAAAAAAAGTTAGAACTCACTGGTACAGTTAGCAAACTCCTCGTCACTGTTGTCCAAGCAATCGTCGTCGCCGTCGCAGACCCAGCTCTTGGGAATGCAGCGCTGGTTGTTGCAGGTGAAGTCCCAGGAGTTGGGGCAGGCCTGCACGGGCGGCTCGGAGTTGGGGTCGGCGACGCAGCTGGTGCCGTCCGGCGCGAGCTTCTCCCCGTACGGGCAGCCGCACTTCACCGTCAGCAGCTCCGTGTTGTTCCGCGGGATCGCGAAGCACAGCTTCTGGCAGTTGCCGTTGTTCCTCGAGCACGGCTGGTTCGGCTCGATCTTCTGCACCTCTTCGCTGTACACTTTCACTCCGTATAACCTGTTGGTCTGAGGCTCCCTAACCATGATATCCTCCTGCTCTCCGGTCAACTTGTGCAACCGAACGATCGCGTCCAATCTCCAGTCGGTTATATACATAAACTCCTTGTGGATGACGATCGAGAACGGATGTCTGATCAGTCTCGAGTTCACCGTTTTCACGTCGGTTCCGTCTAATTTCGCGTGCTGGACGTGATCGAGCAAGGCGTCGCACCAGTACAGTCGGTCCTCCTCGAAGTCTATCGAGAGACCGTTGGGCCACCCCAGCGTCACGTTCTCGAAGACCAGCAGACCGGTTCCGTCGGTGTTCGCCCGGCTGATGTTCGCGGGCCGGTCCCACTCGGAGAAGAATATGAATCCCTTGTTCGGATGCACGACGATGGCACGAGGTCTTTTCAAGTCTTTTAGAAGAGTTCTCTTATATGCTACGTTTCTCGTCGAGAGGACGTTGAGGGTTCCTTTCCTAGAGTCGATATAGTACAAGTTTTTGGAAGCCCAATCCACAGCAAGTCCTTCGACACCTTCGTTTTGTGAGGCAAGCACGATTTCCCTCGTGGTTCCGTTCCTGTGGACCCTGTATATGACGTCCTGCAAGACGTCCGAGTAGTAAATGTGTTCATCGCGCGAGTCGAAGTCCAAGCCGACGAACCTCGCTCGTCTCGACACGACCGGCAGGATCGCTTCGCTAAATCCTTCTATGACAGGGTTTAGAACTTTTCCTTTGATAAACCTCTGCTGGGAATACATAAGGAATTCTCTAACAAGATCACAGTTTCTTAAATCAGTTTCTAACCTATATCCGATGTTGCAGGCGCAGCGGTAGCCCAGGCCGCCGTTCTGGAGGGCGGTCACTATACACATCTGGGCGCACTCGCCGTTATTATTACTACAGGGGTTATTCACAGAGGTCTGTTTTAAAGAGTTTATCACAGTTATAGCTTTGGGATCGCGGATGTCCTTCATCTTGTATATGGCTTGTATGCTGGAGGATCCTTGGTACTTGTTGACGGAGCTGATGCCCTGCTTGGTGCTGTCGGACCAGTAGACGCGGTCCTCGTAGAGCGCGAGGCGGGAGGGGCTGGGCACCTGCTGTCCTCGGAGCACGAGGAACCTGTGGTTGCCCTCATAGTCTACTGTTTCGATGTAGTCGAGCAGCGAGTCGCACCAGAACACGCGCTTGGCGATGATGTCGACGGCAATACCGGACGCTTTGTATGCGGCCTCGGACACGATGGACTTGACGTGGGTTCCATCCATGTTTGCTCGGATTATCTGTAAACAAACAAGCAACGAGCCATTATAAATATGTTTTACAACGAAATGTATCGATCGAACGAAAACAATAGTTAGTAAACTTGTAAACTTAATGTCAAAGATACAAGAGTTATTTTACATTACTTTCGAACATTGATATTTATAACAAAAAGTCTTCTTACCTGACTACTATCCGCAACGAACATGAACCCCACAGTCGGATCCAGAGCAATATCGGCCGGATTGGTCAGGTTGGAGCCGAGCACGACGGCGTGGTACCTCCCGTCGAGCTCGAAGACGTCGATCTTCTGCCCCACGGCGTCGGCCACGTACAGCTTGTCGCCCACCCAGTCCACGGCCAGGGCCACGGGCGCCCACGAGCCCGCGATCGCGATGTCGTTGTTCGCGTAGCTCGTGATGCCGGCTGGCACGCTCAGGCGTTGCGAGTGGATCTGGGAAAAGATGAAGAAGAAAGATGAAGAAAGAAGCGTGTAACAATCTTAATGTTTTAAAAATAAAATTTTGTTTATTTATTTATTTATTTATTTATTTAAACTTTATTGCACGATATAAAAATTGTACAAAAGGCGGACTTAATGCCTCATGGCATTCTCTATCTGTCAACCTTAGGGTCAAACAGAAAGTGACTAGTAGGTAGGTAGTGCTATTAAAATTGAGTAAATATATGTTTATTACTTATACCTAACACATAATATACTACATAAACTATATATATACCTATTTAATTATGATGAGATTTGTACCAACATATTATTTAACCTGAAACTTCATCCCTAATACAAATATTATAAATGCGAAAGTAACAAATGCCACCTTCTATCGCGGGATCTGATAAATCCACTTGTACGAAGTCGCAGGCGGTCGCTAATTCGTTATTAATCTTGTTTACCTCGATTCCGATTCTCGATTTGATTAGGGAAGAAGTAAGTAAGAAAATAAATTGTCTTTCGTTATTATTATTAGATACTTAGCATTAATACTTAAGATTTTAACACTGACTGCTTAATCCGCCTGATGTAGGTAGTCTTGTGAATTCCGGTGGCAGGATTATTTCGTGTTTATTTGTTAGTGAAATAATATTTTTGAATATTATAGTAAGTTTTAAAAAAAAGGCATAACTGCTATGTTTCTTGCGGCGTCTCTTCACAGCAGGCCAATCACGTCGACGCGCTGGTAAGACGAAAAAAGTTTTGACGTGCAAAAGAATTTACTAAGTGAATCAAATTGCTGAATAAATTATTTAATTTCATTTCAAACAGAATTAGCTGGAAAAACGCTAGGACGAAGAAGAAGGTAATAAGTTAACAGAAATCCTCTCACCTTCCTCGTCTTAAGATCTGACCAGAAGAGCAGATTCCTCTTGAAGTGGAAGTCGAGGCCAGCAGCCGCCGACGCATTGGCGAGCGGCGCCGGCGCGCGGCCGTGCATGTCCATGCGCAGCACGCCCGCGCCGTGCGCCAGCGCCAGCCACGCCGCGCCGCCGCCCGCGTCCGCGCAGCGCCCGCCCTCCGCCAGACGGTAGCCCGCCGCGCATGCACACCGGTACGCTGGGAAACGTAACGAGGGATGATGTTATGCAGAACTATAGTGAGTAACTGTGCCGGGAGGAATATAGTAGTAGAAAAAGATAAAGAAGTCCTTCTCAATAGCAATACCAGCTAGTATTTTTTATTAGAAGAAAAACTTTGTGACCTCTTTCGTTTTTGCAAATCTCTTGGTGAAACTAGTACTTACGTATAAAACTTGTTTTCGGTTTAACTTGAAAAACTTGTTTTCAGTTTTTGACAAGTAAATATAATAAGATGTGATAGACATGCGTGATGTCTATCTCAGAAGAAAAAAAAAAAAAAAAATAAATAAATATCTCTGGACATTATTCACACAGCGCCATCTAGCCCCAAACTAAGCTGAAGCTTGTGCTATGGATGCCAGACAACGGATAAACATTACTTATATACTTTTTTTTTGTAAATATATACATATTTTATCAATTTTAATGGACTACGAAGGCACTCATATGAGAAGTAAAAAGGTGATAAAAAAAAATTGAAAGTCTTCAAGCGTCCACATTTTAAGCATCAGGTCAAGTTACTTTAACATTCAACTTAAAAAATGTGAGAATGATGACTGCCACAAATGGCCGACTGCATTTGCTACGCTGTTCACGCATACTCACATCCAGGCGTGTTAACACACAGCTGGTGACAGTATCCCCACTCCTTGCACTCGTCGCGGTCGACGCAGGTGCGGTTGTCGGCGGCGAGCTGCAGCCCCGCCGCGCACGCGCACGCGCCGCCCGCCGGCGACGCCACGCATTTGTACTCGCACTCCAGCGCTGGGCATGATGCCGTTGCTGGAGAAAAATAAGTATTAGGTTAAATAAAAATATAAACTAGGAATTGAGTCATATCTGGCTCGAAGGACCATGTAAGCATACAATGGACTGTCTTGATTTTTACGATTATAATTAAATTTTCATCAATGACTTTTAACTTAATAACTTACTAAAGTAGCCCAGCAAAAATGAGACTAATAATTTCCGACTTTTAAATTAGCTGTTTTATATAATTTAACTTAATTGTGAACATTATTTAATTAATATCCGCCTGTCCTTATCCCACACTAGGCGGGGTCGGCGTAACATATCTTCTCCTTCATAAGGAATTAAAATAAACACTCATAATAAGTTGGCAAGTAACTACTTAAGATTAATTTCATAGAAGTTTCCTAGTTAACGTCTTTTCCGCTTCAGGAGCTAAAAACTATACAAAAAAACTCACAACAAGCAGTTTCCTCATCAGCAGCATCTTCGCAATCCTTCTTTCCATCACAAAGCTGCGACCGTGCTATGCACTTGTGCGTGCCCCCGGGTCCGCCCTTAGGGCAGAGGTACTTGTTGTCGGGGCAGGCGATGGCGGTGCAGTTGGCCTCGTCGGAGCCGTCGCTGCAGTCCTTGTAGCCGTCGCAGTGGTACGTGGCCGGGATGCACAGCGCGTTGCTGCACCGGAACTGACCGATGTGGCACGCGGGGAAACCTGGAAATTGCCGAAGAATGTTAATTTAATTATCTTTACGACAATAGGTCCTGGATTCGATTCCCAGGTCTGGCAAAGTTTTTTGTCGGTTTTTCCGAACACGGTCCAGGTTTGCAATCACCAAACCTCATTTGATAAGCGTTGTGGATTAAGATAGCGTTACACATCTGTGAAACGAAATCATTATTTCAAATGATGGAGGCCTTTGCCAGCAGAACATAAATAGGCTAATACTTTACTACCTACTTACGAGAATAGTCTTTTGTAATGTTGAATAAATAAATATGCTTCAATATCACATTGATTGATCTGGATCCCTGGAAAGTACCTAGTTTAAGTTTTTTTGATTTTCCGTACTTACAGATAAAGCAAAGTGTACCTAGGTGTACGTAAGTACCTAGTCAAAGTGTTAGGTACACTATGCTTGAGGTTTCGTTGTGTTTCAAAAGTCTAATACCTTGTATCGGAGAATAATAGCAAATCCTAAGGGCTTAGATTGGTCGTATGTGAGGTAAATCAATATTACATTTGAGAGACAATTCAAGGCCATTCAATTCTGGCTATTTCCTACACTCTTGCTCTATAGGTACGCTACCCGGATAAAAATAGGCGCTTGTATATTTTACCTCTGTTAAAACAAAGAAATATTTGCTGCCAATTCGGACAGTTTGTTTATTCATTTCTAAATAAATAGCAACAGTGAATTGATTTTCCTGTTCATAAACTACGGTTCCGCATAGCTCCGATAATGAGTGCAAATTCAATGAATTATTTTCTACGTAGAAGTACGCACCTATTTAATCGGCTTTTATTTGTGTATAGCAACGGTGGAAAACCAGCTAGCAGGTCGCCTGATGGTAAGCAATCAATAGCGCTCATGGACATCTGCGATATAGGTACGCCCCATACCCATACCCTTTCTAACTGAATGTTAGTTCTTCTTAGTTGCCTGCTAAGTCAGTTGCCGATGTTTCTAGAAGGTTTGTGTTAAATAAAGTACTTACTACAATGTGCCTCGTCGGAGTTGTCGCCGCAGTCGTCCTTGTGGTCGCACTTGGCGGCCGCGTCCACGCACTTGGTCCCGGAGGCGCAGCGGAACTGGTCCAGCCGGCACGCCAGCGTCTGCCCGGGGCAGTCCTGCTCGTCTTTACCCGTCCTACAGTCTAAATATCTGGAATCAGACAACAAAGGATGAGGAGCCTCTCAAAAGAATAACTATTCATTAATCTGTGAGGAGCTTTTTTGTTGTCAAACAACTTCTGTCGAGTCATGCAAGTCCGTTTAATAAAGTTAATATCAATTGGGTATTTGAGTGCATACGAAATAAATTATGATATTCCAACATTAAAGATGAAATCAAAAATTAAGTACAATGTTTTAACCCACAGTTACTTTTGAGCTTTTAACAAATTATTACACCTAATTGAAACTAAAAGAGTATTGATTTGACTATTCACAAATGTGACGTCACAATTCTCTATTCCATACAGATTTTCGTACAAGTTTACGTTTTTGACATTTAATAAAAAAAAGGTGATTTGACCTGTCAGTCAAATAGCGGATTGTCAAATATTTCAATCATACCATCTCATACTCGTATATTATATACTTGTAGTAGTATCGTATATTACATAGTACATATTTTATGTGATGTTTTTTTTACAAAACGTATATTCGTGTAAATTGGAATCCATTGATAACATGATATAATAAGACTTCACTTTTAAATCATAAAACGTTACAAAATGAAATATTCGTACTTTTTATTTATTTACTAGTCAGCAAACTCACAATCACAATATTGTCGTAGGCTTATTGCTAGCCAAGTGATAATATAACAGTAAGTAATATAGGTACGACATTTCAAGTGCCAGTTGGTGGAACTACTCACCCGTCACATCTCTTTTCTTTAGGTATACAAGGTCCCTGTGAGGAGGAGACCTTGCCCGGGCCCGCGCCCTCCACGCCGCACTGGAAGTCGTCTGTCTGGCACTTGCGGTACACTGCAACAAACAAGTTATATTCATTAGAGATAGGGGACATTATCACAGCAACTAAAAAAAATATTGTTAAGTTACTTTGCTGCATAAATTGGTTATTGGTACTATGGATTTATAACGGACTTGTGCTTGCACTAGCTTACACAAAGAATTATAATGTAATAAGTATTATTTTTATGATAAACACAAGTGTTTTTCGCTTAAAGTATTTTTCAGAGGTTTCATGGAACGTTAAATTATATTATACGAATACTTGTTGGTGCTTACACGGTTTCCTCTACAACACGTTTTTCCGAGCGGTGATTTGTATTTATAAAAAGTTGCAAAATGCCCTGGGTCTGGCACGTAATATACTAGCACTTCGCTAAATAAAGAACCCTTTATACGGCGTGTTTTCCACAAATTTCTTAGAAAAACAATTTTAAAACTACACAAAGGCCTCTCGCGACGGAGGCACTCCACGGTTCAAAGGCAGGTTTTTGCATAACTTTATATGAAAATCGCATTATATCGCACTCCATGTGAGGACGCGCCTTTCTGAGTTCACAATGGGTTAGTGGGTTATAAGGTTCTAGTCGCACGGGGAAATGCTCATCTCTGGTCTAATTTAAGAGGCGCCGCACTTTAAAGTACCTACATCTCACTATGAACGCTTGAATAATATCCGGAATCATGATCCAACGAAAACAGTGTTTCAAAATTTTACTTAGCAGAAAATATTTTATGGAAGGAATTCGGATTTTAGTAGGTACCATGAATTTTGTCATAATATTGAAAACTAGACTACTTATTTAGTTAACATGTAGGATTGTAGGTAGGTATTTCCGATAAAAGTTTTAGTCGTGTTTAGTTGCTTGTAGTTTTGAAGTAAAACCTTGTCCAATAGTCCTAATCCAATATTTGCGGGTATCTTATAAACATTGTGTAGCCGGTACAAAGCTCCGCATTGTCGGGTCCGGTGCCGCGCCGGTGGTCCGGAAACAGCACACTCGGCTGCGCAATCGCGAAGAATTAAACCTTTTGTCTTGACCCGCAATGTCTCGGACAAACGCGGCCGACTCATTATTGTGAGCGCGGACCCTTGAGAATGGGCCGCCTCCTTCTCGTTGCCTTTTTGAACACGATACAAGGTTTTTGTTACCGATTAAATCTATTTATTGAAACGTTTGCTTCATCTAGTGCGACGAAGTTCTTATTGTTATACTTAGTTTTAGTAAATACTGTCTGCCTATTTTTATGTTATTTTTTGAATAGATTGACACCTAGTTGGCCGAATTTGCTGATAGCAAATGTCAACACAGTTGCCACTATTCACCAGTTGATACATACTTCACCTATTGATTAAGCTGGAGGAGCTCGATGGCACAGTGGGTAGCGCGATCGGCCTGCGTTTGCCAAAGTTACGCATCTTTCGCAGGTGTCGGTCATCAGATGGGTGACCGAAAATTTCATCTCTAGCTCCTCCGTGCTTAAAGTGCGTTCCGAAGAAGGCACGTTAAGTCATAGCTCCTGTGCCTGATCTCTCTACGGTCGTGTCAGGTTGCTGTCCCACCGAACTATGCGAGTGAGGAAATAGGGAAGTGCACCTGTGCTTGCGCAGTCACTTGTGTACCTACTATGTATAATATATCTTGCGTAGGTACCTATCAGGCTGATCGTAAGATCGGCCGTGGTGGCCGAAAAACGGCCAGAGTGGTCTATTCATTAAGTGATACCTATTTCAGAGACGTAAGTTCATTGTGCTGTAGACCCAGAACTTTATTTAGGCAATGTAAGCCCTTATCGTTGTTCGAAGATACAGTTTTCGAATTAGGTTGGATTTAGTTAGTTTCTTTGAATGTTTTGTATTTGCCATACGTTTATTCGTTGTGTCGCGGATTTTCTTTCGAAAGCGGGAAACCGCTTTGGGAACATTGTAAGCGAAAAAAAACTTGGCTTCTAGTTTTAGACTTCCACAGCATTGAAATATGTTGAATTAAGCAGATAATATTGACGTGCTGTTAGGAATAGACTCAGTATCAAAACATTAATACGAGTTTATATAAACAACATTCAAACAGAGACGAACTTCTTAGCTATCCATGGATTCTCCGTGCGGGTGCCGGGTCCATCGCGTGGAACAGAGAGGAATGTCAGTCGGCGCCTGGGACTTGCGACCCAGCGTGTAGGTTTAAGGGGCCCCTTTATAGTATACTAACGATCACCTCCACCGATGACATTCCTCTCCCTTCCCAACCATATTTGGTATGAGCCGAGTAAAGCGGCTTTAGTTGCTCTTTCCAGTAACGAGCTAATATTAGATCTTGGTAATCCTAAGTCCTTCAGTAGGTTGTAGAGAGATTTCGCTGGTATACCTCTCGCACCCACTTCCACAGCATACAACCGTGCTATATAACCATTTCGTTGGTTAGGTCATAATACTTATTTGTTTTAAACGCGTGATCTTTGGGAATGTTTGTCTCCCATGGAACAGTAAGTTCTACCAACAGTACGCGCTTAAGTTTTCTAGAATAAATGAAAAGGTCTGGTCTAGACGACGATAACGCAATGTCCTCTGGAATACTGTAGTGCTTTTCATACGTGTCCATCATGATCTTCCAATCTGGAGCTACACTAACGATGGAGTAAGGTTTGACTTTGGACTTCTTGGTAGATCCTTCCTTGACGAAGTTGATGTTCCTTGTATTCGTCGTCAAACCTTTTGCTGCTCTTGCTATTGAAAGGCTCACCGCTTCACGTATGATCTGCAACACTCCGTCATGGCGGCGAGAGTAGTGACCTCTGTCTAGGAGTACTCTGCATCCCACCAACAAATGCCTTGCGGTACCTACGGCCTCACCACAGAGCAGACAGGTTTTGTCCACCGCCATTCCCCACCTTACAAGGTTGCTCTGATCGGGTAGGGTCAACTGAAAGGCATTCAGATAGAATTTAAGCAAAAATTAAGTAATTTTATTCTGCAATTTTATTTTGATAGTTAATTTTTTAGCACGTTAAAACTTGCTAGGCTTCTGTGTGAAGAAAAATTTAGGATACATACCTACAATATCAAATCACTTAATTATTAGTAGTATCAGCCTATTAATGTCCCACTGCAGGGCAAAGGCCTCCATCATAAGATGGGTTTTGGCTTAATCACCACGCTTGCCAAATGCGGATTATGTGTTGAAATTGTTACTTATCTCTTTTGTCTCTGTGTTTAAAAGGATCATAATCTATGTAATTTATTTCTAGTGCTGCAGTACAAAGAAGCCTGTGAACTCGTTGCCGGGTAATACCGGGGCATTGTGATCTCGGGACCGCCTCAGGATGAGAGGATTACCGAGGACTAGCCTCCGGCAGCAGGCGCCTCTTACAACGGCTTATTTACATTTATTTTAGAGAGAAGAATAAAAATATATTGGCGATACAGGAATTGGTTCTTTTTGCTGCATCCTGAGAGCGGTACATACGGGAATTGGATCTCTTTACCATCGCGTTTCGGTACGCTTAGTTTAGTTTCAATACGTGAGCATTTTTAGAAACGGGTCAATTATACCGGATGCTATGTTTAGTAAGTTAAGTAAAATATTTTTGCAAGTTAAATCTTCCTTCCGTCGAAAGACAGATGTATTAATTAGTCCTGATAACAATGGTGATCAAATGCATTGTGTTGAAACCAGCAAATCCAAGCATTTGGTGAATAGACCATTTTATTTTGGTCCGATAGTAATTGTGTGCCTCCGAATTGTTACGCAAAGGTGTCGGACGTAAGTTCCCAATTCCGATTCAGGTATAGGTGGAGGTACGTGTGGGTAATCTAGTCTTAGCCCGGGCTCGCCTGGGCACAACTTCCACAAATCTGCCACAGACTGCCGTTATCGTCAAAACAGTTAACTCTGTCGTATGTACACAGTGTGATAGTCAAATACAGTATAGAAAATATCTAAAAAATGAAGTCAACATTGTACAGAGATTATATCGCTCTTTAAAATGGCTACAGAGACTTAAAAATACTTAGTAACATTTAACATTCTTATATTCAACTTTATTCAAGTGCTTTGATTTATGCGAGTCAGAAAAAGGGGTTAATTCTTTGAAAGAAAATATTTTAAAAAGATAGTATGTGTGTAACGTACCTACTAAATTTTTTAAGGTTTTCGATTAATGGGTGTCCATTCATTTCATGTTCCTATTTGGCACAAATTGAACGTGTAGTCCCTCCCAGATAAAAGCTGTTTATGACAATATGCTTTGCTGTCATTGGATTTACTGCACCCTAACGATGCAACAACGCTTCGATGTAAGCCGAACCGATGAACGTAAGTCGGCCCTTGGGAGAACGAGGTGCAATCGGTGCCCAGTCCTGTCATTGCGAGAGAATTTATGCATAGCCCAACTTCAGGGCAAAGCCAATATGATCTCTGATGGTGGAATGAAAATAGGAAACATATAAGGGCTACATAAAAGGAGATTACCTACGATAAAAGAGGACGGATTAATATGTAGGTATTGTATGTATATATTTTCATGATTGGTTTCATCGATATTTAAATATATAAAATTAAACTTGTTATAATTTCCTATAATAGTAATGTAGGATCGAATTTTCTCGACTCTCCTAAAGATAACATAAGAACTAAAGCATGTTCAATGCTCTATGGAACATGAAAAATTGCCCGGCGGATCTGTTACAATATCAGACCTTATTGAATATTTCATTTCTGACATTCCATTTGAGTTAAGGTTTTGTAAAATGGAGAAATTCTTCAAGTAAAAGTGCAGCCATTGCGCTAAGAAAATATCAAAGGAAACTATAATAAGCACAGAATGGATCTGGCCAGCGCTTTAGCACTTTTCATAATCGCCATTTCACAACAAGCAAATCCCGCAGTACCGCACTAAATGCGAAAGAAAATTACACTTGTTACACCGTAAATTGCAGGGAAAATTCAGCGTATAAAAATGTAAAGTAAGTCCACAATTGCCGACTATTATAACTCGGTCTACTTCCAGTGTGTTTTTCTTGCAAAATGCAGATGTAAGGAGTTTTTTATTGGGCAAAGTTCTCGTCTCGCGCCTGCTCAGGTGGAATAAATCCGAAAGTTGCAAGATGAATGTTTTATGAGGACGTTTGCGTCTATCCACCGCCGGGTACCCGAAACGTATAAATGGGATTGGAAACCAGAAAAACTTTCTGAAGAACAGTCTGTCTGAATTTTGAGAAGTTTTTACATGTAAGTACATTTATATTAAAATGATGAAAGTCTTAATCCGGAAAAGAAAAATCTTTGTTTCTTAAGAAGGTAATTAATAAAGTTTAAGTCCATCAATATGCTTTAAAATATTGAACAAATAGTAAACAAAGCAAAAAAAAGTCGAATAAAATCCTGACCCTACCTCATGGCTCGAGAGCCTTTAAACTTAGCCTATACAATGTTTACAATATTAACACAACAAACGGTTGTGTCGTGCCAAACGCATTCAAAGTTGCGAGATGAAACTTTCATCCGAGTAACAACCACTCATTACCGCGCCATACTTAAATAAGCGTGCGACCAGCGTCCCGCCCTATTTCTTTTAAAAGAAAACTCCGTAAACGAAATATCCCGACAAACGCAACTTGACCTCCCACCCTCTTCCCTCCGCCACAATTTATAGACTAATAGGGGTCGAGAGGACCGCGGCGGAGGCTCCGGATAGCGTGGCCTGAATGGAGGAAGTTCCAACAAGTGGGCAAGTTTTAATGGTGTGGAAATTGTGTTTTTGTTTGCCGCCGTATCGCTGATGTGGTGTTTTCATGTAAATCTGCTGTCCCCGACTCCGAATGCCTCTGAGATGGAATTGGTTCAGTGTTTAATATGCAGAGCGTTTGCAGTGTCCTCATCCACTGATTCTGTTTCAGCTATATTTAAAGAGACTCAATCGTGTTCCTGAGAGTTTGATTATACACTTCTTAATGAGTTTCGTCACGGGAAATTTCTTTATTTTTGATCTCATACATAATATTTAATCTGCTAGAGAGATAGAGGGGCTACTTATTCGGGTCAATTTAGCTATTCGTTTTATGTTATACGATTGCAATGGACAGCTGGTGTCCGGTGCAAAATCCGTGTCGCATAAAGCCAGACAAAAGGGGTATCACGATTTTGAACTTTCATTGAATGCACGAGTAACAAAATATTTGGACATTTCTTTTTACACATGTCATTCAAAAAGCGACGTATGAAAACATTGACATTTTAAACTATAAATGAATATGTTAGGTATATTTGTTACGGGCAACGTGATTAATCGGGAATTATGAATAAGGGCCGGCCTTTATTAATAATTCCCAAGAGCGTCGGGCAAAGTGATTAATTTATCACTTTGACCGGCCCTTATTAATAATTCCCGACGCCTCGTGGTCCATGTAATAAATCAGTGTTTGAGATGGCTTGTATTTATCACTTGGACCGGGCATTATGATAAGAAATGTTTAAGGGTCACAAAAAAAAATAACCCTAACCTATTTTAGACCACCTAAGAAGCGGAAGACTAATTTGATGGATATAGGTTAGGGTTATTTTTTTTTATGACCTTTTAAAATTCCCCTAGTCACGAACATAACACACGTTAACGACTTTTCATCTTAAGTAATATTTTTATCAAAATAAAAGTAGGACGTGATTTATATCAATAATTGCTTTTTTAAGTGTTTATTTTTAAATTGCTATGTTCAATTGATGTTTCTTTTAACTTTTCATGAAAATATGGTAAGTTTAATTAGATTTAGTTAGCAAAAACACTTCAAATAACCTTTTTTATCACTTTGCCCAATATGGGTTGGGAATTTATCATAATGGCCGGGAAAAGTGATTAATTACGCTATTTTTATCACATTGCCCAATTGAGTAGGGAATTATTAATACGGCCCGGGAATTATCAATACGGCCCGGGTTTATCACATGGCCCGTAACATATTCATGTAAAAAGCAAGTGAAATACCAACTGACATGATACTACTAATTTAAATCTTATAACATTCTTCCCTCATTATGTGTTAAGTGTTTACGTTGCTAGCTTAATGCAATACAAGATTAAAAAAAATTCGCTAAATGGTTTACACAACTGCATCGATTAATCAAGTGTAGTAAACAAAACTTCTTGAAAAGGCCTTGTCTTGAATACTTAATACTTTAAGTCGCCAGTGACAGAAACTAGAAGCCGCAATTATACGTTGTTTTAATAACTTGAGCCTTAAAATTCCCATGACATGCCGACGCATATTAAACACGTAATTTAAAATCTGTTTGGAATGATTCCCGCGTTCCTCGGTTTATTCCAAGCCTTTTGAGTTTTGTGGAAGTGGCGCCCTCTACCCGCGGAGATAAGAAGCGCTCCTAACAAGTTGACCCTAATGAATGCCATGGTGAGGTTTAGTTTATTTTTTAGGTAGTACTCTTCAATGTGGTTAAACATAACTATTCACAACGCAATCCAAAGGTGAGTCTTCACTGGATAATTCTACAGGATATTATCGTCTAATATATACAGCTGAAGAGTTTGTTTTTATGTTTGTTTGTTTGTTTGAACGCGCTAATCTCAGAAACTGCTGGTCCCATTTGAAAAATTCTTTTTGTATTTGATAGTCCATTTGACGAGGAATTTTAGGCTATTAGAAATCGAAATCCACGCGGACGGAGTCACGGGCGGCCGCTAGTTAACATAGAAAGATATAATATTAGGGTCCAAAGTGTCTTTTAGAGATATCACCATTAAGAAGTCATAGTTCGCCTGGCCATATACTCTATACTCCATAAAGTTTAGTAATTAACGCCAGCTTTCGAACGCATTAAGGAACCTATTTACTTATGTACATTACAGTAAACTGTGTTATACAGGAAATCATTAATTTCCCTTATTTTATTATATTAATTCTTGAGTTAACAGGTTAAAGGTGAGCTTAATTCATTAAAAGTAACTTATTATTATTAACTAGCGGGGCGGGTGCCCCGACTTCGCACGGGTGCAACTAAGTTAATTAGTGTTTCTCAACTATATTATGCATGAATTATACATAAAAACCTTCTTCTTGAATCACTCTATCTATTAAAAAAAACCGCGTCAAAATCCGTTGCGTAGTTTCAAAGATTTAAGCATACAAAGGGACATAGGGACAGAAAAAGCGACTTTGTTTTATACTATGTAGTGATTGTAGATAAATTCAAGACACAGTAAGGGTGTTGCCATCCGTAGTTAGGTACAAACCAAACCTTGCTTTTAAATCTTAGATACCTTTTCAATGTCTCATATCAATTGTCTCGTGAATCCATAATACATTTCCGTCGATGTGCAAAACTGCCATAATCAAATATGTTAATACCGCGCGGCGCCGGCAAACATAATGAGGGATGGAGCGAAGCATAGTGTTGGGAGACATATCGAACAAAATAGTTAATACGAAATACTTTGTCAGATTGGATATTTTAAAAAATGTATAATAAAAGTACTCAAACCGAATAACAAAGGAACTCAGAACGGAATTCAGTACTTACTTAAGCAAAAAGAAATGGTTCAATTGGAAAAAATTGAAATAGCTAAAATGAATATAATAGGTAGGTAGTTAAGTTATCTTCAAGGATCCTGAAAAGCATTTAATATACATTGCGTTTATGGTTTTATGGTATATCAGAAAATGTTTTAATAGTTAGTTAGCAATGAATAAAGTTTGTCTATTCAATCGCAAGTTAGACTCAATTATTTCTGCCCTGATAAATAGAGCTTTTAACAATGTCTGTCGCTGCTCGTCCGTCTTCCTTTGTCCCAATCTAAGGGCGTCTGAATCGTAATCCGAAGCGCAACAGTAAATACAGCAGTAATGTAATAAACACTGAACCGTTAATCTCTTTAAATGTGTCTGTGGAGACCCTTTACTAAGCTCACTCAGTTTGGGTTTTTCTGTCCGAAATACGAAGAACGGAGTCTGGGAGAGCGGGTATTATAATTCAGAAGGCTCGGTAAATGCGCGATATGATAGATTGGTGTGTCCTGTGTGAATTTGAACGAAGAACAAACTTTAATTTGCTAAAAATCGCATTAAGGATGAGACTCCACCAAAGCGATTTCAATGCTGAGATTGACCACGTGTCAAGGCCAAAACCCCATTGGCGGCTTCCGACACAACACCACTGCTGCTCGCACATTTCTACATTTTTGGTCGATTGCGGCCCTAATACCAGGCTGTAAATACTATTATTACCATTATGTTATTATTTTTATTTCGGATTGAATAGAAACAGCTGTAAAGCATTCAGCTACAAGAATGTTAGATACGGCCAACTTTCCTCGATTAGGATCAATTCCCTACACAAGTGCATCGATATTATGCAGTCGTGTGCAGGCTGCAGCCTTATCCGCGATCACGGGACGTCGTTATGCGGCTGAAGCCAGTTCAACTCGGACGCTCCAATCGCAATCGGCATCTGAATAATACCAACTTTGCAATGGATTGTACGCAACTGATTTTCTGCCGGGAGCTTTTTTATACTAAAACAACAAATCTTGCTTTTTGATAAGCAATCTCCGTCGCCTATAGACATTTGCTATTACAATACCTTAATATAATCTAGCTCAGGTATTGCCTGTTTTATCACGCAGCAAAGCAAAAGGGAATCTTCGTCAACGTCTAAAACATTTAGGCGTTCTTTGCCGTCGGTATAAATAACACACTTAATATTAAGAAATAAAAACTGGTCTGCTGTACATCTAATTATTTGAAAATATAATTCATTCGTTGATTGCTTACACACCAATTTTTTGCATTTATTTGAAGCAATCACCGCATATAATGGAATACTTGAGTAATGTGAAAAAATTACGCTCTTGCAAACGTAATAAATGAAATCGAATCAGTGAACCGACAAGGGCGTGGCCATAATGAATCTGATTACTAAAACAACTTACGCGTAAGATACACACTGGAATCATTCGTTTGATTGAGTTCTTGTTCCAACAGGATCGATATCAAGCATCGCATAATCGGCTTAGGAGACAAATTATTACATCCACATGAGACAGATTAGGAACATCGATATATTGCTTGTTTCGAAGGCGGGATGAGATCAATGGTATGAGAGCGGAGTTCGTTCGAGTTGATTCGACTACTAAACTGCTGCAAGTTTTATCTTAAACAATGATATTAACAATTTAAGGCAACTAAAATGCAAAGACATAGCTGCATATATATATTTTTTTCAATGCAATGTGTTTGCTTTTATACTGCTTAGTGAGGGAAAACGAGATTGAATGGAAGTGTACCAGATGTTAAGAAATGAACTGCATAGTTGAATAGTCAAAACGTATACGCAAAGTACGAAGACCATACACCAAAACATGTCTTAAAATTGCCTCATTTGAGACACGATGTAAAGTTATAGAAATAGAAGTCCGTGGAGCTGGTGACTTGAGTCACCAGTTAAGGCAATTTTTTATGTTATTGGGAGGCAAACGAACAAGCGGGTCACCTGATGGAAAGTGATCACCGCTGCCCATGGACATCAACAACCGTACAAGAGTCGCAGATGCGTTGCCTGTCTTTAAAAACCTTATACCCTCCCCAACTGAGCTCTGGCGACCTTACTCACCAGCATACATATAGCACAACATTTACGAAGTGCAACTTCACTGTGGTCTTCTGTAAGGTGGAGGTACTTCCCCAGACAGGCGGCTCATTCGAGTAGAGGGTCCACAAAGCACTACCTCTCTCCAAACAGCACAGCCAACTTGTCCCGACCTGACTTTGATAGCCTTCTCACACCCTCACCCTCCTGCAAGTGCATAGCTGTGTGTACTCACTGCAGTCAGCCTCGTCGGTGCCGTCGACGCAGTCCACGTGCATGTCGCAGCGCTGGTGCGGCGGGATGCAGTACGTCTTGTTCCACACGTACTGCCCGCACGTCAGCTGCCCCGCGTCGCACTCCGGCGGTGCTGAAACAACAACAAACGCATGAGCAATAGCAATAGACACGAATATAACAGATTAAAATATATTCTAACGGTTGTTAGGAAGCTACGCGCTATGACCACGTCTCTCAGTCATGAGGATACGACTAAGAATCGGTTATCAAAGTTGAAATGGCAAAGGGTTTAGCATAAAGAGCCTAACAACAAAGCAAATAAACATTTTTGAGTTTAGTATTTTAATGGAGTAAGTAGGTAGGCATAATTTTATACAACACTTGTTTCTGAATAACTTGAGCATGGCCGCTGGTTTTACCCGCAGCCATGCTCGCGTTATCAAGATTCCTGTTTGGGGGCAAAACGTATCCTATCACCTAAATTAGCCCATAACCTGCATGTACAAAACATTACCTACATCAAAATCCGTTCAGTAGTTTCAGCTGTGACTTGTGACAGACAAACTTTCACATTTATAAATATTATTATGAATTATGAAATAAACTCTGACATGGGTATTGCCACTTAGGCAAACATTTCAGGGCAAATGCGTTCCGGCGTTCTAAGAACTAACAAATATAAATAAACGTCAACTTCACAGCCTTTAAACACAGGTCTTTTAATAAAATATATCAAGGGACATTACTTTAGCGGGTGAGTTATTATAATAAGTCATTATAATATAAACAATGAATAATTATTCATGGTTTATATTGTTTTATAATTAGACGTATGTATGCACTGAGTCAACTAGCATTCCCATAATGTCTGTCAATACACTAAGACGTACATACAGACAGTATGTATATCCGTCAAACACATAATGGATTGTTCGTACACCATCGCCCTGCGAGCCAATGGCGCGTGAACCAGCACGTGTGCTCTGGCGGCGCTGATGGACAGCCCTTCAGTAATCACGATTGATTTCACTCACTCGGCTGCGAGGAATTCACACTAACACCAGACTCAAGACATAGATTAAGGATGATAATGTATAAAATACTTGAGCAAGGCCCGGATTACGGCCGTGGTTCGAATTCGGGGCAACACGTCTCGATCACGAAAATCTTTGTGTGGTTTGTGCCATTAGCTTAGCGGTGAGGGAAGAACATCGTGAGGAAACCTTCAATACGAGGAAGCGTGTGGACAAACCACTCCATTAAAATTGCCAAGAGAGTTGTTGTGTATTTCATTTTTAACAATGATCATCACGACCCTCAGTAATGAGTAATACGATTCAAGGAGCAGGAGTGACTTTTTAAATTGCCTTGCTTTATTTTCATCCTTTATGACGACCCTACCTTAAGCTATCAAATTGAGGGCAATCCTCATTCCTCCTGGCGCGAATAAGCGCATTATCGTCACCTGGGAGCGCGTGAGCTCGCACGAGCCTCCCCGGCGCTGATGGAGGCACGCGCTAATCAGGATTGATGCGACCGACTTGAAACTTTGCCAATGCGATGAGGGTAGCAATTGACAGACGGTGGAATGTCAATAAAATAAAAATTACGGGTGGATTGTGAAATTCGCGTATTCAAGTTAGCCAATTTTTTTTTAACTTATGTTTTCAGGACTTGATATGCAAAAAAATATTATTTTGAGATAAATAATCTTAATCAATTAATTAAGATGCTAATCGCTAGCAACGTCCCTTTTTGCATCGTAAAGAGAATGGACGGTGAGACCGTCTTGATAACACATCTTGTGTCATCGTCGTTATGTTTGAACACTGGTGACCAGTTTCATATTTAAAGCTTGCTCATTTGCTTGTTTTCGACTTAAACAGATTAAATCTACAAAAAAATATTTAAACGCAACTTATTTATAATAGAACTTGTTTTGGTTACTTAGTACTAGTTATCCCATGGGAGCATTTAATCGGGATAAAAAGTATCCTATCACCTAAGTCAGCCCATACCCAACCAAACATCAAAATCTGTCCAATAGTTTAAGCGTGATTGACGGAAAAAACATTTAAACAAACAATTTTTCACATTTAAATATCAGCATGATTTACAGTTAACACTGTCAAATCACCACTCCTATAATCAAGTTTAAGTGGCGAGTGTTAGCACAGGTCAATGTCTAAAACTGATCTGATTATGATGATGGATCTAATCAACACGATTGATTGACAGGTTCTCGAGCAGGATAACCAATCCATGCAATTAAATGATCCAATTACAAGGCCGATCCCGATTGTTCCCGATTACTGGCGGTTATCCCGCGGGATCGCAACTTGCACCGGGACAAAGATACCTTTGCAATTGCACATAGATACCTAATTTGATTTACAATTGAGACATCAGTCTGCTGACGTTGGGAAACCCCATTGATGTAAGCCATTGGTACTCAACCTTTTTTATCTACGGGCCACAAACACGTTTTAGTCATGCTGTCGCGGGCCGCAAGAAAAAAAAATTCGGTCAAGCGCTAGTCGGACTCGCGCATTGAGGGTTCCGTACAAATTCTATTTTTGACGTATTAAAAAACCTCCTTACTAGATTTCGTTCAAACCAATTTTCTTTGGTAGTTTTTATGGTAATGTACATTACATATTTCTTTTACTTTTATCGTCCTCTTATTTAAGAAGTAAGAGAGGGGGGGGGGGGGGGGTTGGACACATTTTTACACTTTGGAAGGGTCTCTCACGCAAAGTATCCACTTAGAAAAAAAATATATTAGCAACCTCAACATCATTTTTTAAGACCTATCCATCCATAGATACCCCACACGTATATGCTCAATGAAAAAAAAAAAAACGAGTTTCAGTTGTAACTATGGGAAAACCAATTTTTTTTTTCGTGTGAAGACCTTGTTGCGGTTCACAGAATACATCTACTCACCCAAGTTTCAACAGTAAAGTAATTATAGTTTCAGAAAAAAGTGTCTGTGACAGACTGGCGAACAGACAGACAGACAGACATGGCGAATCTAAAAGAGTTCCGTTTTTTGCTATTTGGCTACGGAACCCTAATTACCGTGGGAGAGCTACTGAACAAAATATTTAATTTCTGTTCTTCACACATCTTTCTTTTGTAGATACTCCTGACGTTGCATTGTTGTGAAATCAACACTGAAAAATACGGCACACAGAACGATACAAATTTACAAAGATATAAGTAGGAGTGAAATTAGGCCGTCTCTTTCACTCATTGAAACGCGCGAGGAATATTTCTCGCTCTGTGTATGGGCGCGAAAATAATATATATTCAAAATAATATGTAGTTAACAAATTATCGCTAATTGCACGCGGGCCAGTGACAAAGGCCAGGCGGGCCACATGCGGCCCGCGGGCCGCAGGTTGAGTATAGCTGATGTAAGCTGTTTGTGTGAATTTCCTTTGTTATGTTCATAACGAAAAATGTAGAAGGGGCGGTAATTTGTTTGAGAGTCATAAATAGTCTTTTAGACTGGAAAGATTATTCGTCTACCGATAATTCTTGACAATTAAATCAGGTCTGACACTATTAGATTGTTTTAAAACTTAGAAAGGAGAACGAAGATTCAAGTTTTTCGGCGATGGTTTAAGTTTTGCAATAATTATATTGTTTCAAACTTGAATGTATATAACGGTCTGACGCAGCCAAAAAACGAAACGATACAACTGGCAATATTCCCAAATAAAAGACAAAATTAATGAAATCGTACTAGTTCGAAAATTGCTTGCTATAGCCAAATAGTGATCACATACCAAATGCCAAAATACATAGTTTCTACTTATTCAATGCTATCTCATAGCCATCTTATCCCCCGGGGAAGTTGAGCTACCACTCGATTGTATGCTGATGACGTCATGTCCATCATTCGAATGCTCCCATTTACAAAATCCTGATGCGTCCCAAGCGCATTTTGTTCCCTAAAATAGTGGACTAGAAAATGTTTGGCAGAAAAGTTGTGGAGCAACGTGATAAATCCCGGGGCTGTGATGCCGTGCCGTGCATCAGCGCGTCACGCCCGATCTAGCGAATGGACGGCCTCTGGAACCGGGGTTTACCACATACGACTCGAGATGCATTCTACTCCGGAGCTCATAAAGTCTTACAGGAAATTCCTTAAGCAGTCACTTGCATCAGCTGAGCCATGACAATTGTTATACAGACTTTCGGCTTTTTCGAATTATCTCAACTATAACCACATACATTCATCATATAAATAAATATGCATTGTTTATTTGAATCCCGATGGCAAACAAATATATGCTTTCGATAGAACTTTTGAGTGTGAAAAGTTCGTAGCATGTGAACCGTCCTTGCAGCGGCCATTGTTGCACATGAGAAATGACAATTATATTTTTCGCGCACCAGGCTTGCTGCTAGCACCTACAGGGTTGTGAAAACTTTTACAGCACTAAACTTTATCACTACGATACTTGCAAAACGATAAATAATAATACATAGTATGGTAGGTTAAACCAAGTTTGTACTTTTCACGTCGTTGTTTCCTGAATGTATTTTTTTTATTATTGTCTATAAATCAACGAAAGTTTTGTAATATTTCCGACATGACTTTTACCTACATACTCGTATATCAAATAAGCAAAATGACTCGCCGCAGAAATATCCAAAACTAGTCTGCGTTTTGGATGTTTCTCCGGGGGGGTCTATGTCTACAACGGATGGCTTTTGGCAGACAACGATGATAAGGGTGGTGATAAAAGTGATGATTATAAATAAATAATCTAAGAAAGATAATGGTGACAACCATATAGGGTAGCAAAAATTGGGACTGCTGGAAAAATAGGCTTAGAATGTCACGTGTCAAGCGAGCAGCTGCTCCGAGCAATCTTTGCGACAAGCCTGGCTTCACTGAAATGCTGAATGTTTCCGCGCGTTTTAAAGACTTGTTAATCTGTGCAATTTTATGGAGTGAGGTAAACTTTTCGTTTAATAACAAGGGACAAACTGAAATTGATTATAATACGATCTTCATAATACAGTTGCTCATATGTGATGATTTTCTAATTTACATATGTTCAGCTTTTGAATCCAAACACAAATTCAATTGAATCAGTATGGCGAACGATCGCAAATAGATCAATTAATTAACAACGCAACATCTGATTTAAAGGAAACGTCTCTCTTAACATAGTACTTTCTAATGTATATCATTCCAGTATCTCCTTACCTATCTATTTAAATGTTTAGGTAAGCGGCTGGTAATATCAGTGAGTGATTCGCGGGCGCGTCTCGGCATTAATTCCCGTCACGCTCGTCTGCCTACCGAATACTATGGATCAATCGGATGCTCCGTCGAAGCCTTGCTAGTGAAGATTTCTAGTTGTTATTGACAATCAATTTAAGGAATTACTAAGCATTTTTTTTAAGGCCTTGTCGGACGTGGTTTGGCTCTCTTTGGATCCTACGTTTGATTACAGGGCCGAAAATGTATACATCGGTGTATCCGAACATAATTTCGGTTTATGATCACTTATATGAGAAAAAAACACTCTTGCTAAAAGTATTATTATTTTTTTCCTCTAATAGATAAACTAGAAGCATGACGTAATGATGCAATAGGGCTGAATGCCAAACTTATATTTACGTTAACCATTTTCCTTTACACAAGCTTACAACACACTATATTATAGCGAACGGGCACATTATAAGTCACGTCAGAAGAGTATGAACCTCGTTGTAACTAAGTGATAATAAATAATTCCCGCTAATATAATAACTCCCGCGCATCGTGACGTCACACGACGTTGATGACGTCAGCATACATTACTCTAATGAACGTCGCGAAACAAGCGGATCGGCTTAATTACTAAATACTGCAGTTCCGATTAAACATTCAACAATGCAGATTGTACGGAATAAATCTTTAATATCGATGACTATTGAATTGACGTTTCAGCCCGAATTGATTGAATTAATTGGTCAGTCAGCTTTGTTGGAGCTTTGCTTTGGGTTGTTGTAATTGGATGTTGGTACTAGCACATGACTACACCTACTCGTGTTAAACGACTTGAGTAATTTTATGAAATAGTTACCGGGTCTATTTGGGCATGCAATTCGCATTTTACGACAGCGCTTTTTAAGTATTCTACGGAAATAGAAAATGTATTACCACAAAATAAGTGGGTTACTTCTGTGCTATGTTGGCAAAGAACTAACTTAAACTTAAAAGCTTTGGCTGATTTTTGCCATGCTATTCGTAGAACAAAATCGTCTTAAACACTAAGATATATAAAAGTTGATACTCACGACACGACTGGAACTCATCTTCCCCCTTCTCGCAGTCTTTCTGGTAGTTGCACACCCACAGCGCGGGGATGCACTTGCCCTCGGGGCACTTGAACATGCCCGCCGGACATACTGTGTCGCCTGCAAACAACAATATAAAGTTAAGTTATGTGCGACATTATGAGCCTTTTAACACAGCGTCTTGTAACGTAAGTGATGGAGCAATCTGATGTAATCTATCAATAGCTGGCACATTTTGTCACATTTTGAATAGCCAGCAAGCTCTGGTGTCGCGGATGTCCATGGGCGACAGTGATTGCTTACCATCAGGCAACACGATAGAACGTTTGTTGCCTCTGCCAAAAAAAACATACATAGCAAACATTTTATATATTTGTTTTAAGCATATAAATTCGATTGAAAGGAAGAGCTGTGAAATGAAAATTTTGAAGATAGTTCTTGAATAAAAATACCCAGGAGAGAGTGAAAGAGAGCCTTTGTATAAAAAAACAGGACCAAGCACTAAGATACAAAAAAAAACAAACAACAAATAGGTAATAACTCCGACTACACAACCTAAGACTACTTCTATTCTACGAAACCAAAATTCAAATGTCAGTATCCCGAAAACTTCTCGCAAGGCTTCTGATAATACCTACTTCCCTGATCGGATTTAAAGTAACGTTACAGGCCTCAACAATAGTTACAACTCGCTCTACAAATCAAAGCGTGACGTCACAGGCACCGCAAGAAAGATATTTATTTCCCGTCAGATTAAGTTAGCGAGTTGTGATTTCCCATGGGATTGTTCCGCGCACGGCAGTCTGATTGCCGCAGTTAATCCCGGTTTAACCAGGGGATGACTCGATGCCATCCCGGGATACGAGTAACAACTTATTATTTCTTTTATTGCGAACATCCGTTGTTCTATTTGTGATGAGCCTGCCTTGTTATGTTGTGGATTTCAATTATTTCTAGCGATTACAATACTCTGCGATACATTGGAAATATTATTATGTGAAGTTTATGTAAGTACGCGATATGAAATGGAACGCGAAAGTTTAGAATAAATATAGATTTTCGCACATGAGCTAGGCCAAGTGGTACCATTTGATTTTCCCGTCGGCTTCAATGATAAATCGCAAATTACAGCATCTTGAATTCGCCAAACCCGCAAATTGTGATAGTGAAAAGCCAAATATACCCACGCTCTATTCTGCGTAGTCATCACTGCATATTATATTATCGTTACGCCGTCGGCTGTTTGGTTTAAATATTAATTATTTACTCAGTAAAGATGGCAACGTCTGCGAACCAACATTACGCAAATTAACGAAGGAAATATCAATTATAACGGCACTTTATTTACTTTACATTCAAAAGCATAAACAAGAAATTAATTATAATTTATGGAACAAGATGGAAGAGCATGTTTACGAACCAGAATACGTATTTGACGGGTGTTCTTTGTTTACAATGCTATAAAACAACGCAGCTTTCTTTCTATCACTATGTATGCTTAAATCTTTCAAACTTCGCAACCGATTTTGATAAAGGATTTTTATCAGATAAAGTGATGGAAAAATTGACCAATTGCATCCATTGCGCAGCCGGGCCAGTTAGTTAGTATGTGATAAATAAAAGCTTCCCTTTATGTTAGACTTTAAAACTATGCTGTTTTAGATGCAGTTTCTTTAACATGAAATAGACTTATAAATAAAAATTATACAACAATTCTTACATAAATAAAGTAAGCTTGTGGAATTGGGACTAGACTATTTTACACATGAATTTGCATTGGGATTGATATTCACCAATTCTAAGATTGTCTGTGTACACGATTGGCCTGGTAATATCAGATCAGGCTCCATGTGCGATTAGCGCGCTTACTGGTACGGATTGCTAAATTCATCGCTTTGCGAAATGAAACAGAATTAGATCTTCATTGGATACATTTTATCCACTTCATGAGCAGATGGGATTGATATAGGTAGGACTCTTTACACGTGGTTACTTTTTTATCAGAAAAATATATTCACATGTTTGAATGATTGATATAGGACGTCAGTTATACCTTTTTAAATGAAATTATAAAATCCTAATAATATGTACGAGTATATTTCGAAAGCAAATTTTTTTTTAATCTACTTCGACAATATACACAGTCGGTTCATAAGTTCTGTCAAAGCCTTATATTTTTGATTTTTGAAGACCGGCCAGAAATTACGCGCCTAATTAAAAAAATAGAACATTCATACATGTCGGAAATAGAAGAAATAATTATTTTTGTACATTATTTGAATATGGAATGGACGAATAAAGACGATAGAGTCACGGGTTTTTCGTTGCACCACTGTTGTAACGCATAGAAGGAGATTTTCAATTTCGTACAAAAGTTGAAAAAAGCGTCCTATTTCTTTTATTGTACTATCAATCGATACAATAAAGTCTCAAGATTTCAAAATCGTAAAAAAAGCGGCAGGCCTTGCTCTTTTAGGAACACTGGCAGTCATCAGAGCAGTGAAGGCGCCAAACGAAAAAAATCCCGTGCGTAAACAAAAAACGCTAGCTCTCCAGCTGTGGCTAAGCAGAACCAAAATAAAAAGAGTGCTAAATAAAAACCTGAGACCACGTGCTTATTGTAATAAGACTGGATTTTTTCTAATGATCGTATAAAGAAAATTAAGCAGGAAAGATCCCGGGCTCTGTTACGACGGCACGCGGGAAAAAAAACTGCGAAATTCTTTTTTTGGAAGTCTTTTTTTTTACGATAGGTTTAAGTTATCACAAACAAAATGATAAAGTGTATGCTCACATAAGTGAAGAAGCAAGCACGTGTATTTCGAGGGACCAGTGCGGTCATTACCCTTCCTCATTAATGATTTGGCTTGGACTCTCGGATTCAGGCATAACTGAGGTGTTTTTCGGTAAAAAATGGGGGAAAATCAAGTCCGTACTATATCAAAATACTGTCCTAACAAGCATAGTACAACCCTTTTCTTAAATAATAATCAAGAACAGACATAGGACATTCCAACAAAACTCTACACCGGCTCATAGGGCCCGAAGCACGAAATACTGGTTGACGGCGCGCGGAATTGACTTTACCCAGCATGAACACTGGCTCTCTTCTACTCCACATTTAAACCGATGGGATTGCAAGTTATACCAATATTTGAAGAGGAAAGTCTGTACTTGACCTCACCCGAATTTGGTATCTCTCCGAGCGTTTCTGATTAAATCAGCGAAAGAAAGGTGTAAGAATGTGGTGCGTGCAGCGATCGATGACTGTCTTCGTAGATTAAAGGCATCTGTCCAAAATGGAGGAGGACATTTTAAATGATATTGATAAAATTATATTGTAAATTTAATAACCTTTCATTTCATATATAATTTTTATGTATATCTACAAAGGTGTATCAATAATTTCCTAAAAAGTTTGTGACAGAACTTATGACCCGACTGAGTACGTAAGTTACCAAGGAATGCTATTGTTGATTCGAATCTAAGAAAACGTGGGAGCCAGTAAACTTGAGTTGCCAGCATCTATTGAGCTTTTTTTTTTTTTTATACTTGGTGAATGCTTTTACGCATCCTCGCTCACGGAGCAGAGGTATGTGGGACTCCGCTGGAGCGACTACCCACTAAACACCAAGTTCATCTCGAATCACCGTATATGGCCATTGGGGACCAGGATGGCATGCACTCCTTTGGCCATGGTGACTTACCCCGATTACGGGCCTTCTCTCATTAGACACAACACTGTCCTATAGGGGAATAAGGTGCGCATAGCGGCGCCTCCTTACCCCTACCCGCCTTCTTCCAATTCGCTCCATGTGACCCGTTTCTTCTCGGACACGTTCCAATGCCTCCTTTTGTGTAATAACTTCTTCACAGAAGGAGACTGCTGTCTCCCAACTTTCTTCAGTGGCCAGCATGGCACGTGCCAGCCCGGGCAGCGAGATGTTCTGGCCTAATTGTGCCTTTAACGCCTCTCTAGGTGTGTCCCATGCAGGGCAATTCAAGAGGGTGTGCTCACTACTGTCTTCCGCGGCACCGCACTCATGGCATCGCTCGGACACTTCTTTTCCAATTCGGCACAGATACTTACCAAAGCATCCATGCCCGGTAAGTATCTGCGCCAATCTGTATGTAACGGTGCCATGCTTGCGACGACACCATTCACTCAAAATTGGTCCGATCGCGCCAACCGTACGACGTCCAGATGACTCCGACCGCAGGCCCTCCTCCCATCTCTCCATGAGAGCGCTCTCAGCCCTCCTCCTGGCAGCTGTTAGCTCTTCCGGGGTCAATCTCTCTCCCCGCCTTAATGCCTCTCTTTGCTCCAAGTACCTATTTCTGAGCACCTGAGATTCCAATTCCCAGGGAGGTAAACCCGCAATCACACATGCTGCTGTATGGGACACTGTCCTATAAGCCCTTACAGCTCTTATAGCCATTGCTCTCTGAGGCCCTCGGAGAGCCCTCTTTCCTGCTTCAGTTAGGCGATCCGCCCACACCGGGGCCCCATAGAGAGCCATGCTTCTAATGACTCCTGAATATAATCGCCTGCATTTTGCCTGAGGGCCTCCGACATTTGGAAGAAGACGGCTTAATGCTCCTGCTGCCTTTTTCAATTTGGGTGCCAGTTGTTTAAGATGGTCTTCAAACTTCCAGCGCCCATTTATGTCGCGGGCCGGTATGGCAATGCCAGCGAATAGGATACCACTTTGGTACCGCATCCACTGTCATGGCTGTTAGGGCTCCTCTTTTGTTCACCATCAGGCAGAGTGGAGCAGATATACCGACCACTATGAAAAAAAAATACAGAATACATAGCAAATAGCAAGCCATCCAATCCCACGTCATGCTAGCGTCACGTATGCCGATTCATTCCTGACTCCAACTGCCTCACCTAGCGACTAGCACCTCTGTCCCACCGGGGTAATTCAATCCACTGCCCGGCGGCCGCTGTTTACCTTAATACGACGTCATTTTGCCGCCTCGTTAGCCGGGCCGGACGCCATCTTTTATTCAACAGACGATGACTGAGCGCCGACTGGGCTCGGATTGATAGAACGGTGTTGCCAGTACCAGGAAAATTTCTATCATTTGATGAAGAAATTTAATTTAAGAGGATGTTATACTTGTTCAAGGAGGGTCAAGGAGCGAGCTGTTAAGAAGGTGAAACATGTAAAAGGTATTTCCTAAACATTTCTAATGGAGGAAACCTAGAAATGCCTTGGATTTTTTTTTCATAGTAGCAGTAGAATCATTCTTAACATTAGAACATGAGTGATTTAGTGCTGGTAACTTCTGAAGGTAACCTTTGCTACATAATTAAACTTAATGGCAGCTGGGTGTCTTTGAAACTTGTAAAACTATTAAAATGCAAGGGCTGGCGCAGAATGTTGTTTAGTTCTATGAAAAGATTTGAGATATACAAAGTTTCCATCGCTCTGGCAACTCTCTTTGAACTTGCCCATCACGGATACTTGAATCTTAATAAACCGGAATAGAGCATGTTTTGCATTGCCGATTGGACAAAGATGATTTACAGTAAATCGCAAAAGGCGAATTTCGAGTTTTATTTACATCCCCAGAGGTGTAAATGACTGCAATGGGATTTTCGTCAAAATGTTTTTGACACGTTATCAGAATTTATTCCAGAAAGAACATTCTAAAGACCGTTGACCACGAAATAGAGTTTTAATCATACTACTTTAAAACTCACGCATAAGCTTTTCGGAACATCTGATGTTCAGGGATGCAAAGAAAATTATAATTCAACGTTATTGCTCTACAGCTTCCTGTTTAGTCAATCTACAGAATCAATTTTTGGGTATGACAATATGTTTCACTACAGTTTCAATTCAATTTAACGAAATCTGCTGCAAACGCTTCCAGCTTATAGCATTCAACGAACAAAAACAAATAAAATCAAAACTTAATCTTCAATGTGGATGGAACCCGACCTCAACACACATTATCAACCAATTTTTAATGTCGAAACCTCATATAAATTAAAAACGAATGTTTGTGTAAATATTGTTCAAACAACCGCGTGTAAACAAATCAACGTTATCAAACCTGGTAAATTGAAACGGGAATATTACACATTCTAAATACGGAAAAACTGTTAGAGTCAAACCTTTTTGCGTCAAACTGCATATTTTATCTGTGGTGATTGGACTCTGGCGGTATTTGGTCGTAAATGAATCGAGTTCCGTTCCAAATTCAAACGCAGATGGGCAGCCGCCATTTTTCAACTTGACCTCTCGTGTATTGCTTTTGTTGAGGGGGCTTTTTCTGGCAGTTTTTTGGTTGCAGTGAAAGTATTAGGAACGGTTTCATTTACATGTTACTCTCTTGATGGTATGTTGCAACAGATTGAGCCTTTCAATTGTATCCATGGAATCATTGCCAGTGAATATTCTAACCTAAAAATTGCTAATGTTCTCTCACATTTGAAAAACGGAAAATAATCAATCTAACTTGAACACTCCGTTCGCCGATCCCCCATTCTCAGCGAAGTTATTTGAACAAACAAAATGAATCATCACGTCTCAGATCTGTATCGGCGCCATTACGCGAAGCCCTCTCTTTGAGAGGACGGAGGCAGGATTCCCTCGCTGCGTAGGAGCCGGCTGTTTATCATTTATTTACATTCGTATTGATAGCGAGTAATGCTCGATAAATGCAAATAAAGTAGCAGTATTGGGCACCTTCTTTATTCAATAGCGGGCAATTTCGACAAAGAGCTATCAATCTACTTGCCTCGATGGTGCATTAAAATGTTAAAATTATAAGATTCATCAATATCATCATCAGGCTCTCGTTGTCCACTGCTGAATGACATTACCTAAATCATTAATGGTATCCTGGATGCCATAGCCAATCGTCGGGACTGTCCACTTATTGGGAGGTTAATACAAGACTCAAGTCTGTACCAACATTCTTTTATTTTGAAGTCGTATTTACTAACATAGAATTACGCTCTTGTTACTAACACTTTGGATCATGTTATCTGAAAATAAATGTTTTTTTTTTATTTGTTAATTGGATGTTCGAGTATATAGGTATTTCCGACAGTATTTGGATTTGAGATAATTGTGCTAATGACTTATTTGACGATGATCACAATCCGTATAAGCGATTCATTAAAGCAAATCGTATATATCTCAGAAAATAAATGAACCATCCAAACACAATCTGGTTAACGCATAACGACGCTTGTTTAATTAGCAAGACTAACATCACGCATGGCGGAAAAAGCCGCGGGCAAACGTTGTTTCGGGGTACATATTATCTATGCTCTGATTATACATAAACTATAGTTATCTGCGTTGGTAGATAGTGTATTACGATATCAAACTCTTTAGCTAAGCAACTATTCAGCAATGCAACTAATAGTCACATAAGAGAATTAGTGTATTATGAAATTCGTCTTATGTTTCGTTCGTTCAACATGAAAAAATAATGATTGCACTTAAACGAAAAGTCAATAAAACTTTTCTTTCCTGGCTTTCTTAGTTTCAAAATTATTACTTTATGGACTTAACCCGGACCCGAATCAAGAATCGAACCCGGTCTGTGACTCTTTATTTCCAAACACACTTTACCACTGAGGCAAATGTGTAATCCGTTCGCCTTTACCGGCGTGCCAAACTACTGAGTAAGTGAATTCAGCAAGTTTGCAAATAAATTCCCGGCGAAGTCGACCGCTTAAACACTCCAGATTAAAGATTCTAGATTAGTTTTATTGCCTACTTCCAGCCAGAAGCAACTTCCACACTTCTCCTTTATGGCGCTCACAGACTTTACTGCTGTGATCTATTCACTTATGACACGTAGTAAAGAGAAAATATGTGCTTTTATAATGATGTTTCTCCGTCAGTCACACTGAAACTAATGAGCGGATTTTTATCAAATTTGTTTTACAAGCTGGCTATGGGCTGACTTAGGTGATAGGAGTCTATTAATACAAATTAAGTAGATCCCACAGGAATCTTGATAGCGCAGGCAAAGTCACGGGTAAAACCTAGTTGAATTATAAGTATGTTTTTTCCTCTGGTAGAATTATTGGGTAGAATGTTTGTGTCTAAATATGATCTTTTGAAATTAAATTTACTATAGCATTCGTAAGTAGTGGCGGTAATTAAGAACCATTATATGTACAAATGAAAAATAAATAAAGCGCCCTTAAGGGGACAACGATAACATGGGATGATGTAAACAACAAACCAAGATGAGACTCATGAACACAACATTGCAACATTCAAAACCTCATTTCAGGGCTACATATGACCGGACATCTCAAAAAACCTCATTTATCTTCCAAAACGAGTTAGTTTGATTAACATCAGTTCAAAAAGGACGGCCTAGATTTATAGTTGACGAAAAAGTTTAGCGGAGCCGTAACGGTAAGTGAATGGAGACCGATGCGTCCGGCGCGGTCGTAAATACTCGGCGAAATTAAATAGAGCACAAATAACAAATATGGCGAAAGGGTTGCGGCCTGGACGTCTTAGGGCTGGAGAGAGGGATGAGCTTGCAGATTCTCAAGCGGTTTTCTTTCTTTTAAGTGTTTCAGATTTTTTTAGACTTTCAGGGCCTAATGGTTTTGCTTTTATAACGATCGAAAGTACTGAAGAGTGCCTTAAGAATATCAGTGTAAAAGTTTCGACTTTAAGCGCGATTTTTGTGATTCTTGATTTAAAACTATTGAAAATTTCAATGAATGCTTAAAAACAGAAGGCACTCGTAAGTTAATGAGTGTTCCGCGATGGCACAATTAAAAAGTGCATCATAAAAACAAAGAAAGTAATAAATTGTAATTAGCAATACCAAGTAATTTCTTTGCTTTGTAGCGTATTGCATTAGTATTTAAACTAACTAAATAAAATATTTCGTCGTCGCAACAAACTATCTATTTTTCATTGGAAAATGTCATTATCTGCCTGAACGACTATTCCTGTGTATACGATGAGTTAGGAAGGCAATATCGTGAGGTAATACCCAAACTGCAGAAATTGAAATTTGTGCGACTTTCACATGTCTGCTTATTACGAGAAGGGTTCCTCGTCTAAAATGACATCATCAAAAATCTATCTCTTCTCAACTCGCGGGCCCCAGCGTCCCATCAACCGCGAATAATATTTGAATTACGGGCTCCTCGCAAATCCTGTCCATATTTCACCGGCCTGATATATCGCTCGCCTAAACACTTTTTACGGGGGACCCCGAATCACCGGCCTGCTGACTAGACCCTTTGTAGGGATGGAAATGGGAGTTTGCAATTTAGTTTAATACAAATATGCATTTAGTTTAAGCTTAGTTAGTTAGATTATTAATAGCATGTAATTAACGTAAATTTTGTGATCATATTACAATGGAAAACAACTCAACGCAAATTATCTGTCAGAAATATTAACAACACGTTAGCGCCACTTACATATATGACTTGCAATAAACTATCGAACACTTTCTTTTATTTAAGCCCTATACAGCCTCAATGTCAAAAATGTCTTCAATTGTAGTAACTACCAGACTCGACCTCCAGACATTAATTAAATATTGTGTTACTATTGTCTCGAGACACTCGTGCAATGCTAAAACTCTTAACTAGCGAGACATCAGTTATTCTTTGGAGGTTGTTTGTAGGTTCTGTCGTAAAAGTCGCTTTTATTTCATTAGTTCATTCATAATTATATTAACATCATTGGTATAATAGAAAAGCTCTCTTAAGAACTGGTGAGTATGCAAGAAGTAAGTTTTGCCTAAAACAGTAGAAGGATGCAAGACCATAACATCAAGTGAACTGTTTCTAAAAACAAAACTATCACCATCAACAGTAAAACAATGCCACTGCAACCGAAATCTGCTGCGCGATGATTATCTCTGGTAATGGAAGTACAGAGTATTTACACTAACTTCTCAAGAACCCAAGATGGCCGGCCATTTGGCGCGGATTCTGCCTAATGGACGATATGGCGCAGTTTATTCCGACTGGCGCTGAAGATAGTCGCGGGGCTGATGGGACTAAACACTGCACCTAATTTCCGACCGTCGTTCGCAGAGTTGGGAGCGCTGATGCTTCAGTTTTAGTGCCACTAAGACTAGAACATGGGGAGGATAAAGAAAGAAATATGATGATCACGTCCGAGTCGAGAAACAACAAAAGCAAAGCTTTAATAGATAACTACGTAATACGGACGATCCTGTTTTGATATCACCTTTTTACTTTGCCAGAATCGCTGAAATGCTAAAATGTTTATAAATAGAATATAAACTGCAACATAAACAATAAATGACGTCAACGAGTGCAGTAAAATGTTAATTGGACTTATTTCTTCTTATCTCCAATCTTGAACACCGCGTTGGGCGCCACTATTTCAAAGTTAACAGCTTATTGTCTACCAGCTTCATAAACTTGTGGCCGTGCGCGGCTCGCTCGCAGAGTGTATAACTTTTCATTTCACCTTTTTGTGGCCTTATTACGAGTAGAACGGAACGGCGGGAAATGATACCGTAAAATGATATGTGTCTTATTAGGAGCCCCTTAACGACTTGCCGGTACACGTAAATTTATTTGCGAGGTAGTTTGTTTGTTATCCTCACGGTTTTTATATTTTGTAAGAATTCGTAAAGGAAAGAAAGGGCTAGTTTCGTTCTGATATATAACAGGTTATTTGCATTCGTTATTAGCTTTGTTTTCCTGCGAAAAAGTATATTTTTATCTTATGGGACATTTCTAAAATATTATTATATTCATATTCAAATACTGATCTCATAAACATATTTGTGCAAAAAGTTATCACCGGTTTCGTGAGCTTGAAAAGAAGGCTTGTTAAATTGGGACGGGTTACGACCTGTATTACAACATACCAATTTATGATCTGAAACGATCATCCGAAGACAAACGTTATTTTTGTTTGTCTTTCCCTGGAAAGCGAGCGGTGGAAGTCGCAACTCAAACAAAAGACCGCTGAAACAATCTCGCAGACAACAAAATAAATTGTGGCGCGCGTCTCTGGAGAATTGTTTTTAAATTTCGTTACACAAGTTGAGAGTGGAGTCACCAGACTTAGGTATGCGGGAAGGGGACGGTCACGTACAATCTCTTCAGTTAGAAAAGGATAGTAGAAATAGTTGTAAAGTGTAAACGCAATTCGGCTGTTACCGGATGTGTCAAAGACTTGTTTACTTTAAAGTTGAGTCAACTTCGAAGATTTATTTTCATCTGGAAAATAAAGACTGAGAGGAAAATCACCAAAGACACTATTGATATTTGAGTTCAGAAGACGAAGTTTTTTTTTATTTTTCAGCCACATGGTGGAGAGATCCACATAAAAGATTCAGTTTTATAATAACTCCGAAGCTTTGCTACCAAGGTACCGCTTGGTGTAATGGTCAAGATGTTGCCTATTACGAAAGAGGTCGCGGGTTCGATCCCCGCACAGGACAAACATTTGTGTGCATGAACATGTCTGTTTGTCCTGGTCTGGATGTGATATGTATCTATTTAAGTATATTTGTAATACCACAGTTGATTCTGATGCCTGTAACACAAGTGCTTAAGCTACTTAACACGGGGTCAGATCAATGTATGTGATGAGGTAAAAAAATATATGTAAAAATAATATACCACCAGGTGGAGTAAGGTCATCCTGATAGTCTTTCTATAAAAAAAAAATATTTAAAAAATAATATTAATTTAAGGTTGTAGAAGCTAGAGTATTCTAAAAAAGTGGTGAATCGTATAAGTTGGCTAATGCAAGTAATGCCACACACAAATCAAAATAATGTTGCGAAACTTACTAGGATTTTGAAGTCCTTAATCACGTTCCGTTCTAATACTGCCGTATTATTCAAAGATTCTTGTAATAATTTCTATAAGTTCTTCAACACAATATGTAGAGTGCCAAAGTTTCAAGTCGAGCTTGTAAGAAAAAGTTATCGTATGAATGAATTATAATAATTCACTTAAGCGAACTTTCGCGTAGTACCCAATTAGACGAAGGATATTTTTATACCTACTAAGTATGATTGGAAGAGTCTCCCTGAAGTTTTGTAATAGCCATGGGCGTTACATGGAGTCGATGATATTGTCTGGAGCAAAGGGTCAGTCGTGATATTGGGGGCGAATACTAACACATATACAAAAAAAAACCGGCCAAGAGCGTGTCGGACACGCCCATGAAAGGGTTCCGTAGCTAAAAGATGGCCCGACCGATTAAGACAACATTTAGTAAGGGCAACTGCACGTCATAAGTTGGTCGAGTTGTATAAAAATAACTATGTATGATACAGAGTTCGCTATAGTTTTCGTTGAAAGTACTTACTTGGAGGTATACAGGACATTTTTTTCAGAATTATTGTAATAGTATTTCAAAAGTTAAGGGGGGGGGGACGCTCTAATTTTAACTTTGTATTAATATATCTCGAGACTGGGGTGTTTGATCCACATGGTTTCAAGGCGAGTTTTATTGTATTTAAAAATACCTGTTTAACGATACCCTACACGATGGGTTAAGTCGAATTTTTTTAAGAATTGACTTTTCGCTGTATGGGAGGGGGGGTAAATTATTTTTCGATTATTTTAAAAACCAATTCTTGAATTAGCACTATACATCTCTCCACCAATTTTCGTGGCAATCGGTTCAGAAACGGCGGAGAACGAACCAGGACAGACAGACAGACATGACGAAACTATAAGGGTTCCGTTTTTTGCCATTTGGCTACGGAACCCTAAAAATCTTTGCTTTGCTTTGTTAGTCTAAATGATGCCTCGGGGACAAGAATTAGAATATTCTCTGGTTCTGGTGAGATGTCTAGGTCACAATTTAAGTAAAAACAACAATTTTTTAAATAGTTGTGAATTTTAATTGTTAAATACAAAAAAGGAAAAACTTCCTTTTACTAGTTGCGATTAAAATACTTGCATTTAAAATTTTATCTCCCTCAAGCCGCGTCTTCAACACACACGCAATAAGTATCTTCCATTTGGGTTGGCAAAGTTTTTGTAATAAGCATATTCCCAGCTCATAAATATCCTGCAACTAGACAGAGCTCCGCAGACCATTGTTACGAATAAAATCCAAGATTGCCGACATTTTGCATTCGCGGGCGAAAATTCACGGCACGGTATCGCGCTGCGGTACAGTCGGCGATAAATTACGCGGCGCAAGCCACCGACTGTGGGCTGTTTGAAACGTTTGTGTGTATCGCGTATGGTTTAGTGCCGGGGAATAAAGTTATTGAAGCTAATGCGTCTAGCAAATAATAGAGCCGAGACATAATTTTCGATAAATTATGCGATTTTGGAAAAAAAAACTATTGAGTTGAGACTACTCGTTTTGCAGAATGTAATAGCTACTGTAAAGAAACTGACAAAGAACGTTAATGTTGTTTTAAAGTTTGACAATACACACGTTATTTAAGGATCGGAAAAGCTTTATAAATGCTCAAGTGCATCCATGATATACACATACCTAGGCAAGTTCAAGTGTTAAATGCACAATATCATACCATAGGTAAAATCCAATGTGCCTATATAACATTTTCATATTAATACATGTTACTACATAAACCTCCTTATCTCAAACGCTTCCTCAATTCGCAAGTATCGTGTTAACAAAAACGGCGGCAATAAACCGCGCTTGCAGCGGACGTGCGTCGCGCGGAAGCAGCCACGCTTCCCGCGCTTCCGGCGCATCCGGCGCAGTGGTGGGGGTGTCATTACGACGCCGCCGGTGGAAGAGAGTGGACGTGTATTGTGCACTGATATTTGGTTTTGGAAGTCGTTTACACTTAATTTTGTGAATGTAGGTCTTTGTCGGTTTGTAGGATGCCTTGTTACTTCGAGTTTTTTATCTGTCATCTATTCCTGCTGTTTTGAATGACCGAGCGGAAAGTATATGCAATCATTTCAGCAAATGTTGTTATTAATTAATCCAAGAATTCTATGTAATAGCTTAACCAAATTTTGCTTTATATCGGATGAACAATAATGCCTTACTGAATATATCACCATGTTAGCTCTATGAGGACTGACGATAATTAATCTATATTCTAATCCAGTCAAAGTTACGTGAACTGAACTTTTGACCTACAGGCCTAATCAAACGTTAATGGTTAATGTCTACTCTAAACAATTTATTGCAAATGACATCTTTCAAACCAACTATTGAAGCCTACCACCGAGCGTCTAGAGAGATTTATGCGAGTACATTAGTGGCGTCTCTGTCGTCACCAGGCTTGCTAGTTAATATTACAGTGTGTCTACAGCTTGATGAGGGTTTCGAATCGGCGCAAATACATGACACTGTTCGGCCAGAGCCTAATCAACATGCTGACTAATGAGATTGAAGTCTAGAGGGCAAACTTGAGTTATATTTCAAGTTAGACGATAGGAAGAATTAATTGCGTCAGTTGTACAACTGATTAATTAAATCTAATGAAGTTTACTGGACAATATCGTATCATACTTACTAATATTATAAATGTGAATGTTTGTTTGTTTGGATGTTGGTCCGTCAATAACGCTGAAACTACTGAACGGATTTTGATGAAATTTGGTATACAAACAGGGTAGCCCATACCCTGTCTGTATACCATAATACTATATAAACTTAGGTGATAGGATACTTTTTATTCCGGTTAAATGCTCCCATGGGATATACCCAAAATCCACGCGAAGGAAGTCGCGGGCGGCCGCTAATACTTACTATAATATTGAACCAAAGTAAGTAGTTCAAGACTCTTTGTTATATTTAAATAGTACCGAACCGACCCGAGTGCGATTTTAAACCAATATGTGCAACAGCAAATGAATATTAGCACGGAAAACCATATTTTAATGAGGCAGTAATTTGGAAAACCGGTGTTCCCATCACATCCGAGACATAAACACGTCGTTAAACTAACAGCGTCAAAATTGTGGAAGACATCGATCGAACAGCTTTTTATCGCTCATCTTGAATTATTCAGAAGACACTATTCCTCTCATAATGCTCCGGCGGAATTTGAATGAATCGTGAGAACCGCGCCATCTCTTATTGGATCTCGAATACTTTCGCTTGGCACTTTAAAAAACTAGTTAAATAATCTTAGGAGCTACTAATAGCATATTTTTTTACGTTGCGAGAAACTTTGAACGTAAGAGTTTATATGGATATAACACCTGTGCATAGTTTATGGTGTTCTTTCAGATTTCCGTACATACAGAAATGAAAAGTACCAAAGAGAATGTAATCTGAGATTTATGGTCTTGAAAACAATTTGTTCTGTATATTTACTAAACTTTGTCCACTATGAAAATATTTGAAGTAATATAAGAGAAGAAGTAGGTATCTGTTTTTGGTTGATAAGGTTTTGCAACAGCCGAGTAAACCAGCAAACAAATGAGACCTGTCGCGAGACAAGTGCACCCGCGGGAAATAATAAGCGCGCCTGTCGCAGGGATGTCACATGCGACCGTCTAGAAAAATATTGTCCTAAATAAAATGTTATTCACATTTTATTCAAAAATAGGATATACTCTTTGACGTATATATTCTTGTACGGGTTTAATCGTACTACGATTAAGCAAGGTAAATAATATTTATTTTGAGATAAAATAGCAACGGTATGACAATTGTATTTTTGTCTGAGATAAAGGTTCTCTAGAACCACACCGAGGTTTATCTATACTAATTTATACTTACTCATATTATAAAGCCGAAGAGTTTTTTTTAATTGTTTGTTTATTTTTTAAAAGCACTAATCTCAGGAACTACTGGATCGAATTGAGAAATTGTTTTTGTGTTAGGGATTCCATTTGTCGAAGGCTTATAGGAAGGATTATATTATAGCTTTTGAGCTATACATATATTGTGTGCGGCAACTGAAATCCACGGCGAAAAAGTCTACAGTTATAAAAACGGCGAATGCATTCTAAAAATACGTTCTATACAAAGCAAACTAATACATTCGTACGCATAAACGTGTCATATGGTTTTTACTATAAAGTGATGGATACTTTCGACAATTTCTAGTCTGTTCCGTCTGGCAGCCCTGCTAGGCTTCATCACCTAAGTGCTGGATCACTCAGCACTACAGGACCTGGATGTAGACAGCTCAATATTTCGCCAGACGCGCGGTGACAAACAACCAACTATTACCTACCGAGTTGTTCCGGTTCTTGTTACTCTTTTAAAGATGTCGCAACAACACAAATAGCTGCTATCTTTACTAATATAATAAAGTTGAAGAGATTGTTTGCTGAGCGAGCTAATCTCAGGAACTACTGGTACGAATTGAAAAAAAAAATTGTGTTCGATAGTCCATTTGTCGAGGAAGCCTAGTATCACTATGTGTGCGAAAACCTAAATCCACGCGGACGGAGTCGCGGGCGGCCGCTAGAAGCTGCAATATTAACTAATATTATTAAGTATTTTTAAAACGGAATTAAAGAATTTTAGCAATTACTTGTGCTTAACGCATGTTATCAGTGGGATTACAAAAAGTTTGAAAAAAGGATACCGATCCATAAATAGTTAAGACTCGCTAATTTTAGCAGTAATGATTTCGAGGTTCCCGGCGACTGACCCCGCAATAAACTGGACCCGCGGTGCCAGTTGCCGGATTCATTAAATTCTTATATTTTCCTCCGGCGACTGGACCCACCCATAATTTAATAATAAAATATCAATTGTTCAAGCCAAGACCAATACTGTCAAGAGAAAAAGTGTTTGAAATAATAATTTAATACAAATACAAACTCTGCGCCCCCCATGTTCTCTTATGAAAACGAAAGCGGTAAAGCGCATTTCAGAAAGATAGATATTAGTGAAGAGTTTTACAGTGTTACGGTGCCGTTCCTTCCAGCCTTCATGGATGTTCAAGCCTTCATGATGGCGGGAAAGATCTAACCTGCGCACCCACTGGCCGCTAATTAGCTACCTTTCAAAATTCAAAAATCAAAATTTGTCTATTATGTTCTATTTCCGCATTTTTTTTAAGAGTGATCCAGACCTAAAGCTACCGCGGAGCTAGGCACAGCTCTTGAAATACCTCACTATAAATAATTATTAATAAATAATAAATATTAATTTCTGCGATAGTCGAAAAGTGTTGCAAATAGTGAGAATTGTGAAATTGAAATAAAACCAGATTGTCCAGATCTCATACCCATATTATTTAAATCACTACAATTACCTACGACGGGAGACGCATTGAGAACCCTGAGATCGCACCCCGTCGCAACAGAGAGATAGCATTACATAATGCTATACATCTCTAACTCTAGTCCATTTTGCCCATCGACCTCAAGGGTAATGCAGCTCTTTTGTTACAAAACAAGATTTTGCAGCGTATGATGACCCGCTCGACCAATCAGCGTAAAGAAGTAACTTTACTAATTAATTAATATTTGTATGAAAATTGTTGATTATTTTTCGTTGTTGTTTTATCGTGTATTTTATTCTATAAATAAATGATATTTTCAAACCAAAGGTTTTTTCTCGATTTCTACTTTAAACAATTTTTCGCTTGACTGTACTCTTTTAGCTCGAACAATAGATTTTCATATACATTTATGAGTGGGGCCACTCGCCGGAGGAAAATATAAGAATTTAATGAATCCGGCAACTGGCACCGCGGTTCCAGTTTGTTGTGGGGTCAGTTGCCGGAAGCCTCATTATTTGTTAGTTTATATTTCCCTTTAAGGTTGTTTCATAATGATGATGAATGAACGATACTAGTTTCCTAACTTAATAAATCATATTACGTATTTGGCAATTTAAGGCACTCTTTAAAAACTACTTCGAAATATAAAAATACATGCTTACAAACTAATTTAAAACGATGCGTGTTATGACTTATTTTAATACATTATGTATGTGTAGCATAATTATGATGTCCAAAGTGTTAGATATGCCTTTTTAGCATTTGAGAAATGAACACAGGAAACTACATTCACTCCCGGCCGACAATCGTTAAGTAAACATCTCACGTGTTGTGTCAACAAATAAATAATGAAAAGTGGTGTTTGGACTGACCTGATATGCCTGTGATGTGCATCATCGTGAAGTTTATTTGGTGACCTGTGTGATGGTGGTTTTACTACATAAAAACATTCAGGAATCAGTGAGTAATAAGCAGAATTAGATATAATAATTTTTGCACACGGCACTACCCTGACCTTCGACAACCCGAAGAGCGCCCGCTGTCTCGTAGCTGCATTCACACTGTCATTACCATATCGCCGCCTATTACATTGCTATTTTGTGCTATTATTTTGTGTAAGGCGTTATCAAAACAAATTCGGCAAAAACAAATATGGATGTCAACGTATGTTGCGGATGTAAGGCGACTATCAAAAACCAGCATTACATTAGCTGTCCAGGATGCGAGCAAATATACGATCTTGAGTGTGCGGGTCTCTCGCCGAAACGACTAAAGAAGATGAGTGCTGAGGGCAAGCGCGTATGGCGTTGTTTGGAATGCAATAGTAAGAAACCTAAGACAGATAATACTAACACGCCGGTGCGTTCGTCCTCGCATAACATGCCTGCGCCGCCGGCACATAAGGATGAATCTGACTCCGAATGCTACTCGGATGGCAATGTAACGTTGCGGAGAAAGGTAAATTATATAACTGATAGTGTGTTGAAAAACCTTCTGAAAGCTGAAAGTCTAGAAACAAAAGCTATCATAGAGGCCTCTTGCATGGGGTTGTGCGATCAACTAAAAGGGATAAATACACAACTTACCAGTTTTCAAGACTCCCTTACATTTATAAACGGCCAGTATGAAGACTTGAAAAAGGAAATTACTGACCTGAAACGGCTGCTAAAAACTACATCTACAGAAGTGAAAACTCTTAGAGAAGAAAACAACAACCTAAGGGAGGGCCTCACTGCTTGCAGCGCCCGAGTCAAAGAGTTGGAGACTGAGAACAGAAAACAGCAGCAATGGCAAAGATTGCAAAATCTTGAATTGGTTAATATACCAGAAAATAAGGATGAAGAGCTGCTTGACATTGTGTTGAAAACTGCAAATCACGTGGGTGTGGCGCTTCAACCGGCTGACATAGAGTTTGCTCACAGAGTGCAACCTAGGCGGGCCGCTAGTGCTTCTACCGCGAGGCCAATAATCGTCAGGCTCAGACAGCGCTCCATGAAGGACAAAGTGGTCGCAGCAGCACGTAAGCATCGCAACATGACCTCCAGAGATATAGGGGTTGGTGGAGATGAGTGTAAAATTTATATTAACGAGCATCTCATAAAGGAAAATAAAATGTTGTTGGGTGCTTGCAGAAAAAAAGCAAGTGAGTTTGATTATAAGTACGTGTGGACAAAAAACTGCCGAATTTATGTCAGGAAGAACGACACCGTAACCCCTTTTGCGATAGACTCGACAGAAGATCTTGGCAAGATAATATAATTAAGAATATAACCAACTTGTTTGCAACAGTTTTATACGTCAATCTCTCGAACACATACACTTGCTTGAAAAAACCTACTATTTACACTTGCACAAACACATTTTATACCCACTTTTGCAGCAATTTATCTCTACAGCGCTCTAGTATAGACCCTATTAGATGCATTACTATCAGTCATTTCTTTCATAATATATTTCATTGTATACCCATACAATACGTCCTACTCGATTTTTCTTATCCATGTAAGCAACTACAACTAGGCATAAATATTTTTTGTTTATATGTACAGGCACACTTAACTGGGTTGAAATGAATAATTTTAATAAGGATAAAATAAAAAATTTGAAACTTTATTATCAGAACGTGAAAGGACTTCGAACAAAGACGAATGATTTTTTCAATAATGTATTATTACTGGACTCCGATATAATCATGATAACTGAAACTTGGCTTTGCGATAGCATCTTTGATGCCGAGTTATGCGATGACAGGTTTACAGTCTTCCGCAGGGACAGGGGGTCGTTGGGTGGCGGGGTGATGGTTATGTGTGATACCAAGTTACAAGCGTGTGCCAGGCTCGAATGGCAACATACCAGTTTGGAATCTATATGGATTACTATTCCCGCTTCAGTTCTTAAGGCAACTCATGACCTGCATATTGCGACAGTATACATACCACCCAACGATCTAACTGCTACAAGAGTACAAATATTTCTGGACCAGTTGTCTGAAATCAGAAGTCATCTGAGCAATGACCACTTTATAATAGCGGGGGATTTCAACCTCCCTAACATAAGTTGGTTAAATGGTGAACCAACGATGCTAAGAAAGGGCACTGTTGAACTTCAAAATGCCGCATCAAACCTTATCACTCAGTGTAGTTGCTTTGGTTTCTCTCAGTTCAACAATTATAAAAATAAGTGCAATAATACATTGGACCTCATTTTCTCTGATTCATCTGTAACCATAAAGAAGGCAACGCCTTTAGTAAAGGAGGATCCAATGCACACAACTCTTTCTATCATTGTCTCGGACATTCTAATTCCCCCATTGAAACCACAATCTCGTAAAAAGTTTCAATACAGGCGAGCCGACTATGATAGTATAAATGAAGAACTTAATAAAAAAGACTGGAATTTTATTTACAATTATGATGATATCGAACACATCATTGCAAAATTTTATTTAATTCTAAATTCATTAATACAAACTTTCGTGCCACAAGTTCGATGCTCAGGTACCTATACTTACCCAACTTGGTACAATAAATCATTAATTAAATTAATAAAAGAAAAAGATAAGGCTCATAGGAACTGGAAGCGCCATTGTAACCCTAATGATTATGCACATTTCAGCTACCTTCGACGGAATATCAAACAGTTACAGGCCGAGTGCTATCACTCATTCGTTAGTTACTCACAGCAAACTATCAAAACTAACCCAAAATTATTTTGGTCTTATGTTAAGTCGAAGAAAAAAGTCGCATCGTCGTATCCTCATCAAATGACCTATGAAAAAATTAAATTAAATGAACCATCAGAAATATGTTCTGCATTCAGTAACTTTTTTGAGAGAAATTTTAGTATTCCAGCAAATCAATACCCGGCTCACGTACCCAATGATTCCACTATATTAGATACTATACATACTATAACTGTAACTGAAGAGTATATATATAAATTGCTTAAAAATCTGGACATAACAAAAGGAGCTGGTTGTGATGACATCCCGCCTATATTTTTCGTTCAATGTGCTAAGTTATTATCAGGTCCTGTGTCACGGATTTTTAATAGGTGTCTTGAAAAAGGATACTTTCCCAGTATTTGGAAAAGGGCACATATAGTGCCAATTTATAAAAAAGGGTTGAGGAGTGCAGTCGAAAATTATCGACCTATATCTATATTAAATGTGTTAAGTAAGGTGTTCGAGAGGGTCGTGCATAACTTTATCTATCCGCTAATATCTCACTCAATACCAATTGAACAACATGGTTTCATGAAGGGTCGTTCAACTGCTACTAATTTGGGGGTATTCGTTGATTATCTTTTAGTAAATATGGATGGTGGGTCACAGGTTGATGTGATCTACACGGACTTTGAGAAGGCTTTCGACCGTGTGGATCATATCATTCTGTTACGCAAGCTTTATGAACTAGGTATCAGGGGCAGTTTGCTTAGATGGATGGAATCGTATTTGCGCAACCGTTCTCAGGCGGTCGTCGTGGGTGGGTTTCGTTCGGATTTTGTTGTGATACCATCTGGTGTACCGCAGGGATCCATTTTGGGACCACTTTTGTACGCTTCTTACTTGTACGACGTAGGTGATTGTTTCCATTATGCTCGGTTCCTCATGTACGCTGACGATACCAAAATTTTTGTGAAGGTTAAAAACGAAGCGTCTTGTGCTGCCCTTCAATCAGATCTTTGCCGACTAGAAGAGTATTACAGCAGGAATCGTATCGGTATTAACATAAATAAATGTTCTTTTATGTCTTTTACTCGTAGGAAACACCAAATTAATAGTAAATATTTTATTAACAACATCGAAATTGTGAAAAGCACCTCAATAAGGGATTTGGGAGTTCAAATGGATAGTGGGTTGACATTTTTCGATCATGTGGAATCAATTCAAAACAAGGCGTACAGAAGTCTCGGTTTCGTATTGCGGGTCAGCCGCCCCTTCTCGGACATAGCTTGCCTAAAGGTACTTTATTACTGTTTTGTCAGAAGCATTTTGGAGTACTGCAGCGTGATTTGGAATCCTCGGTACATCACTTATGCCCATAGTATCGAGAAAATACAAGAAAAATTTATAAAGCACTTAAATTACCGGTCTCGGCACAACTATGATGAATCATGTCCCAATCACCACCTTGTGACGCTTGAGAATAGGCGAATACTTGCAGACATGTCCTTTTTACATGGGCTATGTAATGGGTATATAGACTGTCCCGAGCTTTCTACAAAGATGTTGCGTTTCTGTGCCCCAAAATTTAGAACCAGACATACAAAGTTATTTGCTGTAAACAGTTCAAAAACAAACTATGCACAGAATAGTTTAGTCAATAGATTACATCGATCGTATAATAATAAATTTAGTAGTACTGATATCTTCCACAGCGATAAGAAAAAATTCAAGAGGGACGTTGTTGGAGTGCTTGAGAGAAATGCATAGAGGGTGACAGTTAACCGGCGCAAACACGCACACACACACGCACACACACACACACACACACACACACACACACACACACACACATTCACAGTCAGAGACACATACTCACTTACACACACATTATCAGGTAGAGAGAGATTAACCCACCTTTTTGTTATATAAATTAAGTTCTTTTGCTTTGATTGTCGTTGAATAATTATTAAAGTTAATGAAAATGTAGATTCGTTATTGGCTGTAAGATTGGTATTTATGTTGATGATGTTTTACACTGTAAGAGCTGTGAATCTTGTAATAAAATAAAATAAAATAAAAAATAAAATACATCATGTTGAAAATACACTATTAAAACAAGTGCAAATTAAAGGAAGGAAGTTTTTATAACGAAGCAAGACTCAGTAATCGATCGTAAAATAGAAACGGTCTTTTTTATTAGATCCGCCATACTTTGTATTGCTGGGTATGTAAATACTAGCGGCCGCCCGCGACTTTGTCCGCGTAGATTTCGACTTTCAATAGCCTAACGCCTTCCTCGTCAAATGGACTATCCAACACAATAATACTTTTTCAAATCGGACCAGTAGTCCCTGAGATTAGCGCGTTCAGACAAACAAACAAGCAAACATACAAACAAACTCTTCAGTTTTATATATTTAGTATAGATATAGATAGATATTATTATTGACGATTCATAAGTGCTTTTTTGAGGCCTATTTAATAAAGTATATTTTGATTTTGAGTTTGATACGTCACGTCAATCATTCCGAGTATTTGTTGCAATAAAACTGTGTAAATAACCTACTTTTTGGAAACTAAAAATATTATTATGGGATTATCGTTACGAAGAAATAAGTGCAAATAATTTTTGATAAACTAAAATTTAATAACAAATACCGCTATAAATGAAATTTGATCGTAATTTGACTTTTGCATTTTATTGAGAAGAATTGTTATCGTTAACATGAGTCCAAGCGCGCCTTCAGATTTATTGCTTGAAAAATTAGAGATACTATAAAATGCAAAAGACATATATGTTTATATTTTTGTTTACCCGAACGAATATTCATCACGTATGCATGAATCCAGCACTAACTTGGCAAATCATGTTCAGGAAGGTGTCTCATCGCGACAGACCCATAACCTTAGGTTTAACTGAGCTTGTTAGCGCGAACGACTTGCCTCTAACAACCTTTCCTTTGACATCGGATATTTTTCTCAGAACAAGGTAAAAGTGTAAATAATGTACACTACAATAGCAACAGCGCTTCATAATGAGAAAATTGGAAGAGAAAATCTACTAATTTCTAGAACAGACTTAGGTAATTGGCAGGCTAAGATTATATTGAAAGGTCTTAAAAGATGTCAGAACATTAATGCAAAGTTCGCTGCGATAGACATCATGCATTATTATATGTGGAACAGCTGGTAGGTACTTGCGTTAGAGGTGAATTTTTATATGCCAATAAAAGGTGAAGGAATAAGATTTTCAATTCATATTTCTGTCTAGAAAACGAATAATACTTATTTTTAGGTAGTTAATTCATAACAGAAATATTAAAATAAAACTTGCTAAATAATATACATAATATAAAACTACATGCACATTAAATAATGTCATTATATTTAACTAATAATGGGGAATATGCATGATTTTTTTTAATCGTTTATATGTTTCTACTATTTATTACATTACCAAACATAAAAATATCACGTCGAAAATATAAACTATTATGCAAAAAATTAAATATTAAAAATAATTAAAATCGCGATCAATATAAACGCGGCCATTTTGGCGCGCTTGTGCGTGACGTCACCATTACACGAGTTCGATGTCAACAGCAAAGTGTTTGGTTTACAAAATTACCAAAAAATGAATAAAGTGAGTGAATATCGAATTAATTACCATGGAAAAGTACAAAAAACATATTATAAACATTGTGTCGTTCCTATGTGTCCAAATAACATCAACACTGCACCTGAAAAAGTGTATTTCCTTATGCAGAAAGGTGAAAATCTAAGGAAAAAGTGGTGCAAGGCGATGAGAAGAGACAATGTATCGTGTTTCAGCTGTTTATACTGGTGTGCTCGATGGCACAGTGGTTAGCGCACTTGGCCTGCGGTTGCTAAAGTTAAGTAACGTTCGCAGATGCCAGACATCGGATGGGTAACCGAAAAATTTCATCTCGAGCTCCTCCGTGCTTCGGAAGGCACGTTAAGCCGTTGGTTCTGCGCCTGATCTCTCTACGGTCGTTTCAGATTGCTGTCCCACCGAATTATGAGAGTGAAGGAATAGGGAGTTCACCTGTGCTTGCGCACTTACTTGTGCACTGTACTGTAATATATCCTGCGTACCTGGCTGATCGTAAGATCGGCCGCCATGGCCGAATACGGCCGGATGGTATTATTATATTTATTACTGTTGTGAAGATCATTTCAATATACGTAAGGATATTAAAAAAGTAAAATACATATCCTACTAGGTAATATTATGAAAGCGAAAGTTTGTAAGTATGGATGTATCTCTTAATGCTATACGCCTCTGGAATAGTCTCCCTGACAGTGTAAGAAAAGCACCTAATAAGTTTGCTTTTAAAAGGCAGGTTCGTGACTTTCTGTCAGAAGCCTGACGTGGAATTGATTTATATTCCCTTTTTTGGGTCATTATTCAGGACATCATCATCAATATTATGTGTATGTATGTATTTATTGTATTGTATAATGTATTATATTAGATTGTATTTGTGTATGTTTATTATCTGATTATCTTTTGCTATTGTAATTTAATTATCTTTAAAATTATGTTTTAGTTTGCTCACTACCGCATTCAAACATTTCATTTTTCTCAAGGTTGACTGGTAGAGAATGCTTTTAGCATTAAGTCCGCCTTTTGTACCTTACTTACTAGTGTGGTCAATAAAGTTTTTATAAATAAATAAATGTATGGATGTTTGTTACTCTTTCACGTAAAAACTACTGAATGGATTTGAATGAAACTTTACCACAACATAGCTTTTACATCAGAATAAGACATAGGCTATAACTTATACATCAGAATAACACATAGGCTACAATTTTTGAGGTTTCTAATGTGAGGTCGTAAAAAAAATATTACGGAAATCGAAATCCACGCGGACGGAGTCGCGGGCGGCCGCTAGTACAAATATATATTTACAAAACCATGAAAACGATCATTTATCAAATAAATATATACATACTATAACTAATGAATCTAGCAGCTTTTGTTCCTTTGAGTTCAGCAGACTTATAATCTGGATTTGAAGCGAAATACTTGGCCATCATAAACACGTCGATTTTCGGAAGATTATCCGACTGCGCTTTTACGAAACCGGTTTCAGTCGTTATCTTAGTCCTTCTTCACAATTAATTAATACTTTGAACACATAAAACTATTAACTTAAGATAAAAACAGCGAAACTATACAATAACAATTATTCCTCAAAAAAGAAACCATACAAATAGTTTGTTGACAGCAGACATCGCGTGTAAAACTGACGTCACATTTTGTTCCACCAATAGTGTTGCGTTTCGAAAATTTGCGCGGTAATATCAAAACAGCCACTTTTTGATGATTAATTTTCATTATTAAATTAAAATAAATTCTAAAAATAATTGTACAGTGTGTTTTCAGTAGCAATAAATGTTACAAAAAAAAATATTTTGTCCATATTTAAGTCACGTGCATATTCCCCATTTCCTGATCATTGCCTTCTAATGATACTCAACCTTAAGAAGGTTTGGCAGTTAACGCCTCGATGGTCTTGTGGTTTAAGTACCGGGCCGTGGTCTCGAAGTCTTGGGTGCGATTCCCGGGTCGGGCAAAATCTGTGTTTGATTCTAAACACAGCTCGATGTGATCGCCAGCCCGTATTTGGCAAGCGTGATGATTATGCCAAAACCCATATTTGTAACGAAAACATGATTTTCAAATACCTAACTAAGGCTTGTGCCCTGCAGTGGGACTTTAATAGGTGCTGATACTTTGGTAGCTAACTCGACAATGCAAGTTTATACATATACATATCTCACAATTAATTTAGATACCAGGGAGTCCTTCCCTAAGCCCCATGCACATATAATCTGTAAACGGAATTGATTTCCTGTTCTAAGGAGATGTTATCCGCAAAGCAAACTCAGGCTTAGTGGTTGCTTTGAGGTCGTTGCTGGGACCTTTGTATTACGCCCCGAAACGTTTAAGCGAACACAGCGTCTTATACAGAGTTGTGGGTACTAAGTACTGGGTACTGTGGGTACTGAGAAGTGATGGCCGAATTTACCCACATGATGGAAGTGTGTCATTTGGCTGTATGTTGCCCAAACCAGGACAAACAGACATGTTGTTTACGCACATAAATGTTTGCCAAGTGCGGGGATCGAACCCGCGTACTCTTGGTCTACCAGGCAACTTATTAACCACTACACCAAGTGACTCGCCAAATGTTTATGGTAAAGTTTACCTAAAACGCATTTATTTCATATCTACTCGTAATAATACATTATTGGCCTAGTGGATTCTCAGATATCGCTCGTTGAGACAGAAATCTAATACGGTCTTAAGAAAGGGGTGTAATCTTAGTCCACCAATTTCCAGTCTGGGTTTTTCCTTATAACATCTAAAATATTGTTCGTTTGACTGTATTATATGTATGAGTGCTCCCATTCGCCGGAAGCATATTTAAATCAGTCAATAAAAGTATTTGAATAAAGGGTTCTGTGGCCTAGTAGTAATTTAGAATAGTTCCAAACTATAACAAAAAATACTTTAATAACTTACTTCATCACTCTATCTGAGTTGAAACTCTTTGTATGGTAGTTCTCCCGAATATTTAGGAAGTTGGCAAAACAATTTCAAACTAATATGAGAAGCAAAACGATACTTTAATAGCGCTGAGGCTTAGCACTAGTATTTGCTAGACCATTCGGCATACAACAGACTATCAAACTACAATCCCATTCCAACAGTAGTTAGGTAGTTAGATAGTTAGTTCAACTAGTTAGCCATAGATCCGTCGTGTCAAGGTATTTGCGTGGTTTTAAACTGGTTATGTGAGCTCAATAATACTGGAATACATTTTGTATGGATGTGAATTTGTTGTAAGATAGATACGGCTCGCAGAGTTTTGTCACTCATAAATTCTTGTGGGTGTAAACGAGAGTAATAAAGTAGCAGAGGAAGTGATATTGATAATTGGGTAGTGTTTAATCTGTTATGATTGGGATTACGAGTAGTTAGAGCTGTGAGGATTCTCATCGAATGTTGAAAGAATGATACAGCTAAGTGATAAAAGGGTAAATCAGGATACTGCATTATCATTAAACGGTGATGTTGCCAATATAATTTCGTGTAAGAGTCTTATCAGCAACATACATAGTTTTTACTCAGCCTAAAATAGAGCTATTATGTCAGTTGTAGTGCAGTAATGGTTATTTATAATGTTACATAAATAATATATGACAGGCAAAATAATTTCATTATTAATTAACTTGCAAAAATCACAACACATAAGGCCTAAACAAAATCTATATTATATTCCTAATATATAAAGCTGAAGAGTTTGTTTGTTTGTTTTGTTTGATTGTTTGAACGCGCTAATCTCAGGAACTACTGGACGGTTTTGAATAAAATCTTTTTGTGTTAGATAGTCCATTAGACGAGGAAGGCTTTAGGCTATTGGAAATCGAAATCCACGCGGACGGAGTCGCGGGCGGCCGCTAGTATACAGTGTCTGACTGACGTATTGTCGTATATATATAATAAAATGAACCGTTTACATTAAAAACACCAAAAATGTAAATCAAAATAAAAATAAAAGCGTAGGCATACCCAGAATTTGCTCCAGTAAAAAAGTTGTTATTCCTATAACCCAACGATAGTGCGCCACGGCACAGTGCAAGATGCAATTTCCCGATGGTTCCGCATGCGTCTGGTGCACGTCGAGTTGCAGCGAACCCTCCGGCGCAGTCGGCGGCTCCAGGGATTTCCAGAGGTTTTAAATCGTATTCCAGAGCCAAATATCGCGGACGGTCTCTTTGTAGGCGACGTTTTGAAATAACTTTTTGGACTTGTTCTGTTTACTCAGAAATAACATTTCAAATTCGAGTATTAACCTAACACTTCTTTTTCATCATAAAGGGAATTATACTTTCATAGCTGAGCTATCACGATGCTATCACGTTTTGCAAGTAAATGGATGCATCTACGTGCAATCCTAGTACACTCGTGAAATTTTTGATGCTGCAACACTATCACACCCTGCCACTCGTACTTTATTATGTCAATTTAAGTTATTAGGTTAGAACGGATTTTGTTTACGAAAGAAAGAACGAAAAATTCAATTGGTGCCCAACGTGGTGGAGGACTTTTAGGAAAACTATTTTTCATTTTTAATTGTATTCTATCATGGAATTTAGTGGAAAAGATGACATAGGAAATTATTAAATTTTAATAAATTGCATAAATAAACAGTTATTAAAGTGAAAAGGGACACTGGGAGTACTTTTGTACAGTTCGATTCTACACTCTGTATTTTGAATCAGATTTTAGTAGTATAACTAAGAAACACGTGTTCTTTTTTATTATTTAAGCTCAATTACTAGAGATGACTTGAAGATAAATTGTCTAAAATGAAACACTTAATCACTGCCGTCAGAGATTGCTTAATTACAAAGCCAACTGTAGTGGATTCCCTCATTAATGTCAACGTAGCAACAGTGTTAAAGCCTTAAAGGCTTAAAAACGTTTATATGGAAATTAGAAAAAGTTACATAAAATATATATATTTAGATTATAAGCTTAGCACAGTCCGCGAGAATACGAGTACATCTTGTCATTAATAATTTATTGGGCATTAAAAACAATTTAATACCGTAATTCTTTGTGCTGTTGTTATTTCGTAACTAAAATACTGCCTTTGTTTATGAATTCAGTTACAAAATCATATCTTATGTTGCTAATGAAATAATATCTTATCAATATACACAAAGGGAATAATATTCGAGTTTATTTTCTTCATCGCTGCTTTGAATCGAAGCGTTAAATTAATTAGCATTAGCATTCACGTCTCCCGATTCCGGATAGGGCGAACACTGAACAGATTTTGCTGTTTATTCAAAAAGTGGGCGTCCGACCTAACAGATCCGATCTGCCTTCGAATAACGAAATCAATGAACCTGTTTTCATTTACAGCATTAACCGAGTAACTAAACCTTGCTTGAATAGCAATAGAGTTCAAAGTCCCGTTGCATTCGGTCCAACCGTGAATGTCGAGTGGGATAACTGGTTGGGCAAACATTTGCGCAGCCATCCAGCGTCCCGGGTTCGATCCCCGCGTGTTGCTTTGTGTGCCGACATTGTTTCGGTACTTCGGTCTAGTTATTGTCTATGGCTACTGGTCCCGGCACCGAAAGCTGATATTCATACGAGCGAGCGATGCATGAAAAATAGACCAGGATTACATTGCTTTTGCACTCATGTCAGATGTGTCGGAGGTATTGCGGTCTTGTATTTTTTTGCAGAAAGTTCGTATAGCCTGAAGGAATTCAGAACGCTGCCAAATTGATGGAACTATTTTAAAAGTGAATTAAAGCTTTAGCGCCGTTTGAACGCTGCCATTGTGCTAAAAATTCGTGGTGTCCCTGTTAATAAGCTTAGACAATTGGCATTTGCCGAGTATTATTCAGCTAGGCAGCTTCCCTCACAACTCTTATAACGTACAAACATCCCCATATCACATACGCTTTATGTAAACGCAGACTCAATCTAAAAAGTCTTCCAATCGAAAAATGTCATCGCTTCAAACTTATGCGCCTACGTCTCGCAAACTCAAAGTGCTGAGTGCAGGCCCGGGGGACAGGAGGCCCCCGAATCACGCGCGGGGCCCCCGCGGGCCCCGGGCCCCCGATATCGCTGAACACGCCAGTTTCGACGTTTGAAAACTTCAAGATGTCTCTTTGAATTTAATAGACTCCGGTCGGCGATCCCGCCAATGCGAACGGTGATATTCGTGTTAACAGTAATTTCATGCTTAGTTATGTTATTAAAAGAAGGTAATGAATTCTACAACTAAACTAATATGATAAAGCTGAAGGGTTTGTTTTTTTGTATGAACGCGCTACTATCTGGAACTTCTCTTAGGTCTTGAAAAAATAGTTTTGTTTTGGATGTTCCATTTGTCGAGGAAAGCTTTAAGCCGTGGTATAACACCTACATACACAGAGTCGCGGGCGGCCGCAAGTGTTGAATGGAATGATATTTTAATTCCTAAAATTACAATATTGCAAGCAAATTTAAAAATGTGTGTTGTGATCGACCACCCAAGAGTCATTCTAAATTGTGGATTATTTGTTACTCGTAAACCCTGGGCCGATTACAAATTGCTATGAATTACAGCAAATCACGACAATTAGCATTGTACGCAACATTATTATCCTTTGTTTTGGCCGGACCAATAATTTGTACAGCATTTCCTTTGCAAGCCATTCATTGCTTTGCGATAGACTCAGGCACGAATAATTATATCTATAGGTCCCAGTGTTTTGGCTTTGTCAATCTTATTGTCATTGTACATATTAACTTAATGATAAAAGGCTTTGTCAAAGCAAGGGAAATAATAAAGCTTTTTTGTAGTACATTTACTAAATAAGAATACTTAATGACTATTTAAATTCATACTTCAGGCAAATAGATAATTAAGAATACTCGTACAACTTATTAGTAACAATCCCAAATAGAACAATAACTGGAGCAGAAAAGTAAGGATTAATTAATTAAATAATACATATATTACTGGAGGATAGGCGACGACAAAGAACATACAAAATGAAAACTGTACTACTAAATCTATGATAAGTTTGTGATAGCAGCATTCATACAACTTACCTCAATGACGCTTAAAAAGAAAAAAAACTGTAAGATAATATTTGAACGGTACTAAATATTATTTTTTCATAAACTACTCTCTTACATCGCATATATAGCATCGCAGCCGAAACATCAAGCAGTGAGTATGAGAGTACTTTATAAAGAAAATAATATCGCCTTATTTAAAAAATAAACGGGGCTACCGCAAATATTATCTATCAGTAAATAATGCAACGCAACAGTTTAAAGATTTATAAGAAAACTGTATGTCAAGAAATAATCCGAGACTTAATTAAAATTATGAAAATCTAAAAGAAACCCATGATCAAACAGATACAGCCACTACTAAAACACAAAAAAGAAATAAACATACCAGTACATTCTTCATAAATTGTTTAAAAACCGCCTACATAATATTTCGAAGGATGAAATAATTGAAAATACGATCTAATAATTAACCCAAGGGCACACGAGCTACTCCGTCTACTGACGTACCTTTGAACCTGATCTTTTTAAGGAATTGCTTGGGCAGACGAGGCTTCATGCGCCCAGTGCGTCCTGAAAACATACCACATGCTGAAATAAAATAACATTGATCAACTTAAGTACCTGACGCTATTTTAAGTTATTCAATATGTTTTGTCACGTATAATTCAATCTTTGTTAATAATTGCTGCAAAGCAGGAATTTTGTACGATCACTAAGTTGGGTTTATATTAGTCCATCTATCCGTTAAAGTTATTTATTTATGTAAACATTATTGCACGATACAAAATTGTACAAAAGGCGGACTTAATGCCTCATGGCAGTCTCTTCCAGACAAACTTAGGGCTAAGCAGAAAGTGAATAGAAGGTAGGTAGGTAGTGCTATTTATTTATAGTGTATAAAAAGGACTTACACATTTATGAGAAGTTTTTAGTAGCGTTAACAGAAAATTATATCGCTATTTTAATTGTAAGCGGCGGTTTCAGTGTACTGACTATGGGCCTCTTTTAGCACCCTCATGGAATAACTAATAGGCATATTCATATTTTATGATGAGATAGATTACTAGGAAGTTTGCTGAGAGTAATGAATATATATAATTATGAAATTCCATTGTCATTTTGATAGTCTGTCGAATTGGAGGTGAATGAGAATCAGATTTAAACTGAACATAATTATCAGAAACGCATGTTTCATGCTTTGCTGGTTTAATTGAACAGAATAAATAATATTTTTTTCCAGTGTCTATTTTTATAATCCTAGAAAATAGCGCTAGAGTCTAATTATAAAAATATCTACGATAATGCCTATCTGTTTGATCGGTTTCTGAACTGTCATTAATTGCATTTGGGTCAGATTAACGGCTTAGATGGAATGGTCAGCACAGCTGTTGTCAATAGGCTTTTTATGGACAATTATTAAGGACGCTTCATTCTGTTAGCTATTGACCATAAAGAGAGCTTCCATCCATTAAGATAGTTACGAGTTTTTTTTTAACAAAAATAACTGTACAATATTTTGCTAATATGGCAATTGTCTTTAACACAGAACCATTTACCTAATATCAACATCATATTATGAAATTCAGCTTCAATTTTTTAAGACGAAAATTTCACCTGATTATATTAGCCCACCTCCAAATAAATCATTTATAATGCCATCTCACAAATTAGGCTGAGCCATAAACAGCGGAGCCGACTCCACTAAACAGATTAACGCGAGAAATTCACGTATAGCGTTTGATAATCACGTTACGTCACGTCAAAACACGCCGACAGCCGCGCGATAGAATTTGCACGTGAAATTGATAAATTGACGCAAACTTACAGTTAATCTAATTGTTGTTATTACTTCATCTCACGTCGTATTAACGGCACTCATGAGAAACCTCGACACTCGCGTCAAAGTCATTTACTTAAACGGATTATTTTTACACTGAGTGCTCATACCATAATAATGAATAATGTATATCGAAGTATGAAACATCTAAGTCGTCTTAGGGATCATATATTGCGACAACATCACTAATGTACATATTAAGTCAATTACATCAAGATCTAGAACAAACAGTATTATGAACACGCGTAGATTCTAAGAGGGATTAGAAATCTATGAGGCCTGGCTATAGGAGCAAAGGCGGAGTTATGTCGAGTTTCTTTAAAGCAATCCCCCACGCCATTAACTTAAAAGCACATAAAATTCAGCTTAAATTAAAAATAAAAGGTAGTAAAATAATATTTCATGGCTGAAATTCCCCAATTACATTAACCGCCAACTTTAAAATCAAATTTTAAAATTACCCTCAGCATTAAAGCCGCCATTTTTGAATTTCAACATGGCGGCCAGATTAAAATAGCTGCATGGAGCGAGCGCGGCTAATGCCGGAATATTGAGCGGTGCCCTCTGGCGGATTAAGCGCTAAATTATTTGCTTATTAATTAACGCCAGCCGGATTCCGGCTAAGCCTTCTGTCAAACGGCAATTATTGTCTTTCTTCGGATTATACTCGCAGCTGAGATTAAGAGATCACTTCGAATTATTCTTGGATAAAGGTGGGAATCCAATGGTTATAACTGGCGTACGGGCTTAACTAAGGAAGAATATAATATACCTACGTCGTGAACTTTATCAACATTTTAATTAACTGTAAAATACTACTTTTGAAATAAATTGTAGGCGGCCTCATAACGTACAAGTATTTGCCATAACGTGTAAAATATGTGTTAAGTCCAAGAAACGATAATTATTACCATTAAAATGTTCTACAAAATATATGAAATAAATTGCCCGAAAGACCATTATTGTTGTATACAGTATTAATTGTCTGTTATCTTCTGTTTCCATATTCATTATCATGCCTCTGGAGGATCGTGAATTATTTAAGTAGGCCCGGGCTCACGCAGCAACACTTATACAAAGAATCCTGAATCCATTCGCTCTGAATAACGACCGGGAATATGCATGAAATGAATATTTATCAATTATATCACGGGAGATATCGTGGAAGTGGGGAAACATTCGGAATAGCACATTATAGCGGGTTACGCTGAAATGTGGAATGCTTTTTACTTTAAAACGAATTTTTTTTAAGAAGAAGATAACGGTCTGTTATACTAACTAACATTTTAAGTTAAAAATTGAATGAATGCATGCTTGTATTGATGGATGTTTTCAGACATTGCGTTGTCCTTTGATAGGTACTAAGACAACGATTTCAAATACACAATTAGGTACATAAGTATTTGAATTTGAAAAACTGTAGAATTCATCAGTGTTTTAATGTTACAGCGGAAACAAAGATAATTATTTATTTGAATAATTTTATAAGGATTTAATGAGTTTTATATACAGAGGTAGGTACAACGTCTTCTTTACAGTTTGTAAAATGTATAATGCTTTAGTAATTTTAAAGGGAATGCAATATAGGACATCGCTTACATCGCCTGAAGTTGTTATTTTAATATGCCTAAGGTTGTGCGTTGATGAAAATATCTGCCTCAAGCAACTATTTAATAAAGCTTCGAAGGTCTTCAAAAATCTTAATAAAAATAAATCTCGCGCGAAACAGCGAAACAGACCATACTAATTCGTTTCTATATTACCATGTTACACGACGAGTGGTTTAAGAAGAAGCAGGAGAACTGTAATCCAGCACGGTATATACCTGTAACAAGAAATCACAATTTTAATAAAATAATCATTAAATAATTCAATAGACTAATAAACCTCATAGTAAGAAATACTCAGGGTAACGAAACAAAGATTTAATCGAATCAAACACAGTGAAAGAGACTTTAGAGGCCAATAATTGATATCTCGTAATTAATACAATCATTTAATTTCTTTTCTTCTACAAATTCGTAATAAATCACAATTTGTTGCCAAAATCCTCGACATTTTAATTAAACACCCTGAATCCTGTTTACAACTCTCTTCAGCTTCACGTTAATTGGCTACTATTTTAAATGAATGGCCATTCGTAATGTTCAACACTTCAAGTAAAGGTTACGGAATCTCGGATTTTTTCAAGGATTGCTTACGATCGCGTCGTGATACGCTACATTGTAGTTTATTGTCGTAAGAACAGGCGTTTAAATCCGTCGCAAGTTTCGTTTAACAGGCAATAAAGCTAAGTTTAAAACCTATACGGACAAGATTGGCGCTGGGACAACGGACAAAGTTTCAAACGACGGCAAAGCGTGCGAGCCGAGCATGCAGTGACCGGTGACAAATAAAACACGATCGCATCGACCCTTTACTACACACCGAACGTGACAACTCTTATTTCTTAACATTGTTTACCATACACAATAACATCATCATGTAAGATTGTGTTATTTGCAGATGACACTTCCTTAATATTTAACATGGATAAGACTAAAAACTGTGTTGATGATGTAAATATTGCACTCGATAAGGTTTCAAACTGGTTTAATATTAATAATCTGCAACTGAATGCTAGAAAAACAAAATGTGTAAGTTTCAATTTGCCAAACGTAAACAGGGTATTATCATCTACAATAAAATTAAATGATACTCATTTAGAAGTTGTGAACTCGACAGTTTTTCTCGGTTTAACGTTAGATTCAAAATTACAATGGTATCCACATATAAGTAATTTATCAAATAGGCTTAGTTCAGCTGCTTTTGCTATTAGAAGGGTTAGGCGGCTAACCGATGTTGAAACGGCGCGTTTAGTATATTTCAGCTACTTTCACAGCATAATGTCTTACGGTATCTTACTCTGGGGAAAGGCAGCTGATATCCAAACTATATTCGTCTTACAGAAACGAGCGATTAGATATATTTATGAACTCAGTGCTAGAACATCGTTAAGAGAAAAATTCAAAGAAATAAACATTCTCACGGTAGCTTCGCAGTATATTTATAATTGTATAATTTATGTGCATCAAAATATACATCTTTTTTCAAAAAAATCTGACATGCACAGCAGGAACACTAGAAATAAACATAAAATTTCATTTCCACGTTTTAGGCTACAGAAAGTGTCTCGTTCGTTCGTGGGGCAAAGTATTCACTATTATAACAAGATTCCTAATGAACTTTTAAATTTACCTTATATTAAATTTAAGAATCACATTAAAAAGGTATTAATGGAAAAAGGATATTATTCTACTGCTGATTATGTGAACGATAAGTTAATATGGAAGTGTTAATTTCTATTTCAATTATGTTATGTGAATTGTATGTTTTTATCATTGTAACAATCCATTTTTAATTTTGTGCACTTTGTCCTACAGTTCAGTAACATTTTCTATTTGGTTTTATTTTTTAAGATGACAATTTGATGGACTGTGTCTTAGTAGTCATGCTCTCTAAAATGTTGCTGTGGTGGTGGCGCTATGTGGCAGGAGTGTTCTCTCTGAATTGGTTGAGTGAGATGATGGCTGACACATACGTCATACCTTACCATACGTGATTGATCAGGTGTCATTAGTAGCGACTGGTCAGCTGGGACTCAGTCTATCTATACATTTTTTTTTATTTTATTTTGATATTGAATGTGAGGAACTGTATGGCTTAGTTAGAGAACGTTATGAAATCAATGTATTTAAAAAAGATTGTAATTATTGGCGATTTAAAAGAGCAACTGTCGAGTTTCTTGCCGCTTCTTCTTGGCAGATGACTGCGTTCCGAAGTCGGTGGTAGATTCATTATATTGTACATGTATCTTTGACGATTTATAAGTGCCTCACTGAGGCCTACATAAATAAAGTATATTTGAATTTGAATTTGAATTTCATCCTACTTACTACTATAAAGGCGAAAGTTTGTATGTGTGGATGTATGGATGTATGGATGTTTGTTACTCTTTCACGTAAAAACTACTGAATGGATTTGAATGAAACTTTACCACAATATAGCTTATACATCAGAATAACACATAGGATATTGGAAATCGAAATCCACGCGGACGGAGTCGCGGGCGGCCGCTAGTAATAATTAATGTCTGTCCGGTTTACATCTCCGCATCTATTCTATATTTACATAATAGAGCTGAAGAGTTTGTTTGTTGGTTTGAACGCGCTAATTTCAGAATTTACTGGTTCGATTGACATTTAATTTTTGTGTTGGATAGTCCATTTGCCGAGGAAGGCTGTAAGCTATAATATAATACTATGTGTGCGGAAACCGAAATCCAGTCGCGGGCGGCGCTATTACACAATATTGTTTGTACGGTTCAAATATCCCGAATTCACGATAATTTAAATAAGTCAACTAGCGGCCGCCCTTGACTTTGTCTGCGTGGCCAAGGGGATACCCTTAGGGTGAAAGGGATCAAAATTGTTTCTTAGGGATGCCTACATCATAACATCTACCTGCAGACAGCCCGATCAGTCAAGTGTGCGCCAGGCTGTGCGTTGATAGATCACTATGTCAGTCACTCAGTCACCTTTGAGGTATATGCACGCACATATACATTTTGATTTAGATAAGTCCTCATAAGATGTGACTTATTTTCTTTATCAAAATGTATGGACTATTTCATGCTAAGTATAATTTCCTTTATTGGCATTTAAGAACTCGCGTCATGCAATATGACTTGCAATGTTCATAAACTTAGTATTACCTCAATACATAAATAATAGTGTAGTTTATTGCAGGAAAATGCATCTGATATCAACATTCAAATGCACATTATAACTGCAACAGACCGTGAGAATTGAATGTCTATTTTATTATCGCCACAATCAACTGTGATCAGGGCTTATTTTTTTGCGACCTGCAGAGAAGTATTGTCACTAAGATACGAAAATATGTATATTATCTATCTATGTATATTATACATCCTACTACTATTATAAAGGCGAAAGTTTGTATGTATGGATGAATGGATGTTTGTTACTCTTTCGCGTAAAAACTACTGAATGGATTTGTATGAAATTTTACCACAATATAGCTTATACATCAGAATAACATATAGGATATTGGAAATTGAAATCCACGCGGACGGAGTCGCGGGCGGCCGCTAGTTCTACATATTTTTTTTACTTTTTTATAGTTTCAGCGTTGCCGCAAACTCAGTATTTAACAACTTCACAAATTAATCTTAAAAGGAATTATAACTTAAAAGATCTTCCTCTCGAAGGCTGACTTTTCTAAAGCACTTACCATTTAACAGTAATGCAAACGAATAAGATTGGCTATCTCATACTGCTGTAGACAGATCGCCACGTTTCCTACAGCCATAACTACATCGGTTTGTTCTAGGATGAAATAATATCATTTCAGTAGGAAATACTTCAGTAATCTAGATTGTATCGTAATAAAAAGGGATAAAAGTATTGAAAAAATATCCGGGGTAATAAAGTTCAAAGAAAGACCTACTTAGATCGGAAACAAGATAAAATATAAATGAATATCTGAAAACAACAGATACATCGGAAAACAAAATAAAAGATAAGAATAGACCAATTAATAAATTGTAAAGAGGGAAAAAATATTGTAATAAAATCGTAGTCTTTGTCAAAGGTGAAAAATACAAATTAAAAAGGTTTGATAGAGACTGCACTAAAGATAAATAAATAATTCAATGCACAAAAGGATGCACATAAGCCTTTTGATCCGTGCTTTCATAACACGATGAAAAAGCAATCCGATACATTCTAGACTTTTCCAACATGTTTTAAACCTTTCTTTGCGTATTTGCCGAGGTAATACACTTTCTAAATGAACAGTTTCCAGACCCATGGCAAGATTTTATAATCGCATTAAATTTCATACCGAGACTCCTGTTTTTACCTTTCTTGTGCATTAAAACATTATGTTATACGCTAAGTAACATGGATTTTTAGGCTCTCAATCTTCTTTGCTATATAAATACAAGGGATTTACTGGACAAAGATATGTATAAGTTTATTTTTGCGGATCACAAAAATCTGTATCTGGTAGGACCAGTTATATCCAAGCGTGATGGAATTTTCCACTTGAAAGATACTATAAGGTGTTACAGGCGTTTGTTTATTTAATTAATTTATAAGTAGTTATGTAAAAAATATCCCTTTTAAGCCATAAAAAATAATATTTGTATTCATATGCCTTAGTCATTTTTATTCCAATATATTCCTTAAAAGAAGGCTAAACGCAAAATAATATTGACTAGCACAAAACCTCGAACAACAAGCATTTGAACTCATCAAAAGCTAAGAGAGGTAGGTAAAAGGTAAAAAGGGATTAAACCAACAGATTATTCGTAACGCGAACAAAAGGACTGTTGTGTGAACTTTGAAAAGTCATACGTATATGTCAACATCAACGCGTCTGGTACACCAACTTAATTAGTTTATCTTTGTGTACTTTTTACTTTTCGCGTCCATTGTAGGGTTGTCAACTTCAGAAGTAAGAATAGTTTATGACCGTTGTGGAATCACGTAGTTACAGCACTGGTTTAAAAACATGACGTGTATCGCTAAAGATATTTTGTCCATAAACTATTTCGCATTTTCAACAATATGTCTGCTCTTTCGTCAGCTGGGACACTCATTCTGGTAAAGATTTACCAGAATAAAATAATGAAAATATATAAATATTTAAGCAAGAAACTGACTAATGATCAGCACATCACAAAATATTTTGATTGATTTGGACCCAATTATTATAACTTTTGTAGCCTTGCTGAGAACCCTGAGGCAATACCAGATGCAAATCTACGCATGGTCGAATAAAGTGTGCTAACTAGGTTATACGATTTTCTGTTGAAATAAGGTTTAGTCCTTTGAAGGTTGATTCCATCAAAAGTGTAATTAACCAGTTTCTCAAGCAAGAGACTTATCAAACGCCTTATCGAAATCGACCTAAATGGCATTGATTAGTGTATATTTGCTTTCGACGTAGGGATGATACACGTTTGACCTTTGCTGATTTTGTTTTTGATGTAAAACTAAGTTGGTTGGTTCTTATATTTATGTAATGATAAAATACGTGTAATAATTTTATACGTATTATAATTAACGCAAAATATGACAATAAAGGTCCTAGGAGAGGCCTATGTCCAGCAGTGGACTGCGATAGGCTGATGATGATGATGATGAAGATGATGACATTAAAAAATTTAAATTCAAATTTAATACTTTCTGTTAGTTGATTTATAAAAAAAAATTTTTGCATGTAATTTTCATCCAATCAGCATTTTGACGTCAAAATTAAATTGACTTATAACACGAGCCCTCGTCACTTTTATCTAGTGTTAATTATTTAAAGATGATGTAATGACCAGTTAACTAACTAAAAAAATTAACCCGTTTTCTACTCGTAGTAATTTAATGTTGTGTCTGCCCCAGCTGGCAACCCTGTTCAAAGTCCATCGCGGGTTTAATTTAGATCGCTCGCGCGCTGCACCCTCATAAAAATGTAAATAGGACCAGTAACGGGGAGGGGGTGTAACTATACTAATTTTATTGCGAATGCAAGGATTTTTATGAGATTTTTACTAGTAGTTGTAGATGCTCGCTTTATTGCTACCATTTACTACGTATTACTTTGTTATTAGAGAAATAACGATTAAGGATTAAGTTGCGTATTTCAATTAGAAACAGTTAGTTTTTTGTCTTACGGATGGAGAGACATTTTAGGGGGTTAAAAGCTGTCTCCTGTGTCGCGACTTTCCACTATACTGCAGTCACCAACCGGCCTGCCCAGAGTGATGACTATCGGCACAATCCCCCTTCTGGGATTCCTACATCCAGCTCTAGACTGAGACAGGCTGATGATGACATTGATTTAGTCTTAAAATAATAAAAAATGCCTTGGACTAACACTACAATTCCCGAACCGAAACGAACCCAACCCTTGGTTTTGTAGCCTGTGTCTCTGACCACTAGACCTACAGGCTGTTGAATGCGGCTTTATTTTATCATACATCAAAGGCTCGTTACCACCAGTTGACACTTGAGATACGGTCCTAGTCTAAGCGCGTCGTCAATATCGCAACAGCACGACGCTGTCATAAATCGGTCTGGCCATAGACAAGGAGTGCGCGTGACGTGCGCGGCAGAGACAAACATGGCGGGTGATGAACCGCCCGCTTGTCTGTGGTCGATGACTAAGTAGCTGTATGTAATTTAATCTATGCTACTTATGATATAAAACTGTAGAGTTTGTTTGTACGCGCTAATCTCAGTAACTGGTGGTTCGGAACCAGTGGACTATCCATAGTCCATGTGACGAATAAGGCTCTATGCCTAGTACACCATGTGTGCGGAAACCAATAACAGCGCGCACGGGGTCGCGGGAGGCCGCTAGACAGACCATAAAAATAAATTGAATCACTAATTCAATTAAAAGTTTTTGTGTTTTCTTCGAGACATCTTTCTCAAAACTATTAAGAAACAACACACACGTTGGATTTTGCAATCAAGATGGGAGTTCATATAAAATTCTACATTATGTAGGTACTAGAAATATTGCTAAATGTACTCGTATACACACGAACGAATGACACATGAACGTCTAAATATTATACAATACTAGCGGCCCGCCCCGGCTTCGCCCGTGGTACTTGTCCACTATTTAATGGATGATATTATACATAAAAACCTTCCTCATGAGTTACTCTATCTATTAAAAAATTGGCCAAGTGCGAGTCGGACTCCCGCACTGAGGGTTCCGTACAAATTCTATTTTTGACGTATTAAAAAAACTACTCAATAGATTTCGTTCGAAACAATTTTCGTTGGTAGTTTTTATGGTAATGTACATTATATAATTATTTCAGTTTTATCATCCTCTTATTTTAGAAGTTAGAGGGGGGGGGACACACATTTTTCCACTTTGGAAGGGTCTGTCACGCAAAGTATTCACTTTAGAAAAAAGTGATATTAGAAACCTTTATATAATTTTTAAAGACCTATTCATAGATACCCCACACGTATATGTTCAATGAAAAAAAATATTTCGAGTTTCAGTTCTCACTATGGGGACCCCCCACTTTTTTTATTTTTTTTCTATTTTCGTGTGAAAACCTTGTTGCGGTTCACAGAATACATCCACTCACTAAGTTTCAACAGTATAGTACTTATAGTTTCGGAATAAAGTGGCTGTGACAGACTGGCGGACAGACAGACAGACAGACAGACAGACAGACAGACATGACGAATCTATAAGGGTTCCGTTTTTTTGCCATTTTGGCTACGGAACCCTAAAAAAACCGCATCAAAATCCGTTGCGTAGTTTTAAAGATTTAAGCGTTCATAGGGACATACAACAGACAACATTACAGAAAAAGCGACTTTGTTTTATACTATGTAGTGATCAGTCCAAAACTTGAATATCTTTTGATTTTCAATTGATTATTTTTAACAATATAAAATATTTTCATCCTCTGAAAAATTAATACCAATATCCTTTAACTATCGACACAATCACTTATTATTTAAATGAAATATGATGAATATACGTATTTAAAGCTAAAAAATATTATAACTGCTATGGTAGGTAACAAACTGAAGCTATTTATATGTTAAGCATTTATTACTGCTATTATCAGGCACGGACCGTTCGTGATCATTATGCATTTTGGACGGCCGCGATTGTTTTAATTATGATTTTCAATTAATTGGCAATACCAGTGATAAATCACTCTAAAAACCAGACCAGATCCGGTTTTCTTAATTAAATATACGATACTAGTGGATTGGTTATGATTGCTTGAATAAGTCTCGTTACAAAGACTGCCAAATCATAAAATAATGATCTGACCAATTAGAACTTAGGGTACATGCATGGAACGAGAACAATTATATTTTTGGATGTTTAGTTGTAATTATTTGCCTGTACGTCAAAAATTAAGTTACTATATAGAAATATTAATAAACTGTTAATAACGAGCATATGATATTGACATTTTATTTTCTTTGATAGCTCAACTGTCATGGAAGATTCTTTGCGTTATGTCAGCGTTGTGTCTTCCCAGACTTAGATAATGACACAACATAACTTTGGACACTTTATAAACAACTAAACGTAAGTACTAGTCCGAAGAAGTTACTGTCTCTATCCTTAGGAAATCTTCACAAAAACTTCATAGTAGGAGTAGTTACCGAAAAACGCGCTGACCCGGTCGTTAGCACTCCGGCCACGTCCCTCCGATATCAATTTCACGCCAGTTCAAATTGAATAGAAGTTTTTGCGGACAGCCCTTGAGGAGGGTCGCGGGTTCGACCCCCGGCGATAAAACATTCCGAACGTGATCTTTAACACTTCTTTGCATGAGTTAAATGCTTTGAATATTATCATGTTACGGACAGACACGTGGGTTCTTTCTTCACGTGAACACGTGAAATGTCAAAGGCAGGAGAAGAAAAAGACCCTTGATAAAAATATATTTCCTTGAACTGGATTATGTAGAATTCTATTCATTCAAATACATTACTATTAATTAAAATCTGTGCGAATTCCTGTAACTATTGATTATATGTTCGTTAAAATTCATAAAGGCTTAGCGTGCAAAGAATGAATAATAGAAAGTACTCATAAAATGCAAATAATCAAAAAAATAAATGGTAATACATATATTTTATAAGAAACCACGAATGCAACCTTACGTATTTTTGAACGTAGGTACCTACTGCCATCTCTACCAAAACAGATTATAGTATAGCAGTTTTCTTCGTTTTTATTTTTGAGTATGTAACTACCTACATTGTCTCTCGGCTCAGTCTAGTGATTGGCTTTCACTGGACAAGAATTTTCATTATTATATTTACACACTAGCGGCCGTCCGCGACTCCGTCCGCGTGGATTTCTATTTCCAATATCCTATGTGTTATTCTGATGTATAAGCTATATTGTGGTAAAGTTTCATTCAAATCCATAAAGTAGTTTTTACGTGAAAGAGTAACAAACATCCATACATCCATACATACAAACTATCGCCTTTATAATAGTAGTAGGATTTACACATGTCAATACATCAAGTGCTGAAACAATACGAGTAGTATTGGGAGACACATCTGTAGCTTAATGAAGGTGATAAAACGTAATTCCTGGCGGTATTGAACTAGGGTTGACGAAAACTCTTGCAAACTTAAATAAAACACTGTAAGCAGATAATTTGCCTTCAAAAAAATATTGACGGCTACTTGGACGGGGTCAACTTTAATTGGAAATAGTTTTAAAAATATTCCTGTCATTATAAAATCAACACTTCCTGCAACTTAGGTTAATTAGGTTCATGAAACTTTATTAAAAACGTCTATGCGCTTTTGAAAATTAAAATAGTTCCTGTATTTCCAGAACAAAACTTATCAAAACAAACAGTTTCATCTGTAAGGTACTCTGTTTAATAGTAACTCCTCCCAAACCCTCTGTCTATCTCGCCATTAGTTTCCGTCACCTCTGTAATGATAGTGTCAGTAATTCGCGAGGTTATTGCGCGATAAATCTGCTCCTGCCCAATAGAGGCAGCCCTGCGACTAACACAATATAGCGGCAGCCCTGGTCGGGATAACACTCGGTGTAAAACGGGTAATGCCGGCATAATGCGACAGCTTAGACGACGGTGTCAGACAAGTCAATCTATTTGACAGAATAATATGTAGTTGTTGTGGATTGATGTTCGTCAAACTTGAACCTCATTCAATGGAGTTAAGCAGGATTTTCTAAAATTGATCTGCCTTATAATTGTGTTATGACTTTAAGTTTCTGCACGACATCAAAATTGATGCAAATATTTTAACGGAATGTTCAGAGATGTTCCCTCAAAATGTTCTTACAATGGTGAATAGTAGGTGTTCGTATTTATAAAAGGCATAAGCGAGTGCAAGATTCTTAAAGGCTTCCTTTGTGTTTCATGACGTTTGGGTGTTGCAAAATATGTCTATGGGAAGCGGTTGTCATTTCCCATTGAATTTTACTTCTCTCAATTTCCGAATGAAAACTTAAATACGCATGTACTTACGTAACTCAAGGGACATTTAACAATGCACATTGGTCCAGGCGAGTGCAAGCGAGGCGCGGGAGAAATCAATGTTGTTGTAATTAAATTAACATATTTCGCGAACCCACGAGAGCGCCTGTGTTGACTTAATAGCGGTAATTGAGTTTCGATTCAAAAAATAATTGCATCAGTTAAAAGGCACGGTCACAGATAGCGTTACAGATGCAATCAAATCTGAATATAAAATTATCATTCCGGGCTAGGATAATATTTTAAAGGTCCTCCGGTGTTTGTCCCGGGTACATTTTTATCCGTAATAATACGCCTATCAAATGAGTGCGGTTTTCATTTCAGAAACTTTGGAACTGATGGAAAAATGTTTGCAAAGAAGTCTTTAATCAAATCAGGCCCAAGGCAAGAATAAATGCAAAGATCTTTACGACTAAAGAAAGGGTGGGTGTGATTCCTATGGTGTGGTGATCCAGTAGATGAAAACTGAACTTACAGACCAATTTTATAGATGTCATTGTAATTCGAAATCACCTCATTAGGAAGGGTATGGGGTCTTAAGGCCAGGTAACGCATCTGCGACCCTTGAGCGGTTGTTGACGTCTATGAGCAGCGATGATCAGTTACTAGCAGGTGACCCTCCTGTTCGTTTGCCTCCTTATGACAGAAAAATAATATAGCTTCAAATAGTAAGTTGTGTTCGTTATCCGATAACATAAATTACAGACTTAATTTGTCATAGCAAATATGAACGTAGAAACCGGTATGAACCAAGATGTTTTGAACACTTACATTTACTCGTATATCTTGATAAAGAATAAGACCTATCTCCCAATACAATAACTGTACGGCATACTCAAACGCGATCGTATCCCAGTAGATGAATAAACAGTGTGAAATATTTTGCATACGCCAAAGCGGCGGTACATTTTACGTTACCAAAGGCAAACAGGCGAGAATCTAAACAAAGGCGGCAAATAAAAGACTCGGGCAGATCTAGTATCGCCACGTTCACGCGAGTTTTGCGAGAGCCAGGCAAGAGTGTGGTTCAAACGCTTCGGAAAAACTCCCTTTAGACGAAATAGTGTCCGGTATTTTTAGAGGAAGGAAATACTTGCAAAATAATAAGTATGATAAATCAATGAGAGATTAAAATGGGTAGGTAAATTGCTTCCAAATTCAATTATTAAAATAACCATTTAGTGAATATTGAAACTTAGAAGTTCAAAATGTCAAAAGTTTTACTACTCGTATACCTGCAAAAAGATTCGAATCGGTATGGCATCATGCAAAATGCATGTCCACTAATTGACTGATATAGTTTCCAATTAACCATCCTTTCAAACAACCTTAGGTTCCAATCATAGAGGAGTCGACAGAACTATGAATGACCGTAGACCCGCAAAAGGCAAGATATAAGTTGAATGACAAGATAACTTTACCATTAAGTAACAAGTAGACCAAGTCTTAAGAAACGAATACAAATGTACCTTCACAAAGAAAGGCGACGATTGAATGCCCTCATCTACCTGGTTTAAATCCTGGCAATGATTAACAGCTCCAAAGTACCTTGCAGCCGCTAATGCACCAGCGCTCTTGTCCCTACGTGCAAAGTTCATTAATCGGCGCGACACTTGGCCGGAGTTGCTAAGTGGTCCGACTCGGCGCCACTGTCGCTGAGTTAACCAATTAAAACTCCGGCACGTTTGTTTTCTCCCCGTGTGGACGCTTCGGACATCGCGGTCCGTACGGGACGGAGTTGCAAACACGTTTAGCAGTTTTCTTTGAAATGTTCGAGTAGATTTTCGTTTTTCAAACGCTCTCGGTTTAATTGTTACGGACAATCGGTTTGGAAACGGAGTATGGATTTGCTGGTTCATTGGAAAAAATAGATATTTTGGGTTTCCTTTGCTTATCGCATTGGAAAGTTATTTGAATCGCATCTATCTAGCTCTTGGAGGAGGCATTTTATTATATCTAGCTGCGTCCATCATAATACAAAATCCATCATAAAACATATTACATTAATGAGCTCACGACTCACGAGAAATTAATAATTTAATTCCTTTAAATACATGAATCGTTTACTTTTAAGCTAACATTCGAATAATAAATTACAGCAGTATAAAATTCCAAGAGTAATGCAAGGTAGAAATAATAATAGTTTAAGAGATACCTTTAAGGACCAGAGTCCTAAAATCCAAATAAAACCCTAGAGAAACACCCCGCGGACAGTTAAACTCCGTCTCCGGCGCTTGAGTGCCATAGACTCCATAAACTGGCTGGTTTATTTCCACGAGGCTGGGAACAGACGGTCAGATAACGCGCTTTTATGTTTACATTTTATTGCCAATTTTTTATGTTCATTGCCTGAGAAGAGGGGGTTTGGCAAGTGTTGTAGACGGTCGAGTGTGAAGTGTTAAGCATCTGGCAATTGTTTTATTTGATGTGACTGACATGGAAAAATAAAAATCTAAACGTTGGTAACTGCAATGATATAATTATCATTCTCAAAATAATTACTAATTTGCGGTAAACTTTAGTGTTAAGATGTCGTAGATTCAAACGGCAGAATATATTGCACGGTTATATGTTTTTATGAATATTTATTTGTTTCGGATGCGTCCAGGGGGAAAGATGTTCAATTAGTAAATTTTTTTTTTAATCACCAAGAGTTTTAGAGACAAGATAATGTTCCTTGTGAACAACTGTGAATACAGATTGCTAAACGTATAAATAGACTTAGCCCGCTCCTTGCTCCTTGCAAAACTCCTTCCAATTGAAGAAGTAAACTAATCGTTCAACAACTTTGCTCCGAGTGTTTCGAGTTCAGCTCAACTTCGATTGCGACGGATCTATTCGACGAAGTACTCATGATGCCGACAGATAGGTATGATATTTGTTGTAGACAAACTAAGTAAACCGGTAGGATCGTTTATTTAAAAAAAATATATGTATTCAGGTCTCTATCCAAAGTGAAGGCCAGATCAACATATGTATAATCTATTCATGAATCACCATCGATTCCAAGTTATGGGGTCCTCACATAACTGCACTAGCAGGAAGACTTAGCTCTGCCGCTTACGCGGTTAGAAAAATAAGATATGTTACTGACATTGAAACGGCGGCAAGACTGGTTTACTTCAGTTACTTTCATAGTGTTATGTCATATGGTCTACTGTTGTGGGGCTCTACTGCAGACATTGAGTCAATTTTTATATTGCAGAAAAGAGCTATCCGTGCGATCTACAACCTTAGACCTCGTGACTCACTTAGGGATGTATTCAAAGAAATTAATATTTTAACAGTACCTTCTCAGTACATATTTGATTGTATTTTATATATTAGAAAGAAATCAAAAAATCTGATACTCACAAATTTAATACAAGAAATAAGCACAGACTTGCCTATCCAAATGTCAGACTGCAAAAAACTGGAAAGTCTTTTGCAGGATTAAGCATTAAAATGATCAACAAAGTACCACAAAATCTTGTTGAACTACCTTTACATCTATTTAAATTAAAAGTTAAGAACTGCTTAATGAGAAAAGGTTATTATAAGATAGAAGATTTTTTAAATGATGTTGACAAGAATTTGTGGGTCTGACAATTTCTTACCACTCTGCGCATGTGGTTGTCTAATTTATTTATTTATTACATTTGTAATTTTTTTATTTTTTACATTTGACATTATTTTTTGACATTTTTAATGATTTATTATGATGACATGTAAAAAATTGTACATATTATATTTATTTTTTAAAAAAGACTAACTGTTGAGTTTCTTGCGGCACTTCTTCTCAGCAGGCCATTCACGTCGAAGTGCTGGTAGGTAAAAAAAGATATGACGTGCAAAAGAATTTCTATGTAAATCAAATTGCAAAATAAACCACTTTGACTTTGACTTTCACTTTGACTTATTTTGGAGGAAAGTAATCTTTAGCATAATACATATAGAAAGTTAAGGTCCTACATATAAGGATTTTCATATTTTGTAGGAAGAAAAATCGTCAACGTCCAATTTACGCTGTAGTAGAATTGTCTTACAAAGTCAAAGCGTTTATTTTGCACCTTGATTTACAGTGAAATTTTTTTGCACGTCAAATATTCTTTTATCCTACTATGATAAAAAAAACAAAAAAGTTAAATGCATTGAAACATAAACTAATAATTATTAAGAAGTGTTAATTGCATGGTTAATGTAGTAATCTGATGCGTTTCAAGGAGAGCAATCTAATTTATCACCTCATCCGGTCAAGAGCCTGATAAAGCTGCGCCCCACAAATCTGTTTACACAAGAGCTCCTTTATACCTAAACGATAACGGGAGAGCCCGACGTGGGACACGCAACAAAAGAACTTTCATTACCATTCTACCAACGCTGCTCCAACAATCCCCTGCCCCTGCCAGGGGATTCTCGACCCTGTTACAAGGAGATAAGGCGAAGGGATAAGGCACTTCATTAAGATGCGAAGCCTGGTCTGAATAGTGTACGTTCTATTAATAGTGGTTGCGTCCGACAATAGGTGTTTGTGTTCTGTTATTATCACTCACGGGTGCGCTGTAAATCTTGTTTGTTCTACACTTTTCTAAGGCTAACTCTGTTGTTTGTAGGAGCTTGGCTTTCAAAGAGAAAACTCGATATGGGTTTGATAACATTTCTAAAGTTAGTCTATCATAATGCAAGTTGTTTTAATCAGTGGAATTTAAAACATTTTGTAAATAACCACACCTGTAGTTAAGCGGATTATGACAAGCATTTAAGTGATTTTATGATAGTGGCAAGGGCAAACCGCTTGCTATTTAAGCCGTTACAATCAGTAATGAAGTTACAACTATATTATAATCTAACTTAATATCATCCGCCGCTAGTCCAGATTTTGCTCAAGTAGAAACGTTAAGCCAAACTTCATATATGTATTCTTTGCGCAAACACGTTGAGAAGGATTCACTCATATTTACAAAGTGACAGCAAGGAACGGTTCCCGAAAACATCAAACAAATGTTGGGTCGGTGAGGTACGAATTTGTTAACCGTAGGCAAAAGAACGTATATAATTTCTTTCCTTACATTTTGTAAGTTAAGATGTTAGACTTTCGCGTTGTATTCTAACATTAATATGAAAACCGGAAACCGGAAACTGAACCGTGTAAACTGGAAAACGGAGGGGGAGGCCTTTGCACTGCAGTAGGACGATATGGGCTAATATAATAATATTAATAATGAAAACTGATACTTTTAGTTTTGTGCTGTGAAAAAGTGGGAGACAATTTAATAAACGACAATTTAAATCGAATTTAAAAGATGAAGACTTCATGGCTTCACCACACACGTTCAGAAGACGCCCCACACGGTTTTAACGCAGCCAAAACGTCAAGCAGTAAGTATTATACGAGTAGATGTACTACATAATGAATATCGCGCTAAGTCCCGTTAAATAACATTATACATTGTAAGTTATTAATAGACATCAAGAAGTTGAGACACCATTTAAGGATTTTCGTAGCCTATTTTTATGAAAGGTGTTTATCTAAATTTAATTTAATGCTCTTGTAATCAGTAAAATAGAAATGATTCTCGTAATTTGGAAAACCTCCTATGCTACAGATTGCAACACGTTTCTTGTAAAGGTTAAGGTCGAGAAAGATTCATCACCTTCTAGCAAACGATAACGAAGTAATGTGTCGGAAAAAGCCGACAGTTGTTAGGTCTCATATGTACAGTTTTCAATTACAAAAGTTAATGTTATTTTCAAGACATACCGCTCCCAAAGAGTTGCTTCGAAACTGTTATCAGGATATTAACAGCTCTGCGATTGACTATCACAGCCTATTGTGAGCTACTCAACCCGCCATTAAAAGAGATATGTATATACTGCGAGTCAGTTCACCTGATATAAACTCACTAAGGATGGAAGAAGGGATAGTATTTTATGTGGAACCCCTCGGGTACGATGGAACTTCAAACACATTTTCGTAGATGTGTTGTCGCGCTTGTTTTAAGCTAATGTTGAAATTTTAATTCATTATTAAAGGTAATGTTTGTAATGGTGAAGATGTTGCCTTTTACGCAAGTGGTCGCGGGTTCGATCCCCGCACAGGACCATCATTTGTGTGCATGAACATGTCTGTTTGTCCTGGTCTGGGTGTTATATGTATCTATTTATGTATATTTGTAATACCGCTGTTGATTCTGATGTCTGTATCTGTAACACAAGTGCTTAAGCCACTTAACACGGGGTCAGATCAATGTATGTATGTGATGCTGTGAAATATTTATTTATAAAAAAAATGTTAGATCGTTTGGCATTCAGGCTTAGAAAAATATCTTGTATCTCACTTGTTTCTGTACTTTGTAATCAAAATTAGACTTACGTACTTTTCGCAACGAGCCATTGCGTTCGCTATCCGATATTTTCCATTCAACGCACTCGTGTTCGATTACTATAGACAATATAATACTTTTAATTTCAACTCTCATTAACTTCGTTTTGTTTTTTAAAACACGGCTTTCTCTACGCTCCGTTATTTAAATTGGCGGAAATAATTGTAGGCAGAAAAAAGTGGTTCAATAATAACAAAGAGTGTAAATAACACGGAAACAGGAATAACTGGGAATAACGAGGAACTCGGGTAGCTGAAACAATGCGGTGCGAATTCGTTTATTAGTTTATTATTATTTGATACCGAGCTTTACCGGCGGCTTGTGGTTTTTAAATTGGCGGTTTAATCGCCTCCTGTTTCACGTTGATATCATATTCAAAGCCCAAGTATTTGTAAAACAATTTGAATTGTTACTAATTTTTAAAATTTGGCTTGTTTGTAAGTCCATAGATGAAGTAGGTTTAAATCTACAGGTTGTTATTTATAATATTAGAGGCGACAGGATATTAAATGTACCTACTAAATATATTAGGATCAGCAGATCTTTAATGGCAGCGATAGATCTGTTACTTTCTTCATGAAAGATAAAAAAAGATAGAAAAAGTTCTGTAGGATGCAATGAGTACATTCTAGTATTTCACAATCAATCGAAGTTATAATAAGAAAAATCCGCGAACTGTCAAATACTTCCGCTCCAAATACCGAAATGAATTGCGTAACATAAATTATTCTTTTTAAAGTAAATAATCGGATAAAAGTTGGCAACGTGAACTCCGCCGCTCATCCTGTAGCCCCACATCCAACTTTCAAAACTTAATCAAGAGTGCTTAGAACTCGCAACAAACTCCGCTTCAACTTGCAAGACCGAGCCTGAAAAATTCACTCCCTCACTCGCTCAATCTCTTTCCCCCACTTATAGTGTTGTTAATAAGTGGGGAAACAATGGATTAGTCTTCGAGCTTTAAGTAAGAACCCGTTTGAAAATTCCCAAGACTTGTAATGGACTTGGGAATTTGTAAGGAAGTCTGATTGCATATTTTAACACGCGGTTGCGATTAAAATTCAGATAAATGAGCAATTTATGTATTAATGAAAACTTTTGTGTACGTTTTAAGTATGGGCTACGAAACGGGACGTTCCACCAATGAAATAGACCATATTTATAACAAAATTTATTTTGTTATAAATAATTTTGAATCGGTTAGATAAAACGGTTAATAGTAGATTGATTACATATGATTAGGGCATCAAAACCAACTATATTGCATCTTTTAAAACAACACACAGCCATAACATGATAACATAGTTTTTTTTATGGTCATGTTTCGAATCAAATCAAAAGTACAAATGAGCCCTTTAAAATAATTAATAAAACATGATTTAACACAAAAACATCAACAACCCCTTTTACCAGTCATACCTTGCAATCAGGAATAAGATACTTCCGAGAGTAATAACATAGGCGGTTTGATAAGTTCGTGCAAAGTCCGAGAGCTTATGCTATTGCTTCGTTTTGAGTTTATGTTTGATTACTGGCATCTTTAAGAGGACCATACGCAAAGTTTCAGCTTGATCGGCCCACGTCTTTGTGTTTGGCATTGATTCGCGTAAAGGAAGTCGAGTGATTTTGAGAACATTTTGTGAAACAGAATTTCGTGTGGTGATTTCACATTACTGTCTGAAAAGCAAAACTCCTCAGGAGACAAAAGTGGTGATTGACAAACATTATGGAGACTCTGAACCTTACATTATCAAGTGTTTTAAAAAAAAAATCTGTGATCTTATGGGTCCAAGTGATGCTAAGCCATCTGGACGTCCTGTAGAGGTTACTACTGCAGTAATGTTGGTTGAAATCCATGACATAGTGATAGATGACAGAAAAGTGAAGATGCATAAGATTACTAGTGCTATAGACATCTCGAATCAACGAGTACATAATATTATTCACCAACATTCAGAGACGAGAAAGCTGTCTGAAAAAGTCATTTTTTATTATGGAAATGTACCAGCCCACACCCCAGAAGTTGTGGTTCCAAAATTATTAGAAATAGGCTCCCAATTTGTTTTATATCCCTGTTATTCTACATAATTGAATTTGCATGAATAAGATTTTGTTCAAACAAGGAGGTAATGGCTGAAAAATTTGGCTATTTTTTAGACCTTTACAAATCCTATTATTTGAAAAGGATTAACTAATTCGAATAGCGTTAAATTAGGTGTTTAAGCCTCTAAGGAGTCTATGTCGAAGAATAAAAAAGGTTTACCTCAAAAAGTAACTTACTTTTTATTTTTGCACGAACTTATCAAACCGCCCTCGTATTTTAATTTGTTTTAAATATAAACCTCAGCTCCCTCCTCTGAATATTCCGGAGCTCTTTGATGGAGCACCCTGTTTATGAATGTAAGTAGCGAGGGTATGTAGATGGTGCTGTAAACATACTGAATAAACTGATACTGGGATCACAGTGTCGCGGACACAGTGAGGAAGTGTTTTTAATTTTCTTGACTTTGCTCTATATAAACCTAAGCCTTACTAAGGTTAAAATTTTAAAGTAAATTTTTCTTATCCGCCAATCTATTCTTTATTTCATAAATTGCTTAAGAAAGTAAACTGAATGTTTATCTAGGAGTCTGGGACTCGTGACTTTTTGGCAACAATATTTCTGAACTAACATGCTTTGTAAAATATTTTCAGTAGTATGTATAAAGATAAAATGAAAAAACTGTCAGATTTGATCTTAAGTTGCTGTTGTACAAAAACAAAATAGTGTGTACCATTACACATATTAATTTGACCGACAAAAAGTTACTTAAAATAACATAGCTTAAATTCTTCATCTTTCTGTTTTAGCAACCTTAACTCACTGCCTTTTCATAATGTAAGTGATATACAGGATGCTTACCATTTCCGCCGCAAGGGTGCCATTACTCGTGCATAATCCGACGATGCCCCTTCCGTGAGTGAATATCAAGTGAAAGTATTCAGATGTGCCTGCCAATGTGCGGATCGGGACTGGTCCTTAGCATCTTTTGAAACGTATATTTATCTTGTTGTATTTATTTATTGCTATCAGGGAACGTGTAAATTTCGGATGGAATAATTTTATGAATAAATAATGTTGCATATACATATTACCTATTCGTCTAAACACAATCAGGCGATTCAATTTATTGTTGTTTTTTTAGACGCATATTAATATTCCATTTCAATTCGTCTGTTTGACTCTTAAAGTTGAATTTATTGTATTAGCTATGAAAATAACGTTTTAAAAATTGTAAATCAAAGTTCGCCCCGAACTATCAAGAGTTAAAAACAACACAGACTCAAACCAAATCCAATTTGTGCCCCGACAATAAAAAGCAAAGGGCTCGCAAAAACAACAGCATTGCAAATAGTTAATTGCGTCAGTAATGGCCGCCGCTAATTACTACGCGGCGACGAGCGACACGCGACACGCGACAACGCGACAAGCGACAAGCGACACGCGACAACACGCCGCGTGACTTTGCGACCGGTGACTGTGAAATTGGCGGTCGACGCACTCATTAACGCACTCTAGTGAGCGGTTGAGGGTTAAAACCAATTGTTTTGGAACGAAAGAATCAAATTACAAAAAAAATATGTTAAGGTTACTTTTAGGCGTTTGAGATGTAGTGCTAGAAGAAGATGCTTTGAATATATTGGACAGTATTTCGGACCAACGTATCCATTCTAAGAGAAGAAGAGAATTGAAAATAATCTCGCGGCTGTCATCCGATTGTTAGCGCAAAGTCCATCAGAGGAGGTCACGACCCCCATTCTAAACTGATTCGTAAACTGATAATGTAGTTTGTATTTTCTGCTGAACAATATAGTTTAAATTAACGCAGTAACAATTTAAAATCTTACGACCGACGGGCAGTTCGAAAGAGTCAAATGAAACAAAGAGTTGGTCGAAATTCCAATGATTTTCAATTTATCTTCGTGCAGTATATGTAATGGTACTTAAAATTTACACGTATAAACAATACTCGTGCTCCCAAGTTAAAAACACAGCTATAGCCTTCAGGAATACCTCGAATTCATCGCGAGAAGTCAGCAGCAGTAGTTATTGGAGAACTTTTTTAATCTCCTAAGAATGCTTTGATCCGCGCAGTCGCGCGCTCGCTTAGATTGCTCAAAGTGCAATCGGCTCGGACGCGGTCGCTGGGGGGTTGAGTCGCGCTTTTTCAACTTTTAGATGCAAATTGTCTCAAAAAAACTATTGGGTACGTGACTATGAGCACGTGGCTCGAAACGATAGTTGCATGCAGAATGAATACTCGAGTGCGATGGAATCAATAAGCTTTAATTTTCGATTATTTTGAAATATTTTTTAGTTTTACCAAATAAAGTCATCATTATTTATTGATAGCGTTTATGAATTAGTTAAAGTTTTGTTTTATTTATACTTATCAGCTTTATTGACAATATCAACAATTTTAATTTCTCATAATCATTGGAAAATGAATGGAATCATTGCAACATTACTGAAGCAATTCAGACATAATACCGCGAGTTTGAAATATCCTCTTCCAAAATGCCAGCACTTAATTAATATTTGGTCATAAGCTGCGGTTCTGATTGCATCACGTGAATATTGCGTAGATGCATTCACAATTCATTTCTATTCAATAAAGGTCTAAAATGATTAATGGGGCGAAATCAATCAAACAAATTTTTCACGAAAAGGTCGCGCATTCAACGAGGGTAAAGGCTAGATTGGAATACTTGGCATTTTTTAACTATTTCAGTTGGTAGATATTTATCTACAGTTCATCTATTCACGACCACTTTGCCTAGTCGTATTCCAATGAAAATTTTTGATTACAATTTTATACAAGGTAAGATTTATGATATTGCTGGATCATAGATAACAAATTTGGCGTTAAAATCTTTAGTGGGTACTAGAAAGTGGTAGCTACTTGAAATCCTAAAAGTTCTAGCTTCAACCAGACTCAAGGCGAACTCATATTAACATATAATTCTAACTACAGAGTGATCAGTAAATACTCATAAGCTAAATTTTCCTTTTCTTGAAAATTGTTGAATACACTTCGGAGTTACCAACTCATAACAAGCAATTTGTACTCCATTTCCAAGCGTAAATTTATATAAAAACTGTTTCGAATATAAAAACCTAAATTGTCCGGCCATGCGCAATCAAGCTAATTTACTAGCGAAAACTAAATCACACGAGCGGATTCTATTTATAGGTCTGAACAGACTGTACTGGGAACTTACTGCAAATCGAATTGATTAAAAAAATATCGAGCTGTGCAGTTAATTTCTGTGAAATGACTTCAGCCACATTTCCGCGGGAAAACGGCTTCAGTGTTGAATCAAAGTGCCGGGGATACGACTAGGAACCTATTTTATAGTGATGGGCTATTGAACAAATATGATCAACGTTTGCCGTACCACTTGTTTGATTTCACAATTTTATTCAATTTTATTATTAATGCTGAAATGGTCCAGTGTTTCCAGGATAGGCAGGTATTTTTATTGAGTAAAAAAAGTAGTAAAAGTATCAGCCTATTAATACAAAGGCCTATCATCTTTTCGTTACCAAGATGGGTTTTGGATTAATCACCACGCTTGCTAAATGCGGGATGGTGATCACAAATCCGGACTGTGTTCAGAAAAATCGTTACAAATTATGCCCGACCCAGGAATTGAACCCAGGACCTTGTGACCACGGCCCGGTACTTAACCACTAGACCATCGAGGCGTTTATTTTTATTAAAATTGGTTGAATTCGTAATTGTGATATTTAACAATGCATAATTCGTTTTTAAAGCGTACATAAAGGAGGCGTCCATAACCCTTTAAATCCTTATAAATAAAACACTTACCGCACATAAAACACGCTTACATCTTCACTTGACATTTAACTTAACCACAATTACCTGTAAAAATTAAAGGAATATTTTAAATACGTTGTTATTTAACCACGATGCAGGGTTGCGGCTTAACAGAGGGTTAAGCGATAAATAACCGCTTTAGAGCGAACCGGGGAGATATTAAAACCTTTAGGCGGCCAGCGGATGGGGTACCGTATACCTTTCAGATTTTAAAGTGCAAATACTCGAATCCACACTTTATTCAGTATATGAAAAAAAATCTATACGAGCGAAGTGCTATTGAATACGCTAACTTTTGGAGAACAACATCTGCACTTTCTATTTTTTTTATGTATATTTGCTGTAACCTACGCCATGAAGGATTGATAAATTGGAGTAAACTTTTTATTCTTTTTTTTTATTGTGAACAGGCAAAACACTGGTCCTAGTTTCGATTAACAGGTCAGGTAAAATCGGCTTGTGCTCATCGTCCAATTGTAACGAATTATTATTATTTAATGATGGAGGCCTTTGCCCTGCAGTGGGACATTAATAGATACTTTACTTCACTTTACTAGAGGTATATTTGAGCATCAATTTGATAGTGAGTCTAGCTGTTCATACGTGAGGCAAACTCAGAGGGAGTTTCAAAGTGGAACCTCACACTCCAAGTTTATATTCCTCGCCGGTCCACAATTAAAGTTAGTTTTGACGGCAAGTCGCGAGCTGGGATCATCTGAAGTGAACTCGCGAACTTGCCAACTAGTCGCGAAAATAAACTGGCGAGATTCACCGTCAAGTGTTTGGGATAGTTGTTCATTAATTTTCTTGTAAGTTGGAGTGATACTCATATGGAGAAGTTGGTTTGCTTCGGTTGTCTGGTGTTAAAAGGTCTTCAATAATACTGACTTAGGATACATAAGAATTGTTGGCTCATCACTGCGACAATCTATGTACAATTGTACAAATAGCAAGTCAATAGGATATAAATACTTAAAAATTATTGGTTTAGTATTTTTTTATCAATAACTGTAGAACCACTCGACCGATTTTGTGTGAACTTCACATAAACTGTTTACTAAATAGTCCGAACAAACCCTGAAAATATGGTTTGGATAGGTGAGCTCGTTCTTGAGTTACGTGACAACGAAAATGCCACTTATCTATAGTAATTCCATACTAATAATAAAGGTGAAGAGTTTGTTTGTTTGTATGTTTGTTTGTTTGTTTGTTTGAACGCTCTAATCTCTGGAACTACAGGTTGGAATTGAAAAAATATTTTTGTGTTGGATAATCCACGTGATGAGGCAGGCTGTAGGCTATAGTAACACCGAAATCCACCATTATTAACTGTCTTCTTGACATAACACAGCTCTTATAACAATCACTACGGATTTAACGATTTATCAGCATTATCAGCCTACTGGTATCCTGATTAGTTTCTCACGACAACCGCAGAAAGAGATGGGGTCGTATTATACGCCGGCAGTACACAACAAGGCAACACGGTTATGGCTTAATTTTCCAAAATGAAGCGGATCAAATCCTCAGGGTAGCCCGTAACTCCACGGAACTGCATTATGGCGTAGGAATTGCATTAGAAGGTGCAGCAAACTAGTTATTGGTCGGCATCGCCATTGTGGGCCGGGGCAATCTAAACTTGCGCCCCCGAGGTAGAGTTGCAAAGTTTACTAAAATACTCGCGCGTCCTAAAATCCTGGAGTACCTATTATCATATCGTTGGCGAGTTGGGCACGAGGTGTAAATCATTTATTAAACTTTATTTGTACACAATTATTTCTGTTATATTATTTTATGTAATCTGTGCTATAGCCCTCCTTGTCAAATGAATTATCGAACACAAAAATATTTTTCAATTCGGACCAGTACTTCCTGGAATTAGCGCGTTCAATCAAACAAAAACACTCTTTAGCTTTATTATATTAGTAACTAGCGGCCGCCCGCGACTCCGTCCGCGTGGATTTCGATTTCCAATAGCCTAAAGCCTTCCTCGTTGATTGGACTATCCAACAGAGAAAGAATTTTTCAAATCGGTCCAGTTGTTTTTTCTGAGATAAGCGCGTTCAAACAAACATACAAATAAACTCTTCAGCTTTATATATTAGTAATATAGTATAGATAGTATAGATAATGTAAAGATTGACTTAAATGACAAAAAAGATCGTGTTGGTTTTTTGGTGGTTTGTATAATATCTAAATCGTGATTTAATCAGTTATAACTTACGAATACTTAAGTATCATAGGTGAACCGAAACCTCTTCTACCGTTATGACATAAAGAACATAACAGTTTCAATAATCGTCAAAATCTTTGTGTAAATTAAAAATAACCGTAGTCATTTGTGTGTGTGTTTGTGTTAGAGGAAGTCCGTAAAAATGGTTAGAGTAAATTGTGATAAAGAATAAAATATGTCCATTTATCGTTATCTCTGCAGTCTACAAAGTAAAGTTGTAAAACAAATTGGCTATATTACATAGAAATCGTTCTCAGAAACCATTATGTTGCTCCTCGTTAATCTCCTATCTTCGTATCTTATCCACGGAACATGCTATTCGTACATTATTTAGCGAGGGAAAATACAATTATTTTCTAAGAACACAAAGTACAGTCGCGACAAGCGGGCAGATAATAGAAAAAAAGTTAACTTTAAAGATCGTTAGAAAGTTACCTTTCGTACAAAGAGCTTAGAAACTACATATGTCACGCGATATTCTACCTTGTCATGTATGTATTTGAGCACACTATGCTTAGAAAGCACTAGTTTCATGTGACTTTTGAAAGTTCTCATAGTAATATGACGTTATTAAAGATGATGGCTTTGTATTGTCATGGCTGGTAATTGAAGGGATTGCAACTATTCATGTTAAAAGATTTAAACAATTTGTTTCTCGATAACCTGTGTAGCAGTAATATTTTTACAAGAACTTTAAATATTGTGGATTGTTTTTCAATATTTGCTTGAAGTTGGTGAGTATATTTGAAGAATACACACTCAAGAACTTGTTGGACAATGAAAATATTTGTAATATTTCTATCAAAGGATTTTGATGCGATTTGAATAAAGTAAGGTGAGTATGTATAAAAAAATACAGTAGAAAAATACAAATTACTCTTATCAGGACGAGGATCAGATCGGAATAGAAAATACTATAAAATAAAACTGATGGCCCATATCAGGTACGGGTGGGTCAAACCAGAATAACTCAATAAGTCGTGGCAGGTTGTTAGTTAATAATGTACATATGATGTAGGCATCATTTTATTTCGTGTGTTTCATATTTTAACTTATTTAATCCCCCTGTAGTGCTCAAAACTAGCGTTTGCCCGCTAAGTTGCAGATTAAGTTAGTGTTTGGTGTCAGTGCGGCGCGCGGCGGGGCTAAGCTGAGTACCAGTGTGCTTAACTAAGTACTAAGCCGGTTTACTAACTTTGTACACGGTGATTTTTATAAACAACAACTTAGAGTACTTGTGAAGTTGATATTAAAATGAAGAGAACAGTCAGATACAGCAGTAGCTTCTATTTTGAGCACAATCTTTCCTCAATAATGTGTATTATTGAGGAAAGATTATATGGAAGTTAAAATATTTTTACAATGTGTGTACATTGAAAAACAATATGGTAAGTTTTCACGACCCTTGAGCGATATTCGCGTCGCGAAATGTGCGCCGGTCAGGACTCGGTCGTGCAGCGGTCGGTGAACACTAGTGCTTCCACGTACAGTCACTAGTTGCGGGCCTCGTTACGTTCGCGAGCGCGCAGCGCGGTGCGCGGGTACGGGGCGCGGGCGCGAGCACGGAGCGCGGGCTCAAGCGCGGGGCGCGGGCCGCGGGGCACGGGGCGCGGCGGTACGGCGACGCGGGCGCGGGGCGCGGGCCGCGGGACACAGGCGTCGCGGCGGTACGGCGGCGCAGGGCGCGGGGCGCGGGACGTAGGCGTCGCGGCGGCGCGGCGGCGCGAGGCGCTGGACGCGTCGACCCGGTGACTCGACGGCGCGGGGCACGGCGACTCGGCGGCGCGGGATACGGGCGCAGGGCGCAGGGCGTAGGGCGCGTAGTGGTACACGGCCCTATGTGGTTACGCGGCCTATGTGGTTACTCGGCCTTATGTGGTTACGGGTGGTCGGAGTGAAACGCCACTGTCGGTACAACTGGGTACACTTTCCCGCCTAGCCGCGTCAAGCCCGCCGATATTCAGCCTTCTGGGTAGGCTTCTTGTGGTTTTCTTGTGGTTTCCTTTAGGGCTTCTTAGTACTGGATCCTCCGGTGAACTACGATTTGGCCCCTGACCAGGCTCGCTTAAGTGCGATTTGGCTGGTCTCAGCTAGCGATAGCTGAGACGAGCACAACTTTTCCAACCTGGTCAGGGTAAAACAGTCTAACTTTGTGATAAGGACAAAACATATGGGCGCGACTTGACGATGCTAGTTGGTACAATCTACCCTTCTTTATTTTAATATTTCTATGCATACAAGTTTCTTAGTTATTATCCTAAATAAGGCAAAACAAACATTTATTTGCTTAATCTATACACTTCTTTAACATTTTCTTACGATCAAATGCTACATTTACTTATCCTCTAAATAATAGAAGCCCCGAAAATAGTCATTTATTTGTTTCATAATATTACAAACGTCACCCACCACTTGCATGCACTCCCATTACTAATACATAATTTATTTATTTTAAACAATATGTTACAAAGTATATTTGAATATTCTATCTATTAAGCCGCGTTTTGTTGGCCGTCCTGTACATTCTCCCGCCGTGCGTCGGCTGTTGTGGCGACGCATCTCCTGCTGCTGGAAGGGCGGCCGACTCCGTGGGCAGGATCACCAGCTTCTTCGTGGGGCGGCGCAGGACTCCCCCTTGTGTCTGCACGTCAACTGCGCGGACCACTCCGTCTGCTCCCGGGTAGACCGCTATGACTCGTCCCAGCGGCCACGTGTTGCGTGGCTGGTTGTTGTCGGCAATGATGACGATGTGGCCGACCCTCAAGCCTTCTCCTCGTCCGTGGGGCTCCCGCCGGTTTTGGAGTTCCGGCAGGTATTCTTTGAGCCATCGGCCCCAGAACATGTCGGCGAGGCGCTGCGAGGCGCGCCAGTGTGTCCGCCCGAGGAGGTCTCTGTCTGAGGAGACCCCCATCGGCGGCTCGTGGGCTGGACCAAGCAGGATGAAGTGGTTTGGCGTCAGCGGATCGGGATCCTCTGGGTCGACGCTGACGTGTGTGAGCGGACGGCTGTTGACCGTCAGCTCCGCTTCGGCGAGAAGGGTGGCGAGTATCTCGTCGCTCACCGCTCGCCCCGACGTGACCGCCGCGAGTGCGGTCTTCACAGAGCGCACCATGCGCTCCCAGGCCCCTCCCATGAAGGGCGCGCTCGGCGGGATGTATTTCCAGACGATCTTCTTTCTTGACGCTTCAAACTCGGTGGCCTCGTCGATCGCTTGCCGGAGTTCTTTATCGGCTCCCTGCAAGTTGGTGCCGTTGTCGCTCCATATCTCCTTGGGGCAGCCTCTGCGCGCAATCATTCTGCGCAGAGCCATGACTGCCGAATCGGTGGTGAGGCTGGCGGCCAGCTCCAGGTGGACCGCTCTCGTCGTGAGGCAGGTGAAGAGAGCCACGTACCGTTTGACCGTGGCCCTCCCCATCGTGGCTTGCAGCGGACCGAAGTAGTCGACGCCTGCATAGGTGAAGGCTCGCTGATGGTGAGCGAGCCGACTCGGCGGATGGTTCCCCGTAGCTGGTTCCGGAGGCGCGGCTTTGCGCACTCGACAGGGCAGACATCCCCGTACAATTTGCCTCGCGACTGGACGCACGCCGATTATGTGGAAACGTTGTCGGCAGTGGTTAATGGTTGCCTCCACCCCTTGGTGGTGGTGTCTACGGTGGGCATCTTCTATGAAGAGACGAGAGATGTGGTGTCTCCCGTCCAGCACGGCAGGCCTCTTTGTCTCTTCTGCGACGTCTTCCAACTTGTTTATGCGAGACCTTATGACGATGAGCCCGGCTTGCATGTCTATAGCCAAAGCTCTGAGCTTGCTCTGGTTACTCACGCGGCGCCCGTGTCGCAGATCCTCTAGTTCTTCTGCGAAAGCGTCTTCCTGAACGGCGCGGACTAAAAGTTTTTCGGCTTCTATGAGTTGCTCGGCTGGCAGCTTGATAAAACTGAGAGTCTTCTTTCCTCTCGATTCTTTCTCTTCTTTGAGAGTTTTACTAACCTCTCTTTTTCTTTTTCCGGTGTAATCTGGATCTTCTAATTTATTTCTCTTCGTGCGGGCGTAATTAACCCGTTGTGTTTTCCTTTTAATTATGTTTATGAATTGAACTACTCGCGCCGTCGTTCGCAGCAGTCGTTCCCAACGCGAGAAGCGGGTGAAGTCGGGGACAGCTTCTAATATACTCTCCCGCCGGTGACGGGCCCTTATAGTCATCACCGATTCTTCGCCTGTGTGTATCTCTTCCTCCTTATTGATCTCTCTTGGCCATTCCTCTTCTGGTCCCTTCAGGAAGGCGGGACCTCGGAACCATCTATGTTCTGAGTTAAATGTGCATGGCACGTCTCTGGTGGCGTCGTCTGCGACGTTCAAACTGGTAGGCACCCATCTCCATTCTGCCACTCTGGTGTGCTCCTCGATCTCGGCGAGTCTGTGCGCGACGAACGGCTTGTAGGCGCGTGCTCCTCTTCGCAGCCAGGTGAGCACGGTCTTGGAGTCCGTCCAGAACACCCTCTGATCTGGCTTCTCGTCGTGTTCTTCTATTACTGCGTTCGCCATTCGGACGCCTATCAGCGCCGCCTGCAGCTCGAGCCTCGGGATCGACGTCAGTTTCAGCGGGGCCACTCTCGCCTTGGCAAGAACCAGCGAGATGGCTATCTTCCCCATCGCGTCCTCGGTGCGCCAGTACAGCGCAGCAGCGTAGGCAGCCTCGCTCGCGTCCACGAAGATGTGGAGCTCTCTCCTGCACGCCCCGCTGAAACCTGGAACACAACGTGGGATCGTTAAGTCTTTGAGTGAGAGTAGATGTCCCAGCCAGGTCCGCCATTGGTCTGCGAGGTCCTCGTCGAGCTGGTCGTCCCAGCCCGTTCCTCTCCGCCAGGTCTCCTGCAGTATCTGCTTCGCCCGAGCTGTGACTGGCGAAGCGAAGCCGAGCGGGTCGTAGAGAGACATGACGACCCTCAGCAGTTGTCTCTTCGTGGGCTTTTCTGAAATCAAAATATTATCTGGGAGTCTTTTCATTTCTAAATTGAATGTAATAACGTCGCGATCGGGACGCCAGATCAGACCGAGTACTCGTTCAGTCTTTTCACCATCATTAAGGGCTTTGGTCGTGGACTCTGTGTCGCTGACCTCCCCCAGTTCTGTCAATATGTCTGGGTCGTTGGAGGCCCACTGTCTTAGCTCGTAGTGGGCTTCCAGTTGTATCCACTTTACGTCGCCCGCTGTCCTGATCGCCTCGTCTCGATCCCGAAAGCTCTGCAGGTAGTCGTCGACGTAATGATTTCTTATTATAGCTTTGCATGCCTCCGGGTGAGTCTGTTCATATCTCTTGGCATTTTCATCTTTGACGAAGATGGCGGTGGCTGGCGATGAAGTGGCTCCGAAGATCAGTGAGGTCATTCGGTACTCTTCCGGCGGGTGATCTCCTCGGTGTTGGCCTCTCCAAAGGTAACGCAGCGCATCACGGTCTTCAGCTTTTATTTTTACTTGCATAAACATTTCCTTTATATCTGCAGTGACAGCGATGGGGTACTGCCGGAACCGCATCAGCACGCCGGGCAATGACTGCAGCAAATCTGGGCCTGTCAGAAGGTGGTCGTTCAGTGAGACTCCTCCTGTTTTGGCGGCGGCGTCGTGAACCACTCTCACTTTCCCTGGCTTCATCGGATTGAGAACTGGGAAGTGGGGAAGATACCATAACTTCCCCGGAACAGCGTAGGGTGGCGCCTTCTCTGCGTAACCCTTCTTTATCAAATCGTTCATTTGTTCTTCATATTTTTTCTTTAAGTTGGGATCCTTGTCTATTTTCTTTTCAGTGGCGAACAGCCTCTTGATGGCGTTCTCTCTATTGTTCGGCATTTGCGGCGGCTCCTTCTTCCACAGAAGCCGTGTTTCGTATGCACCATTCTCCAATTTAGTGGTTCTTTCTTGAAGTTGTTGGAGTGCACGCTGCTCGGGGTCGCTCTGAGGTCTTCTCGGCTCCACCGTGAGTGCCTCCATTGTGAAATAATGCTTGAGTTCTTCATCCATTTTACAAAATGCACACGTTGTCCTGTGATTCGGGTGTGGGCGCCGTGCAGCACCCAGCCTAGCGCCGTGCGTGAGGCAACTGGTTGATCACGTCTTCCCCTCCTGGTCTCCTGTGCCAGGAGGAGGCTCCAGTTGTCCTGCCCGATCAGCATCTTCGGTCTTGTGCTCGCATAAGTTATCTCGCCTAGTATGTCCTTTAGGTGAGTACAACTCTTGATGTCCTCTTCCCGTACTTGCTGGGCCGATAACTGGAGGTTGGCGAACGTTCTCGCCCTCAACTTCTTCCTGCCAGCTGCTCCAACCAATGTTACGGTGACCCGTCGTGACTGCGATGCACTCATTTCTTCATTCCCGATTGATTCTATATGTAGGGGTTCGACTCGTCCCCTGGTTCCTGTTCGCTGTGCTATTTCTTCATCAATAAGGGTGACGGTGGACCCATCATCCAACAAGGCATGTATGTCTACGGCGCCCTTCGGTCCTACGACTCTCACTGGTACAATCTTGAGGTACGCCTGTGTTTTTATCGGTGTCCAGGTAGAAGCCACTATTTCCTTGTCTTCCTCCTTCGAGTGGGCGTGTAGCAGGGTGTGGTGCAATCTTCCACAACCCTTCTCTTCACACGGTTTTGCGCGGCAGTTGAACTTCCGGTGTTTTCCCTTCAGACACCGGAAGCACAAAGCTTTCTCCTTCGCAAATTCCCACCGCTTGTTCACGTCCATTTCCTTGAAATGGCGGCAAGCGGGGGTAAGGTGGTCCTGCCTCCCACATGCAGGACACTCGGGTTCGGTTCTCTTCTGAGATGTGATGTATGTCTTCTGTTTTCTTACAGGAGCGCGGCCGGAGGCTTCATTTATTCGCGTCATCTCCACTTGTTCTGGCTGCGCGTACATACTACATCTGTCTGCTTCTCTCTGGAGGAAACGCGCCAACTTAGGAAGGTCCGCTTCATCTTGACTCTGCTCTGCTGCGAAGTCGAACCACCTGTATCGCAGTGACGGGGTGAGCTTTTCAATGGTCGCCTTTGTAGCCTCGGGACTGTAGAGGTAATGTGTCTTCTCGAGTGCTCGAAGCGTGGCCACAATGTTAGCCACTCTCGTTGCGAATATGCAGAGTTCCCTCGGGGCGTCTGTAGGGCGTGGCAAGCTCTTCAGGCGTTCGATCTCTGCCAGGGCGATCGCATCTGGTCGTCCAAACCTTGACTGGAGAGTCTTCATGACAATAGCCGGCTGAGCGCTGTAGATAAGCAGGTCCTCAACTGCTTCCTTTGCTCTTCCCTTCAGGCTTCGGCGTAGGCGGGCTAAGTTTTCTAATTCAGAGTAGGCGTCTTCAGATTCCCTATAGGCCGCTCTGAATGATAACCATTCTTGGTACGAACCGCTGTATATCGGTAGCTCTGTGCGATGTCGTTGTCCTCCTCTTGCTGCGAGTGCTATCGCAGATGCTAATTCACTTAAGTCAACCTTCTGTTGTAAGGCGACTGTTCCATCTCCCGCCGGTACTGTCGTATTCACTGGCTGGGGTACGTACATTGGTTGGGCAGGTCTCGCTGGCTGCGAGGTGTGCTGGGGCTGCTCGATAGTGCGCCGTTCTGTGCACTCCGGCGGCGGCGCCTGTTGCTGCTGTGCATACCTTGGCTCGGGATCCCTGATGACAAACGTCTGTTCTGGTGCTGTAGCACGGCGGGCTTGATATGAGGCAGTGTCTTCCATGTGCGGCTGATCAGCAATAGCCGGCACGACCCGACGGCCGCTCTCCTCGATCCAGTCGGTGACTCGCTGCTCTGTATCTTCCTGCGTTATGACGGTGTCATCATCATCTTCATCTTCTTCCTCGGCCTCTATTGTAGCAACACGAGCGGCCGCTAATTGTACTTGAAGCCACAACAATTCTTCTTTAGCTTTAGCTAGGCGGGTTGCTTTATGTTTCGACCTCCGGTCCACACTAATCACTGTCGACTTACATGCTTGTCGTTGTTCGGACGGGTCCCTGTTCTCTTCCACAGGGTTCTGGGAGGCTGCTGCGGTGGGGGCGGTTGGTAGTTCAATTTGGGCTGCGCCCTCCCTTATTCTTCGAGCCCTTCTTGTTTCCGGAGGATCCAGTCGCGTAGTTACAGTCGTCTCTGAGTTGCCCTTCTTAAATGTTGTATCAGTGGTCGCGATGCCAGTAGTCGTGGTTCCAGTGGCGGTCGTATCAGTGGCAGTGTTATCGGTGGACGTAGCTCCACTCGTAGTAGCCGTGCCTGATACCGTCGAGTTGCCCGGAGCGGTCGCCGTGCTCCTCGCCTGCATAGCGCTTGCTGCTCGTTCAGCCTGAGCAGCATCGAGGCGGGGTGCATTGTCGATCTGGGCGGCCGCAGCATCCCTCAGCGGTTCAGCCGATGTCCTTTCTCGCGAAGCGGTCTTTCCGCTCATGGACCTTGTGCACGGCATAGTCACTATCACTTAGTCACTGAGTCACTATAGCACTGAGTCACAGTAGCACTGAATTACTGCTGCACTGAGTCACTGTTGCACTGAGTCACTGTTGCACTGAGTCACTGTTGCACTGAGTCTCTGTTGCACTGAGTCACTGTTGCACTGAGTCTCTGTTACACTGAGTCACTGTTGCACTGAGTCTCTGTTGCACTGAGTCACTGTTGCACTGAGTCACTGTTTCACTAATGTTCACTTATTGTTCGTTCACTTCACTGACTGTCCACAGTATCCGGCTCGAAGGACCAATTTTCACGACCCTTGAGCGATATTCGCGTCGCGAAATGTGCGCCGGTCAGGACTCGGTCGTGCAGCGGTCGGTGAACACTAGTGCTTCCACGTACAGTCACTAGTTGCGGGCCTCGTTACGTTCGCGAGCGCGCAGCGCGGTGCGCGGGTACGGGGCGCGGGCGCGAGCACGGAGCGCGGGCTCAAGCGCGGGGCGCGGGCCGCGGGGCACGGGGCGCGGCGGTACGGCGACGCGGGCGCGGGGCGCGGGCCGCGGGACACAGGCGTCGCGGCGGTACGGCGGCGCAGGGCGCGGGGCGCGGGACGTAGGCGTCGCGGCGGCGCGGCGGCGCGAGGCGCTGGACGCGTCGACCCGGTGACTCGACGGCGCGGGGCACGGCGACTCGGCGGCGCGGGATACGGGCGCAGGGCGCAGGGCGTAGGGCGCGTAGTGGTACACGGCCCTATGTGGTTACGCGGCCTATGTGGTTACTCGGCCTTATGTGGTTACGGGTGGTCGGAGTGAAACGCCACTGTCGGTACAACTGGGTACACTTTCCCGCCTAGCCGCGTCAAGCCCGCCGATATTCAGCCTTCTGGGTAGGCTTCTTGTGGTTTTCTTGTGGTTTCCTTTAGGGCTTCTTAGTACTGGATCCTCCGGTGAACTACGATTTGGCCCCTGACCAGGCTCGCTTAAGTGCGATTTGGCTGGTCTCAGCTAGCGATAGCTGAGACGAGCACAACTTTTCCAACCTGGTCAGGGTAAAACAGTCTAACTTTGTGATAAGGACAAAACATATGGGCGCGACTTGACGATGCTAGTTGGTACAATCTACCCTTCTTTATTTTAATATTTCTATGCATACAAGTTTCTTAGTTATTATCCTAAATAAGGCAAAACAAACATTTATTTGCTTAATCTATACACTTCTTTAACATTTTCTTACGATCAAATGCTACATTTACTTATCCTCTAAATAATAGAAGCCCCGAAAATAGTCATTTATTTGTTTCATAATATTACAAACGTCACCCACCACTTGCATGCACTCCCATTACTAATACATAATTTATTTATTTTAAACAATATGTTACAAAGTATATTTGAATATTCTATCTATTAAGCCGCGTTTTGTTGGCCGTCCTGTACAGTAAGGTTTCCAAAAACCGGAGCTCTGTGTAAAAAATCCACCTGAACCTTATCTGACCCGTACTTCGAATTTAAAATCATCCTGGCACTATCAAATATCAGCGAGTCTATTTTATTAATGGAAGTTAAAATATTTTTACAAATTGTACAATTTTCTTATTCAATACTGTTAATAATGTTTTATACATTAACCATCAATCTTTACCTGTAATATTTCGCTGATTATGTTCTTACTATATTTAAGTTTGTTTGCTTAAACTGA